>CM052539.1:172210840-172309739 GCA_028533065.1 Trachops cirrhosus | reverse complement strand
CTCTGTATTTGTTCCTGTAAACCCTTCCCTTCTCCCCTGAAATTCCCCTGAAATTCCCTCCCCTCTCCCCTCTAGTCACTGACAACCTATCCTCTGTTTCAGTGTCTTTTGTTATATTTTACTTGTTTTTTTGTTTTGTTGTTTAGGTTCCTGTTAAAGGCGAGATCATATGGTATTTGTCTTTCAATGCCTGGCTTATTTCACTTAGCAAATGCTTTCCAGCTCCATCCATGCTGTTGCAAAGGGTATGAGCTCCTTCTTTCTTTCTGCAGCATAGTTCCATTGTGTAAATGTACCATAGTTTTTTGATCCATTCATTTACTGATGGGCACCTAGGTTGCTTCCAGCACTTAGCTATTGTAAATTGTGCTGCTATGAACACTGGGGTGCATAGGTTCTTTTGGAGTGGTGTTTCAGGATTCTTAGGATATAGTCCCAGCAGTGGAATTGCTGGATGAATCATTTTTTTTAAAACTCATCCGAGCAGATCACACGAGTATTCCACGGCAGTGTTGTGAAGGTGACACTCCTTCTGGAAGGCCAGGTTCTTGCTCAGTTCTTAGCTGGGTGCTAGAGGCCCCTCTCAATTCTGTGAGCTGTCCTCTAGCCATTCATTCATTCATTCATTCATTCATTCATTCATCAACAAATATTTACTGGGCCCTTATTACACCTGCCAGCTCTGGTTCAGGTACTGGGGATGTAGCCAAAACAAACCTGACAAAAATCCCTGCCTTCAAAGGGCTTACATTTTAATTGGGAGACAACAGATAATAAAGAAGATGAGGAAAATGTGTATTATGTTAGGTGGCAGTTAAGTGCATTAAAAAAAGGAAAACAGAAGGGGGTGTGGGTGTGGGCACTGTGTTTCTTTTTTCAGGACGGTCAGGGAAAGCAGCCATGGGGAGATGACACTTGATCTGAGGAGGTGAGGGAGTCAGCCATGTGGTGGTCTGGAGAGGAGAATGGCCTGTGCAGATGCTCAGAGCAGAAGTGTGCCCATCTTGTCAAGGAAAAGCTAGGAGGCCAGGGAGGTGGCCACGGTGAGAAGCAGCAGAGAACACAAATGAGTGTGGGCGGCAGCGGGGGCCAGGCCCTGCAGAGCTCCACACGCCTTTGCACGGCAGACGTGGGAATTCACAGGGGGCTCCTGAGCAGAGCACATAGGATCTGACTTGAGTTTTAACGATATCCCTCTGGCCTCTAAGGAAGAGGCAAGGATCGAAGCAGAGAAACTCTCACGTGGCTCTTGTAATTGTTGAAGAGATGGGTGATGGCAGTGGAAGTGGTAAGAAACAGCTCGGTCCTGGATGCATTTTGAAGGTAGAGCAGACAAGATTTCCTTCTCGATGGGCTGGGTGTGGAGGGCAAGATGAAGAGATGAGTAAGGGCTGATGCTGTCTTAGTCTGCTTGGACTGCTGTAACAGAACACCACGGACTGGGTGGCGTATACATAACCAAAGTTTATGTCTCACAGTTCTGGAGGCTGGAAGTCCAAGATCACGACACTGACATGGTCAGGTGAGGGCTCTCCTCCGAGTCTCAGACTTCATATTGTGTTCTTACATGGTGGAAGGGGACAAGGGGTCTCTGGGGTTTCTTTTATAAGAGCATTAATCTCATTAGGTCTTGAGAACACTCATGAATTAATCATTTCCCCAAGGTCCACCTACCAATGCCATCACATTGGACATTGGAGGGGACACAGACATTCAGACCACAGCAGATGCTGAGGTTTTAGCTTGAGTTACTGGAAGGATACGGTTGCTCCCAGTCAAGTTCGCTGTCTATGCTTCGTGAGTCTAGATATGGAGATTACCACGGCAAGCTTGTCAGCCACCGAACAGTCACGTTGCAGCAAGGTGAGTTTCTCCATCCTGAAACCTTCCTGTCAGTTGAGGTCTCTAAACACATCTAGCTCTTCTCCAGCATCTTCTTCTTTCTGCTTCATTGCCAGGGAAAATAGGAGGAAACCAAGGCAACCAGCAGGGAGAAAGCTCACTTTCTCAGCTGGTTGGGATTACAGAGAAATACCATCGTCCCCCCTCCGAGTGCCTTGATTTGGTTTGTGAATCATGTATTCTGCATGTGGCCAATGTTTATTTTTGGATGTGATATGTGTTCCTTTTGGTACTGAACATTCATTTGGGAAGCCCTGAATGACATTTGAATCCTTCTAATTTAGATTTAAGAAAACTAAGGCCTAAACCTCAAAATGACACAATTAGTTCACAGAAAACCAGAATTCAATCCCAGTCTCCAGGTCAAACAAAATCCTGAGGTACTTACTTGAAATCATTGCTAAATTGAGTGAGCTTGGGGATAAATTCAAAGATAAATAAAATATAACCTTAGGGTTACTGGAATCTAGAGAGAAATGTGAAATAACCTCCCCTCTTTCCTTCTTTTTTTCTTTCTTTACTTCCCTCCATCCTTCCAGAAATGTGCATTCAACATCAAATATTACAGGATTTACAGAAGATGCTAGGAAAACAAACATATAAAGTAGATCAGCTCCCTGCTCTTGAGGGGCACAGTCTATTGAGGACACATTGGCCTCCAAGTTAACTTATCATAGGAGATGGGAAAAAAATCAATTTTAGAAAAGACCCAAGAATGAAGAGCCATTAGACTCTAGGAAAAAGTAGTGTTTAATACTGAGATTAGGGCTTGGGGGATTTTGCAGTGAGTGATGATACCTAAGCTGGTTGGTTAAAGAACAGAACTTTTGGCCCAAGGGGGTGGAGCACTTTAGACTGAGGGACAGTGTCAGGTTGACCATAGCACATGACAGTTTTAGGGAACAGCCCTAGAGGCCTAACCTGAGAGGGTTTTAGCGACACTGAGGAGGGGCAGAGGCGGGCCAGGACAGCGTGACACTTCCAGCATCCGAGAGAATCAGAGCATTCACTGGCTCCCACAGCTGCTGGTTGCATCACTCACACGCAGGCGCTCTGCATGGGTGCCCTCCAAGGAGAGGCACAGGTAAGGACAGGCTCATGGCAGGGTCCCCAATGGGCTCCTCGGGGAAATTTACAGATCATCATGTCTGACTAAATAGACACTGGGAGACAGAAGGCAACCTCCAGCTTGGCCAGAAACACAACATAAGGAGAGGTGGGGAAAGTGGAGCAGTTTCAGCACCCAGGAAACGCAGGGAAGTGGACCTAACAGACTCTTGTACCCTGCTCCTTCCCTGCTCACCCCAGTATCCAAGACGCCTCTGGAAAAGATGGGGCCTGGGCAAAATGGGGAAGGCCCAGCCGCTCATTCAACATGTGAAGAGGTCCAAAGAATCGACCTGTCAGCCTCAAACAAATGCTTAGTATTTTATTAAAGATCCACTCCTTTAGCTGAAGAAAAAAAGATAAAATGCAAAGCCTTCTGAGAAAGCAGACTAGCCAGGTCGGAAGGATACTGGATCAAGGGTCAAGAGACCTGACCTCATTGGACTCTTCACCTGCGTCGCTGTGTGGCCTCAGCTTCAACAGATCACGCATCTGCACTTTCCCAACATGCTGCCCATTCCAAAATCCTAGAGAGTTTTAAACCAGGTTCTACCCAGATTCACTGAATCAGAAACTCCAGAAGCTAGACTTAGAACATACAATGTATAGGGCTGTGTGTGTGTGTGGTGCCATTCACCAACTATTCCCTGTTCAGTTCACTCCTGGGAAGCAGGTCGGGTTGCGTTTCGTGGTCCTCTTGTGGTTGGGCGAGGCTGTGGGACTAGTTCTAGCCACAAGTTGTGAGTAGAAGGGGCCAGTGTCTGCTCCTGGCTGGCGTGTTGAATTGCCAGAGTGAGAAAGTCCCTGTGTGTCTTTTCCCTCAGGCGCTGTCACCAGCCAGTCCCTTTGGGATCCCTGGGTGACCACAGTGGGCAGAGCACCCTGCTTACCTGCACTGGACATGAAGCCTGAGTGAAAATAACCTTTGTCATTATAAGCCACAAAGATGGGAAGCTTGTTTGTTCACACAGCCTAACATAGCTGAGACCAGCTAATAACCATCTTCAGACAATGCCCACACAGCCAGTCTGATGCTGGGCAGGCCTCTGAGAACCCCTGGCTAGATGACCTTTCAGGTTCCTTCCAAATCTAGACTTTTTTGATTCTGGAAGCAGGCTATTAGCTATTCATCTCTGAGAAGATGCGAGCTGGCCATCAGATTGGTAAGGCCCTTCTGAGGTCTCTTTCAGAGCTGCAGAATGGGAAGTGTAGGGAAACCCGATTGGTGAAAGGGGGTGTCTGGGGTAGGGGTGCAACAGAGCTCTCGGAAAGAGCAGCCATACCTGGGAGCGAGGGTCCGGCACATTCCCAAGCTCATGACTTCCCTGGGCTGAGAGCCAACTCAGCAGCTGCAATTCCTACCTTTAGCATTTCAATTTTTCTGGGAATGGAATTTTTAAATGAATGGATGCACAGTCTGCTTTGGGGTTTTCATCGTGGGTGAAGATGGTCCCTCAAAATCCTTCTGCCTCGAAACTCTTTCATGAGTTTGAGGTTTCAGCTCCTGAGCACAGCAGTTCGGTTCACCTTCACCCATTATTCCAGGGTGAACAACCAGCGTGGTGTTGCCGGAACTGCCCTGGCGTTAGCACTGAAAGCCCCGGCTGTGGTGAACTCCCCGGTCCGGGGCAAGCTGAGACAGTTGGTCACCCTACGGGCCACTTCGTTTCTTTCCAGTAATGTCACTAGGAAGATGAACTCTCGCCACCCCACTCGAGAGTTGGCAAAGTTAGATTTCAAGCTCTTTCCATGTGCTGTAGCTCAAGTCAGGAAAAAATAAACCCTCAACAGCTTCTGTTTCACAGAAAGAGGTTTACAGATTTCGATATGCCAGCCAAAAAGAAAAAAAATATATTCTCAGTTTGATTCTTTTGCCAGCTTGATAGGCAATGGCAGAGATGGGTGGTTTCCAACAGAGCTTTTCCCCCCTGAGCTGGGTTTGAACCTCACAGCTCTGCCACTTGACGGCATCCAGGTTTCCAGACGCTGGCAGGGATGCCACAGTCTGTCACCATCAGGGCCGCTTGTGATTTTCCTACTCTGATGATTAGACAAGATGTGTTTGGTACTTGGGTGGTTTGTTTTTGAGGCAGACAAGCCCCAGAATAGATTTGCTTCAGAAAGTATTAAGTGTTGGAGACTGGTCTGTTTCCTTCTTGAAGAGTCTGCTTAAAAAGTTATAAGGTTAGACATTTTTTGTACTGCAATTAAGTAAAGTCACTGACCTTTTGTTGAAAATGGTAATTGGGACCTGGGTAATGAAGGACTGAATGGGAGCTTGTAGGAAAATGGCTGAAACCCTAAGCAGTTAAAGCTGATACAGCCTTTGCTTTTCCTCCGGCTTATACAAGGTATTATGAAGTGACTAAGATGATTATTTTTAACTTTAAGAAAATACCTCTGAAGTGAGCTATTGGCCTGAATGTCCTTCTACTCTGCAGCCCAGTAGAAAATAGGATTTGAAGAAAGGCCAGATTGCCTCTAGCTCGCTAACCCTCCCCATTCCTTTAATTCCCAGTAATCACTGCATCCCAGACCAAAGGTTGTTGTAGAAACAATTTGCCCTTGGAACAAGGTACACAAGCAAAATAGGGTGCAGAAGGAAAAATCTACTTCCATGGAGGTGGAATTAGGAAGAAAGGAAAAAATGAAATATTAAACACAGTGAGTGGGAAGGAAGGAAGGAAGGGAGGGTGGGAGGGAGGGAGGGAGGGAGGGAGGAAGGGAGGGAGGGAGGAAAGGGATGGCATTTCTGGAGGCTGAGATGGCCCAGGTGGGAGGCACAGTCCTGGAGACCAGGGAATAGGGTTTGACAAATGCTGGGAAAGGCTTCTTGTTTTACATATTCACTCTAGCACAGGAACGACAATATTAAAAAGTCTACTATTTCTTCTTTTATTTGTATTTATATTTTTATGATTATTTTTATCGTACTTTTCCATTGCCATTTAGTCACCTTATGCCTCCCTCCCCCCAGCAATCACCATACTGTTGTCCATGTCCATGAGTCCTTTCTCCTTTTTGCTCAATCCCTCTACCCCTTAACACGCCCCTCCAACTTAGTTGTCATCCTGCTCTCTCTATGAGTCTGTCCCCATTTTCCTTGTTAGTTAATTTTGTTCATGGTATTTATCTTTTTCTAACTGGCTTATTTCACTTAGCATAATGTTTTCCAGGTCCATCCATACTGTCACAAAGGGTGAAATTTTCTTTTTTACAGCCAAGTAGTATTCCGTTGTGTAAATGTCCCACAGTTGTTTTATCCACTAACCTACTGATGGACACTTGGGCTGTTTCCATATCTTGGTGATTGTTAATAATGCTGCAAAGAAGAGAAGTGTGCTTATGTTCTTTTGAATTAGTGTTTTGGGTTCCCTTGGATATATTCCCAGGAGTGAAATTGCTCGGTCCAAAGGCAGATCCATTTTTAATTTTTTGAGGCATCTCCATACTGCTGTCCACAGCAGCTGCACCAGTCTGCATTCCCACCAACAGTGCAGAAGGGTACCCCTTTCTCCACATCCTCACCAGCATGTGTTGTTTATTGGTGATAGCCATTCTGCTACACGTGAGACTATATATCATTGTGGTTTTAATTTGCATCTCTCTGATGATTAGTGATGTTGAGCATCTTTTCATAGGTCTCCTGGCCATTTGTATGTCCTTTTTGGAGAGGTGTCTATTCAAGTCCTTTGTCAATTTTTTAATTGGATTGTTTGTCATTTTGCTATTGAGTTATATAAGTTCTTTATGAATTTTGGATATTAACCTCTTATCAGACATATTGGCAAATATGTTCTCCCATTCTGTGGGTTGTCTTTTTATTTTATTGATGATTTCCTTTGCTGTGCAAAAACTTTTTAGTTTGGTGTAGTCCCGTTTGTTTATTTTTTTATTTTGTTCCCCTACCTTGGGAAGATATAGCCGATAAAATATTGCTATGAGCAAAGTCTGAGATTTTGCTGCATATGTTTTCTTCTACAATTTCTATAGACTTGGTCCTAACATTTAAGTCTTTAATCCATTTTGAATATATTTTTGTGTGTGATGTAAGGAGGTAGTCTAGTTTCATTTTCCTGCAATCCCAAGAGGAAAATTTATAGCATTAGAGGCTTACCTCAAGACTTAAAGGAACTTGAAAAAGAACAACAAACAAAGCCCAAAGTGAATAGAAGGAAGGAAATAAGAAAGATCAGAGCAGAAATAAGTGAAATAGAGTCTAAAAATCATGATACAAAATATCAGTGAACTGAAGAGCTGGCTCTTTGAAAAGGGAAGTAAGATTGACAAACCTTTAACCAGACTCATCAAGGAAAAAAGTAAGAGAGCCCAAAGAAATAAAATCAGAAATGAAAGAGGAGAAATAACAACTGACACCAAAGAAAGACAAAGGATTGTAAGAAAATATTATGAACAACTATTCCAACAAACTGGGCAACCTTGACAAAACTGATAAATTCCTAGAAACATACAGTTCTAAAACTAAATCAGGAAGAATAAGAGAATCTGAATGGGCAGATTACACCTAGTGAAATTGAAGCAGTAATCAAAAAACTCCCATCAAACAAAAGCTCTGGACCAGAGGGCTTCACAGGTGAACTTTACCAAACATCCCAAGAAGAACACCTCTCCTTCTCAAACTATTTCAAAAACTTCAAGAGGAGGGAAGGCTCCCAAACTCATTTTACAAGGCCAGCATTATCCTAATTCCAAAACCAGATAAAGATACTGCAAAAAATAAAAAATATAGGCCAATGTCCCTGATCAACACAGACACTGAAATCCTCAACAAAATATTAACAAATCAAATATAGTGAGTCATCAAAAAGATCATACACCATGATCAAGTAGGATTTATTCCAGGAATGCAAGGTTGGTACAAACAGTCACAAATTAATAAATGTGATTCACCACATAGACAAAATGAAGGACAAAAACCACATGATCGTATTAATACATTCATAAAAAGCTTTTGATAAAATCTAGTACCAACTTGTGATCAAAATTCTCAGCAAAGTGGGAATGGAGGGAACATACCTAAACATAATAAAGACCATATATGACAAACCCACTGCTAGCATCATACTCAACTGGCAAAAACTACAAGCATTCTCCTTAAGATCAGGATCAAGACTGCAATGTCCACTTCCACCTCTCTTATTCAATACAGTATTGGAAGTCCTAGCCACAGCAATCAGACAAGAAGAAGAAATAAAAGACATCCAAATTGGGAAAAAAAAGAAGTAAAATTGTCTTCATTCACAGATGACATGATACTGTACATAGAGAACCCCAAAGGTTCTACCAAGAAACTACTAGAACTGATAAATGAATTCAGCAAAGTAGCAGGATACAAAATTAACATCCAGAAATCAGTTGCATATTTATGTGCCAGTAATGAACTAACAGAAAGGGAAATTAAGAAAACAATCCCACTCATAATTGCTTCAAAAAGAATAAAATACCTAGGAATAAACCTAACCAAGGATGTAAAAGACCTGTACTCAGAAAACTGTAAGACACTGAAGAAAGAAATTGAAGATACAAATGATTGGAAGCATATACTGTGTTTATGGATAGGGAGAATTAACATCACTAAAATGTCCATACTACCCAAAGCAATCTGTAGACTCAACACAATTCCTATAAAGATTCCAATGACATATTTCACAGAACTAGAACAAGTATTTCAAAAATTTGTAAGGAACCACAAAAAGCTCTACATAGCAACCATGACCCTGAGAAAGAAGAACAAAGTTGGAAGAATCACGCTACTAATATCAAACTATACTATAAGGCCATAGTAATGAAAACAGGGTACTGGCATAAAAACAGATACATAAATCAATGGAACAGAAGAGAAAGCCCAGAAATAAACCCACACCTTTATAGTCAATTAATATTCAACAGAGGAAGCAAGCACATACAATTGGCTAATGATAGTTTATTTGATAAATGGTGTTGGGAAAAGTGGCCACTATTTCTTCCTTCAGATTAAATTTGGTTCTCCTCAGAAAACTTCCATTACGTTGAAATGTCCCTTGGAATGGGATGACATGTACATATGAATGGATTTATCACTTAGAGTTTATTCTGCCAGCAGCAGAGCATGGCACCTGGGGGGCAGGGGCACCTGGAGGTGAGAAGGTACAGGAAAGAGTGTGACATAAATATTATTTCTTTGACTTCAGCACTTTCCCAGAGCTGGCCCTGTGGGAGGGAAAAGAAAACCAGAAAACCTACAATTGTTTAGATTAGGCTTTTCTCACTACCAGCCTCGTCATAAATTTAATCTTGGTAAGATTCGTGCAATTAAATCTTGCCTTGATGTCTTTAATTTTTACAAGACTTCAGTTTTTCCTGCCAATGCTAAAGTGCCTGCCTTCATGACTTTGTAAATCATGGGCTTTGAGTGGACACCCTGTCACGAGCATATGTTCATGATACAATCTTTCTATAAGTCACCCGGGGAAACGGCTTGGCTAGCTGCCTGCTGAGCAGCTCAGCACAAAGGAATAGACAAGAGTCACACACAGTAACTATGCTCTTCACTCAGCTTTTACTGAATGCAGGTTCACTCTCTAACAATCTAAGAATTATAATGTGCATGTGCGTGCACACACCCACACACACAGCAATCAATGGGGGTAACAAACCTGAGCCCAGAGTCTGAGTCTGCAGGTCTGGGAGTCAGCATGGTGGGCAAAGGAGTTGCCGGCATCTGGCAAGGACAGGTCTCAGGATCCAGGTGGGCAGCAGGGCAGACGAAGTCCTCAGTCCAGCAGGGCAGAGCCTCTGGTGGCTGATGCCAAGGGACATCAGCGTGGCATGGAGCAGCACTTTGGTGTGTGGAGCTCGGCTGTCTTGGCTGTGCTCTAGAACCTGACTCAGTTATGCCTTGAAAGTGGTGTAGTCCACCCTTCTGGGTCTTTTCGATAAATGTCTTGGCACTCCTGCTGGCGAGTGTGAAATTTCCCCAGGAGCCAATCTGTGGGTGGTCTGCTCTGCAGATGTGGCTGTTCTGATCACACGTGCAGATATCTTAGGTGTGTCTCCTTGCCAGATGTGTCTAGAGTGATTAGATGTGACTTAGGCGGTTTCCCTCTCGAACTAAACTGTCATGGCTGACGGACAGCCATTCAGTTGACATGAGGGCTCCACTTTGTTTTACATACTTTATGCTGTCTTGACCAGACCAATGCCATTTTATTGGTCCTGCTCTCCACACGCCTGTGTCTGAGAACTGTGTGCCCAGAGAAAGCTCAGTAACGGGGATGATGAGAAGCGGCATCCCTGGCAATCTTGTCTGGCGCCAACAGGTCATTTCCCTCACTGGGACTGAGCGAGTGGCCGTGGCTGCAGGAGTTTAACGTGTGTGACCATAGAAAGAACTTCTCAGAGAAGAGACGGGTTTGCATTCTCCTTTAAAAAAAAGAGAAATCTGGCTGAATGGAGGGTAACGAACAACTTTGAAGTTGAAAATACAGATATTGCTTAAAAGTAAAAATTGATTATTTTAACATGTTTTTCAAAAGGGAATGTTTTAAAATTTGATTCAAAATCATGTAAGAAGTCAAATAGTGGCATAGCTATCTAATGTGAGATATCTAAAAGCAAAAGTAAATTATAGTAAAGGAAACTTTTATAGAGTATTTTTAGATAACATGAGAAAATGAAGTTTATATGATAATTTAAAAATGAACATAGCAAAGTAGTTTCTTGAAAATTTTCAGAATGTTAGAATCAGAGGTTTATTTATTCTCATAAGCAATGATTTCTCTATAGTGACTAGCTAATTAAGTGCACCTATAAACAAGTGAGCAGTATTTATTTTGTATATTTGTTTTATGCTGCAGATTGGCTTTAAATTTTTATGTAATTTTTCTGGTTGTAAAATTATTAAAAATTTTACAGGCCTTCTAACCCCCTCCAAGCTCCCAATCAATGTGTGGTTCACATGGTTCAATGATCATTGTCGATATCAATGTCAGAGTTCACCCAACTTAATCATTAGACATGGATCATTGTTTAAAGTCACCTCACTTCTGTGGAAAATCTATCAACTCTTTGATCAAATTGAGCCATATCCTCTATGACTCTCTTACTAACGAATGGTGGCCACCACCATTCTTAGAGCATATGAGAGAGATATGAAAGGAAAGATGAATCTTTGAGAACAAGAGTCAGGGCTACAAGTCCTAGTTTCCCTTCTATGTCAAGTCTCCATCATTTGCTTATCTTGGGGGATCTGAGCTTGACTTTTTTTAAAGCCATCTAGCATGTTGCTCTATTATATCCAAACAACTACAAATTCTTCTTCCTAAAATCGAAATTTATGTGTTCTAAGGGGTTGGCTGTAGCAGGGCAAATGTGGTCAAGGTTCTGGGTGTGCGGAAGATTGGCACAGGGCTGAGGTCCACATGGTCCAAAGTTGGGTGGAGCTGGGCGGGCACTGAAGCAGCCAGCTGAGGGTAGAAAAAGCCAGGGGCACAGGGACCTGTGGTTAAGGCAAAGAGCAGTATGACCAGGACACCCTGCTTCTCCCAATCTGGCTCCAACACACCTTAGGCTTCCTAATAACATTCCAACATAGGTGTCCCAACACTTTGCGACTCTGAGCTGATTCTCTTCAGTGTGCCCTCTTGGGCCATTCTGGCCTGGGCTCCAACCCCATCCGGGTAGTGCAAGGATGAGTTATGCAATAAACCTTTGAGCCAGGGCCATGGAAACAGTTATGCCCATTCACATTCTTCCCAGAAGAACTCCAAGAGCATGCCCGAATGTCTCACAGCCTGTGGGCAGCTCCATTCCCAGCTCTCATCTCCAGCACCTGCTCACCAGCTGGCTTACAAACCCCTTGACAAGCCCTCAAGAGTCAAGGGCTTAGTATCCAAGCCATTTGTACAGCAGCCTCTCTGGCTTTGCCAGATGAGGGTCTTTTATGATTAAAGAGTCTCAACTCTCCTTGGAAGGTGAGAGAGACTGGGGCTGGTCTGATGGAGGTGTTGCCTCCCAAACTCTGAGCTGTTTCACTGTGGCCTGCGGTTCCACATTTCCAGTATTCAAATCTGAATGTACGTGACCTGATACCACAGGGAAGTGACTGGGGCCTGGTTGTGCTGCGGCCCTCTCACAGCAAGCTAGGTCTTTGTAAATTCTCCCTGTGCACTCCTCACCTGGCTCAGAAAGTTCCCCTGTTCGCTCCTATGCCTGGACACAAGCAAATACAGTCCACAGGCCATCCATCACTGCAGGGAAAGGGGACAGGGGACGGGACAGTCCCACCCTCTCACAGCTTTTCTCTCTGCTTCCTGGCAGTGTCAGTTATCAGCAGCTCCTCACCTTGCCATGACCTTGGCTTCTTTACTTCCTTAGCATCCCTACCCTCACTCCAGCAAGGAGTAGATGAGAGGAGCAGGCAGGTCTGCATCTCCCAGCTGCTCTCGCCCCTCTAGCCCCTGCCACCATTACATTTTTTAACCACACCCAGATCCCATGTATAGGAAGACATGTATTCATTACAGTGATTCTCAAAGTGTAACCTTGGACCCGAAGAATCCATACCTTCTGGGAACTTCTGAGGAAAGCAAATTCTCAGGCCCCACCACAGGCCTACTGAGTCAGAAATATTGGAATTTGGGACCTGAGCTCTGTTTAGGAAGCCTACCAGGTGATTTTGATACAAAGTTTGATCATTTGCATTTCTAACAGTTGTCCAGGTAATGCTGATGCTGCTGATCTGAGGGCCACGAGTTGAGAACCAGTCTAGGAGCTTCAGGAAATTATTATTCTATACCAGAGTCTAGCAAACTATAGCCTGTAGTCCAAATTCCGCACCCTCTGTCTGTTTTGCAAATGAAATTTTATTGGATCATAGCCATGCCCATTGATTTACATATTGTGTGTGATTGCTTTCATGCAAAAGGGCAGAGTTGAATAGCTGTGACACTGACCATATTACCCTCAGAGCCTAAACTATTTATAGAAAAGGTTGTTGACCCCCGGTCTACACAGGCAGATCCTCTTTGGGACCATCTGCATGGCTCCTTGCCGATAGAGCATAGAGCGTGATAGCACACCACGTTGATTCTGGGCAGGGGAGAGGTGACGTGTGCCAGATTAAATGTAAGCACAGTGGGGAATGGGCACTTGCATATTTTTTTCTGCCTGGAAATGAGATGGCTTTCTCCAAACCTGTGAAAGCAGCTCTAGCTGAAATCAGGAGTCTCTGGTAGAGGCTGTTGCAGGCACTGAGCCCCAGGAGACCCTAGGATTGATGGCTAGACCAGGGGCGGAATTGCAGGTACACAGGAATGGAGAGGCAGGGATGCTGGGCTGTCAACAATGTACAGAAGAGGTTAAATTGTAGCAGTCTAAGCATCCCTTGACTTTAAAAAAAAACTACAGATTTTTTGAGGCAGCATGCTCATGATTCTTTCAGATTAACATGTCTATAAAATGAAAGCTTTTATATCAAAAGCCTATTTGATTATCTTGGATGCTTAAAAAAGAGGGGAGGATGTTTAAACACTTTCCCTTAGCAGCTAAGAAACTCTTTTTTTTTTTGGCCCTCTCTACAATATCGAAAATGCTTTCTCCGCATTCCCCAGCTGCAAGCTATTCCAGAACAAGAGCGATCTGTAAATGTCGAAAGCTGGAGAAGGTCGTTAGGTCAGACCTCCAATTTAGATGTGTAGTTCAGTCCCCGATACTCATGGGAGGTGGAGGGGTGGTCCTCTGCCTTGGAAAGAAGATATTGTCACCTTTTCTTAAGAAATATAGAAAATGGAAATAGGCATTCTGACACAGCAATTTTTGAAGATCAAAACATCACAAGCTTATTTTTAATTTTTCTTAATTTTTTCAGAATTTCTTTTACTTTTTTAACTTGTTATTGTCATCAGTATACTTTGATCATTAGAGTCCACATATAAGTGAGACCATAAGGTAGTTATTTTTCTCTGCCTGGCTTATTTCCCACAGCATAACAATCTCCAGGTCCAACCATGCTGTTGCAAATGGTAAGAGTTTCTTCTCTTTTTCACAGCCAAGTACTTATTTTTAAGAAGCCGTTTCTTTGTGGTCTCTCTGGAGTGTTTGTCGCTTGGGCACACCCCATTCCTCAGAGCAACCCCACAGCCTGTTCATCTCCACTTCCACACCTCCGCTGACTCATCCTCTCTCCCGGGATGTCCTCCTTCTCCCCTTGTAGCAGCTCAAATTCCACCTTACTGCCAGGTCTCACCTCTTCTGTGGACCTTCCTTTTACTAATCCAGCCTCCACTACCTTCCTCATTGCCCCCAGCAACCACACCGCACAACTAAGCATTTCAGTCCCTCCTGCTGTGCTTTTCTGTTAATAATTATTCCAAGTCCCTGTTCCTGTCTGCCTCTTCAGGGCCACCTTTTTCAGTGTGAGGAATAAGCTTCCCTTCCTTGCGTGGTACAGCGGAGGACACTCCCTCAACAAATACTCCTGGGTTAAATGATAGCAACCGATGTGCGACAGAATAAGGAATGAGGTCTTATTTCTCCCTCCATATCCTCATTGTGGGGGGGGGGATGAAGGGATGTTCGGAAGAAAACCGTTTGATCTAGTTAAGAGAGACGTGATTGATATATTCATCTGCACAAATTGGAACTTTAAATTGCCAGCTGAAAATGATTACCACAGTAGCACTGGGAAGAAAACGATAAAGAGAAGAGGCTTTAAAAAAATCTTTAATACCTTTTTGTCACCAGCTGAGAGTGGCACCATAGTTCAGGGAGAGAACACAAGAAATCGAAGACCCGATGTGAGGCCAGGTCCATCCCTCCATTTCTTCTCAGTGAAGTCAGTTAACTTCTTGAGTGTTGATTAGATAGACATCCCTGAGACAAGAACCATACCTCGCCTGCCCAGTCTAAATGTGAATAATGAATGCAGTGGGTTCAAATGAGACACAGTGCTATTTTACCGAGGCAAGGCTGGGGGAGAAAAAAACTGGAAATAAACACCTCATTTATATTAGCCTACTCATCTCTCTGAGAATCTTCTAGTGTGGAGCTCAACAGCAGTGCGAGAGCTAGAATAAGACAAATGCTGATTCTGCCATATTCTGAAAACCAGCCCAGAGGAGTGAAGTCTATTTTCAAAGCTAGGGACCAGGAGTGGTGGAAGAAGTTGGACTAATGAACAAAAAGCTTCAGAGGAAGTTCGCCCCTCCAGGACAACACCCCACATTGATTCTGCGCAGGGGAGAGGTGACGAGAAACCTCTTCCCCAGCTGATGTGTGCTAGGGAGGAAGCTGCCTCCACAACCATTTGTCAGCTTCCTACCTTTACTGATTGTGATGAAGACAAGCACTGGGTGGCTAGAAAGGAAAGAAAAGAGTGAGGCCAAATCTCATAGGGGAATTCAACATGTTTGCCGCGTGTAGATCCCATTATGCTGTTCAGTCTCTGCGTCACCCTTAAGCACAGTCTCTGCACTAATCCTGGCAACTACCAATTAATTTCCAGTTTTGCATATTTTTGTTAACCAGCTTTATTCTGTTCCCTTCAAGTCCCAGAAAGAATGCAGTGGGAGTTCCTGCTCCAGCGTTCAATGACACTTGGCTATGGCCTAGGATATAAATGAACTTAACAATTATATGTCAATCATCCAGAGTTATTGAAAGCTGCTCACTGCAGACATTGAAATACTCTTAAATAACCAAAGACGACAATGTGTGAGCTATTTTACATGCAAGCTCTTGTTAGCATTCTGCCATTCTATTTCATGTAACATTCAGATATAAAGGAGAATTTCCCTAAATTAGACTTCTTAAGCTTCTTTATTCAAAATGTTGCAGTAATGGACTTGTACTCCTAAATCCTAAGAATGCGCATTCTTCCCAGACACAAATGCTCGCCACAATCCGATTTTCATTCATCAAGACAAATATCCAGTTTTTCTCTTTGTGTACGTAATCAGTGTCTTCAGATGCATTTGACATACAGTCTCAAAGCCAGGCATTTTGATTTGTGAAGGCCAGTGGTTCCAAGCATTTGCAAAAGGAAACTGGTGTTGCAGTTTTCATTGTTTTTTTCTTTCTCCTGAGAAAACAGTAGGTTGTGGGTTTAAGGTAAACATTCCTAAAGCAGCATGTATCTTCTTAGGAAGCTCTCTCTTTCCAGGTTTACATGCCTATGTATACTGCCCGTGGTGTGCATGGACATCTGTGAGAGCAGGCAAGACAGGGCCAGACTAGGGACTGTGGAGAGACCGATGCTTTGAGTACTCGGGAGAAGCAGCCTCCTTCCTCCCTACATCATACCTTCTTCCCCTATGTGGAAAACACCCACTGAGCCCTGCCCTTTAGTGCTTTTAAAGGACGGTCAAACTGAGCCATAAGAAAGGATGACATACTGCCTTTTGTGACAGCATGGATGGGTCATAAGAGTATCATGCTAAGTGAAATAAGTCAGATAGAAAAGGACAAGAACCATGTGATTTCCCTCACATATGGGATATAAAATAGAAAACAACAAATGAACAAACAGACTCATAGACAAACAACAGAAGGGGGGTTACCAGAGAGGAAAGGGATTGGGGGAGGGGTGAAGAGGGTAAAGGATGTCTGTGGTGACGGAAGGAGACTTGACCTTGGCTGGTGAATTGTGCATTTGAAACTTACATAATATTATTAACCATTGTGACCCCAATAAACTTATTAAATAAAAAACTTTTTTTTAAAAAAGGATAGTCAAACTGAGCTAAATTATTATTCCTTCAAAGGTTAGGGACAATGAGCTTATAGACTAGTAATGAGAAGGTTAAACAATAGTGACCCCAGAAGGTTCCGGTGAGAACGCCTGGCCGGTAAACCTTGTTTGAGGTGACTTTGAAAGGCTGAAGAATCAGGGCATGTTGTGTTTCTCTCTGAAGCAAGATCTCATCATTCTCCTGCATTTACTGATGCTATATAGTTTTTCGGGTTATTTTTTACAGGTAGTTTACCTCTGTCGTACCCTCATTGACCCTATATAGTTTCCCCTGCGCAGCTAGCACTGATCTTGTTGGCTGCAGGCAGGTGGAGCTAACTCAGATAGAGCTATTTTGACAAGGAGATTATGCAAATTGTAAAAAGAAGCTAGAAACTTTCTTTTGTTTAATTTTATTTTAAAACCACAACACTGTAAAATTATAATTCAAAATATAAATATTGAACAAGGCAGCCACTTTCATTCTTTGATACTTAAAATGCACCTTTTCCACCAGAGCAAAGCAAACATTTCTCACCAAGATTTGCTTACATGGGGCCTCATTTACCAAAGAGCTCGGTCACAACACCTCCTAATCAATCAACCAGATGCAATATTCAATATTTCTACTTATTCCTCTCTGCTGCCCTGACTCCAAGCCCTCCCATCAATTACAGGACCCAAAAGAACATGGTAGAGGGGCCTCAAGGTTTCCGGAACATACACAGTTTAATAAAGCACATGACTTCTACTTCCCCAAGTTTTCTGAGCAAGCCGTATCTGCCCGGGCATGTGTTTCACAGCACTATCATTTTCCAACATTTTCCATGACAATTAATCATTCTCAAAGTGGGGGTGGACGGCAGATACATAATCACCCAGGAAGTTTATGTGAGCAGCGCGGGGGCTGGGAACACTGAGGTCCACGGGGATTCTATTTTGGTGGCTCTGGCATTCCCATCACCGGTTATTTCCATTCCGATTCCTTTCATCTTAAATTGGACAGGCGACGTAATGACACAATCAAACACATATGGTAGAATTATAAAACATTTGTGATGACTGCTGGCTGCTGCTCTGGTGGTATTTACCAGAATATATTGATTTGCACATGTAAAAATATTGGGCTGAGGAGTAGGAATTGCCACTGCGCCTGAGGCAACAGAATTGATATACTTTGGCTACCGGGAACCCAGCAGATAGTCAGGAGGTAGGAACTGTTTTACAGAGCATTTGCAAGCTATGTGGCGTGGCAGAGTCCAGCAGGGTTAGCTGGAATTCTCACTTTAACAGTGCGAGCTGAGAGACTTTGCATTAGTGTCTGAACCTCTCGGTGGCTCAGTATTCCCCTCTAAAAATACGGGAGAGACACCAACCCACAGCTGCATTGATGAGAAGTAAATGAAGTAACATATATAAAGAGCTGGGTGCAAGTTCTCTGTGAAGAGAGTTATGAGTATCTGGGTGCCTCATTTGAATTTCTTTACTCAGCCAACTTCTGAACTATGTGTTCAGTTTACACTAACTTGAAGAGAGATCTTGGAACAGTTCACATGGTCGACCAAACTGCCTTTGTGAAAAAAATGGAATTGTCAACGTTTTCCCTTCTGCTTTATAATGATGCTTCTCGCCTCCAAGGGAGCTGTAACGGCTTGGCTCCTGACAGCCTGTGTAAGATGCCTCTGTTTCCTTCCCATTTCCTTCCACAGGGACATTAAAAACGTCTCTCCACTGGTGTATTAAGAATCCCATACTTACAAGAATAACAGCCTCAAAACCCAGAGACCCATCCTGTTACTGGGGAAGGGGGGCGCTCTTTGCTCTTCACCTCCATTCTACTCACTGTTTTTCCTACACCTGTCCTGATCTTTGAGAACGATTTCTGTGTGTGTGTGTGTGTGTGTGTGTGTGTGTGTGTGTGTACCTAGGGGAAACAGCCACTGACTGCCTGTTTATGTATGAGTGTATTGTCAGCTCCCTAACTAGAATGTAAGCCTTCGAAAACAAGACCTCTAATGTAAGGCTGGTTTTTTCCATAGCAGATACCCCAAACCACTTTCACTGAGTGCCTGAGAAAACCAGCCACTTCCAATAAACAGGAATTTATTTTTAAAGCATGTACTACTGTGCTAATATTATAGTAATCATAAAATAGACAAAAAGGCATTTTCAAAAGAAGGGATTACAAATGCAAATATGAATACTTCTGTTATAATTTTTCTTCCCACACTGCAGGGGGCTGTCTTGTAGGTGTGAACATGCTGTGGAGACCACTGCCCACAGCACTGAGGAATGGCTGACTTAAGACTGAACAGTCGCCCTGGCCACCCAGGCCCCAGACACATGTTCTGAGTCGCTCATTTTCCCCATCAGCCTCCTGCCCACCATGCTGTCTCTCTTCAGTGCCTCCCTCTCCCATACATGTTGACTCAGTAGGTATCAAAGAAAATATTTGGGAGGCGAATTTCTTATTTAACTTATACTCATACTTCACGTGACTCTTTTCTTAGATGTAAAAGGTGTACCAGCAGCCTGCATTTCTCCCTCTTGCTGGTAAATACAAGAAGTCCCTAGAGGCTGCTGGTTTGTGAGGATCTCACAGTACGCCCGGTGTTTCAGCTGTCTTAGGTGGGCTGTATGAAATGGCCGCCCGTGAAAGTTGTGGGGAAAGTTCTTTGCAGAAGCAATCCAGCGTTTCATTCTGGGGTGCAGATGGAGATATGGTAAGGAGGTGGGGGGACAGGCTGGGGTATGTGCGACTGTGGAACCGGGCCATCTTGTGGATCTCAGGGAGCCCACACAATAGCTCTCTCACCGAACACGTGCTGAGGCCCTGTTACAGTCTGAGAACTCTAAGGTAGGGTTGTCCTTTTCAGGGAGTTTTCAGTCTTCCTGTGAAGACAAAAGTGTGGAGTGGAGACCCTGATTACACCGCCAACAGCGTAATGACAGGATGCGGCATAGTCATGCAGGGAATATCTGCGTGTACTACCCAAGTCCCGCCAACACGCCTAGGAGACCAGGGTAGCCCAACAGAGATGCTGGATTGACTAGCAATGGACACGCATACTGAGCAGGGTACTGGATACAACCCTTACCGTGGGGCCAGAGCCATTCTCGGTGAATAGAATCTGCCTTGAAGGGGCAGACTGAAGAGCAAAATTTAGCAAGTGGATGAGTCTTCTCACTGGGAAAAAATTTTTATCACTGAAACCTGAAAAATAAAATTCCATCATAAAACAGTCTGCAATCATCCACATCAGAAACCATATCCTATTGCTGTACCACTTTCTCAACCATAACTCTCCCTCTGGACTGCTGGCCTCCTCATCCAGCTCCGTTACCAGCACGGTGTGTTATTCTCCAGCCCACACAGAGGCCTCGCCATGCTCCTCATGAGCCTGCGTGGTCAGGGGAGCCCCTCCGTACTGGTCACAGATCCAGCCACCCGAGAGGCGAGGAGAATCCATGGGTAATTCTTCACGTGATACCCCAATGTGATCTTTGCATTTGCTCTCAGTACCCACTAGGGAGGAAATGTGTTATCTGTCAGGGATATAAAAAGGAGAAAAGATTTATAAAGGTTTGACATGAATGCTAAAAAATGTTTGTTTCCTGGGGTTGTTTCCTGGGTTGGTCTCCCTTCAGTCACCGGGTGTGACGGCAATGATTTTAGACTCTATAAAATGCTGCAGTCTGCAAAGACAACAGCTGTTGTACCCCCAGGTCCCTCATAGACCTCTTGTCGACTGAAGACAGCTGCTCTAATTCAGACTGATACTTTCTTCTTTAGACCACTGAAATCGCCTCCTCATTGATCTTCTCCCTCCAGTCACTGCCTCCGCCAATCCATCCTCCACACTGCTGTCAGTATCTTTCTGCAATGCAAATGGGATGATATTTTATCTTTGCTTAAATACTCTGATAGCTTTACATCACCCACAGGTTACATTACTCATCAAATGTGGCCTTCAAGCCTTTCTAACTCTAGTCCCATCAATCTCTATAGCCGTCTCAAGATCCCCAGCCGCACTTTGACCCACAGTCCATCTGTTAACCACACCATGCCCCTCCTTGTTTAGGCATGCTCTCTATTCAAATTGGTGCCTCTGTCTGGAACACTTTCCCCCATTTTTTTTAAACTAGCGAATACCTCCTCTCCCCTCAAGTCTCAGCTCAGCTTCCTTCCTGGGACGCCTCTTTCAAACACCAGCAAGCAAAGATCCTCACTCACCTCTCTGCTCCCACCCACCTCCTACTTAGCTTTGTTGTGTACTCACCATTGTCTTAGACTGACTCCTGTCTACTCATTGTTCTTCTTGCCTCCAGAACTGATACAGATACCCCAGTGCTACTCAATAGACCCTCCATGAATCACTGAATAGAAGGGAATTATTGATCTTTAAGGTTTCCTAATAAAGAAATCTCTTCTCTGGGGGGTTTATATAATTCTTCTTTGTAGGTGGCCCAATCCCCAGGTCTAAATGTGGAGGACCTCAGATTCATTCACCACTTCTCTATAAATATCTTGAATCAAATTATAGAATATCTGTAAATAAGTAGAAAACCTCAAGCTGAAATAGAATATAAAACAACATCATGCAGAAAGTGTCTGTCATTGCTAAGTCTTGTTCCCTACCACATACACTGGCCACTTTTTAGATGTTAGTTCTGTTTTGTGCATATATGTATGTGCAAACCAGATAACTCTTGGATGAACTAGCTGCAAATTGGATTTTACCAGCAGCCCCACATCTGATGTTCTATTACTGAGCCAGTCTTGGACATTGAAAATGTATTTAACGAGTCACTGAATTGGGTCTTGATTGCTTTTTTTCCCCCTATTTTTATAGGGAGGCAGTGAAATCCAAGTTAAGGGTGCTTCAGATAATGGATGGCATCTTGGCATTGAAATGAGGCCGTGCTCACCCATCCATGTTCAAGTTCATTCATTTAATCCACAGAAAAGCCACCAAGAAGGTCTGAGTCCAGATCTCCATTCTCTTTGTCTAACAATTAGAACCCACCTTCCCTTCGGCAAACAATTCCCAACCCCAAGGCTGCAGCCAGTGAACGGAATCTGCCTCTTTTGCAGAACAGCAACAAGGCGTACAGCCAGTTTTTTGAAATACTCTCTCCAAAATGAGCTAAATTAAATTTAAAGCTCATTCCAAAACATGTTCCTTTCTACACTTACAAAAGAATGACTGCTTGGCAAGGCACTATTAAGAGAAAAGGGCAAAGTCTCCCCAAAGATTTCAACTTTATTTTTTACACTAGTTAGAAAAGTTTGGAAAAGCAAATTGCAGTTTGACTTTTCTTTTAAGTGTTGTAGGTGGGAACATTTGAAAAAATGTAATAATTATAGTGTTTCATTATCCCTTGAGACCAATATTAAGTACTACCTGTATCTAATAGCTCTAAAAATAGAAATAATGTACTTACAAGTTAATATAAGAGATATGTTTATCTGTTTACTTAGAGGAAAAAAATACTTCATACAAGATCTCTATGTGAACATATACTTATGGCCTACTAGTATTTTGCATTAAAAATATTTATTTTAGGGAAGTTTTATGTAATTACCAAACTGCCCAGAGTTAAGTAAATAGAGTCTTAATAATTGAATCCACATTTCTTCAATACTTGCTATTTTAATGATAAATCCAGAGAATATTTTCTCTCCCTTTGCAGACAGAAGAGGGAATGATACACAATTATTTAAATTGTGTTTTGTTCAACTGGTAAAGCTTGGGACACTGGGGTTTCCTTAATTGGGTTAGATCAATAGAGGCTACGATCTGGTACTTGCTTCTGGCAATAGCCTGTGTCAGGTGCCACGGAGGAGGCTGAATCCTGGTAATATTAGAGACTGGCTTATAATATGATACCATGAGGAGACACAGCACTGTAAGGCACAGTAGTTGACAAAGCTTGGATTCTAACCTGTATCTGCCTGATAAGAGTTGGCACTTACAGAGCATTAACTGTGTGCCAAGTGCTATCTTAAATGCATTCATCCTCGCAATCACCCCATGAGGTAGTTCCTATTATCATCACCAGGAAGAGATGGGCCACAGAGAGGTTTGGTAACTTTCCCAAGGTTTCACTGAGAGTGAGGGGTCGAGGCACTTTTGCACAATTTGTACTTCAGCACTGTGCTGTGCTGGCCAGTGATTCCCTGCAAACCACAGAGCTGCTCAAGCCACCAGGAGGGGACAAGTGAGGGACAATGTGGTCTTTATCCACAGCAAAGCAATAGCATTAGAGCACCCACTGTGAGCATCCCTGAACACCTAGTATGCACCTAGCACTGTGCCAAGTGTTAGGAATAAACAGATGCATTAGACACAGTCCCTGCCCTCACAGATCTCAGTGTGAGAGGAGAAACAACCTCGTACCCAATGTGTATAACGTGCACTGTGATACACGGCACTCCGATGGCAGATCTAAAGGCTATGGACACAGAGAAAACAGGCATTAATTTTCTGTTCTTCTGTCAAGGACAGTGGAAGGCAAACTAATGCACAATGACTGAAAGCATTTGCTTTTGATAAAGTGGATATATAAATATCAAGCTGCCTCTCCCTCAGGCTCATGCCTCGGTCTGCATTGCACTGCTGACTTCACTTTCTAAAGAGGAAGCAAGAAACTCCCCCACAGTAAATGGAATTGAAAAGATGTGAAGCACGGAACTCCCACCTCAGATGCTTTTTTGTTTCATTTGCCTTTGAAAACTGCACAGCTCATTACAGTGGAACTAATCATAGCTCCCATTACAATGAGGATGCTGGGGAAGACTTGACCTTTGCTTCAGCAAGTCTGTATATGATATTTACTTAGGAAAATAATCATGCTCTTATGAGGAAACATGTGACCCTGGACAAAATTTGGAAGAGGGCAAAGTGTATTCTTCCCTTTGGGGGATTGCTAGTCAGCATTGTGTCTCTGTCCTCCCAGGAGTGGATCTCTCCGCCCTGTGAAACCATCTGTACCTCCGCTTCTACACTGACACTTTCCTGGTGTTCTTCTATGCCTCTGCCACTCCTTCCTCCTCAGCTTCCTCTCTGCCACCTGTCACACCGAAGCCCCTCCAGGCCAGGTCCTTAGCCCTCTCGTCCAACTGAGCACCATCTCCTTTGGCAGTTGACCCCAGCCCATGGCACCTGTTGCCCTAGAGACCCAGAACATGCCTCTCCCCACTCTGAGCTCCAGGCAACTAGCTAGGATATCTCATGCATGCTTGCCCACATGCCAAAAGGTGAGTCAAAACCCTCCGTTTCTCAAATGAACCCTACTTTAGTGAAATGTACCCCTCGTCACTCAGCTGCCCAAGTTAGAGACCTGAGAATGACCCGTTACTCCTCCTAATCTTTCACCCTCATAATCAACCGAACACAAAGTCTTGCAGATTTTACCTGGTAAGAACATCTGGAATCTTCCCTATTCTCCTACCTCCACTAAGTCCGATTTCAAGGTACCATTATTTCTCATCAGGACTCCTAGCTCAAAGTAAATTCCTAGCTCTTCTTCTTGCCTCCCTTTAACCCATTCTGCTGTTTATTTTTTTTTCAGTAGTTTTCTATTACTCCTTTATACTGGTTTGTTGGTTTATACTAATTTCAGTCTTAACATGAAGGAGTAATGGAAAACTACTGAAAAAAAAAACAGCATAAGGGTGAAGGGATTAAGCAAAGAAAAAAAAAGAAAGACAGACTCATGGACACAGACAAGAGTGTGGTGATTGCCAGAGGCAGGGGCTGGGGTAGGTGGTAGAGGGTGTAAGGGGGATAAATGGTGATGGAAGGGGACTTGACTTAGGGTGATAAACACACAATACAACATACAGACAAAGTTTGGTAGAACTGTATACCTGAAACCTGTATACTTTTATTAACCAATGTCAACCCAGTTAATTCAATTTTTTAAAAAAGACCAAAATCGGTAATATAAACTAACCAGTAAGGCCCTCCTTCCTCTCCCCCAGACTCACCTGGATTCACTCTGCACTCTACTTTTCCACTTCTTCAACTACCCATGCTTCTTTCCACTCTGAGCCTTTGCATGTGCTCTTCCCTCTTCTCAGCATGCTGATCCCTACTCTTTTCATTAATTAACTTCCTACTCTTCCTTTGTTTCTCAGATTAAATGCTGCTGGAGAAGCTTTTTCTAACCATCCAGACAATGTCAGCTTCCCCAACATCCCAATTTTACACTTAGGGTGTACCCCCGGGATTATAATCAAATACTGGATTCACTATTTAACGTCTATTGCCTTTTCTTTGATGTGAGCTCCACTATAGCAACAACTATCTGCTACTTAGCCCACTCCAACACCAGAATACAAAGCTCGTTATGTAGTTGAAACTCAGTACGTCTTTATCAAACTAACTAATTACAGGAACTCTCTTTTGCCATGCTTCTCTAGAATTTTCTAGAATGATAAAGATCAAGAGGTGATTTTTATATGTTCAAAGAAAATAAATAAGAATTTACATTGCCTGTTGGAATTTATAACTGACAAATGACTTAAACCTATAACTCAACGAACCTAGAAGAATCCTATTCTACTTTGTTGCTACTTCCGTAAAAGTTAAGAATAAAACAGAGCTTCATTGTGCTACTTGTCAATGCCTGTCATCACAATGTATGGCTTTTTGGTTTCCAAACAAGTCATTATTCACTTTTCAACGGTGATGCATTGACAAGTGGTGCCTTCGCCAGAAAGCATTATTACCGTTTGTAGTCACCTGAATGGCAGTCAAAATGTACGTTCCCGTGTGATCAGCAAAAGCAGCTGACTGACAAATGAACCTGCCTCACACTCTAGATTTTTAAAGAAAGGTTAAATGTACATTTATTGTTTTTTTAAAAATATTCCATGCCCCAGATTTCACTAGTAACTTCCAGGTAAGGCACCCCACAACAGCAGAGTGTGAATTAGAGGGACCAGAAAGGTGTTCAAACAGAGTGAGACCGCAGATGGTGTAATGGTCTGAGCACAGGATAGCAGGGCAAATTGCAACGCATTTCTGTGAAGCTGACATGGCCACCTAACCCCTTTTAGGAGGTCTTGTTGTGTCAATCTTTAAATCAGGAATTTTGTCCCATGCAATACGCATCTTGCTTGGTCAAATGCAAGGTACATCATTTAGCTAGCTACTTCCCTTTCCTGAGCCATTCACAACTGTGTATAATGTCTGAAATACATGTATCCAGAAACAAACAATTTAAAACGACACACTGGGGCTACCAATCTTCTGCTTTTAGCACCTTAGATTTGTGAACAGCAAGCATCACAGTGGCTTGCAAAGCTGTGCCTAAGCGACGATTGATTTCAGTTCTCAAAACTCCATTACTGCCTTAAAACCAAAGAGAGCCTGGCGGATGCTCCGCAAAACAACTCTAGGAGTTATAGTTGATGTCTCTGCCACAGAACTAACATTGTTCTAAAATAAGTTCAGCCAAGTATTCACTAAGCGATTGCCCAGCCTTCAGAAAGAAATACCACTGTTGAGTTCTCAGAAGCTCTATCTCTTCTCTTTGCTGAAGGTTTGAGTTAATATTTAGGATTTCCAAAATTCGACTGGCAAAGCTCAAGGTCCCGTGCCCTCACACTGATGTCATTCACTTCTAATATTAGCAGTGGCGCAGCTCGGATTCACCTGGGAAAGGGGAGCTTTTATTTTGAGTCAAACAGGAGCAGATACTAAAAATGAACACTCCGAGACTTCCTTCTTGTATACCTGACACAGATAAAATAGTTAAACCCATACAATGAAACTGGTGTTTTGAATCAAACGGGAAAGCAATTCAATCTAATTGGAAATGTGATATGCATACAAAATTTTTATGTAGCCTCAATTGTGCAAACGCGGAGGAATTAAGAAATAACATAGAAATCTATAACACTGTTTTGTTGTGCAGTGTCACACAGGATCAAAAATTGTTCATGAAAATTCCGTTTGGTGAGATAAAGAAGGTTCCAAGGCCTCCGCTATAGCCCAGCATAATGTGTAAGCTGGGCCACTATTTGGTGGTCTAGCCACACAAACAAGCTTTTTATATGTGTGAGACATGTTGTACTCATTAGATCAAATACATCCAGTATTTGAGATCCTATTATCCAGCAGAGCTTAAACTGATGAGCGTAGCTGGACAATTGCCACATCTCCAGTTAATATTGTGCAGACATAAGCATAGGCAGGAGGATGCAGATGTGCCATTTGGAATCATGGAAATTGTGTTGGAATTCCGTGCCCTGAATTGGAGGGAGCTAATTCCTCCTACCTTTTCCATCTGCAGAGTGAGAGGCATCATTATATGCTGAAAGAGCTTTATAAGGTAGGAGTCTCACAACGATACACAGCCCTGGACAAAGTCAGGGTGATGGACTTAGAGATTAGATACAGCTTGTGCACAGAAAATGCCTCTCACTTTAAAAAACAACCACCTGAATATGGTAACCATTCCCTGTAGAGACTGAAGATATTTTTTAAAAGAATTAAAGGAAATAAAACCATCAAGGCCCAATGTGGGACCTATCACCACTACATCAATATTTGTCTGTGACTGAAGTTTTCTTACAGTGCAAAATCTGCTAAGGCTTTCATTCCAGAAAAGCTGGCCTGGGTGTTTAAACAGCAGTGGCAAAAAAAAAAAAAAAGCAAGCCATGTTCAGTGCTTGCTACTTTGCAGTTTGATTTTGCTGACAATTCTCAAGTTGCTTCTCCATTTGGTCCTCCAAACCCATACATAGCAGAGCAACCATTATCTTCCTAAGTCATTGTCATAGGAAATTAGGGCAGGCCTCCCACCTTAGATGCGGAGATGTTGCTCAGTAAGTGCCCAGTTATGTGACTTGCCTTATTTGCGTTTGTAATAAAGACGTCTTCCTTTGCATAGTTTTCTGCACCACATCCCTCCTCCCCGTGGTTCTCAAAATCACTGAAAGATATTAAAACGACAGGAAATTTTTGTCATTAAAATGACAAAAAATTTTACTTTTTTTTCCTTTTTACAAAAATTTTTATTGTTGTTCAATTACAGCTGTCTCTATTTTCCCTCATTACTCTCCCCGCCCTACCCACCCCTACCTTCCACATTCCATCTTCCCCCAACCTGGTTGTCTTTGTCCTTGGGTACTTTATACATGTTCCTTGACTTGCCCCTTCCTCTTCTCTTCCTTGTTATCCTCTTCCCCCTTGTTACCCTCTGGTCACTGTCAGTTTGTTCTTTATTTTCATGTCTCTGGTTCTATTTTGCTCACTTGTTTGTTGATTGGGTTCTACTTATAGGTGAGATCATATGGTTTATTTGTCTTTCACAACTGGCTTATTTCACTTAGCATATGCTCTCCAGATCCATCCATGCTGTCATGAAAGGTAGGAAGGAGTTCCTTCTTTCTTTCTGCTGCATAGTACTTCATTGTGTAAATATACCACAGTTTTTTGATTCACTCATTTACTGTTTGGTGCGTAGGCTGTTACTTGCACTTGGCTATTGTAAATAGTGCTGCTATGAACATTGGGGGGCATAGGTTTTCTTGAATTGATGTTTCAGGATTCTTAGGGTGTAATCCCAACAGTGGAATTGCTTGGTCAAAAGGCAGTTCCATTTTTAGTTTTTTTTTGAGGAAATTCCAAACTGTTTTCCACACTGGCTTCACCAGTCTGCATTCCCACCAACAGTGCACTAGGGTTCCCTTTTTCCCACAACCTCACCAGTACTTGTTTCTTGACTTGTTTTTTATGGCCATTCTCACCTGTGTGAAGTGGTATCTCATTATGGTTTTAATTTGCATCTCTCTGATGGTTAGTGATGCTGAGCATCATTTTATATGCCTATAGGCCATCTCTATGTCCCCCTTGGAGAAGTGTGTGTTCGGATCCTTTGCCCATTTTTTATTGGATTGTTTGTCTTCCCAGTGTGGAGTCATGTGAGTTCTTTACATATTTTGGAGATAAAACCCTTGTCCTAGGTATCATTGGCAAATCTATTTTTCTATGTGGTTGGTTCCCTTTCCATTTTGCTGATGTTTTCTTTAGTCATGCAGAAACTTTTTATTTTGATGAAGTCCATTGGTTTATTCTTTCCTTTATATCCCTTGCTTTAGGGGACATATTGGTGAAAATATTGCTGTGTGGAATATCTGAGGTTTTCCTGGCTATGTTCTCCTCTAAGACTTTTATGGTGTCACAATTTATACTTAAGTCTTTTATCCAACTTGAGTTTATTTTTGTGTGTGGTATAGGTTGGTGGTTGAGTTTTCTTTTTCTTTTTCTTTTTTTTTTTTTTTTGCATATAGCTGTTCAGATCTCCAAAGACAATTTGTTGAAGAGGCTATTTTTAGTCCATTTTATGCTTCTTCCCCTTTTGTCAAATATTAATTGACCATAGAGACTTGGGTTTATTTCTGGGCTCTCTGTTCTGTTCCATTGATCTATGTGTCTGTTCTTATGCCAGTACCATGCTGTTTTGATTACTGTGGCCTTGTAATATAGTTTGATGTCAGGTATTGTGATCTCTCCTACTTTGTTCTTCTTTCTCCAAATTGCTGAGGCTATTTGGGGTCATTTATGGTTCCATATAGATTTTTGAAATGTTTATTCTATATCTGTGAAATATGTCATTGGTATTTTAACAGGGATTACACTGAATGTATAAATTGCTTTGGGCAGTATGGACATTTTGATGATGTTAATTCTTCTAATCCATGAACATGGTATATGCCTCCATTTATTTGTGTCTTCCTTAATTTCTTTCTTCAATGTTGTGTAGTTTTCTGAGTATAGGTCTTTTACCTCCTTGGTTAGGTTTATTCCTAGGTATTTTATAAAACAACAGGAAACTTTTTACCTAGATTTTTTCCCCATGATATGTATATATATAGTTATGCAAATATAAGCCTGAGATAGCAGCCCCCTTCCCATGTATTCCCAAAGACCCTGTGCCTTGTTCCTCTCTGTATCCCCATGACCTGGGCATTGTCTGGAATGTGGTCACCTCTCCATAAATCTTTGCTGACTCATCAATGTTGAAAACTCCTCCTGGAAGAGTCTTAATCACACACACATACACACACACATATGTTTTAGTTTGTTTGTTTTGGCATAGTCTTTTTCTTTTATTCTCCCCACTATATAGCTTTGCTTTTAATGCCTATGCTTAAAGTTGGTAGACCTTTAGACTAAAAGAAAGATCTTCTAGTTGCATAGCCTGTACTTTTGTAAGAAACTCCTGAAAGGACAATTTTTTAAAATCCTCATCTGAGGATATGTTTATTGATTTGAGAGAGGAAGGAAGAAAGAGGGAGAGAGAAAAGAAACATTGATGTGAGAGAGAGACATTAATGGGCTGCCTCCCGTTGCCCCCTGACCAGGGATCGAACACACAACCCTCTGGTGCATTGGATGGTGCTCCAAGCAACTGATCCACCCAGCCAGGACTAACAGAACAATTTTTTTACATACAATTATAATTCAAAAAAATTAAAAATTAAAATGAATAAATAAATGAGCAATTTCTTATGCAAAGTATTTTCAATGGAGAGGTCCAGTTACTTTTCTTTTAGTACAATAGTTCAAAATATTTTTCACACCCACCTTTATACAAGAGTTTCCTTCCAGGAAGACATATCCAATTCATGTGGGAAAACTTAGCACTATGTCTGTGAGAGGGTGAGCAGAGACAGAAATACCAAAAGTATTATGCCTTGCCTTTGTTTACTGTGTAACACTTTAGCATACATTACCATGTCCCCACCCCAGATGCTGGATGAATGGCACAGCCATTAAGATCCGGTCCTACTAATGAAGAAATTGACCCCCACAGGAAGGAAGTGACTTCTCCAAGGTTACCTGGCTAGTTGTGACAATAGGATAGAAACCTGAGTTTTTCAGCTCTTTGCAATGTGATGCACTGTGGACTGTGTTATGAAATTAAATGTGTTGCTTGGGTGATTCTATAAACAAGATAATAAGTAAAGGGAAGAAATCGATGCAAAAACGAGAGCACTAATTACTAACTCCGAAGAAGCTACACTGTGGAAGATCTAGGGAGGACCCGGAGGAGCTGAGCTGTGCTGTAGTTGGAAAAGTGTGTGCTGTTTTGTTTGGGCGGGGGGAGGAACCTTGTGTTCTCATAAGAGCATCTGATTATAAACTATGGGATGTGAGTACTTGAAATATCAGGGGGATCACTTTGTAAAATATATAATCATCTGAACACTATGCTGTATACCTAGAACAAATACAAAATAATATTGATTGTAAACTGTGATTGGAAAAGGAAATTTAAACAAAAAGAAAAAAGAAAGGGATGCAATTTTCTCCTGTGTTTCAATTATTTAAGCTTCACCTCCCTACGAAATTCTATGAGGCATCTTCTCTCCGAGAATTCGATTTCTCCTCTGATGGCAGTCAGGCAGATGACAGGAAGATGGATTGGGTTGGGGTTTCCATGGACAAATACTTTATAATAAAGCCCAGAGTGCCTGGCTCTCTCCCTGTGCATTTCCTTTCCCTGAAACACTTTCAGGGTCGAAAAGCAAAGGTGCTGATGAGGGAAAAAAGAATCGTTTAAAAATGACTATCTGACCTTCTTGTAATCAACTTTGTGCACCATTTTATTTTTAAAGAAATATAATTTCATTTAAATAGCCTAAAGGATTTTGTATTTGTTCTTCTGATACTCCTCACCCATTAGTAATAATTCTTGGTTTTAGAAGTCAGTTTGCCAGTTACTCAGCCAATGAATATATATTCAGAGTCCCCTGTGCGTCAGGCTCTGCTGGGGAAGAGCGAATAAACAATGAATGAGTGGTTGATGAATAAGGTATAGATAGATTTTGTCGTCAAGGAACCCGCATTCTAGAAGGAGAAAGACAATTGGTAAACAGATTAATAAAAACTATCATCCGGGGCTGAAAGCCTGTGTTTGGTGGGGAAATCTCTCCCTGTGCTGAGCCCGAGCACAGTCTGGGCTCCCTAAGGCCTGAGTGGAGATGAATGAGAACCTCCCCAAGGCCACAAGGCCCGTGTCTGGGGCTCGGCCTCCCCCACGACTCCAGTCAGGCACAATGTCATCCAAGTGAGACTAATGTTCATGGTTAAATGTGTACAGCATCATCTGAGTTCGAAACAGTGACCACATGTTGCTTTATTTTTATTCCAGGAATCTTGGAAAATCAGGACTCAGAGTTTCTTGCTTGGGTCTTGGTAAGTACTGGGCATATCATGTAGGGTGGGCTGGGAGGTGGGAGATTGGGGAGCATGCCAGGGAGTGACTGGGGTGCAGGTCTAAGGAAAAGGACTTCGTGACCAGCATTGCCCATTTCTGCTTCTGATCCTTTCCTGCCCAACGCAGCCCGCCTCTCTCTCATTCAAGGAGCCACTTTGTCCATAATGCCTTCTAGGGGCCCATCAGACAGAAAGAAACCAGATGGGAAAGCACACTCTAGAGGGAGACTCACGTGGTACTTCCCTACAGCGAATGTGAGGGACCTCCTGGCCTCTGTTTGTGCGCTCGCCTTTCCTGCAGCCTCATCTGCACCTTTTCTATCCTTATTTTCTCTGCCTAAATTCTTCACTTATTTTTCTATATTGTTTTATATTTTAGATTTTTATATACTTTCACAGTCTACCTTAAATACTTTAGGAACAAGGTGATTTTATGTAGATATAAATATAAATTTGGGAGGAGGGTTTCTTGACTCCTATTGAATGGAAGTATGCAGACCAGGGAAGGGATGACAATGAATGAAAAAAGGTAGTGGCAGCTAATTTCGCCTCCTCTCACTGTATTTCAAAGATATCAAGGTTGTTGAGGCCTAAGTTTCCCTGATTCTTCCTAATGATCTGATTTGGGAGGTAAGGGTGGCCCTTGTTCACCGTAAGTCTAAGGGACTTCGACTTTACTTAATTTAGAGCTCTAATCTTGTTACTGCTCGCTTCTATTTTAAAGGAGATTCACTATCAGGGATAATCTAACCTTAGTTTTATAAGAATTAATAATTCTCATAATAATTATTCACTATCCATTATTGAAAGAAACTATAAATGTAACTACCTATAAATATAATAATTTAAGAAAGTATAAATTAAGGAATGTGGTAAAAATCATTGACCAATTATCTCATAGAGTCAGGAGCTACAGCAGAGAATCATTTCATCAAAAGGACATAAAAAATTCTGCCCTGGCTGGTGTGGCTCAGTGGAGTGCCAGCCTGTGAACTGAAAGGTCACTGGTTCGATTCCCAGTCAGGGCACAGGCCCGGGTTGCAGGCCAGGTCCCCAGTTGGGGGTGCATACGAAGTAACCGATTGATGTATCTCTCATACATCAATGCTTCTCTTCCTCTCTTTCTACCTCTTTTCCTCTCCTTCTAAAAATAAATAAATAAAACTTTTTTAGTACATAAAAAATTCAACCGAAGGCCCTTAAGACTATAAAAAATCTTAGGTATCTATGATGTGCCACATGTAAATGAGTCTCCAGAAGGCAGACAGCAGATTTTGAGAAACCCCATGTGTTTGAGCTGTAGGGGTGAACTTTGGAACAGACGATTCAGGAGCAGAAGTCCTGATTTGAGCTTCAAGCTTCTCTGAGAGTCTGAACACTTGTGATAAGACACTGCATGAAAAATAGGAGGAAACAAGGAAGTTTAAGGGTTGACTGGCTTCATTCAAAACAGGTAACAAAGCTTGACAGCTTGAATAAGCATTCTTTAAGAAATTTTCTGAGCTACCTCTGTAAGTGAGAGGAGACAAATTCAGAGAAAGGAATAATGCACCTGCCTTAGATAATTTGTCAGGGTCCGCAGACCCCATCTGTCAAATCGAGGGGGAGCTGGGTTTACTGCTGTGGGCTCGGGATGTCAGCAAACAGCCTGTGTTCAACTGAAGCTTTGGAAACTAAGTATTAAATGTTCCAAGCAATCCCAGAACCGTAACTGTCCTTTATTTAAATACTTGAAAAGCCGTAATTAAAGCTAACGATTCTGACTTTCTTCTCTACCAGAGGACTGGCTGGGAACTTCTTGCCCTGCCAAGCTTTCTTTTGATAAACTAAAACCATGTGTAACTGAGAGCACGCAGGGGAAGTAACTTGAGGATGAACTGAAAATACACCTGAAGGAACACAGCTCTGCCAATGAGAGAAACTGGGGGGAAAAATTAAGTGGCCAAACCCACCTGTGGGTTGCTGTGACTGGTCTGGTTTATAAATACACTGGCAACTGCCATTAAGACTCAAAGTCAAAGAAACTGATGGAAAAACAGTAAATCCATCAAAGAGTGACCGAAAATCATCTCAGTCTACTGGGAGATGAGATCCTCTTCTCGGAGAGGAAGAATCGTTCATTCTGAGCAAACATTTAGGAAACCAGGCATTGTGCTGGTTATAGGGGACACCAGGATGAAAGCGGCAAGGAGCTTGCTCTCAGACGGCTCCCAGTGCAGCAGGACTCGACACGCAGAAACAGACATTGTGTTTGACAACGCCTAATGGAGAGTCCAGGACGAACCAAGCACAAGGAAAGCCGCTTGGGGAATTTGGGACAGCTTCACGGGGCAGGTGCTGCACAGTTGAAACCGGAAGGGAGTCATCAAATGGAGAAGGAGGTGGGAAAAGGGGCTGGAGAATTCAAGATAGAATGGACAATATGAGCAATGGCCCAGAGGGAGACTCGCCCAGAGCAGGAGGTACTTGGGGAAACACGGGTGTGTGTGCAGAATATTGTGAATGCAAGGTGCTTGGGAACCTTAAGAGATGAGCCTGGACGGAAAGCTAGGCCTGATTGGGAGCCCTCGCTTGCCCCGCTAAGGCAGTCAGCTCTTGTCTTCCAGGTCTCTGGTGTCCCTCCAAGTCCTCAGGTCCCAAGGTCTCAGGGAAAGCTTGGAGGATGAGCGAGAGAGAGGGCTCAACCCCCCTTCACACTCCTCTGCCCATCAAAGTAGCTCTTTTTCTAAATGTAAATATAAATTTTTAAATGTAATAAGTAACAAAGGACTATTTTTTTAGAGTGGTTTTCAGTTCATAGCAAAACTGAACAAGAAGTACAGAAAGTTCCCCTTCCCCCACTACACACAGCTTCCCCCACTTTGGACATCGCACACCAGAGTTGTACCCAGGTTACAGTTTTACATTAACACACTACTATCTCCTGAAGACTATGGGTTACATTAGGTATACGTATAACTCTTGGTGTTCTACATCCTATGGGTTTGGGTAAATGGACTTGGCATATATCAACCATTATAACATACCAAGTATTTTGACTGCCCAAAAACTCCTCTGTGCTCTGCCTATTCATCTCTCCCTTCCCTGTAACCCCTGGCAACCACGGATCCTTTTACTGTCTCCATAGTTTTGCATTTTGCCAAATGTCATATAGTTGGAATCATACAATATGTGACTTTTTCAGGTTGGCTCCTTCCACTGAGTAATATGCAGTTAACTTCCCTCCATATCTTTTCATGGTTTAATAGCTCCTTTTGTTTTAGTTCCGCACATCACATTTTGAAGTGGGGTGGGGGAAGTGGAATTCTGCCAAACAAAAGTTTAAAACTCTGCTCTAGTGCGTGAAAAAACATTTAAAAACTTAGATCAGGAGTAGAACATGATGAAACATTTAGAATTGTTTTCTGGCAGTGATACAAAGGCTACATTAGCAGGGGGAAAGTGTTGAAAGCAGGGATAAGCAGATAAATTAGGGGCCAGATGACGAGGCAGTGGTGTTGAACATGGACCAGAAGGAGATGGTTATTTAGGAGGAAGAATATTCGGGACTTGGTGACCTTGGGTGCAGAAGGAGAGGTCTCCCTGAGCAGAGAAGGATGCCCGGGTTCCTGGACTGGGCACGGGGTGGATGAGATGAAATCTCAGGAGGAAATGCAGGAGGGAGCAGTCAGAGGAGGGAGGATTTGGAGAAGTGGGAGCTGTGTTGGGAAGTGGTGATCAGAGAGCCTGTGAACTTCTGCTTCAGATCCCCAGAGGGAGCTCGGGGCTGGAAATAAAGATGCAGGAACTTCTAACCCAGGTGGTGCACCCTGGTTTGTCATTAAGATCACCTGCACAAACAGAGGACTGAGATATTTGCCCAGGTTTCGAACAGCAGCCTTGTGGAGTTTGCCTGACAGCAGAGATGGCCTCTGTTTTTTCTGCACCCCTATTGTGCCTTTAGCAGATCACAATATCTGGTGAGTAGCAGGTGCTCAAAAATATTTATTGAATGAGTATCTGCATAGATGGGTTGATTGCTAAGGAATGAAATAAAGCACACCAGGTAAGTGAAGATCTGGCAGAGGGCAGACAACGTGAATTGATGAGGTCCAGCCAACCCAATTCTTTGGTTTTCTTCAGCAGCATCTCGACTCAGAAACAGAGAAGGCCATGTGGAAGTGGAGGGTGTGGGGGAGAGATAGAGATCAGCCCAGTGCGAGCATTGTCCCCTGAGCAGGTCAGGGCCCAGGGGTCTGCCACATACACCGTGTCATGGAGCGCACAGGTTGGCTCAGAGCCTTCTCAGCAGGGCCCTCACTCCTGCCGTTAGCAAGAGGCAACTGCACACACTGAGTGGCTCCACATAGTCTGACATGAGGAGCAGGAGGCCCGTCTCATTCATGCTGTGGGAGGTGACACACCTCAGTGGGCAGCTGCTCCTACTCATGCTTGAAAGGGGCTGACTTTACCCACCATTCACTCTTGACGCGTGCGCTTCCTTCCCAATGAGAGGCTTTTGAGAAAAGGGGCATGTGATGATTACTTTTATGTATCATTTTGACTGGGCCACGGCTGCACCTGGAGAGTTGGTCAGACATTATTCTGGGTGTGTCCTGAGGGCGTTTTTGGATGAGGGTATTCTCAGGGTTGACCTTGACATCCTCTGGAGCTGAATTCCTAGGAAGGTACCTGTGGCAGTCACTGTGTTCAATTCACTTCCATTCAGCACCTGCCACCTGGGCCCATCTCGCCTTATTTCCTTCCCTCCCCAAGGGAACCTTCTAGAGCAAAAGCAGTGAATCATAAGAATAAATGTGTGACTTCCTTCTAATGTGTTGCCTAGATGCAGGAGGTACTCCTGCCTCATCTTCCTCTGCCTTAGAGATGCTCTCGCTGTACTAAATATTTTGGCACTAGGAGAACATGACTTTAAGTATTTAACATGGGTGTATTATTTTTGTGACACTCTTCATGACTGTCCTTCTTGTTACTGAAGCCAATGCAAACTAGCCACCTCCCCTATTATCATAACAATGTAACAACAGTATTCATAAAGTGCCTCCGAGACTTGTAAGAAACAATTTAATAAGTGCAATTTCTTCCCTGAGAGAGTCTACTAATTTTTCTGCATAACACAATCGAAGCTATCTTAAGACCAAAGTACTCACAGGATATAAATGGTGTATGAATATCAAACATATAACAAGAGAATTTTAGGCTTGTTACTTTTCCTTGAAAGTCTTCCTTGAGTAAATGCCATGGTGCATACACATTACAAAGGAACAGGCATTTGTATTTTTACAAAATTGTTTTAAAATATTGCTTCTTCATTTTTCATACTTTCCTGGATAAAATCCTTCTTAAGAATTGCTGAGAACGTGGCTGACTCTGAATTGCCAGGGACTACTGCCCACGTGCCTTTGCCCTCCCTCGTGGAATGCGTTAGACGCAGCGGGGTGAGAACAGAAGCCTGAGGCTGCATGGTTGGAGCTGGGGCTCCAGGAAGGACTTGAGAAAGCATAGGCGTCTACAACACCCTGTGTGCGTGCACACACATGGCACGCGCACCCTTCATCACCCTCAGTGTAGTGGTAAAGGGATGAATAGCCTCTAATGCTAGCCTGGGTTTCAAAAGTGAAACAAATACCTGCAAAACATTTCATTGAGTGTCAGGGAGAGAAGGTCTTCCATAGACCCAGATGTGGGCAATTTGCTGGAACTGATAACAATTCAGAAATAGGGTCTCACAGTTAGGAGAGGGAGAATTAGTTCTTGCAGTCACCAGCCCCTTTACAGATGAGAAAAAAAGGCATATACAAGGGAAATGTCTCCGACCAGTGGTAGAGACAGCAAAGCCCCCATCATCCCACCCTGACCCCTCCACCAGCCAGCAGGTTTCTGCCCATCGCCTCCGGCCTCCAAGTCCCCTTAGCCCCATGTCTCTCCACTTCCTCCGCCTCTCCTCCAGATGTAAACAGCTGGACCAGGCACATAAGCCCATTCCAGCTCTCACAATCATGATGTGCTCAGTGGTCAAATTCAGCCTGACTCCAGAGCAGCAGCTAGGTAAAAATGCCTTTACTTTAGAAGTAGTAAATATTAGAGCCTGAGAAACTTCTGGCGTCACCCTCCCTTGTTAGGGTAGACGATGACCCATCAAAGTTCCACAGACAGAACGGCAGCCAGAATCTGTGTCTCACGCCCCTGATCAAGTGTGCTTTCACTGTAAGAGATTTCAAAGTAGGAGTGCCACTGAGTGCAGACCTTTAGCTTTTGTGTGGGTGCCCCGAATGAAGCTCTGAACTCCCGCCTGTCCCTCCTGTGCATACTGCCCTAGAGACGTCGTGAAGTTCTGCCCTAGCTCCTGCACTCACAGAAGCAGCCTAAGGCACACCTTGTGTACATGCAAGTCTATTCATACTCTGTGCCCAGAGTTTGCTCTGAGCACTCTACAGTGATAAAATTCTTTTCCTAAACCCTATGAAGCATAAAAACCCAAATGAAGTTTTTATAATTTCCATCAACAATTCAGCTGAGCTCCTCTAATAGTGAGGCTAAACATGAGGGAAGCAGTTGGGATGAGTCCACCCAGAGAGTGGGGCTGTGCCTCTGGTGTGCTTGGGTTAAGGGAGGGCAGGGCTGCGGGAGCCACCTCTGGGAGGGTGGCATAAATGCCCGAGGGGTGACCTGCTGTGGGTCAGCACACTGAGGGAAGATGTGTGGAGATTCATACGTGTGCCTTAGAGGCCTTAGCTGCACAAAGTTAGGAGTAAAATCTCAGTTCATTTTAGGTCTACCAAGTGTGGATCAATCAGAAGCCTTCTTGAATAAGTGAACTGAAAACATAACTCAAAGCAAAGCAAAAACATCAGCTTAAGCAATAACAGAAATTTCTAGGCTCATGTAGAATTTCTGGGATCACATGGACTGTGGACCCATATGGCTTGATCCAGGGATTAGACTATGAGCTCTGCAAACTGGAAGGTTCCATTCTCAGGCTGGGTGACCAGATGGCTCCAGCAACTCCAGGCCTCTTATCCCATTGGTTCTGATTGGTTTATATATCCATCCTGAACCAATTACTGAAGGACTTCAGCCAATCAAGACCCTCCTCTGAGGCTGGGGAAGGGTTTAAATCCACCTAACCTCAGGATGCAGATTCCCAAAGGAAATTTAAAGTGTACTTGCCTAAAGAGCTCTGAAATCCCTGGATCCTGAAAGCCCTTCCCCCTATTCTAGCTTATCAGAGCGTTTTCTATGTCATTGGTAGCCAAGGTTGAAAATTTACATTCTCCCAACCTTTTCTAAAGCATGAGGCCCGCTCAAAATTTGGAAGGTCAGATCATGTTTACCTCCTGCTATCTCAGTTCACCTACTTGACAGATTTTCCCTCTGCAGGGTAAATATGCAGCTTTGCCTATTTAATATACTCTCTTCTGTGCATTTTTGTCACAATCCTGAAGGATCCGTGAGACCTGAGTCTCATTTACAAATAAAAGCTTCGTCATAATACCTGGATGATGAAAATAAGCAAAGGAGGGCCTCCATGAGATCAAAGCAGAAAATATCCTCAATGCACATTTTATATTTGATAACTAATTAAACTGAGAGGAGGAAGAGGCTACCCAACATGTAATTATAGAGAGCGGGTGATGCGGTGATGAGCAGGATCTAAACTAAAGCTGACAGTCTAACCACGGGGAACGCTTCAGGCTGAAGAGAAGGGAGTAGGAAGACAGACAGTCCTGGCTTGGCTCTGCTGACAGTAGCTCAAAACAAGCTTTCTGCAGGAGGACTTTGTCCTGTTTCTTCTTTGTCTCTACCTCCCCTCATATACGTTTGGTACCTCCACCCCCCATTCTATGCTAGCCTTTCCTGCTGCCCTTACTGAGCAGATACTGCAGCCCAACTCAGCCCAGCTGCTTTCAGCAATGATACCCGTAACTACTGGCTGAGGAGAGGAGGCCAGACTGGTCCTGAGACATGTTTCTGGAAGTGACCCTCTTTCTGACTCTGTTACCTGTTACACCATTCCCAGAGTCAAGGCTGAGGAGCAGAACAGCACCTCGATACCTTTCAGCACCTTCCTGGGTGGGCTGGTCAGCTACCCTGGCCCTGCCAGTGAATTTGCTGACTTAGAGGGCAGAAACTGCAACTGCTTCTCTCTATCTGTCCTGTATGGCATGGAATCCAGCATTCTTCTCATTGGTGCTCAGGTCATTGATTGCACAAAGGTATGCCAGATGCTGTGCTGGGGAAGTGGGAGAAAAGATGCTCCAGTGCACAGTGCCTGCCCTTACACAGCCTGCATGGGCGTGGGGGGTGGGTAAGGGAGAGCTGACCTAAATGCCAGGCTGGTACCCCCAGAGGACACCTTGCATTTATAACTCTTAGATTGACTTATTTTGTGCTGGATTCTCAGCTGAGAACACATGCCTAGATTGGAGAAGGTGCTCAGTATATGCTCATTTATGAAATGGATGAGTGACTGAATGAATGAATGAATGAATGACCAGGGCTCTGAGAGAAATATGAGATGCTATAGTAACACATACAAACACTGCCTCATTAGAGCTGGGAGCATCATGGAAGGCTTCCCGAAGGAAGAGATATCTGAGCTGATTACTAGTAAAGTAGGAAGGAGTTAGTTCAAAGAGTAAATGAACTAAAAACCAGTTTAACAATAACATGATGGAGTTAGAGAGACAGAGAGATAGAGGTAAAAAACACAGAAATAACAGATCAGAAAGTGACTACCTTTTCTGCGGAGCAGGGAGAAGCTTCAGAAGGAAGCAGGATTTTGAAGGATGCATAGGAATCTGTCAGGTTGATAAGATAAAGAAAGACATGGGAAAATCTTTTTGTTGAATTTCCTACTTATTCTTCCCTCAGATCCAGACTTGATCATTGCTTTCCTGACCACCTGAGTCCAGCTAAAGGGTTTCTATTAGTCCCATAACAACCCTTCTTACTAGTGTGTAGCCCGTTGGGCCCTGCGCTGTAATTGCTTGAATGTTTTTCTTTCTTCCCTCACTAAACTGGGAGCTCCATTATTATCATCTGCCATTTTGACCTCACCATCTGGCATGGTTCTGGAAGAGTGATGGGGACTCAATAAATATTTCTAAATGAACTGATACATAAATTTCAGGAAGGGAACCTTGGAAGTCTAAATTTGCATGGTCTGGAGAGGGAACTGTATGGGAAATAAAACAATGAGAGAAGGCTTTAGAAAGATTACAAAGAACCTTGAAGGTCACGCCACGAAGCTTGCAATTTATTTGGTTTTGTGATTGGAAGTCTGAAATAGTTAACTCCAGGAGTCACGTGACCAGATGGGTTTAAGGATGCTCGTTCTGGTTGCAGTGTTCACCGGTGCAGACAGCAAACTGGAGAGGACTGAGGATAAAGGCAAAGAGAAGGGCAGTACATGACTCAAATATTCCCACTTTTACAGCAGATTACAAGTAACAATCAGTTGCTCACTAATCGTGAGCCCAGTTCATTATATGGTGGACACGTAGAAAAGTCCTTGCAGAATATGCAATGTCTAGCACAAATAATGCCCTCTTTTTTATTACAAAATGCTAAGCATGTAATTTGGTAATAGAACAATATCACACTCAAGCACACTATATGACATGTTAGGTGAAATGTTCAAATTAAAACTATAAATTATTACAGCCATATTATTACCCTACCAACCACACTCAAGCAGGCATTACTTCTGCCGGACTCTGTGTATGGAAGCTGGGAGATAGATGAGGCTTGACCAAATTAAAGATAGGTAAAGAAGATACGAAAGGAAATGTTCTAAAAGCATGAAATAAAAGTTCAGAAGAAAAGATCTAATATAGATGACATTGTAGTAAATTACAAAGTTTTAGAATTGAGTAACAATAAAAGTGCTAGTTCCTACCTATGTTCTTTAAGGAAAAGGACAAAGATAAATGGAAAATAAAGACATGGGCAAATACAAATCAGACAAGTATGGGAAAATAAAAGGAACTGAAACAGAAGTGTAAAATTAACATTAAATAACCAAAGTAGAACCAGACAAAGAAAAGCTACAATAATGGGAGGTGATGACCAGTGGAGTAAGGTCCTGGGAAGAAGCAGGAAATAGAACCCAGATAAGCAATGGAGAAATAAATCTTGAGTAGAAGGGACCCTCTTCCATGGTGACAAGAAAAGAGGAAAAATGGTGTTCTCTTAGTTATGTTTCCTTAACTCTGGTGCTAGTGCACACCCAGCAGACGCTTAGGAAGGTGGAGCGTGTGCACACCAGGGGGAGTTCTCAGGCAGCTGGACACCCACAGGGAGCGGGGCAGGACATCGTTCTCATCTGCTCTGGGGAGGTCGGTAGATTTGGTAGCAGAAAATGGTGGGGGTTACAGTTTGTTTGCTTTTATGTTCTTCACTGAATTGCTCTGTGAAGGCGTGATTATCTGCTGATGATGAAGGAAGAGGAGGTGGGATCTGAGGATGAGAAAACTAGGGCAGGTTTGAAATCCAAATAGTGGAGAAGAATGATTAGAAAACAGAAGGCTAGTGGTCTCTATGCATAATTAGAATAAACTGAGAATTTATAGCACATGAGTCTCAGCAGTCTGTGATTTTTCTCCAGCACAGCTCAGCATCTTGGTTATAGGTGATGAACACAGTCAAATTCATCCAGATATGAATTTTTGCCAGGTAGGTGCAACGAAGGAAGAGTAAAGCAATGGAGTTGAGAAGAGGGCAAGAGAATCTTCTAAATGATGAACCATGTTATCCAGCCATCCTAACCTTTCTGGTTAAGAAAGGAACTGAAAACAGAGACTAGATGGCCTGGAAGAAAGTAAAGAGTAGGAGGCCAGGGTGTGTGAGGAAGGTAACTGCACAAGACCAGGCGGAGTGAGAGATTATAGCACTCAAGAGCTGGTGGCCAGCTCTCTAACACGTGTGTTTGGAATCTGACTGAGGCGCACCTCCACCCAGGTTGCCTTGTGTGCATTTTTCATGGCACCTTTCTGGTCTTCTAGTTCCACCTGATCAATATTTTTTACTGTTCCATCTAATAGTCCTCACCCATCTTACAAACATTTTTTTCCATTTTTTTAAAATTGAGTTTTGTACTTGGGAGTTTGCAATATCCAGGGTGAGCTAAATGTATATAATTTCCTTACCAGTGTACCTTTAAGGAGGGTTGGCATTTCATTGAGGTGGCTGCTGTGTTACTCCTCCAGCTGACCCACCAGAGCTATGTGAGGGAGACAGCAGATGCTCAATTACGTCTGCTAAGAGAGGAAACAGTAACACAGAAAATTAAAAATGCATTTATGTTTGTATTTAGAATGAATTTTGCATTTTTATTTTTAGAAGCCATAAATATGAAAACCTGGTAGTGGAAAATCAAGAGTTGTCCTGAGTTAATAAAACATGTTGGGAGAATATAATGACCTAGTAGACCATCTCTGACTAGGCTTCAGTTAAGCTTTTAAATCCCCAAGTTGAATTAATCATTCTGTATGGCGCCAGTGGGAGAAACCCCAATCTGAACCCATAATACTGATGTGTCTCACTTGTACCCTATTCTGTCAGGATTGGTGGTCCTTATAATCTTATCCTAGAAAACAAGAGTGCTGATGCTCTTTTTTATTCTGCCATTTTTTATGTCCACTGGGCTATTTTTGCTAGTCATATACTGCCACTGGGATTTTTGCAGAAGTTTAATAGTACTAATAAAATGAAGAGCGAAGAGAGAATCTTAAAGGAATAGTCTGTAACCCTTTGTTTAGTCAGGGCTAAAGACCCCACAAGGCATTACAATCTCCAGTTTGAGGTCAAAACCATGTTCATTCTTTGCTGGCTTGTTTTTCAATGTTTGGCCCTGTACTTCATACCTCTCTTCCTACCACTCTGAGCTTCCCATCATTTTGGGAGCTTGTAGGGGATTTGAGTCCATTTCAACAATGTTTTAATCACTGCCTAGACCAGTTTTCAACTCTGGCTGCCATTACCATCACATAGAGAGCTTTCAAAAAGTACCTGTGCCTGGGCCCTTCCTCAGGCTAACTAAACCAGAATCTTGGGTGGGAGAGGGCATCAGCTCCCAGGCTTGAGGATCGCTGGACCAGACAAGGAGCACCAAACCCTGCTTCCTGGATCCTCAGTTGAGTTACTTGCTCACCAGATGGCTGAGTCTACCATGAAAGCTTTGAGCACCTGAGAGATTTTGCTTCCCAGGCAGCATGCAGAAGACACAGTCAGTGACCAGGGGGACACCAGCGTTGGTGCCCAGTGCAAGAAGCAAGTGCTAGGTGGGGTCTTTATTTTTCATTTAGCTTGGTCTTCAATTAAAATTAAGAATATTGCAGCATTTTAAAATGTTTTAGTCTATTCATTAATCTCCACATATCCCTTCAGAAAGTCCATAATAAATAATAAATATTTCTGTGCTTTGTCAAGATGGTGAATTGGTTAGAATCTATGCATTCTAATGTTGACTTAGGGTTTCACTGTGGTCCCTGGCAAGGTCATTTGTCTTCCTATGAAATTGTCTGCCACCTAAAGTATCTCTTTGGAAGATAAGAAAGAAAATAACATGTAATGAGCACCTGTTGTATGTTTAGTTCTATACTAGACACAGGGCATATACCTGCGATTTTCAACCAGGTGTGTCAAGAGGCACAGTGCTGTGCCATAAGAATTTTTAAAACATGCAATACCTGACTATGTAGTCAGGGCCACTGACCTGTTTTCCTTTAAACTGTCAAATAAAGAAATGACAATAGCCAACACAACGATAGCCACCTGGTGTGAATGAATCAAAATTATACCTATTTTTTTGTCAGATCGGCAAAAAGTATATTTTTTTGGTGTGCCGCAGAATTGTAGTAATTGGTTTATGTGCACTATGAGAGGAGAAAGGTTGAAAACCACTGGCACATACTGACAAAGTCATTAAGAGCATGGCTGTGGGGTCAGACTGCCTGGGCTCACATCACATCGGTCCAGCCACTCCCCAGCAAAAAAAACTCAAATCACAGTGTGCCCGTGAGTTTCAAGTGAGATAATGCCTATAAAGTGTGTAACAGTGCCTGGCATCACTTAAGTTCTCAAAAAACTGATGGCTGGCATTGTCATCATCCCATTAGCTCCCACAACCATGCTGGAACAGGTATCATGATTCACTTTTATTTTATTTTTTAAACCAAATTGCTGGTTATTTATTTTATCTCCTAGTTTGTTTGTTTTTTAATGTATTGGGGTGACAATTGGTTTGTAAAGCCATACAAGTTTCAAGTGTACAACTCAATAAAACATCATCTGCACACTGCATTGTGCACCCATCGCGCCAGGCAAAGTCTCTTTCCCCCCCTTGTTCCCCTCACCTCCTCCCACCCCCTCTTTCCGTCTGACTAGAGATGAGCAAAGTCTCAAAGATGAATCTATCTATCCAAGAACATACTCAATTCAGGTATGTCTGAAAGAAAATAAAAATGCCTACCCTTCAGGGTTGTTGAAAATTAGGAGAAGTCATTTTAGATGCATTGCCTAGGACCTGAGAGACGGCTGACCTGCAAACCAGAGGTCTAGTCTGGGTGTTGGAGGGACAGTGATGAACAAGACAGTTGGATTCCCCGTCCTTGTGTAGAGTAGGTGACATCTCCACCCAACCTTCAAGAACCATGAGGTGTGATATGCACCAGATCTTTCAGTGACACATCCTTTCCTGGTTAACAGAAAGTTCTAATCCTTGGTAGTGAGTGGTCCCTAAGGTTCTTGACTAATCACAAAATGATCAAAGATAGAATGTCACCAGGCGAGTATCTCTACTCCCCCAGGAGTAGAAGTTCCTTCTAGGAAGACTCTCCTTTGTTTCCTGAAACCAGAGCCCTGGTGCTAGCAGAAGAAGTAACAAGGTGCTATTACTACTGTAAGGTGGAAGGTACAGTATTATTCTGCTGTAATGACTCCATACATCCATGCCAGCCTCCCAGCCATCCTCTGGAATGTTCTGTCACAGTGTACACTGGTGTGGTAGCTGGTAGATACCCAGACCACTAACTCCTATAAAGGCCACAGATGTATTCATTCAGATTACCTCCTTTTCAAGCAATAAATTAATGAAAAGAAACACAGGTAATAAAAGAATTTATTGAACATTACTCTATGTTAATCATTCCCTCTCTGCTGTTCTTAAAATTCATTCATTCATAAAGCACTTAATAAACCCCTCCTATGTGCCAGGTTTTACATAGTCTATGGGGATACAGAGATTATCCCAAGATTTTAGTGGTTTTGAAAATGTCTTAGGAAGGCCTATCTTCTGTGTTTGAGAGCAATGCAAATTGCTTTTGACACAGAAATATAACTTTTATATTCTTTAATGTCTCTGGTTACCTAAATTTCTGAATAACTTTCCATACAGTATGTTAGGAAACTTCATTCCATCCCTGCAAACTCAGGACTATGTGGTTATGTTGCCACCTGCCTGATGCCCAAGCCTGGCTGGGGACAGCGGTGCCAGATTAGGCTGCCAGGAGCTGTTCTGGGCTTCTCCCACGCCACAGTTAATTTTTCAGTACAGTGTCAAATAGCATTTCAAAGGAGAATGAGTCTGGGAAGAGTTTTAATTAAATGGGATCTCCTAAGATTAATGATACACCAACATGGTTTTATGATTTAGTATTGCTCCATTTTCTTCTTTAACGTGAGAAATTTCTACACATAATTACTGAAAAGGGAAGGTCTCTGTCTCTTAGATAGAACTAGAGAGTCAGTTCATAAGAACAATGCATGCACAGTTCTATGGGAGATGCAAAAATACCCCATTTGTGTGATACAGTGATGAATTTTCCATTAGGAGAAAGATGTTGTAGTTTTGTTGTGTGTTTTTTTTTTAAGTTAAACTCATTAACAGTTGGTCCCCATCAGACACAGATAAGTTAATCTCTATATGTAAATGTATGAATCTATAGGGAAACATGAGAACTGAGTTAATTTTGGAATTTTTTAAATCTTTAGGTTTTTGCTAAATTATCCCGTATACACTTCCCCAGTTTTAATTTCTCTACATTTCAAAATTTTTCTTGGGTCAAAAAGTATGTGAATCATTGTGTATCCTTATTTTGAGTTATTAGTGATATTGAATGCTATGAACATCATAAAGCCCATAGCCCAAGAAGGAGAATTTGAAAGGACTGTTGTAAAATATTTTTCATTCTTTTTTACAGTGTAATATCTTGTTTTCACTAAGAGTTTCTTTGCCTCGGCATGGAATAAAAATTTCTTTCTTCACATATCCCCATAGTCCTGTGAACACACACCGTTTTTTATATACAGATACACCAGAGTTATTAAAAATTATTACTGTTTGGGAAGAATAACTCACTGAATCACCAAAAAATATATCCCCGCACAAAGATAAGAATTTGACCTGAACTTTGTAGAGATGAAAGTATAAAGACTATGTTGACTTTCAAACTTCTTGACATCTGTGTTTTTCCTGAGAGTTCTTATTCACGGTACCTTACTCTGGAAACATAAATCCAAAAAAGAAATAAGAACATATTTTTGAGTATATAATATGTTCCAGGACCTATGCTAGGAGTTCACAGGAAAAAACAACAAAACAAACCTTTGAATCTTAAGAACAGATCCCATGTTAGAAGAAGATATTAGCCCTGGCTGGTGTAGCTTAGTGGATTAAGCACGGGCCTGTGAACCAAGAGATCACGGTTCGATTCCCAGTCAGGGCACATGCCTGGGTTGCAGGCCAGTTCCCAGCAGGGAATGCACAGGAAGCAACCATACATTGATATTTCTCTCCCTCTCTCCTTCCCTTCCCCTCTGAAGATAAATAAATAAGATCTTTTTTTAAAAAAAAAGAAGATATTGAAAATATTTGAATTTGTTTAAAAAAAATCAGAAATTGCCACTTGGCCCTAGTGTCCCATGGTAGGTGTCTGATTTTATTCTAACACTGTGTCATTTCACCTATGTGTCCCTTCCTTATGTGTGTTTTTCCGAAGAACAAAATGAATCAGGCACATTAACAAAGCATGCTAGTTATAAGCACTCCAGAAACTTCATTGTAAGAAATAATTTTCACATGTAAATATCAGTACAAGAAAATATGAGGAATTTTGACCAACAAACTTAGGAAAATATACTAGCAAAACAAAAACACTGCCTCTTTTTCATGTTCAAGAAGTAGGAAGAGCTATAATTTGTTGAAACCCTTGTTGATGAATGGATTTCCCTGTGAAGTAATAAGGATTTTTTTAAAACGTTGCTTTTTATTATAAAAGTAATAATATTTATTTCAAAAAATTAGAACACACTGAGAAGAAATATTCATCTAAGCATTTTTGGGCTCTATTTTATTTTAAATTTTCATAAAAGGCTCAAGGTGTTAAATCAATACAGGAGTCATACCTACATAAGGAACTTTAAGGAGCTTAAGCCTTGGATTTAAATTACTAAGCATTATTAATTCAAATACCTACATGCGGGGAGTGCAGAAAGGTTTGTTTCCTGGGGGAAGACTTAAGGCACTGAAATTTCATTCCTGTCCTCTGCTCACAACAGCCTTTGCAGAGAAATACCCAGCCTTGCAATTCTGCCTTATACACAAAACTGCCTCTTCCAAACTCCTCCCCATGCTTCACCCTACTTCCTTGTCTCTAAACTTTACTGATCAGATTAAAGAGAAAGAGAACAAAATGATTCCAGGAAGATTTGCCCTGAAACAAACCTTAAAACAAAATGGAGCTGGCAGCATCCCTTGGCACTTAAGCCCATAAAACCTTAAATCAAAGAAAGAAGGAAAATATCAAATATTTGTACATTCTCTACGAGGATCATGAAGAACCTAATGTCAACCCCAGCCAGTTAACCCTCAAACCTCACTTACACATGGCATTAGAAGAAGGCCAGGGGTCCAACACTTCTCTGATTTTTATGGGAGACCCAGCCAGCCAGCCAGCCAGCCAGGTCCACCCCAGCCTTGCCTAATCTAAAACCAAGCTCTCCTCTGCCCCTGCTGCTTGAGCACTGGTCCACCCTGCCCCAGATTCCGTCAATGACAAGCACATCCCATTATCTATCTCCCAGCTCTTAGACTTGGCTCCAGGTTTCTTAAGGATTTGAGAGCCTCACACCCAGGACAGCTCTGTGCATTAAGTCTCTGGGCAAGGCAAGCTAAAACCTGTTCTTGGGTTGAACTGGGAGGCTCTGGGAACAGGGAGGTGGTCTAGAGGACTGGGGGGAAGTAGATCCCCACAGATGGGGCAGTTTGGGGACAGGAATGTATGTGAAGCTTATCAGAAGAAAAGTTCAGTGAGAGAGGCATTTGGCAGAGGGAAGAACACGGGAAGATTCAGGAAGGCAGGATATTGTTACCAGCACTTAGAGCAAACACTAGGCAGCAGCATTTGGCCCAAGGGGATGGGGAGGGGTGGTAGGCATCATATTGCCAGAAAGCAGTGTGGGGCTGGCAGAGACCGTGGCCTTGGAGACCCCATTTCTAACCAGCTGTGGAAAGTCACTTCCCTACTGCTCGCTTCCTCATCTGTAAAATATGTAGAATTCTTCAGACCATGCCAAATTGCCTGCAAATGGGAACACTGCTTGCACCTCACCGGCCTGAGAGCCCACCTTGACTCCACACAGCCTTTACCACTTCCTCGCCTAGTCCCATTGAGATCTCAAACATCTTTATGAAGTGCAGTTGTGAAAGCACCCCCTTCATACCTCCAGAACTTGAGTGGTATACTGGTTCTTGCAAGAAAATGTAATCAAAGTTAAAAAAAAAAGGCTAAGTTGTTATCACATCTGTTAACTCAGGCCAGATGCTCATTAGCAATATACACTAGAAGCCAAAAATGAAAGACCAGGCTACAGCTTGAATTCTAAAATAAGGGCCAGGCTCTGCAGAAAGCACCAACAGATGCAAACCAGGCCAAGGAAGAGCGCTTTGTCTGCACCATTTGTAAAAGATAGAGCCTTGAGCTGTGTCCCAGGTGCCCAGACACAGGTCCACATCCAGCTTATCTGTTGTGGCCACACTGGGTTGCTCAGAACAGTGTTTCGTCTCCCAGCCACCTAAGATGCTTGTTAAATATAAAGAATCCTGCATTCTACCTCAGACGTGCCGAACCAGAACCTCAGAGTGGGGCTCCAAGAAGATTGTTCATACACCCCGAGGAATAGAAACCATTGATCTGAAAATGGAGATTAATGCTCACGTGTGGCAGACGCTGTTAAACACCAACAAAATTTCAATGAATCCTCCTAACAACCCTATAAACTAGTTATTATTATTGCCCTTCCTCCCTGTGCTAGTGAGTGATGGAGTTAGAATTCCAGCCCAGGGCTACCTGATTTCCCTTACCTGCTCAGCCACTCACTCTACTGCCTCCCCAGCAGGACAATCGATCTATTTCGTGTTCTTCAATTGGCAGACAGTGCCAAGGGCAAGATGCCAATCCTTCACTTCTGTTACCCTTCTGTGCACCCCAGCCCCATCATCTGAGGCTTCCCCTCAGGCCAGACTTCTTGGAACTTGCTTTCTGTGTTTGATTCGGATCCTGCATCAATGTGAACATTCAGGTACCGAGTGACTTAGGTATCTTATTGAAAGAACAGCACTGGCTCCACACCATCCTGTTATTAAGACTGGAAAGTTGGTCGTGGGTAGGAAAGACTCTGAAATAAGTTTGCTTAGATTTAAATCTGAGCTCCACTGCTTACTAGATACTTGAACTTTGGGCAAGTCACTTAACTTCTGAAAAATGGGGACGGCAGGAAAAGAATGAGAAATGCCAGTCAGGGCATAAAGAAAAGGGTGAGATATTGAAACATGAGTATGGGAGGAATCTAGAGCTGTGGTGCCCAGCCCTGGCTGCAATTAGAATTTTCTGAGGGTATTTTTAAAATTCTGATGCCAGATTCCTGTTCCCAGAGGTCCTGACTGAACAGGTCGGCAGAACTACTGAAAGCCCCCCAGGATATTCAAATGGGCAGCCAGAGTTGAAGAGCACTCATCCCAGATGGTGAGTGAGGGAAACCGCCAACAGGCTGCACGCACGTGCTCTCTCGGGTCAGAGACGCTTTCTTACCAGAGCAAGAATGCTCATGGCTTAAAATGTTTACTTACTGATTCCACAAATGATTATTAAACACCTGCTGTGTGCGTGCTCCACGTCAGCGGTTAGAATCAAAAAGTCAGACTGAATTTGATCCCTGCCCTCAGGACAGTTGCAGTCTGATGGGGAAGTCATTTGCAAAAATAAATGTGGCAGTGATGCTGCAGTGTGGTCAGTGTGGTAACAGTGGCTTGTTCAAAGTAGTAGCAGAAGAGAAAATGAAAGTACCCTTCCCTTCAAAGTCCAACCACAGAATCATGAAATTACAGAGATAAAGGAAGCTTAAGGTCCCTAATTTTTTTAAAAGTTTTTTTTTATTTTTAGAGAGAGGGGAAGGGAGGGAGAAAGAGAGGGAGAAAAACACTGATATAGGGGAGAAGCATCAATCTTCTGCCTCTCGTACACACCCCGACTGAGAACTGAACCCATAACCCAGGCATGCGTCCTGACCCGGGATCGAAGCAGTGACCTTTCACTTTGCAGGATGATGCCCAGCCAATGAGTCATGCCTGTCAGGGCTTAAGGTCCCTAATTTTCTGCATATGGAAACTAGAAATTACGGAAACTAGAAATCACAACTTTCTCGGGGTCATAGGGTTAATGGAACAGAGATCTAAAATACTCACTTTGACTCACCAGGGGAAGTGTTAAGACAGCAGTACTAGACTGTGAAGCTGAGGTTCCAGGTCCTGAAGAATGACTAGGATATGAACGTTAAGTCCATGGGAAGGGTTACATTCTCAGAAGACTCAGCCCAAAGTCCAGGGGAGAAAGTCCACAGAGGGCAATGCCCGGACCCTGATCTCAGGGGGCGGCCAACAGTTTGGTACCCCTCCTCCAAATCAGTACTGGTCCTGGGCTCACACTCTGTTTCTTGCTCTCCACAAGATTTGGTGGAGTGCTCCCACCTCCAGCTGCACCTCTCTCTAGGAATAATTGCGTTCAAATGAGATGGTAAACATGTTAATTTTGCCCAGTGTATTGTCTAAGTTCAGTGAGATCTGGGATTTGAATCTCCAACCTTAAATGTTTCAGGGATATAACAGATTTTAGTAAATAACTCTAAGCTAAACACCTCCAGATTAAATAACTAGCTGACCATCATGTGGTCCACCTTGACTACTTTAACCTGGAATTGACATGCGCTCTACTTACAAAATGTAAAATAACTAAATCCATAATGAAATGTGTTGAACTGGTTCTCTCTTCTCCCCCTTGCTCTGACCTTGATGTTTGCTCTTGAAGTCTCACCTGTCACACTCTACATTCTTTTAATCAAAAATTCAAGCACTTCTCATGATCCTCACTCCCACCACCTTGGACCAAACCACTGTCACATCTCACCTGGTTTATCGCAACAGCCCCCTAACTGCTGCTCACACTTCAGCCCCAGCCTTGGACATGTGTCCTCAGCACCGCACACAGCACGTAGTCCTATTCGAAGGGTGTCAGGCGGTATTACTTTCTATTCAAAACTCTTCATTGGTCTCTGCAAGTTCCTTCCATTAATTAACATGACCCACATGATCTGTTCCTCATGACCCCTTGGACCTCCTCACCTTCTCTCCTCCAGCTGCAATGGCCTTCTCACTGATCTTGAACATTCTAAGCAAGCACACCCCTCCTCCCCATACATGTTCCCCACACACACACCCTGGAACGCTCTTCTGCAGGAGGCTGCATGGCACCCTCCTCCACTTTCTTTGGGTCTTCTCAAGAGCTTCTTTCTTTGTAACCTTATCTGGCCACCCTATCTAAAATCTCAGCACCTACCCCCTAACCTTTCTTATACCCTACTCTTATAAAAATGACTCTCTTCAATACTCATCAATAAACATGGTACACTTTATATTTTATTTAGATCTATATTATATTTACATTTATTAATAAAGTTAATATTTCTAAAATAAAGACTGTGTATTTAACTTATTTTTGTCTCTCCCTGTAATGCTGCTCCATGGAAGGAGAAGTAATCACCAGGTTTTCTCCCTGTTGTATCAAAATAATTTAAGTACAATGCCTGGCACAGGGGAGACTCAAATACTTGTTGAATGGAAAGTTAGTTGCAGTATAATAAATATTACAATTGCATTTGTATATGTCCTTCTTGATAGTTATAAAAAATCACCCAAACTATAGCAGGTTAAAGTGCAATAGCGAAAAAGACATCACCAAATCTATCATTTTAAATGGATTCCAACCCAGATTGAGAGACATTCTACAAAGTACTCAGTCAGCACTTTTCAAAAGTGTCAAGGTTGCAAAAGACCAGGTAAGACCGAGGAACTCTCACAGATCAGAGGAGGCTAAGGAGACATGCATGCTAAATGTGGGACTGGGTCCTGCATAGAATCCTGGAACAGAAAAGAGGACAGTGAAATTCAACAAATGTCTGTAGTTTAGTTACTAATAGCATACAATCTAGTTTCCCGGTTTGATACTTGCACTGTGGTGATGTAAGATGTTAAAGGGCCAGGAAGGTAGCGCCTTTGAACAAACATTATTACGTCTAAATGTCTAAATAGCAAGGAGGTCATTGAAATGATAAGCATGTTTCTTGAATGAATGACAAGAAGTAAACCACCAGCAAAGTAACTAAGTAACCAAGATAGGTGTGTGTGCGCATGTGTGTAAAGGCAGTTTTCTTTTTCTGTTTCCATTTTGTCAATCATTTTTCTATGCCATGGTAGGTGTATGCCAAGGGACCCAGAGTTTTCAAAGCATATATTCCTCGGTGCGTAAAGGAGTCTCATCAGAGGATAAAATAGCAATTCAAAGTTCTCTTGATACTCCCTCTGCTTTTAAAAGGTTAGATATAACAAATGTCAGTTTGGTGAAATTACCTTCTAAATAGCATCCCACTGATTTGAGATTTCACAGTGAAATAATCATATGCCATCTTAAGTCTCAGAAAGGCGTGTTCTCACTAGAGGCAGAAAAATGATTAAGAAAACAGTCGCAGAGTGTTTCCAACAACTGCATTAACTAATAAACCACCTTAAATCTCGTGGAGGTAGGCAGTAGAGGATAACACCATACGGGCAGAGGTCCCCTGTCTGGAAGGCTCTGTGTCTCTTCATCAGGAGGGAATATGTCTTATTTGTGAGTGGCCACTCTTTCTCGGGGTGTGGCCAGGTGGACCCTGCCTGCAATGTGCCACACACAGCCCCCCGCCTCGTGGGACAGGAGAAGGCAGGGAGAAGACCCCCCACCCCTTTTCCAGGGAGCAGCACTGGGAGGGTACTCAGGGATCCAGAGAAACGTGTTAATCACCTCGGGACTAGGACTGTTGATGAGCATTACATTGAATTCAAAATATGTTGGTTTGTTCAGAAATTTATCCAGTATTTTGTAGATTAATGACAGAACAAAAGGCAATTTAGTTTAACCAATTATTGACCATCTACTATGGACTCGCTTCTGTTGTAGGGCTGTGGAGATAAGATGAATGGAATCAAACTAACCCTCAGACAGCTTACCCCTAGTAAAAATACAAAGCTGGGAAACAAATAACTGTAAAACAGACGAGTAGGAAATGTCTAAAGGGCCAGGTAGGTCGCCAGCCTCGCAAAGTGAGCTGAGCAGAAGGGGATCACAGCCCGAGAAATGTTGCCATGCACATATCCTAATGCACCTGTACATATATATGCTATCTATATTCTATTTTACACTAAACTTTTGTAAATAACTGAAAAAGAAAACATTTACTGTGACTATTTTTCCCACAATTTATTACTGCCTTTATTTGGAATAAAAAATCTGATGTCTTTTATTCTGTACCAGAATGTCTGGGGGCCCTGTAGTTTTTCACTGCCATGTGTGGTATACAGCCTTGAAAACTTAAACTGGGGTCAGTAGGCAGTTTTATTCAGATTTGATTTTCAGAACCATACCTATAAAAATAAGCTCTTCCCAGCATGGATAGAATTGTTGTAAATGGCCCTGTAAGTAGGATGGTCTCCTCCGAGATCTGTGTACAGTGCGGGCTTCAGTGTTGTCATGCTCAGTCTCCAATGCCCTCTTGTACTGCAGTCGTCCCTCGCTAGATCGAGTTCACTTATTTGCAGCTTCACTGTATGGTGGATTTTAAACGTGCAAATAAGTGACCCGCGATCTAGTGAGGGACGACTGTGGACTTCACTGGTGAGTACCCAATAGAGTTTATATGTTGTTAAAATTACGTAGGTTTAAGAGTGTAGAAAGTGTTTAAGAGCATATGAAGTGTTTATAAGAGTGTGGGTAAGGTTAATAAGAGAGTGGGAAAGGTTTATAGGAGTGTGGGAAGGGTTTATAAAGCCTTAATATATATATATATAAACAGTAAAATAAATATAACTCCGATACTTTGCAGATTTTCACCTATCACAGGGGTCTCTGAAACGTAACTCCCGCAGTAGGTGAGGGCTCACTGTATAGCTTAAGTACTTCAAGTCATAGCCCTTCACTTGTACTATCAAAAATTAAGATCCCTGTGGGGTGTCATCCTGCAAAGCGAAAGGTTGCTGGTTCGACTCCCAGTCAGGGCACATGTCTGGGTTGCAGGCTCAGTCCCCAGTTTGGATGCTTGCAAGAGGCAACCAACCAATGTTTCTCTCTCACATCAATGTTTTTCTCCCTCCCTTCCTCTTCCTCTAAAAATAAATAAACTTTTTTTCCTTCACAGTAATTGGCTTTATTATATTTTATAGCTAATACTTGTTTATAAATACAATATTGCATTTAGTTTGAATTTCATATTCAATTGGGCAGGCTGCTTTAATACATTCATTATACTTAGTCAGAATGACACTTCTTTGGGAAATATACTTCCAAAACCCCATTAATCTATAAATTCTTAATGCAGTCAAGACTGATTTTGAACTAATGCTTTTGCCTATTTAAGAAAAAAAATTTACATCAATCAAAACTTTTCCATTAGTAATATGTTGCTTCCTTTTTTATTTACTTAAGAGATAAGATTTTAGGCCATAAGATTTTTTTTACATTTATTGTTGTTCAGTTACAGTTGTCCCACATTTTCCCCACTGTTTACCCTCCCCCATTCCCCCCAACTCCCAGTCAATCCCCCCCATTGTCTGTGCCCATGAGTCCTCTATTTGTGTTCCTTTGCTTGCCCCTTCCCCTTCTTTCTCCCGTTTTCCCCCTCCCTGCTCCCCTCTGGTTACTGTCAGTTTGTTCTTTATTTCCAAACCTCTGGTTCTGTTTTGCACATTTGTTTGTTTTGTTGATTAGGTTCCACTTATAGGTGAGATCATATGGTATTTGTCATTCACTGCCTGGCTTATTTCACTTAGTATAATGCTCTCCAGTTCCATCCATGCTCTCATGAAGGGTAGGAGTTCTTTCTTTCTGCTGCATAGTATTCCACTTTGTAAATGTACCACAGTTTTTTGATCCACTCATTTACTGATGGGCACTTAGGCTGTTTCCAGCATTTGGCTATTGTAAATAATGCTGCTATGAACATTGGGGTACATAGGTTTTTTTGAATTGGTGATTCAGGATTCTAAGGATATAGTCCCAGCAGTGGGATCTCTGGATCAAAAATCTTTAAAAAATTAATTAAGAAAGCTAAGCCAAATAGTGTTTGTTTATTTTCATAAAGTTTGAAATGCCATATTCAATGGCCCAGTTTCAAAGAATAAATTTCAGGCTATCAATTTCATTTCTGGAAACTGACTATAATATAGGAAAGTGGATGGAATTAATTTTTTAACAACTGAATTTCCCAAAGACTCTATTTTGTCAGGATGGAGAGAAGCAAATGAGAGATATTTATGTGAATACTTGTGAATGCCCCTGTAGAAAAATATTCAGAAGGTGTAGATGAGTTGTAACATCAGCAGGAAACCTGGAACTTCCAACCAGTCTTTGCTGCTAAGTGGAGATAGGACTACTCCCTTTGATGACATGAGGCGTTTTAAAAAATCTCTGTCATCGCGGTACAAGTAAGCCAGCATATTCATCAAGCAGACGCTGACCTGACATTGCGCCAAGATACAGAAGAATGGCTGATTCAGGGTATTAATTACTGAACTCATGGCTTGTCTCATTTTAGCTTTTTAGCCCAAAGCAAATCCTGATGAATGAGAAAGTTAATGAACTTACAGACTTCATTGTTTAGTGCCCCTGCAAAATACTGTGGCCTAGGAATCTGATGCTTGACAGGTCCAATGTCAGACCCAGCCTTTGTGAGAGCCCCGTCTGCAGTTAACACAAAACTTGGACCAGTGCATTCTACGCTCACTGGCCTGGGAACTTTCTCATCACAAAGTAGGCCGTTTCCTGAGGTTTTGCCTTGTAGGATTTCTTGTTCAAAAGTCCTTTGCCCTCTCTGAAATTTTCAAAACATCACAAATAAACATAGCTAACAGTGTGCTATTATTTATATCTGTGTTCTCATTTGCTGCAATAGAAAATGCCACCAATAATTTAACTTATCCTCAAAGTTTTCAACCATATTTTTAACATGCTGAGCTAGAATGTTTCTGATTACACTAAAATCTGCAAATGCTTGTTTATTCCCTGGACACATCATCATTTCTGCTGCACTCAAAAGAGACTCTTATAAAAGCATTGTCTGTAAAACGGTTTTGATGTCCCTGCAAATTTTTCACTTAATAAAGAACTGCATTTCACAGCAAATCACTTCTTTTACTCCCATTCAAATACAAACGCTGCCGTTTCTCCAGTCCATTAAGTTTCTCAACGCCCATCTTTTCTATACACCAGTCATGGTGCCTTAAGTTGTAATTTTTCTGTGCAAATAGTCTTTGTTTTTATGTCCTTCACATCCACCCCCCCCAAAAAAAAATGCACTCCTATTTTTTTCTTGAAATTCTCAACTGTGTGTGTGTTTTAGGAGATCCACAAGTTCAATTTTCTTTTAATTTTACAATAAAAAGAGCAATAAACACGTGGCAGGAAATAACAGCTGCACTTGATTTCAGTGTTGAAAATACAAAGGAAGGCGTGCAGACTTTGACTAACTCTGGCAGGCATGGACCTCCACAGAGGACATTGGAACTCGGATTCAGAGGTGTCCACCTTGTGGGGACACCAGCCATTTATTGTTAAAAGAAACTGGAAATCAATCATTTGAAATAAAAATCTCCTAATCATTTAAAAAGGTTGGTAACTTATTCAAAATTTATTAAAGTAGCAAACGGGTCACCATTGTGTTAGTCTGCAAGTGAGTGCAGCATTTGGGCTGCCCATCTGCAGCCTCTGGGGATATAGAGTATAATAGCCAATTAATCAATTAATCAATAGTCAATTAATAGTATAATAGTCGGCTTACCTTTGTTTTAGTCTCTGGGAACTAAGATGAGAAAAAGTACAATCAACGTTCTATGGAGTATGACATTCTAGTGCCATAACCGATCTGGGAATATCCTAGAGACAGTGAGATGCAATAAAAAGGACATCCTTCTTGGAGTTAGGCATGTGTGGGGAATGCTGGGTATTCTGCTTATTGGTTGGTTGATCTTAGAGTTCTCATTTGGAAATTGCCTTGTTAAGTTCGTCAGAATGATTAGAGTGTGAAAGCTTTTAGGACACTGTTGGCATTTGGAAGGCGTTCCATAAACAGTAGCTACGACTGTTGTTATGAAATGAAAAAGGTTTCCATGGTGTTTCTTTGCCCACGAATGTGAATTGTGCCCAGGCTGCTCTGACTCCTGTCACCCCTCTCTCTCTGCATCACATTTCCTCGCTCAGCCCAATGGCCCATGTCATATTACCTCCTTTGAGATTCAACCAAAGTATCACCCCTTCTAGGAAGTTTTTCTTGAGTACCACACCCCTCCATTTTATATAGAGTCCTCCCTCCTTTACTGCCTTGTGTTTGCCTCAGTGGGCGAAACTGGATCAATCACCTCATTATCCCTACCACCTGGGTGCAATGCGTTTCCCTGGCATATAATTAGGACTCAAAAAAATGGATCGAGGAGGGAAGGAATGAATGAAGTGACTATAGACTAGAGTGGCAGAGCCCATGCAGTGTCTGCTTGCCACCCGCTTCACGAAGACAAACCTGGCTGTTGGTTATGCCTCTTTTCCTTACCTTCCCAATCCTCACTCCAGCTACTGCTCCCACTCCAGGCCCCAAAGCAATGGAGATTTCCTCTCTGGAGTAGCAGGTCACAACAGAGAAGGGGGTTAAGTATCCTCTCCTTGGGCTTGGAAGTAGGGACTGGAAAGACATTGGAGAGGGTTCCTTTGAAGGTAAGAGGGAATACAAAACGGAGTCAATTGTTGGAGACAAAGAAGGAAAGAACCCTAACCCAAGATCTTACCTTCACTTTCAGAACTGGTGGCTCCTTAGCTAAGTGAGAGCAAGAATGGGTACGTGGCCAGAGTAGGCATGGTAACACTGCCAACTGCACACTAGCTTTCATGGTCTTCTACCAGCTGAGAAAGACTGTGTGAGACTGGGCTGCTCTTATGTGGTGCCTGTGGGCGCAGAAAGAGAATCCTTTCCTCCAGGGACCTGCAGACCCCTACTGGGCAGCTTAGTGAGAGGAGGATGGGCTGGACCTCAGCCCTCAAATGCCCCCCAACCAGCTACTTTCATAAACAACCTGTGAAACAGTCTTGTTGTAAGAAAGAGTGTTTCCTCTCATTATGCACATATTAGAAAAATGATTATAAGTAATGTGCAAATATTTCATCTTTTCTAGGAACATGGGTGACATTTGGAGGTCAAATTTCAGATGAGGTAAGTTACTTTTGTCTTCCGTTATGGCTGCTGATCAAAGAAAATGCAGAGAGTGTGATACAATAGGAGTATTCTTCCTGAGATTCTGGCATTTAACAAGGACAGCGTTTTAATTACGGGAAATGGTTAAGATTGACTCAAAGATTATTTTCAATTTTATCTTGCTTCTTGTGTTTTTCACATTTGTACTCTTAATCCTTGAGACTGTCAGTGTATTATAGGTGCTAGTCAGTTGATCAGGAAGGAACCAATGTGGATGAATATTAGCCCCTTTATGGAAAGATTTACTGCTATTGTTATTTGTTTTAGCTCTACCTGGAGTGACCGTCCTGGTCCCTGTTTGCATGGATTCTCTCATTTTAGCATGGGCCCACCCAGTCCTGGGCAAACCAGGACAGGTCGTCACTACAGCTTACACAAGTTAATTCAACCCCTCTGAGTCTCAGTCTCTCCTATGTAAAATGGGATAAAAGTGTGGACTTTCAAGGTCTGTGGGAAGAACTAACCATGATATACCTGTCAGAGATTTATACAGCCCTTTGACTAGTAAGTAGCAGACACTCAAAAAATGGCAGCTGTAACCGTTATATTTACCATGAAATTCCTTTAAGTGTTTACACATTCAAAACAGTGCTTATCAAGGTGATATTCTTATCATTGGATTTAAGGGATACTTGCACGTGGAATCTTACTATTCGTGACAGCGTGGATAGACCTAGATGCAGGGGTGTTCAACTTGTGGCCGGCGGGCCGCATGCAGCCCAACACAAAATTGCAAATTTACTGAAAACCTTTTTTTTGCTTTTCAGTTTTTGTTAGTGTTTGTGTATTTATGTGTGGCTCAAGATAACTCCTCTTCTTCCACTGTGGCCCAGAGATACCAAAAGATTGGACACCCCTGATAGAGGATATTGTACAAAGTCAGTCAGAGAAAGACAAGTACCGTGTGATAGAACAAAAATTTTTAAAAAATTGAAACAGTTATAAATACAGAGAAAAGAATGATGGTTGCCAAAGGGAAGGAGAGTTAGGGAACTGGGTGAAAAAGGTGAAGGAATTAAGAAGTACAAATTGATAATTACAAAATAGTCATGGGGATGTAAAGCATAGGGAATATAGTCAATAATATTGTAATAACTATGTAGGGTGCCAGGTAGGTACTGGAAATATTGGAGTGAACACTTTGTAAAACATATAATTGGCTAACCACTATGCTGTATACCTAAAACTAACATAAAATAATACTGCATGTAACCTGTGATTAAAAAATAAAATGTTAACAAAGGGCATACCTTCATGGCATCAGTGAGCTAAGCTAGCAGCACCCTGCAGACCCTCCAGTCCTTCCTTGCCTGCCTGGAGCAGCACTGAGGGTCAGGGTGGTGTGTCTGAGTGGGTACACTCAATGGGACCCAGCCTGCTCTGCCACTGACTAACTACAGTTACTAACATTTACATCTACTAACAGTTACCATATCGGTGAAATGCAGATGGTAGCCCCCTACTCAGTGGGACCTAACTACAGTTACTAACATTTACATCTACTAACAGTTGCCATATTGGTGAAATGCAGATGGTAGCCCCTACTCAGTGGGACCATGGTTGAGATTAGTGACATGATGCCTATAAAGTGCTGAGCCGGTGCTTGACCCAGAACAAGCCCTTTGTAAAGGCAATTCTTACCATCATTCCTAAGTAAAAGCATGGGGGACTTGGGGGTCTTTTTAACAGCTCCCAACATCACCAGCATTATTTAATAGATCCAGGAGGAGAAGACTTATCTGCATATACTTACCAGTCTGAATGCCTGTTCCCAGTATTGGGCATAGGTCACCATAGAGAGTTTGTCTCCTGGGGGATTCCTTGAGAAGCAGATTCTGAGATGGAGATTAGTGTGCAGAACTGTATAAGGAAGTGATCTCAGAGTCAACACAGGGCAGGGAGGGAAGCAGAATTGGGCGGTGAAACTGAGCCATGATGCAGTCTTAGCAATGACCTCAGGTGACCCCATGGTGAGCTCTGAAGCTGAGATGGCCATGCAGAATTGCCCCAAGTTGGAGCAAAAGGACTGAGCATTTATATCCCTTGTACGACCAATCATTAAATAGGGCTGTCCTGGGAAGCAGGGCCTACTGTAAGTGCACCAATTTCCCTTCATCCTTGCTCCGCCCTTTATAGTGCCGGCCACTCTGCCACAGAGAGCCCAGCTTTGCTCCAGGTCAGAGTGGGCAGGGCTGGCCTCTGAAATGAATCATCCCAAAATTACGGTTCTAAAAACCATACTATCAAGTTGTCATGAGTGTCTGGAGCAGGCCTCACCTCAGATGCAGATCAGACAAATAACTACTGTCCTTCCAGAGACAGCTGTGGCTTCCCACCACATCCCTGCAGAGAGAATGCCAGCACAGTTAGAACAGCCACACCAATGGCTGTAGTGCTCAAGCTCAAATATTTCCAAGTAGCAAAAATGCAAGCCAATAGCAACAGGTTCATCTGCAGATTTTCCCACTTCCTCTCTGGCTTCAGGCGAGCTCAGGGAATCCTGGGGTGACCACAGTATAATGTGCTGGGTGACGTGGTGCTACGTCTGAAAGTGATGACATCCCCACCACCAGGAGAGTTCAACCATATATTGAATAGCCACTTGACAGGGATATTATCAAGAGGATTCAAATGCAAAATTATATGCTGCTGTGAGGTGCCTCCCAAAGAAGATTTGGCTTCATTATAAAGCCAGACTAGATGTTATTCATATGATTAATACTTTTAAGTAATGGTAAGAGTGTATTATCATTTTATAGCACCTAGTTTTCAGAGTCTTACTTACATTTTCTCATCTATAATGTAGTTAGGCTTCCTTTAATTTCAGGTAACAAAAAACTCAACTCAAATTGGCTTAACCAATAAAAGAAAGAATTAATTTGCACACTAAAAGTGTAGACCTAGAGCAAGCTTCAGGGTTGCCTCAGTCAGTGGCCCCCACTCCATTTCCCAGGGACTGTGTTCCTCTGTGCATGAACTTCAGTCTCTGGTAGTAAGAGAGCCATAGAAACTCTAGGCCTCGATTAGAATAATAAGTCCAGGGAAAGATGGGGGATGAGCTTCCTCTGGGCCTCTGGGCTCCATGGGGACCTGAACAGAACCACCCTCATTCTGCAGATGAAGACACTGAAATGCAGAGTTCAAATGACTTGCTCAAGCTTCTTCGTCCAGTAAGTGGTTCACTCAAGACCAGAAGTTGGTGTTCTGCCTTAGTTCGGGGATTTCATTATTCCACGTTGGGGTCTTCAAATGCGGCGGTTGGTTGGGAAACATCTCAGCCATCATTCAGTCTCACCTCCATCTAGGAGTCTCTCTTACCTTAAAGTTTCTCTCTGTATAAGGTTTATTATGTACGTTTCCCAGTAATAATCCCCCACTATGCCATGTGATACAGCACAAGGACAATATTATAATACAAGCACGATAGTTTCTTAAACACAGAACAGTCACTTTGGAAAAACCCGTATTTGTCGTAACTTTTAATCTTTATTTAGAGTAAATGTCACAATGGTACAAAATTAAAAGTAGTTATAGCTTTTAAAGGTAAATAGCATGCTTGCTGCTATTTTTCTGAAGTATTTGCAGGGATCCCATTTTGCTAGCCTAACAATTTTCTTGGTTGGCCAATTTGAAAAACAGGAAAATAGTTTATCTTAGAAATGTTGATGAAGCAACTTTAACCCACCATCAAAAACATAATGGAAAAATCAATTTTAATTATTTATGAGGTGTGTAGTTTCTCAGTTGACTAATAAGTCTAAATGAAAAAATGGCCCCCTCCACTTCTCGTTACTGCTCTTCCTCTTTAGTTATCCCTGTATTCTCATCACACCTCCTATTTGCAATCAGCAGCACAAAGGGAGGGGACAGGAGCCTGGAGATCTGTTTACAGGCTGACGGGGTGTAGCTGGACCCCGGGGCCTCACTCCCTCCTCTGTGTACGGGTGGATTCAGCTGGCTGGCCGCTCTGGGATCGTGTCTGGGGATTTGCTGAGATGTGCAGTCACCATTCTGTCTCGCCTTTGGTTCCCAAAATGGTCTGCTGAGCCATGAGAAAAAAGGCACGGACTTTTTAAGGCACAAGTCACCCTGGTGCCGCATCCTATTGGCTTGGAGAAAGAAGAGAAATGGAGTTGGCTGCAATACTAATGATCCTCTCCGTCAGAGAGATAACCGTGTCAAAGAGAATGTTGTCAAACCAGGTCTTCCAAGCAGAGTGAGAAACAATCTACCCACCTCACTGTGCCCCTGGGGGGCTGCCTTATCCCAGCACCTACAGGAAATCCCTTAGTGCCCGGTCTACGTCCGAGGGGAAGGGTGCATTTACCCTGTATATGCTGGCTGAATCTTCTTGTTTTCTTTCTTCTCCACAACTGAGAAAGGCAAGGAGTGGTTAGTGAAATTTCAGTGTTCTTAAAGACCACTAAAGGATTCAAAGTTGCTTCCCAGATTTGGAAAGCATTTGGCTTTTTTGACTGACCTTCAAATCCTCTTGTAGGTTGCTGAACGGCTGATGACAATCGCCTATGAAAGTGGAGTTAACCTCTTTGATACTGCCGAGGTCTACGCTGCTGGAAAGTAAGTCAATACCTGTTCGCGTCCCTCAGGTGGTGTTCTTAGAACCAAGGGACTCTGCCCAAACCATCACTGACATGCTGGCGGGAAGGGTCTGTCATTGTCACACAGGTTGATGGCATTGCTTTCCCCCCTCCTTCCACCACTATCACCAGGGCTTAGGGATAGGGACCATCTCCGGCCCCCTCTGCCCACCCTAAGTTTCCCACCGCTGGGCCCTGTATGAAGGATGGACTGGAAACAATTGCCATGATCTACATGAGGGGCAGAGGTGGCTGGGACCAGAGCGGTGGCAGTGGAGATCAATAAATGTTAGTTCAATGTATGAGTGAACAAATAAATGAACAGATTCCAGCATGGTTGTTCAAAGGCTACTTTTATTATTTCATAACCACATTTCATAGTTTCTCAGCCCCTGAGGGAAACTGGGCCATCCTCTCTGCAGGGAAACAGGAACTGATTTTCCTGTTTGCAGGCTTGTCCCTCCCTGTAGCATTACAGGTAGATCAGGGATTAAAGGAGGGATCCCCAAAGATGCCAAGAAATCCAATATCCTTTACAAGGGGCATTTTAGACCCCAGTCAGAGGACAGAGAAGGAGGCTGCAAAGAAGCCTCACTTCTTTAGCTGGAGAAGTTACACCTAGTTACAACCTTCCCAGGGACACACGAGCAGGTTTGGGTACTAGGACAGGACTCTTGCTAAATCAGAGCACACGGGTGACATGACCTGACCTCAGGCATGCCTCAAGGTCCACATCCTCCGGGTTCCAGCATGACAAGCACATTTTAGAACAGAACGGGAATACCTTGGCCTCCCGCTGTGAACACGGACACAGCTGCACGAGCTGAACGGAACTAAATAGCTGGACAGCGGCTCGAGCAGCTCTGCCACTTGCTAACAGGGCTGAGGTACATGTTCGCCTGCAGGCGGAGTGCACCCCCTTCCAGGTGAGCATTACAGTGAAAATGCGGGACGTGCTGAGTCAGGTTCAGCACTGCCTGGCGGAAGTGCATTTTCCTTGCGTGTGTTTCCTCCCTGTCAAGGGCAGTTTTCCATTTAACAACCACCAAGGAGGTCCAGAGCACACACCCCTGATGTTTTCTGTTGAGTACAAGGAGAGAAAGTAAAATTGATAAGGCCTTGCTCCTTTCAACATCGTGCTCTTTCTTGGAGTTTTTTTTCTTTTGTTGAATCCAGCTCACTACCAAATGAGGCCAAGGTTGAAAAAGGGAGGCGTGGTAAACAAGTCTGTTAGAGCTCTGTTTGTATTCCCACAGTGGAGAATAATCAGTCCTGGTTAATTACTGATTGATCGTTAGTGTATAACTGAGATAGGTTCCCACTGTGAAAAGCAAAGGTTGCAAAAGGCAACTATCAGAGAGAGAGAAGGGGAGGAAGCCAAGAACACTGTGGAACATTCGGTACATGTCTGTTTGGGGTGTGCTCCATAGAAAACTGCATCATCGCTTATTGCCAGTCTCCTAAAAATGCACCAGTAAAGACAGAACCCTCAGTCAAGACAAATAATGATTAGCAACGACTCCCATCTGTAGGACCCTAACAGACAAAGTGTTCATCTCATTAATGTCCCCATTCACAAAAGCTCTGAGAGCACAGCATTTCTCACAAGTCGGTCTCACTGGGAGGGACCTAGAAGAAAGTTTTAGTCTCCTCAAGCTGGGGTACGAGCTGGGCTAGGGAGATGGGGAGAAGACTATGGGGGATGTCTTTGATATACCTCTCCATGACCAAGCCTTAGTGCAGGAAGGACACTTCTCTACACCTCCTTATGTCCTGCTTCTATGACAATGCTTGTCATTGGAACCCGGGACATTCTCTATGTGGGCCACTGCATCTGCAGACCTGGGTCTGGTCCATCAAAACCCACGCACAGGCTGTTTTTTCCTGCAAGATCTCCCAGGAGTCAATATTGTCCATCTAAACAGCATGAGGTCTCACTGTCCTCCAGTCACAATTGGAAGCCATAGCAAATAGAAGGAAAACCTTGACTCCCCTTGGACACGGCCAAGCAGGACATTTATAGATGAGGTCAGTAGTTTAAAAACACCAAACTGCCAAATGACTCCACTGTTTCTCAGTATCAGGACCACAGGGTGGTCTTCTGCCAGCATGTCAGGGTTTGGCAGGTGCTCCTGGAATGCTCTGGAGCAGGATTCTGCAGGCGCAAGCAGAAACAGCGGAAACTGTGCTACCAGCCGAGAACAGCTTCTATTTTCGGGACATAGAAGCTCTGAGAGTTCAAACAAGGGATGGCTCTGGTGTTTTGGATTGACTCTTGCGTTTCCAGGTCACTGTATCCTAAGACATTATGTGTTTCCCCCTCCAGGGCTGAAGTGATTCTGGGGAGCATCATCAAGAAGAAAGGCTGGAGGTAATGCATTCACCGTCATCATTCACCTGCCTTTAAAAAGACGGTCATTATTTTGTGCCAGAGAAGGGAAAACAAAATTGGATGACAACTGACCACAAGGTTGTCCAGAAAAAGTCAACTCCTAGTAATGAAATGATCTACAGTGGTTTGAAAATTATACCAGCAAGTCCATTACTTGTGCCTCAACACTTATTGACCAGTCATTAATCACAATGAATTACCTTGGGGTTGAGCTGAGAAGGAGGGAATGTTCAGGAGGTATTCACCCATAAAGGAAAGGGACACTCTCATGGCTTCTGACTGCCACTTATGGTACTTCGGTGAAGGAAGCTGGCAGGAGCTGATTATTTATACACACATATTTATTTTCACTGCTCCTTTTATTCACAACTTTGAATGCAAAGAAACGATGAAATAAGAAGCCCTTGGGATAAATACCCCAAAGCTTTCTCTGCCGATGTCTCTCCTGTGTCCGGGTAGCCCTGTCACCTGGGCATTCAAAAAAGTGCTTCAGCTCCTGCCCTTGAGGGGTCATGTCCCATCCTCTCACCTTCTGTAGCCACAGCCAGCAGTTATAGTGGAAACCATAACATTCGGGGGTCTGGACAGCACCCTCCATTTCACTATGCGTGTCAGCTCCCACTTCTTCCCCCGCATGAGCACAGAGTCAGACAGAGCCCAACAAAGACAAGTGGACAAGTTTGGGGTCCTCTTCTGCTCTGGTATAATCTCTACTGAGGGCCAAATAAATAACAATTCAACAGTATTAGTGAGACAGCTGTTCAAAGCGAACCCTGCACCATGCATGTATGCAAAGCTTGTATAAAAGTTAGTCCAGGAAAAAGGGGACATTCTTGAAGAGTATAGGTCAGACTGATTTTATTATGCCATTCAACAGAGTATTTCAACTACCTCTGGAGAGAAAACTAGAAGGGTCGAACAGAGCTCCACGTATTCTTAGGGCTACTATCTCTTCACTCTTAGAAAAACATTTGGTAGGAATACAGGGCCTTATGGAAATAGGAAAACAAATTTATGGAGTTGTCAACAAATTTGGTGACCAAATTTCTCCCTCTCGCTTCTCTTCCTCCCCAACTCCAGGGACAGTAAGGGTGTTAAGAAAGAACAGTACTCAACATTAAATGTGGAAAATATTCAGGCTCCCATCCAGTACCCCACCTTGTCTGAGTTATCTCCCTGTTCAGTACGTTGGTCCGCCCACCACTGCCCAAACAGGGACTGTATTTCCTAGGGCTGCTGTAACAAAGTGCCATAACCTGGATGGCTCAAACCAACAGAAATTTATTCTCTCACAGTTCTGGGGGCCAGAAGTCCAAAATCAAGGTTTGGGCTGAGCCATGTTCCCTCTGAAACTCTGGGTGGAATCCTCCCTTGCCTCTTCTCAGCTCCTGGGGGGGTGCTGGCGATCGTCAGCGTTCCTGGTGTGAATGCAGCATCTGCCTCTGTCATCACAGGGCTTTCTCCCCTGGTGTGTGTCTGTGTGTCTTCTTATAAGGACACTGGTCACATTGGATTAAGAGCTCATCATTCTCCAGTATAACCTCATCTTAATTTAACTAATTACGTGTGCCATGACCCTATTTTCAAATCAGCTGACATTCCGAGGTACTGGGGGTTAGGACTTTAGTGACATATCTGTCTGAGGGACACAACTCAACCTACAACAGAGACCCTGGAGATGAGTCCACTAGCAGTCCAGTGAACTCTGCAGCAAAAGGTAGGCAACCACGTACATCTGAAACAGGAGGGGGAGCATCAGTGCTGTGGCTCCTTCTCCCTGGAAGCCCAGGGAACATTTACCCATCACTCCCCATTTTGCAGAGCCTATTTATGCCTACAGGAAAGTAGATTAATGTGCATCTTCCACAAACTGCCTTTCGGTCTTGCAAATAAAAAATCAAGCTATCACCAGGCCACAGAATATTGATGTCTGCTCACTGCAGCCCGCAGGAAGCCGGTGAAAAGATAAACTGTATTATCATAGCATGGAGCCCATAAAGGCACTTTCTACTTGGACATACTCAGCTTCTAGTCCCAGTGCCACCACTTGGCTGGCTGTGCTGCCCAGGACAAGTTACTTCCCTTCTGTGAGTCTGAGTTTCTCCACCTGTAAAATAGATGTCATCGCTGTTCAAAAAGTGTCATGCTGGCAAAGTGACATAAGGTGTGCAAAAGTATTTTGAGGGCTGTTCTACATCAAAGTAAAACATTCCTGTGATCACTCTTCACGCATTCTAAATGCCCCTGTGAAGTGAGGGATAATTTGCCAGGTTGCTGTCTACTCTTGCTATCTGAATGTTAATGTTCGTGTGCACAGCCACATAGGCCAGCGTTTTACAGAAAGCCCAGCTCAGGAAGAATAAGTCTGTGGAGGTTGTACTGGAGGAGAATGTGCAGCTTTGGCAGGCCCAAATGCTCTGAATATTCAAGAGGGCTGCGTTCATTTTCTTAAATAATATTTCATCCAGCCTTTTGCTGAAGCTCTGAAAGTGTTTGCCAAAGGAGACCTGGCTCCCCCTGGCAGATCACTACTCCACTAGGTCTCACGAGGTTCAAGGATCAACCTGGGAAGTGCATCAGCTCAGCTGGGTGTGTAGCCTCCAGAGGCTTGTAACTGTAGACCTTCCATTACAGTGATTCAAACGATTTTTTGGGGAATTAACTTCAGTGGGATGGGTTGCTGACATTTTCTACAAATTCTTCTTGTAGCAGCCAAGTTGTCAGAATTGTGACTGCTGTTCCCCATTGGTTACCATTAACCATGCGAGGCTTTTATACCTGAGGGTCCCGATGTGTCACTGCGACAGATGATGAAATTTTATAAATGCGTTATTGCAAATACTCCCAAAGTTTGGTCTTAACCTTTGAGTCACAAATGATATTTCTTCTGGATGAGTTCAATTGAATTACATACCCAGAGAAACTCAACTACACTGAGATCTTCCCAATTATGAATTATATGACCATAGTTCTCCACACATATTTCTTATTCCATGATCAGAATGGAGTCTCCTCCCTTTGGGTGTGGTTTTGAGAAAGTACTATGTCTGCTGACAGGATTTCTACATTTTCTTACCTTAAGATAAGGGTTTTTACACTGTTTTCCTGAAATAACATTTCCATTCAATAAGACACTCATAGAAATGTTATTCCTACTTATTGCCCATTATAATTTACTTCATCATTCATGTTTCCATGTAGTCAGTTCCTGCCTGTGAATGGGATGGTTGGGTAGGGTAGTGACTCAGAGCCACTAGGTCTCTGGAGGGTGGACTTACCCCTAGGAAAGTTCACGCTTCATCAAGATTATGTCAGATACTAAGTTAAGTGTTGGTGGCTGTTTGTTTGAGATCCTAAAGCAATGCATCTTTAAGTCCTTTCATCTCCCCTTCTCATGTGCTATTGCTGACCCTCCATATCTACCACTTATCTTTGCTCTGCCACCACCCACCCGGGTAGTCACAGCCCTCAACCCCCTCCATCCAGCCCCTCCGGGCAAAGCTCACTTCCATTCAGCCTCTACCTGTGGGATCTGACTTCAAGTCCTCACTCACTAGCTTCTCTCTGTTCTCATTTTGCGGTGACATGAATTAACAAATTTATTTTTCTACCAATTTTTTAAAAATGTGAAGTACAATAAATTCTTTTTATGTTATAATAATAATATGGTTCAGTACAATAACTAGCAATTTATTTAATATTTCTCTGTGTGTGTTTTTCTGTTTAATATATAGGAGGTCCAGCCTGGTCATTACAACCAAACTCTACTGGGGTGGAAAGTAAGTTAAATACCTTTTATTTTTCCTACTTGACAGGAAACAACTAGTAGTTTGTGCTTTTATCTTTATAGGCAACCATTTTATATCTAATATACCAAAATTAATTGGTTTAGAGAGAAAGATGATTGTTTCTCACTCGAAGGAAATAGCAATTAGCTTGGATTCAATTTTAGGTAGATGATCCCAAAGAAATTTCGTGCAAAGCATGTGGTCACTTGTTATTAAGTGATTCATGGAGAGTCTTCAAATACCAACCTCATACTTAAAACCATTTCTAAAATAGAGTTCAAATTTTGGGAAAAGGAAATAAGCACATACCATCACAGAAGAAAAGATACTCAAATCTACCAAAACTCAGAGACTTCTATGGAATGCAAAGATAAAAATATCTTGTCTGGCCCCACATGTAAGTCTCTGATCATTTCTGCAGAGGGCTCTGGAAGTGCTGACCAAAAGGGGCATCTCATCAGAGAACAACGCAAAGCTTCCTGTGTCCCTCGTTGTCAGGCCACATGAAAGAGACGTCCTCTCTCTGGCGTGGGATGCAGAACAAATGTCAGAGGATGAATTGCCCTCTGATGAACCTACTGGTGTTTAAACTTGTACTTACATTATCCAGCAGGACTTAGAAGTCTGGCCTTTAAGACAAATATGTATGAATGCAACAAGCTATTCCATACACCTTTTCATGGAAATCTCCAATATTTCTCAACAAAAACCAAGCACAAGTAAAACCTTATTTACCTTCCTGTAATTTATAGGGAATAGTTAAAAACAAAATTGGAGGCAGAGGCCAGTTTTTATAAATCTTCTAATCAAAATGTATGTGTGTATACATACGTACACACACGCACTCACTCATATTTTATCAATGTTTTTGAGCCTGCTTATGATGAGTACAAAAACAAAAATGGAACTTGGATTTCTACTACTATGTAGTTTATATAAAAATAAGGCAACATGGCGCCTGAGAAATGTGTCGAACTTTCACTGTCTGTGCGCCGATTCGTGGTGCCGTGGCTCGGTGCGTCTGCGGTGGAGCTCAAAAGCTGGCCTGTCGTTTAGAAATAAGCAGGGAGTAAGACGATCCGCAGGAACCAATGTGTAGTAGAGAGCTGCGTACAGTGTTCTATACTATAAAAGATGCAAAATCACCGAAGACACATGGTGCCTATGCTTATAAAAGAAGTCACCAACAGTGTTGATGTTGAAGAAACATTTCATCAATACTTTAAAACACAGGGACCACATTTCTTTCTAACTGGCCAGAGCTTGAGAATGGTCTGAAAAGGCAAAAGTCCTGGTTAAAAGTTGGTCATCTTAGGATACTAATTTAAAGACATTGTTTTATCACATTTTAAAAGACAATAGTTGTTCATTTCTTTTGAAAGTCAAAAGGCACTTTCAAATTTGCTTCCTTTCTCAGAAAAGCTAATGGCATCAGTGGCATGGCGATAATTATAATAAGCTAACAAACTATATCAAGTATTGTATTATATTGTATTGTATCGTATTGTATTGTATTGTATTTGCTTAGGATTGGTAAGAACAAGGTGGGAAGGTTGAGCTGTGTGTCAAATTACATATGGACAGGGCGTGGGTGGCTGAGTAATTATTACCATGGTGCGGTGGCAGACGTGGCTGATTTCATTGCCTGGGGTCTCCGGAGAAAAGAGGCTCAGTATGCTGCCCACCCGCCTTCTCTCCTCAGCCTGCAGTGGTGCAGAATTTTCCAAGAACGGGGTATAAAATTAGCAATTCAGTCTAGAATCCAGAATGATTATTCTTCTGTGCTTTTGAAACAGCGATAAAAGAAAGCACACCCCACTCAAAGTCATTTGCTTCTTTTTCTTGTTAGAGCTGAAACGGAAAGAGGGTTGTCAAGAAAACATATAATTGAAGGTAGGTACTGCTGCTTCATTTTACTTTCATCTGTGGGCTGCTGATTCAAGAAAGGTTATCAACCAAATAGGTTCAAAGCATATTGGGAGGGAGGAAACTTGCTATAAAAAGAGCCACAGTCAACCAGGTTTCTTCCTGGGCTTGAGTGTTGGAAGTGCAGTAACAGAGGGAAGAAGGGAAATTCAGAAAAAGGCCAAATTTTCTAGAATTCTTAACATTTATAGTTATGCTAACATTAATAAAACTTTCATAAGACTTTTAAAAAGAGTTTTATTCAGATACAATTTATAAACCATAAAAGTTTACCCATTCAAAGTGTACAATTCACTGTTTCTGAGTATAATTAGAGTTGTACAATCATCACCATAATTTAATTTTAAAACATTTTCATTTCCCCCAAAAGAAGCCTGGCTACTAGTAGTCCCTTCTGATCCCCTCCTTACTCTCTCTCCTTCAGTTCCTAGCAACCACATATCTATTTTTATCTCAAATCTATAGATTTGCCAGTTCTGGACATTTCATATAAATAAGTGAGATCATACAATACATGATATTTTGTGACGGGCTTCTCTCACTTAACATGATGTTCATCCATGTTGTAGTGTGTGTCATTCTTCATTCCCTTTTATTGACAAATAAAATTTCATTGTATGACTATACCAGATTTTGTTTATCCATTCATCAATTAGTGGGCATTTGGGTTGTTTCACTTTTTGACTATTACGTGAATAATGCTGCTGTGAACATTTGTATACATGTTTTATGTGGATATATGTTAAGATTGCTATACTTTAAAAAAAGAGTATATATGTGTGGAAAAAAATTGCACAGAATTGCCCCTGGATGATTGATTCACAATGCCATTGCTTTTGGGATGGCACTCAAAACTTTGTACAGCGTAGAAATAAACAGGAACTAAAACAGCCCGTAAGAACCGTTGCATAGTAGAGTACTTTACTGTGAGGATTACGAGAATTGTCAGGAATTTTCATTTATTTCTTTCTGGTCTATGTATTACAAAATTTTACATTTACACCTTTTGCAATTAAAAAAACAATGTTAAAAGGGGCTGTCATATATTTCCAACATTTTATACTAGTTCATGAACTGTTTCATGAAAGTCCAAGATTTTATAACTTTAGATTCATAATTAATCATTCAGACAGATGATTATTATCCTTTTTAAAACTCATTTTATTTATGAAATACCCAAGTCACCAAAACTATAAAGTATACTCTAATCCCACCACTTCAAAAGTAAAAGTAGAGAAAGGTAAAGCCCTGCCTTTGCTCACCCCCTCTCCTTTCACAGTTTGACAATCTGGTGTGCATCCTTCCCAGCTTTTCCCTACAGTTACACTGACGTACCCATGTACACAACCTACTTATAAACACAAAAACACAGGTGTTAAACCAATGGAAGTAAGCTATATGTATTTACCTAAACTTTAGTTTTTTCTCAACTAAAATAAATTTAGACACACATGTATACACATACACATACGATTTATGAGTCATTTACACTTTTAGTACTATAAAGAATTTTGCAAATGATCATTCTTGTGTAAGTGAGATAGGAACTAGAAGTGGCATTGGTAAGTCAAAGAATAATGCATATTTTAACACGAACTTATTTTCTTTTTCTTTTTTAAATTGTTTATTCTATTACAGTTGTCCCAGTTTTTTCCCTTTTGCCCCACCCTACCCAGCCCATTCCTCTCACCCACGGTCAATCCCCTCTCGTTGTCCATGTCTAGGGGTCATTCATACATGTTCTTTGTTTATTTCCCTCCCCTTCCTTTCACCATTCACCGTCTCCCACCTCCCCTCCTACAGCCATCAGTCTCTTTCATGTTTCCATGTCTCTGGTTCTATTTTTCTCTTTAGTTTATTTTGTTTATTAGATTCCAGTTATAAGTGAGATCATATATATTTCTCTTTCACCAACCAGCTTATTTCATTTAGCATAATGGTCTTCAGTTCTATCCATGCTGTTGCAAAAGGTAGGACTTCTTTCTTTCTGCTGCATAGTATTCCATTATGTAAATGTACCACAGCTTTTCAATCCATTCATCTACTGATGGACACTTGGGCTGTTTCCAATAGTTGGCTATTGTAAATTGTGCTGCTATGAACATTGAGGTGCATAAGTTCTTTTGAATTGGTGTTTCAGGATTCTTAGGGTTTATTCCCAGCAGTGGAAATGCTGGGTCAAAGGAAGTTCCATTTTTAGTTTTTTGAGGAAATTCCATACTGTTTTCCACAGTGGCTGCACCAATCTGCATCCCCACCAACAGTGTGCTAGGGTTCCCTTTTCTCTATATCCTCTCCAACACTTGTTGTTTGTTGATTTATTAATGATTACCATTCTGACAGGTGTGAGGTTATGTCTCATTGTGCTTTTAATTTGCATCTCTCTGATGGCTAGTGATATTGAGCATTTTTCTATGGGCCATCTATATGTCCTCCTTGGAGAAGTGTCTATTCAGGTCCTTTGCCCGTTTTTTAATTGGGTTGTTTGTCTTCCTGGTGTTGAGTCATATGAGTTCTTTATATATTTTGGAGATTAAACCCTTGTCCAATGTATCACTGGCAAATATGTTTTCCTGTACAGTTGGTTCCTTTTTCATTTTGATAATGGTTTCTTTAGCCATGCAGAAACTTTTTAATTTGATGCAGTCCCATTTGTTTATTGTTTTTTCCTTTATTTCCCTTGTCCTAGGAGATATATTGGCAAAAATATTGCTGTATGGAGTATCTGAAATTTTGCTGCCTATGTTTTCCACTACAACTTTTATGGTATTATAACTTATATTTAAGCCTTTTATCCATTTGGAGTTTATTCTGGTATATGGTATAATTTGGTGGTCTAGTTTCATTTTTTGCATGTACCAGTCCAGTTCTCCCAGCACCATTTATTGAAGAGACTGTTTTACTCCCATTGTATGCTTCTTCTCCCTTTGTCAAATATTAATCGACCATAGAGACATGGGTTTATTTCTGGGTGATCTATGTGTGTGTTCTTATGCCAGGCTGTCTTGATTACAGTGGCCTTCTAGTATAGTTTAACGTCAGGTATTGTGATCTGTCCAACTTTGTTTTTCTTTTTCAGAATTGCCAAGGCTATTCTGGGTCTTTCTTGGTTCCATATACATTTTTGGAATATCTGTTCTAGATCTGTGAAATGTGCCATTGGTATTTTCATAGGAGTTGCATTGAATCTATAGATTGCTTTGGGTAGTATAGACATTTTATTGCTGTTAATTCTTCTAATCCATGAACACAGGATATGTATAAATCTGATGGGTGAGCTAGTTTTATTTTATTTGCTTATTTATACATTTCTTTATTTGTTTAAGTTTCTTTTCATATTTTTGTTTTACTTTTTCTGGGAATTAACTCTCATATTCTTAGGCTATTTTTCTTTGGAGTTGTTTGTCTTGGTCTTATTAATTTGTAGAAGTTCTTTGTATATTAATGATGTTCACTCTTTGTTGGTTACATACAGCGTCAATATTTTCTCCCAGGCTGTCATTTCATTGTGAACTTTTCTCTTCTGTGAAAGATAATGTTGAATTTGAAGACATTCATCCCAGTTTGGAAGTTGGGAATCTTTATTGACCTATAAAGTTGTCTTTTTGGAAATATCTTAGACTTCTACTGGAAAACTAATAGTTCCAGTATTCAGTCATTTAGTTTAAAATGGAAACTTTTGAAGCCAAATCTTGGAATATATGTGTGTGTATACACACACACACACACACACACACACACACAATACATATGCATATATACATACACACTTATATTTGATTGTTTCTGCAGTTTTTGTTTGAGTTTGGAAATTCTCATTAATTAATTTTTAATATATTTGTAGGCATTTTGAGCTCTGAAATCAGACAAACATTGGTTTGAGTTCCAGCTCTGTCATTTATGAGCTGGGGGACTTGGTGCATGTTACTTAACCTCACTAATCTGCATTTCCTTGACTACAAGATGAACTATAGATATTCCTACCTTATGATGTTACTATACATAGATTGAAATTAGGTCAGTTGTATTGAGCACAGTGTCTGCCACGTAATAAACACTTAATAAATTTCATCATCATCATCATCATCATCATCATTCTTACTAGTGCAACTGCTCATCACCATTCCATGGATGAGGACACCCTTTACTAAGTAGGGAACATTCTCAGCCTGCCACAGTGAATGACCATATTCTAGCACTAGAGAAAGCTTCCAAATTCCTCACCCAGACAATCCCTTCTCAGGCCTTGGTGTCTAATTTGACATTGTAAAGTCAGACCCAACCTGTCTCTCCAAATGGTTACCATTCCTGCTCTAGCATCTTCCCTCCTGACACGCGTCATCTGACAAAGTTTGTCATTAAGAAATAAACCCAAGTAGACTTTAGCAACAAACTGAACAAACAAAGCAGCAGTTGTGCTGCCTATAGCGTCCTTGTTTTCTTTTTCTTTTTACTCTAATTGATTAAAAAAGAGATCCAGAGAATGGTTCATACTGGCAATCAACAAAGAAACAAAATTGAAAAGAAAAAGAAGAGCGTGCTACTGGGCTTTTTACTGAATCTCCATTGCTTTAATATATACCAGCATCTGTTCATAATTTTAGAATTGTCTCTCTTTTTTTAAAACCAGTTTTCTTGGATAGAATTCTCTCTTTTTTTAAAAAAAATCAGTTTTCTTGAAGCCTCATACAACTTAATAGAAATATCTTGACTTCGCTCTCCTTTTATTTTTTAATTTAGATTTTGTTTATTTATTTTTAGAGAGCTAGGTAGAGAGGGAGAAAGAGAGGGAGAGAAACATCAATGTGTGGTTGCCTCTCAAGCACCCCCAGCTGAGGACCTGACCTGCAACCCAAGCATGTGCCCTGACTGGGAATCGAACCAGCAACCTTTTAGTTCTCAGGCCAGTACTCAATCCCCTGAGCCATACCAGCCAGGGAAAATTCTCTCTCATTTTAAATAAGTCAGGAATTTTCTTAGGAACTAATATCTCAGGATGGATAAACCAGTTCATCTGAAATTCAAATTGACCCACATTTAAACTTTGACACAAAATTTCAAACTTTCAGGATTGAAAAAATTGGGATCAATTATTATTGTGGTGTTATTATTGCTATTACTTTATACTTTGTAATTTCATCCAAAGACAAAAATTGTTCATGAGTACAAGAGAGTCAGCAAAAAGGATATTTCTAGGCTGGTTAAAATTAGGGAATTGAGTGAATTTTGCAGGAAAAAAAGGGGGAGGACATTGGATTTCTAAGACCTAAAATAAGGTTTGAATGATTTAGAAAATTTGGGTTTCATTAGTACTTGTCCTGTGATGAAAGTGACCTGACTTGACGTTGGAGATTTGTATGCACATTACATTTGAGAACTGCTTTTAAAGGATAAGACAGAAGCCCAATTCATGTAGAATTCAGGCCACTTGTGTGGTGGGTGACCTTGGCCACCAGAGTTAGCTTATAAAGTGTAAAATGAGCTTGACATGTACATAATGTAGTTTTGAAAAAAATCGTATGAAAGACCTTTTCAATGAGCCCGAAGTCCTTGACTTAGAGCCAGTTAGGAATAACATTCTCCTTAGATTCACTAGGTGGGGGGTAGAAATTTCCCTAACAGCTTAATTATGTCCATTTAGAGTCCCAAAGACCTTGCAGACTCCAAAAGTCTATCCATTTACCATTCCACAAACATTCATTAAGCCCAAATTTATGCCGATGTTAAAATTCAGTAGATAAAATTTCTTTAGTATAGAACATGGAAGAATAAAAATGGTTTGGTAAGCCAAAGTGTAAGAATAAATTGTTTGCGTGCTTTTATAGGGCCCATGTGTAAGTCTGTATTTGCTTTTCAGGTAAACAACAGTTTTCTTACGTGATTCAAAACACAAACCCACCATCAGTGTTTTAGGAATAGAAAAAGAAAATCGGAGAAAGCTCTGCTTAAACTATTTTAATGAATGGCAAATTTTAAACTCTCCTATCTAAACTATTTTTTCAAAAAGGATACTTTATGATTTTTAATAAAAAAATTTCATAACAAATGGATTCACCACAGAATTCCTTCCCAGTGTATCATGTTCATAGTAACTGAAATTATCCAGCAGGATAATCATGTTTTATAGTAGGAGATGCAGGCACATATATTATTCTAATGCAGTGCAGTCTTTATTTAAAAGAAAAAAGCAAGTATGCCTTAAATCATGACTGGGAGGTCTGCCAAGAACCTGGAAAATTATATAGGGAAACTGTATACATTACTTATGGCAACTTTCTTTCAAGCTAGATAGGAAATCAAAGGTGTGGTAGGTATAAAAGATGACAATGCAGCATATGTAATAGAACCCTTGCGGAATCTCCAGACTATCGATTTCCTTGCCTCTGCATGGTTAAATTGGCAACACTAAGCACCTGATCCACTTCTCTGCCAATCTAGACTGAGCATGTCTTTAGATAGTTGCTTGTAAAACAGGTTTAAATCGATTTAAGGATCACCTTATAAACAATACAGTCCCCCGATAAACTTCAAAACCTACAAGAAAAATGAACTTAGATTTCTCTTTATTATTGTCATTTGAAAGCCATTTCCTTTGAATAACGTAATTTATTATCCTGTGGACTTTTAAGGAATTGCCAGTTAATTTCTAGACATTCCTCAAGGGCAGGGAGCATTTCCCCTGCTTCTCTTGTATCTGCTCCCGTAGATACTGGGTTGGTGTCCAGGGACAGGCTAATGTCAGAAGTGCCTTCAGCAAGTGCACTGCTGCACTGGAGCACTTTCCTGCTTAGGTTATCATTAGCTGTCAGGATGCCCCTCTGGAGCCAAGGTTAATGCATTTTTGTTTGTCTACTTAAACGTAGAACAATACCTGGCCCCAAGCCAGTGCTCAACAAACATTTGCTAAGTGGAAATACAACTTGACAATTTGTTTATGGGAAATAAATCCTAAATGTCTCTCAAGGAGACATTTTTTTAAATATATTTAATTGCTTATGCTATTACAGTTGTCTCATTTCCCCCCCTTTATTCCCCTCTACCCTGCACACCCCGTCCCACCTGCATTCCCCCACTTTATTTCAAGTGCATGGGTTGTACATATAAGTTTTTTGGCTTCTACATTTCCTATACTATTCTTAACTTCCGTCTGTCTATTTTCTACCTATCATTCATGCTACTTATTCTCTGTACCTTTTCCCCCTCTCTCCCTGTCCCACTCCTCTGCTGATAACCCTCCATGTGATCTCCATTTCTGTGATTCTGTTCCTGTTCTAGTTGTTTGCTTAGTTTGTTTTTGTTTTTGTTTTTTTTTTAAGGTTCAGTTGTTAATAGCTATGAGTTTGTTGTCATTTTACTGTTCATATCTTTTATTTTCTTTTTCTTAGATAAGTCCCTTTAACATTTCATATAATAAGGACTGGGTGATGATGAACTCCTTTAGCTTGACCTTATCTGGGAAGCACTTTATCTGCCCTTCCATTCTAAATGATAGCTTAATTGGGTAGAATAATCTTGGATGTAGGTCCTTGCCTTTCCTGACTTGGAATACTTCTTTCCAGCCCCTTCTTGCCTGTAAGGTTTCTTTTGAGAAATCAGCTAGTGGTCTTATGGGAACTCCTTTGTAGGTAACTGTCTCCTTTTCTCTTGCTGCTTTTAAGATTCTTTCCTTATCTTTAATCTTAGGTGATGTAATTATGATGTGCCTTGGTGTGTGCTTCCTTGGGTTCAATTTCTTTGGGACTCTGAGCTTTCTGGACTTCCTGAAAGTCTATTTCCTTTGCCATATTGGGGAAGTTCTCTCTCATTCTTTTTTCGAATAAGTTTTCGATTTCTTGCTCTTCCTCTTCTCCCTCTAGCACCTCTATGATTCAGATGTTGGAATGTTTAAAGTTGTCCCAGAGGCTCCTAAGCCTCTGCTCATTTTTTCTGAGTTCTTGTTTCTTCATTCTGTTATGATTGAATGGTTCTTTCTTCCTTCTGCTCTAAACTGTTGATCTGAGTCCTGGTTTACTCCCCATCACTGTTGGTTCCCTGTACATTTTTCTTTATTTCACTTTTCATAGCCTTGATTTTTCCCTCTAATTTGCAACCATATTCAACCAATTCTGTGAGCTTCCTGATTAACAGTGTTTTGAACTCTGCATCTGATAGGTTGGCTATCCCTTCTTGGCTTAGTTGTATTTTTTCTGGAGCTTTGATCTGTTCTTTCATTTGGGCCATAATTTTTTGTCTCAACGTGCCTGTTATGTATAAGGGGCAGAGCCTTAGGTATTCATCAGGGTAGGGCAACTCACATCATTGCGTTGTGATGCCGTATGTGGGGGAGGGGTCCAAGAGGGAATAGTGCCACTTGCTCCACTCTGTCAGTTTTTTGGTTACTTCTCCCGCTACCCACAATCAAATTGGGCCCTTCTGGTGCTGATTCCCGGGTGGGTGGGTTTGTGTATGTTCCAGGTCTCTCCAACGAACTCTCCTGTGAGGCTGGGACTTTCTCCTGCTGACTTCACAGGTTTTTTTCAATCAGAGGTTTTGAGGCTTTATTTCCCCGCACTGGAACCCTGGGTTGCGTGGTCTGTCTTACTCCCCAATTTTTCCCTCTGGTTTATGTGCACAAGAATATGGGACCGCCCTGTCTGCCAGCTGCCACCTTGCCACGAGCCCTCTCCGCCCGGCTGCCTATCTCCACTCCTTCTACTGGTCTGGATGAATATTTCTTCTTTAACTCCTTGGTTGTTGGACTTCCATAGAGTTCGATTTTCTGGCAGTTCTGGTTGTTTTTTGTTTTTAAATTTGTTGTTATCCTTTTGGTTGTGCAAGGAGGTACAGTGTGTCTACCTATGCCTCCATCTTGGCCAGAAGTCCTCAAGGAGACATTTGTTATGCATGTCTTTCTGTTGCTATGACTTAGCTGTTTTTACAAGATCAAAGTATCCAGATAGGAAGAGAGAGGACTACCTGAAGTGGTTTACAATCACATGAAAAGTCAAAGAAGAAAGTTCATCTAGCTCCATATTGTCTTTGGGCAAATGAGGAACCTAAGACCCAGAGGAGCTAAAAGACATAGGCAAGGTCATTCGGCACAACCCGAATTAGTGCTCTGGATCCCAAATCCTGTACTTCACCTGTATACACACAGAGGTCTGCCTGAATGCCAGACTGGCACATCCAGCTGCCAAGAGCTCCACGTAGTGGTCGACTGATACACTGTTCAGAATTACCACGGCTCCCACTACCGCCACTCCCAGTCTGCTTTCCTCTTGACTTCCTCATTTTACTAACAGTCACTTTACTTCTCATGTCAAAAATCTGAGTCATCCTCAAGTCCTCTATCTCCAAACTCTTTATCCAGCAGACCAGCAAGTCCTCTTATTTCTGCTTATACAACTTGTCCCCAAATTAAATACTTTTCACCAACTTTGTCCAAGTTTGATCTGGGGCAGTAATGTCCTTAGTGATCTCCCTCCCTGCTTTCTCTCTTGTCCCCTACTGGTCTTTCTCAGCCCGCTGAATGATCGGTTGAAAATGGAAATCTATCCTATTAAATATTTCAGGGAAATATTATTTCTCTGCTTCATTACCATTTCCTTACCTTCCAGTTCCCAACCAATGTTTTTCTCTCTCATGAAGAGTAAAATCCACAATTTCCATCACAGGTTACAGGACTTGAGATTTTCAATGTGAGTGGATAGTGTCTCATAGGGGCACAATCTCCTTTTACTCTGCTTCAAAGTAAGAGTAGGGACTGAGGGGATCACTAACATGATGAAACACACCATTTCTTACATGAATACACTTGAATCTATGCTTCCTAGAGAAAGAATTGATAGGTAAGGAATGACCAAATACAATGACTCTATATCCAGTTCACACCATTATTTAGGGTACAGATTATTACCTTTAATAATGAATCTATGTCAATAGACACTCTTGATATGCACTGTTAGCTCCTTAGGGATGAATACAATGTCCATACATCCTTATACTCCCAGAGCCCAGCACAGTTTCAGAATCAAATTGGGATTCAGAACATGCTTACTGCCCAGAAGGGTAAGTGACTTAGGTCATGACTGATCACACAGCCTCACAACAGGACCAAGTCAGTCACAGCTTCTTCTCCTGCTTATTCTCAGCCCACGCTGAGCTGCTTAGAAGAGACACAGAAGGAGAGGGCCATCATCAGAAAGGAGCGCACTGTGTCCAGTGCCAGGCAGGGCCAGAACGTCACTAAATGCCTCCCTCCAAAACCAGCGGATCCAGTAAAAATCTCTGGTGTTTAGTCTTTGGCACCTCTCATGCTGAACCTTTCCAGATGTGACCACCGCCGTTACAGTTACTACATTTCTATAGACTATTGCATTTACAAAGTACTTGACAACTGATTTGATTTGCTCTCTGGAGTAGCAATTCTGAAGGTAGTGAATACTGTTATCCTCACTGCAGATCAGAGAACTGAGTCACCAAAAAAAGGTAAAATAAGTCAAGTGAGATCACACAGCATGCTAGGATAGATTTCCAACCTTCCAAATCTTGTAACACTCTATTTAGTTGTTTGCTTCCTTATCTTGTCTTCCCCTTACCCCCTCCACAGATATGATTGCTTCCAAAAAGTGGCTCATATCATAGTGTTTTTTAAGGTAAATGTAATTGCGATCTCCCTCTTGAGATAGCTGGTAATACCCTGAGCCTGAAAGTCACCACAGCTTTTCAAGAGCAGGCATTAGACCTCGCAACACCTGTCTTCCCTAATCTCTTCATCAGCGCTTCCTTTAACAAGTTGCCACCAGAGACAGTCCCTTCTCAATGAGTGAAAAATATTTCCGGAACTGTATCTGAGCACTCCATTTTCTGTCACAAAGGTAATTGTGACTGGCCAATAAACCAGTTTGAAAACTCAAATTTAAATGAGCCGAATTTAAATTTATAAGAGCCTCATTTAACATGCAATTAATTTTATGCCTATAATAAAAAGAGAAAAACCTCCGGTCTTCCTGAGGAATTAAACAGGCTGATAAGGAAATGCCATGCCTCCTGGAAATGAGATAAAATGACTCTTGAACACTGTCATCCTTTCAGTTGTATAATATTATATACAATACATGCTATTTCAGGGAAGTGTTAATTTTACTGAAGTTAAATAGATGTTTTCTGAATCCTTACAGGAATGTGTCCAAATGGTTAGGGTTGAAACACAGATTATGGGTTCCAGATTCCGTTTTATGCTCTCACTCTGTCCTTTATATTACTTCTTCGGTCTTTAGAGCTTCCAGTATTTTTGTTTCTCCCCCAAAGAGTGGAGAATAATGGAAATGGTAGAGCTCGACTATCATTAAGGTTCTTGGAACTTTGTTCAAATAAGTGAGATGTTGAGTGATGCCCTCATGTGCCAACCTTCTTATTCCTGTTATAACGCTCTGTGGGGTTGGTAGTCACATTTCTGATTTATATTACTATTTTATTTTTTGCTGTGCATCTCCATCCCATTATAAGCCCATTAATAATGTAATCCAACACATGACATTAATTTGCATTCTTCAAGAAGAAACTCTTAGGCTGCTTTTTATTCTAAACTTTGCTCAAGATACTGCTACACATGAGTCACTGTGCAAGATTATCACTATGTATGCATTTTCCGGTGTGGTGGGAGTACTAGTATCACTGAGAAAATTCTATCACTTTCTTTGTTGGGGACAAAATCAGCCTCTGACATAGTTTTACTAGGTTTTAGGGGTCAATTAACACATCACTGTATTCAATGTGTTTTTGAAACTAATCCAATATTTTTTTTTAAAAAGGGACATTCTTAAACATAACCAAACTTCAAACCTTTCTAGTAGTGCTCATATTTGGACTTTTTCTTACGGATTGTCCTGCTTCTGGTCCCAGGGTTGAAAGGCTCCCTCCAGAGGCTGCAGCTCGAGTATGTGGATGTGGTCTTCGCGAACCGGCCGGACAGCAACACCCCCATGGAAGGTGAGTACAGAAATGTCACAAAGGAGTTATTGATTCTAGCTTGACGACTTGTTCCACTCACAGGAAGAAGTGAAGTATAGTCAGCCCGATTTGACTGAACATGAAAAATAAAAACTTTCCCAGTCGCTGTCTTTCGGCCTCAGTATTCATCCGCACAGCCAATACAAAGCATCCTGCATCTTCGTTATTTTTTAAAGTAGTTGCGGGCATTGGAATCGTGGCTCCTGCTGGGTACAGTGCTCACTTTTTCCAGGTTCATTTCACTTCTGATTCCATCAACTAAAACAATAAAACTAATTGGAAGGGGAGTGTATAACCCGGCCATCGTTATTGGAAGTAAGTCATCTGAGGGGCTTCCTATTTTATAATGACTCCAGGTCTGATTACTTTCCAGTCTGTGGTAACAAGTGCTAGGTGGGACCATGAGCAGACGTTTCACGGGAGCCACTATTCAAAATGAGACTCTTCCTTGCAATTTGGTTTTTGATTCTCAAGGAGCTTCAACATTTTATTTCCTTTCCATGACAACTGTTTGAAGACAATAGTTTAGGCATCTCCTGTGGAAGCTTTCAGAACATTCCTGAAACAGATTTTCTTCACTTTGTATTTATTTATGGAGCCTACCTAGGATTATTGAGAAAAGATAACTTGTGAGGGTAAGCTAAAAAGAACATCCAAGGCCATGGCCACCTAGCTCAGTTGGTTAGAGTGTTGTCCTGATACACCACCATTGCGGGTTCAATCCCCAGTCAGGGCACATACAGGGAACAACCAATGAATGCATGAGTAAGTAAGAATGACAGTGTTTCTCTCTCTCTAAAATCAATTAAAAAAAGAAAAAGAATGTTCCAGTTAATTGAGTTTTACAATCATGATTATTTTTTACCCAAGGCAAATAAAAATGAAAATATTTGTGAAGAACAGGGAAAAAAAGAATGTTCCTTTTATTTGAGGTTGACAATATGACATAGATTTATACATTTGCAAAGAATTAGGCTAGCATAATCAACATGAAATTATAGTAAAGATAAATTTGTCCTTGATGATTCAAAAAGTAGTTCAGGATATTATAATACACCAACTTCTATAAAGATTTATTCTTGTTACTGGAAGTTATAAAGGTTTTAATGATCAAAGTACATATTGATTTTTCTGCAGGTTGCTTTTCTGACCAATATATAATTTTCTCCTAGAGTTTTCTGCTCTCTTGATTCTGAGTAAATTAGTTTATTATAAAGCAGTATCAGTGTTAGCAATTCATAATAAGAAATTATCCATGGAAATGACATAAAACACATATTTTTATCAAAGCAAAGAATGGGTGTTTGATATGGCAAACTGTAAATGTTTTTAGTCTAAGAAGTGGTAATTATAAGGATAATATGATATCACGCTATTCTCAATGAAACATGTAAGCAGAATGCTAAAGCTATCTAGGTGAGTGAAAGAGTCAAGTAAAATGCTGCTTAGTGGGGGCTGTGAAAGACTGAAGTTGCTTCCCATTTTAAGGCCTTGGCCACTATTTTCCTTTGGAAATGAGTCCTTGGCAATTATACCATGCACAGAGTAAAAGAACATCTGGGATTTTTCAGTCTTTTTTTTCTCATTTTGCCCATCCTATTCATACCTTTAACTTTAGGGATATAATGTAGTAGTCTCTCAAACAAATAATTTTATAATTTGCTTTATGTACCTATAGAAGGAGGAAATTCTCAATTGGGAGCCAAACTATATGATACAAATAAGATAATGGTGTCTGTTGTATAAACACTGTAGAAATTTATTAGAAGGATGCTTCAAATTGTTTTCTTTCTTTTATTTTTTAAGAACTACAGCTTTGTCTAGCTTCTGTTGGAATTTATGTTTTCCCTTATTTCCTTGTAGAAAATTCTATGAAATGGAATAGGAAGCTTTTTTATCATGAGTCATCGTCCCAGCTCAGAAGCCTAATGAAGAATTTGCACTTGCTGAGTAGGTCAAGGAGCATGGCTCTGTGGCAATCAGCCACGTCAGGCTGCAACGCAGCCTTCTGTCCCCCACTCCCACTTCTGCCCCCCACTCCCACGAGGAGCGGACCACCTCCTAGCTGGCCCGTCAGCTCTGAGCCTTATTCCTCTGGGACGACTTAGCAGGGACACACCACAAGCAGTTTCCTCACGTAGGACTTGCTCCAGGTTGAAGTAGCTTCCCTGTGATCTCTCCCTAGCTTGCAGAAAATGTGCTCAAACTTCATGTACCCATTTGTTCCAAGGTGGGCCCGATGGAAATGACAGTTTGATACTCATCTCTGGAAACTCGTTCTCTATATTTTGTCTTTTCTACTGCTCTATACCAGGTGAAAGCACTGATCTGGGCAGTAGAGAGAAGAAGAAATGGGAAATAAGAAGAAAATAAGAAATAGACAGGGATTGCCACGGAGCCTTATTTGCGTTTGCTCCTCTAAAAATGGAGAGGATGGCGTCTAAGCTGTTGCTGGGTTTCATACTGTGATTAAGACTCATTTCGGCAGTGATTTTGTAAATCATATGTGTACGTACATCAGTCAAAGTTGCACATGTACAGTGGGGTCTAGTCTAGGTGGGGCCAATAATGTTTCTAAAAATAATATAAAAAGTAAACATTAAGTATAATCAGAATTACTCTTGAAAACCCTACAGTAATTTTTTTAGTCAATGTTATTCTAATTAATTATTCAATTTCCTTTCCAAATATAGTGACAAAACCATCACTAGATACTTGTCCGCTATTTTTTTGTAATAGCTACAAAATTCCCAATATCATTCACATAGTAGACCCTTAGCACTGGCAGATCACTTTCACTGGTTTCAACCACTCCCTGACAAGTCCATGGAGCCACAACACAAACCAACTTATCGTTGTGCTGTAACTCCCATTTTAAACCCCGGGGGACCTAATGAGAGCGCCCAGCCCAGCTTTCTGAGGCACACTTTAAACAACTTTGGTTTAAATTTATTAAAATGCCAATCCCATTCATTTAATTTGCACCATGAGTCTACGGCCATACCGCCCTGAATGCACCCGATCTCGTCTAATTTGCACCATGAAAGGATGTTAATTGGGAACATTTCTAAAATAAACTAGGATGAGTTTCATCCAGTTTAGACTTATCATATAGCAACCAATTGAGCCAGAAAAAAATTAGCAATGGCATCGTCTTCACAATGTACTGGCATCATGTATTCAATGAGTTGTTGCCTTCCCTTCTTAGAAAACCAATAGGTAAAAAGTGAGTCCTCTGAAAAGAATTCTGGGTGTGCACTCAATGGAGAAAGGACACTTCGTTTGCAACACTGTGGAAGACAATTAGACCTTTGACAGCTTTAGGGAGATGTTCCAGACAACAGAGGGGAACTTGTATCCTTTTTCCTCTTTCCTTGTTTACTTTTTCTGGTTCACCTAGTAGTAAGTCATTTTTCCTTTCACAGCAGCTGCCATCCCATCTGTCTCTGCTACAATATCTGGCATGGATGGCCTGTTTCCCAGTCTGAGGGGAAAATCAGCCCGTACTTTATGTCTTCTTTCTCATGCTGCCGTGTGCTTCCCAAGAGAGCCATGGACAGTTCCTCATGCTCTGTGATACTCCTAGTCTTAATTCCCTCATTTCTAGAAATTCTCAACGTGTATTTTAATATCTTCTCTTGAGCTCATTAGACAAGAGAAAGTTCATCCCAACGAGTCATGTCAGACAGGGATAGACAGGCAGCATTTGAGTGTCTGAGAACCTGCACTAGGAGGTTTTTTTTTTGGGGGGGGGGGTCTTGTTTTCTTCCCAAGTGCCAGGCTAATTTCTTCATCAGTCCTCTTCTCACTGCTCCAGGAAGGAAGTGATTGAGCATGACTGTAGGCAGGAAAGGAGGGTATAAACAATGTACCACAAGAGGAAACCAATTTTAATTTATATAGCTTTATAAAAATGAAGGAAGGATGCCCACTATTTTGTTGATCTGAGAATATGATGATTGTTAAATTAAATTTTAATTTAAAAAACACTTGGACTTGAGCTTTCTAACTTTTATTTAGAGCATTTTGCTGAAACTAGTTAATCTCAGATATTCCCTGATTCATTAGATATTATTCCCAACCAATTACAGTTCAAATTATTTATTCTTTTTCTGCTAGCAGTCAATGCAGACATAAAACAACCCAGATGTCCAATTTCAATTAAGAGAGACAAGATGAAAGTTACCTTCGTTCCCATAACCTCACCGTATCTAACAACGCATTCTTCACTGGCTTCTTTCTCGGGGGTTTTCCCAGTGTTACCACGTGCGCTCAGGAATCTAGGGTGTCCCGTGACAGCTCAGGAAATACCAGGAAGTGGCAAACACTGAGCACCCCAATTTTCCTACATTTTTAAAATTCTAGAACTCTGGATCTAGAAATGTAGCAACAAAAATAAAATTTTCAGCATAAAAATTTAATGACCTAAAACCTAGAAATATCATCTAATCACACTGGATCATCCCTTTTGCCTTTAGGTGTTTTTACCTTCCCTGAAAGCCACCCCCAGCCTGTCATAATAATAACGACAGTATCAGGAAGAACTCCCTTGTAAATAGTATATAACAGTGCTGTCTGATAGAGATATTTTGCAAACCACATGTGCATTTTAAATTTTTATTAGGTATGTTAAAAAAGAAAAAGAAACAGGTGAAACTAATTGTAAAAATATATTTTAATTTAACTCAATATGTTAAAAATATTATTTCAACATGTAATCATTATAAAAATTATTAATGAGATATTTTAGATGATTTTTTTCATAGTAAGTCTTTTGAAATCTGTTATATATTTCACAATTATAGCACATCTTAATTTGGACCAGCCACATTTCAACTGCCTAATAGCTACATGTGGCTACAGTATTTGACCACATAAGTCTATGAACTGGATTTCCAGTCTAGCAGAGCACCAGACAGACACATAGCAGTTGCTCATAAATTATTTATAGAAGGATGGAGTGGATGAGTGAACAAGTATTTGAGCAACTGAATACATGAAACCCTAAAATTAAAGATACGACTTAACTTTTCCTGCTTGAAAACCTATTCTGCTTTCCTAGCATCTATGACCATTCTGGTATTTATTCTTGTTCAACACATTCAGAGTGATATGAAGAAGGATGGGTTGCTGGCAAGCAGCCCCGGGACACTCTTGCATTCCATTTCTCTTCATCTGCAACAGCAGCAGCATCCAGATGCTGGGTCGCTCCCTAGAAACCTGATTGATATCTGAGTGCGCAGAAGTGAATGGAGGGATGATTCTCTGCCAGTTCAGTTGTCCCTGAGGATTACTATATCAAATTAAAATTATCTAACACATTTCATTTTTGACTCTGGCCAGGATGCTCCTGAGGGCCTCTGGTATCTGTCAGACCAATTTAACCTCCTGGCTCGAAAGGCTGAGACAGCTGAGTTTTCAAGAAATTAATTTGGAAAAAATGATTTTCATATTCAAGAAAATGAGCCAAGCCCTACCAAGCCTATAGAAAAAAGCAGTGTTCCAATTTTATGAAATCATTTTTGTTTCCATTTTAACTGTGAACTTACCAATAATTTTACTGCTACTTTCAACCGATTCAGCTGATGTTTTATCCTTTACAAAATAGCAAGCCCTATCACAGAGAAATTCTTTCCTTCCATTCTAAGAAATAACATTGGGGGATGGCTAGGTTCATTTCACGTTCTTTCAGTCTCTGGTGAGGCTTTTTAGAAAATCTCATGTTCCTGTTTATTGGGAGTTCTTTCTCATTGGAACAATATTTCTGCAAAGTGGACCGGGGGAGGGGGCATTTGATGAACACAGCGTCAAAGCCTGGCTTCGTACCTGTTAAACTGTGTACCGAGGGCGAGGTACTATCCTCACTGAGGCTCCATATCCTCAGCCGAAAATGCAGGTAACAGATAAAGTGACTTCTGAGTGAGTTAACAGTGTGAGTCCAGCACCTCACCTCCATCAGGGGAGCACACATAGCCCCATTCTAGAATGTTCCACATAATGCACATGCGTTTAAACCTCCTGGGCCTCTCCTCAGAGGTAATCATAGAAGTCGAAGCCCCTGAAACTGTAACGTGATGGAAAGGAAGGCGGCCTGGCTGTGGGGCCAACCTGCGTTCTGTGGTGAGGCCAAGGAGGAATCGAGGTACAGAGGTGACAGTGGAAATTTTTTTAAAGATTTTGTTTATTTATTTTTACAGAGCGGGGAAGGGAGGGGGAAAGAAAGAGAGAGAAACATCACGTGTGAGAGATACATGGGTTGGTTGCCTCTCACACGCCCCCAGCTGGGGACCGGCCTGCAACCCCACCATGGGCCCTGACTGGGAATCAAACCCGCAGCTTTTCAGTCTGCAGGCCTGTGCTCGATTCCCTGAGCCACACCGGCCATGGTAGGAATTTTTTTCTAGCCTATTTTTTCTCCCTGGAATTTTGTTCTGAAATTCTCCATCCTCTTTAATGTTAATGTAATTATACATTTCCCAGAGTTAATATAATCAGTCAAAAGTCAATCTTGAGCCTGTGACTTTATTTTCAAATGTATATCTAGAAAAAACTCAACAATGGGATTCACTCATTCAGCCGATTGATATTCCTCAAATGTCTACCATGTGCCTAGCACTGGGAGAAGCTGAAGCTAATAAATCAGGCAAACGTCCTGCCCTTACTGAAATTACATTCTTGTGGGAGAGACAGAAATTAAATTAGTAAGAAAGTTACATTAGATGGTCATAATAGTGTGGAGAAAAATCCTGGGAGAAGGATAGGAAGTATGGGGGGTAGACTTTGGATAGGGTGTCCAAGGGACATCTAACTGAGAAAGATACAGGGGAATAGCTTGGCCTCCCCCCAGATAGGAAGGGCAAGGTTTTGGAATCAGTCAGACCCTAATTCAAATCCTCTTTCTATTTCTTACTAGTTATGTGATCTTAGCCGAGTTATTTAACTTCTCTTAACTTCAGTTGACTTATCTGTAAAATGCAAGTAATAATATTTATTCTATGGAGTTAATAGGATTATTTGAGATAATATATACAAGATGTTTAGAATGTTGCTTAGTACATAGTATAAAATTATTCAGAAAGTTCGAGCTATCATTCTTTTGTTGTTATTGTTTGCATGGTCCTGCTGTAAACAGGACCATGTGGGAAATGACCTTGATGCAGTCATGACCTCCAAGTTCATTACTGGACAATCCTAGAGGTTCCAGAACAGAAAGGCTCACACAACAAATTAAGATTCATGAATCACATGGTTTATTCCACCAAGTAAAAATCACAGTGAGAGAGGGTCTAGGGCAAAGAGATGGGGGCAGTGAAACAGTTAGGACAGAGTACAAGCAGATGGAGGACCGGGCTACCTGAATCTTGGGGTTTGCTGTGTTCTTGTGACCTGTTCTCGCTCTCAGCCACCTTGCCCTTCCCTATGGTGGCTTGATTATAATGGTCAGAGTTGAGGCTTGAGCAAGGAAGTTCAGCAGACAGAAGGTGCCTGGGTCAAAAGTACACTTGCTATACTGGAAAGCCTCGGGGACAGATCCACCTGGCCATCCGCCGTAGCTCACCTGTAGTTAGCCTGATGCACAGCTATGGACTCCGCATTTCTTGTGCACAGAATTTTTGAGGACAGAACAGGTTCACCCAAGGGTGGCTGATTTAAGACCTCATTTGAGTCCTCACGTATTTCATGTGTACTCAGTGTATCTCAAATATTTGGTGTTGTGCGCATATGGATACACTGTGAATATCACATCTTTTCATTCTTCCCTCTCTATGCTTGGCACATACATTCTCTACTTTGTCTAAAGCTGCCGTGACTCAAAGGTTACTGATCTACTTCACTTTACCATACACATCGTGTGACTTCTGCCCGTGTCTCACTAGCTAGCTGTCCCTTTATCCAGTTTCATTTATCCTCCTTAGTTGTTTGTTTCTCGTACTTTCTTGAGCAGCACTGAATAAAGTAGCACAGCAAAGATACATGACAGAGTTTAGCACTCTTAGTTGTTGGCATGCCGCCTCAGATTTGCAGTCTTCTAAGGCCACTGAAAAATTTTCCAGTTAACAGAGGGCCCCAAAGTTCTGAACGCGGAGCACTCCAATACGCGTCTGTCAGGAACAAAGCCCCGGTTGGCAAGTATCTTTCTCCATCTGAGCTCCACAGAGAGACAGGAGCTTTGGAACAGCTGCCTCTGCCGCAGCGTGCTGAGGAGTTAAGAGTGCCAAGGCTGTGGAAAATACGTGATGGGTTGGCTTTAAAGAAAACTGTATTTCAGATAATAATTTGTCATCATCTGGTGCTATGTGTTGTGCTTTCTTTGAAAGTCAGAGATTCCCAACCTCATCCCGTAAAGTCCTGGTCTGAAGGGAGGATCTGAAAGAAGAGTATGCTTATCTTCTGTACAACTTAGCTCTTTCCTCTGTTCTCCCCACACCCCCTTTTCCTTTCTTCAACAGTGAAGGCAGAAGAGATTCAACCCCCATCATTAGTAAGACACGAAGGAGGAACAAGGGGGGCCACAGATCTGGGGGCCTATGGGACCTCCTCATCACGACTCTGTGGCTCTCAGTTGCAGAAAGGGTGGGGTCTTTCTTCCTTAAGGAACTTTTAGTTAAGAAAAAAAAGGGAGAGACAGAGAGACCATGAAGATGGCCTCTGCTCACCCCAGCTGTTAGAGGAAACAGAACAGCTTAATATTCTGGGCTATGGGTTTGTGACTCATGTGCACTTCCTTCTGTGGGAGTTGTCGTCTCCCTGGAAGATCGCTGGGCTTGTGACAGGATTTACCTCCATATTCTGAGAGGATGTTGACTCAGTCTCAGGAGAATTCACTTTTATATTCATCTCTATAAGTTCCTCATCATGCTGCAGGCTGATCTGCAATGACATGGGTAGGACTCAGAGACTAGCATTACCTAGCTCTCGAGCCCGGGCAGGCGGGGTTAGAGACCGCAGCAGCCTGCCCCTTTGCAGCATCTCAGGGTTTACCAGCATGCTGACTCAGCGGGGGGAGCAGAGCCACCTGTGCCATTGCTAATCTGGAATTCCCAGGTTAATCAATACCCTTAAATCTCTCTCTTACTTTCTGTATAAAATGAAGTAATAAGAGAGGAAATGGTTTTGTTAAACCTTTCTTGGGTATTTAATATGTGTAGTGTAAAAAAAATTGAGACTCTGCAATCAGAGGGTGCGGGTGCTAGTTTGAGGTGTGCAAACTTGGCTGAGTCACTCAGACTTGCTGTTGTGCAGTTTTTTATTGGGAAAATGCAAAGAATAAAACTATTACCTTCTCTAGCTATTTCCAAGATTGCTGTAAATATAACATGAGATCACGTAAGTGAAAATGTGTTCTTATACATTGTAATGCCCTATACATATATATTAAGGTTGAAATTGTTATCACATATGTTTATACTTTTAGGAATTAATATACATAGTAAGATTAATAGTCAAAGTTTCAAGCAGGCACCAATGCACAACTGAAATACTATTTCAAAGAGAGATGCCTAGTGTCCATTTGTATACTAGCAAAGGAAATGGTCCATATCTCTTTCTGCCCCCAGCTTTTTTTCTTGAAAATTAAAACCTACAGAAAAGTTAAAAAAAATAAACATACAATACTATTCATGTAGATTTACCAGACTGCTGTATCTGCCTCTGTTTTTCCCTTTCGTGCTTTCTCTCTAATGACATTTTGCCTATACTTTCTCCTGTCCCCTGATAATAAGCCATTCTCCTATATAACCATAACACAATCACCACACCCAGAACTTTAACACTTGATATACCGTTATTATATCATATACTGGTCCTGTTCAAATTTCCTAAAATGGCTTCTATAGGATTTTTTTTAGGGTTTTTTGTTGTTGTTGTTATTGTTGGTGGTGGTGGTGGTGGTGAATCAAGGAGGCAGGTCTGTGATCTAATTAAGAATCCCACCTTGTATTTAGTTATTACAGCTTCTTTCATCTCTTAGTCTAAAATTGTTTCTCCACCTTCTTTTCTCTTTAATGACATCAACTTTTAAAAAATTGAAGCCAGTGCTTTGGAGAGCATCTCTTGGTCTGGATTTGTCTAACTGTTTTCTCATGAGTAGATTAAGATTAAGCATTTTTGGCAAGAAGACTATGCGGGTGGTGTTGGGCTCCTCTCAGTGTGCCCCTCAGAGGGCCCAGGAGTCGCTGTGTCTCATTATTGGTCATGTTAAGGTTGACCACTCCGTTAAGAGAAGACTTCCGCTAGCTTTCTCCACCATAATGGTTCCTCTTTGACCTAGTAATTATTAAATAGCATGGGGCGGGTTTCTTTGAGACCAGGTGAATAGCCTGGTCCCTCACAATCCAGTTTTAACATCCACTGAGGATTCCTGCCCACATCAATTATTACCACGGGGACCACAACCCTTAGCCCTTTATGAGTGAGCATCCTTCTGTAAAGGTGAGCTTTCCTTTCTCCTCCTCCCATACTCTCAGCTCTGTGACTCTGATGCCTCCTCACTTGCTTGAAGAATGAAAAAGTTTGGACAGAGGAGGAGAGAACCTAGTGAGAGGATCTAAGTAATGACAGTTTGGTCAGGGCTTGCTGTGGAAGTGTAAAAGTGGTTGAGTTTGGATACATATTGAAAGTAGAGCCAGAGGAAGTTCCTGATGAGTTGGATGTGGGTGGAGCAGACAGGGAGGTGTAAAGAATGACTCCAAGGATTTAGGCCTGAGTCACCAGAAGGATGGAGCTGCCACAGCTGAGATGGGGAACACCACAGGTGGAGCTGGTTTGTGGGAGAGATCGGGAGTCTGGTTTAGTCATGATGAGTCTGAAATGTTCATTAGACATCCAAGGCAAGTTTAGCTGGCAACTGGACGATGACACTCAGAAGACAGACAGAAATTTAAATCTGAGGGTCGTTTGCAAGTAAATGATATTGAAAGCGTTAAAAGAATATCTAAAATCACACAGAGAGGAAAAACAGAAAGAAAGAAAAAAAGACATAGAAATAAAGGACCAAACACTGAGCCCTGGGCTTCCTCAACATCAAAAGATTGGGAGGAGGGAGAGAAGAGTTTGGTGCCCAAGGAACAGGTAAATAAAACACAAAAAGAAGGAAGAAGTGGTCAATTGTAGCAAATGCTGCTAATGGGCCAAGTAAGATGAGGACTGGGAATTGCTTGTTGGTGTCACCAGTGCAGAGATCATCAATAACCTGGACCAAGAGCAGTTCTGATGAAACAAGGAGGGCAAGGGAGTAAAAGCCACCAGTTTTGTCATTTGGAAAACAGCAAAGAAACCTCTTGATTTAGGATGACAAAGTGAAATATCCCTTTTAAAAAAAATTTTTTTAACTCACCCAATAAATAGCATATGGGGCAAAGAACTAAATAAAAATTTCCTTATAAAAGTAGCAGACTCAAAATCTGGACCAATATATTTGAAAGTGGAAAAGGGATGAGGAAATTGTAAATGACTTAGCAGAACTGAAAAGATGTATTGAAAGTGTCCACAAGTGAGAAGCAAGCTAATTTGTTCCACACAACCTGAGAATGGTGAAGTCACAAGAGGCACCAAAGTCACCGAAGACAGGTGAGGAAGGAACTAGAAACAAGGTAGTTATTCAAGACTATACAGAGTGATTAAAGCTCCATGACCCCATATCTGTAGGCAGGGTCCTGCCTTTCTCCTCCAGTGAAGGAGGCAAGAGGTACTTTAACCAGAGAACTTCACTGAGAAGTTCTAGTCTAAGGGATACCAGACACAGGAAAGTGGGGCCAGGCTTAAAAAAAAAAAAAAGATTATTAGACCCCAGATCTTTCCTCTCATTTACCTCCAGGTTACTAACCATTCACTTCTCCTGTGCAAAGATAAGAGAACATTTCTCTGGAGAAAATTAACTATCCCAGAAAAAAAAAATAATCTAACAGATACTGACATTGCTATGAAAGAAAACCTCAGTGGGACAAAATGACAAGTCCCCTAATTGCTGTAGTTGAGAAGTGTCATCCACACACAATTTTAGTGCTTTATTCTTAAACAAAAACCCAAGGATCACGTGACAGTCAAAGAAAACCTCTAATATTAAAAAAATGTTTTAAGAACTCAACAGAAGAAAGCAGAACAATGCAGAAGGATATAGAAAATTTCAAAGAAGCTATAATTCATATACTTGGTGAGAAAAGAGAAGATATTGCATCAATGGAACAAGAACAGTATAAAAGAGAATGCAAGAGCAACATAGAATGAGAAAAATGTTAGAGATTATAAAATATAATAGTTAAAATCTTTAAAAAGTCAATAAAGACATTGAATATTGAAGTTTAGGAGGATTCCAAAAGAAGAGAGAAAAAGGCACAGACAATAGGGGTGAAAAGATAAGAAAATGAAGGTTCTTTCCAGGAGGTCCAATATCAATTCAACTAAAAGATTTTGGGGGAGAACAGAAAAGATGGAGAAGAGTTCATTTAAAAAAATACAAGAAAATCTCCTGATTCGAAGAATATGAATCTCGAGATTGAAAGGCCCACCAAGTATCCAGGACAATGAATGAAGACCTACACAAAGGAACATTATAGTGAAATTTCATAACTGAAAAGATAAAGAAAAGCATCCTAAAATATCCCAGGGATTTAATAATGGACACCCATTAAGTCTGAAGAACACAGATGGCCCAACGGTTTCCGAGAGCAAAATGGACAACCAGAATACCATGGGGCAAGTCTTCAGAATTCTAAGCCAAAAGATGGTGGACAAGCTACCAACCACAGGTGAGGAAATAATAACATTCTACTTTTCAGTCTCCCCAACACAATTCCTCAGAAGCTACTGAAAATGTGCTCCACCGAAATGAGAGAATAAACCGCACAGGGGAAGCCATGGATCTAACTCATTAACGGGAGGAAGAGAATCTCCAGGACGATGGGGATGTAGGGAGTGGCAGGAGGATGGGGGGCTCTAGATGGGATGTTGCCAGAAAAGAAAAGTAGTCCTCACAAGTGGAAAACTATATTCAAAGACATTTGCTCAAAACATGGGAAATTTAGCTATAGCTCCAAATAAAGCTAAGTGAATGTAGCAATTGTCAACTAAAAGAAAAAAGAAAAGTTATATAAGAAAGCAAATGCAATCATCATAAACTACTTAGCTCAGCCGAGGACACTAAGTACACAGTCATTGTAATGAAAACAGAATATGAATTTAATCCTATACTGAGATGTGAATATATTGGAAAAATAGTGAACTTAGAAGGATGCATGCGTGGAAGCTAAAACTCACTTCCAGAATGGTAGATAATGTCTAAAAAATTTGGACCATGATAGTAATGCATAAACGCCGAGAAATGTAGAGACTGATTCCAGAATGAACACTTACGTATGTTGCAAGCAATTTTCTCTGGTGGCAGGCAGAGTGGAAGGACTACTACTGCTCTGTGTTACAAGCCTTTTAGTTTTGACTCTTTAAACAATGTGCTTGTGTTACTTTGACAAAACTAAAGATTAAAACAATAACCACACACATACACACACAAATGAGATAAAAATGCCAGTAGCATTGAGTTGTCAGTGTTAACACTGATCTCACAGCTGTTGAAGTCCAGAGACATTCCTTGAGGCTTAGAAACACACACAATCAAGGCTAGTTTTCCTAGCCTAGATTCCACTAGCAGAAGCCAGCCCTCTTCTCACACATCCCCCCCCCCAGAAGCAGGCCAGCACCGGAGACCTACCCGCCATTCCCTGAACAAGCCTCGCCGATCCCCATGCTTTCCCTCGGTGGTCTCCAAAGCAGGCTGATAACCCATTGCAGGATGAGAAGAAAGCATCATTTCCACTTATTTTATGTCTCATTATTTTTAGAGAGTACTAACAGAGGAGTACCACATGGTCACACACACCGGGCAGTGGCCTGTATGAAGAGTGTGATCTCAGGAACCAGGAAAGGGTTCCTTCGGTTCCCAAAGCAGCTCTGCAGTTAGCGTTTTGTTCCTTGCATGTAAGCTGCCCTGCTCCATCAGCGCGTCCCAGTCCACTGGGTGGCCCGAGTCTGCCTGTTTCTGGCTCGCCCAAGTGTTCTCTGTGGCTACGAGCGGACTAGAGCTAGACTGCTTGCTTTCAAACCTCAGCTCCAGTGTTCACTAAGCTGGGTAACCTCAAACAAAGTACTTGCCTTAGCTGTGCCTCAGTTTCCTCATGTGCAAAATAACAACAACAATAATCATAGACCTACTTGATAAGATTGTTATGAGGACTAAATGAGCTATTATATGTGAAGTGTTTAGAAACAGGTCAAGTGTAAGTGCTATAGTAGTGTAAACTGTCCTTATTAATACTCCAGAACAGTGATTTTTAACCTTTTTCATCTCATAGCACACA
>CM052539.1:172135480-172210340 GCA_028533065.1 Trachops cirrhosus | reverse complement strand
GGGGGAAAAGGTACAGAGAATAAGTAGCATAGATGGTAGGTAGAAAATAGATGGGGGAGGGCAAGAATAGTATGGGAAATGTAGAAGCTAAAGAACTTATGACACATGGACCTGAAGTAAAGGGGGGGCATGTGGGTGGGAGGGGGTGTGCAGGGTGGAGGGGAGTGAAGAGGGAGAAATGGGACAACTGTAATAGTATAATGAATAAAATATATTTTTAAAAAAGAAATGCAGAAAAAAAGATTTTGTAACAAAAAGGGGGCATTATTTGTGCTGGATGCTGTAAATAAGGGATATTTATAATTTCTATCATATCTTTCTATGTGTGATTGATAGGTTTTATTGTCTACACCAGAGTTCCTTTTACCATCACACCATCGTTTCTGATATATATAAGAAAAGTTTCACTCAGCTTAATCTACACAGAAGGTTAATTTCCTTGTTTATTTCTGCACGCATTTTGTAAATTATTCATCCTGGTATATTCACTAAGAAAATCAGGTTATTCAGAATCAGGTGTTCACGGGAATGTCTTCTGTGGCAAAGCAGAACAACTGGCAACACTTGCTTTGCGAGTTTTCTATGTCGTCCTTGCTAGAGACAGTGCTTTTGTTTCCACCAGATTCCTGTGTTGAAACCTAATACCCAATGCGGTGCTATTAGGAGGTGGGGCCTTTGGTAATCGACCAGGTCGTGAGGGCAGAGCCTTCATGACTGACATCAGTGCAGTTATAAAAGAGATCCCCGAGTGTCCCCTCACCCCTTCCACCTGTGAGGACACAGTGAGAAGCTGTCTGTGAACTGGGAAGAGGGCTCTCACCAGACACAGAATCTGCCCGCGCCTTGATCTTGGATTTCCCAGCCTCCAGACTGAGAAATTAATATTTGTTGTTTGTCCCCTGGTATTTTTGTTATATGTCTCTATAACAAAAGCTGACAACGCAGCTTCCAGCTTCACAGGTGAAGAGATAAGTCAGGTATCTAGGAAATTTGCACAACCCTGGAATTTCAGTTCACTTAGATCTGTTTATTTATTCACATTTCTTTATTTGTTGCCTTGCTCCAGACATAATTTAAGGCAATGGGGTTTTTACTTACTCTCATTCTGGATGTCTCTAAATTAATCAGAATTTATTCTACTGTCCATAAACCTTACAGAATCTGGCATATGGAAGAAGAGCGCTGTGTTCTATACTCACCATGAAAGCACCTCTCTTTCATCAGGACAGAAATGGTCTAACTGGCATTTAATGACTACCATTTAGTGTTAACCAAACATAGGATTACAAACTGATGTTTTGGAATCAGCAGGTTTTAGTAGGAAGTAGTGGGGAATATGTTTACATTACGTTGAAGGACAAGGTGGGATTTTATGATCTATATTCCACATAATTATTTGGAGTATCCGCCAGCGGTAGTTGGTCTGGTGAGCTGTTGGTCTAGGTGAGCTGTTGGGTGTAGTGATAAGAAGATTATAAAGAAATAAGGAGGAGAGAGTAGTTTTGAAAGACAAGAAAACTGTGTCTTTGCCTTAGTGAAGTCCCTTGGCCACTCTTATCTAAATGTGTAGTGAACTATGGCTCCCTTGCTAGGACCAAAGATGCCTGTGTGGTGGAGGAAGAAATATTAAAAGTATGTAGCATCCCACAGCCTCCCCCTCTGCAGGGACAGCTGAACAAGGAATGAGTGGAGTCCCCAGGATAGCCTGTGTGTGTGTTCAGAAGTCACAGCAAGTTCAGGCTCTTACTGGAGGGAGCTGCTCTTATTTGCAGGTTCTGCAAATTGGATTTTCTGGAGTTTTATTCAGTTTGAAATAAGGTGAAAGATGGAGGGAAAGGGAGGCTTTACAGGCAGGTCGGGAAACGCCACAAACTGAGACAAGTCTGATTAAATTGTCTCTCAACCTTAGGGGTACTCACCGACCACTGTTTTTGCTCAGGGCCTTTGGACTTGGGGTAAAAGTGTCCCATTTCAGTAATGTGATGATACTAGTCCACATTCTGGAATAAGATTTGGAAACACCAAAGGCTCAGTTCAAACCTTCCAGGGTCAGGGGAAACCAGTGTGTGGCAGAGCGGAGAGGTAGAGGACCATGTGCCCTTTGGGGGCGGGGGATTTCTCAGGGTAGCCGCAGGGTGAGGACAGTGCATTGTCCTTGGAGACATATAGCTCCCCATGTGTCCCTTCGATTCTCTTGAATCTGGGCTGTTCTGAGACAGAATCATTTTGACCGACAGGAAAGCTATTCCGTGTAAAGGAACACCTTGTGAAGATCACTCTTTCTCTAAGCTTCAACAGGTCCATGCAGACACAGGCCACCTTTTGGCGCTCTTTTTCAAAGTGTCATCAGATTTGAGATCTTTCCTCACAGAAGCAAAAAAGATAGCTCACATTTCTTGTCAAACACATCGTGAACTGTGATCATCGATTGGCACATTACGTGCAAAGGGGTAGATGTAACCACAAGGCGTCACACATTCACAGATACACAGTGGGATCAGTTATGTAAATACTCTGTTAGTTTTCTGTCCCCAGCCCGCCTTCTCCCACAGTGCACATCCAAGATGACCAGTCACAGAACTGCAGAGCTGGAAGTGGCCTTGGACACTCTCTCTTGAGGACTTGCCCAGATGCCTATCTTTCTGAGCCTCAGCTTCTTCAGCAATAAAGTAGGGGTTACAATATAACCCGCCTAAAGAGTTGTGTAAAGATTTCTTATGTGCCCAGTTAATATCAATCTGCTCGTTTGTGTTGAAGAAACTGAGACCCAGGAAGGTTGAACAATGTGCCCAAGTGAGTGACAATGATGGGACGTAAATGTCTCCTAAATCCTGACGTGTGCTCTGCAAGGTAAATGAAGCCAGGCTTTCTCCAGACACTCAGCAAGCCTTTAAGGCTAACTGTGGTGTCACTTCCTTTATGGGTATGAGTGTCATTCCTGCGAGAAAGGATTGTCCTCTATCTCCAGACCCTCAGCTGGGCACTGAGGGAGGAGTCTCCAAGGCAAGACGATAAAGGACTGATAAAGAACCAAGAAGAAACCTCTAAGCCACAAAGAGGCACCATTAGAAACCAGCACCACCACAAGCGTCTGAAGTTAATAAACAAGTCAAGTTTAGATATATAAAGAACAAACAGCTGGTTTGGAGTAAAACTTGTGCCCAGGTCTAGACCTGTTTGTTTGTTTTTTATCAGTGTTCACAATTCCTCTGATGAAACTGAGCCTCCACGTTCTGCCAGTGCCCCAGCCACCACCTCTCCTCCCAGGAAAGAAGATCTGATAGCAGGGAGGCTGAACCGGGTCAATGACACTGCCAATAGTCAACGATTTTTGACCTCTAAAAATTCACAAAACCTAATATTTGTGAACTAATCTATAACATGTTAGTGCTTTAAAGTGGTGCTATTTCTTGTTAGGGAACCTTCTTTCTTCTTCATTTTTTAGATTATAAAAGTATAACACACATTTATAGAAACTTAGAAAAATAGGACAAAATCACATAGCTCCACTATATAGTTCAATTATCTTGTGTATCCAATCTCGGCATTTTGTAACTATATTTGAAAAAGTTATAATTATTAATAATGTTCAAGCTTATGCCTTAAAACAAGGAAAGCCTAGCCTGCATTTCCTCCTCTACAGTGAGAGGAGACTGCACTGGAAGGTGGCTAATGTTTCTTTTGTTTTTATTATTTCGTGCCTTTGTGGCCAGGTGAACTTGAGTGCAATTTACCAAAACACTAATTTCTGCACATTTGCCTTCAGTCCTTGGGGCTCGCGCAGGGTACCTCTCCTCTTACAACCTCTGAGGTTCTAGGGAGCATTTCCCGTGAACAGAAGTTTAATGTGAGCGACCATTTTTGGCATGAGGGACAATTAAAAAAATGTTTATCAACACATTGTTTTCACTTAAAATAAAGTTTTATTAAGGTCTTTAGCTTAAAATACATATTTTAAAATATAGATGACCTACATTACTAAAAGGAGAATGCCAACTTTTTTTTTGTAACTAAAGTGTGAGAATCTGAGTCTATTTGAGAAGAAACAAGAAACAACCAGAGCCACATCCTGCTTCCTCGCTACTCTGTGTTACTCTCAGATTCACAGGTTAGTCTACACACCTCATCTCGGGTCAAGCTTTGAAAGGATTCCACAGGATTGATGTCATCCTCACTTTACAGTTGGGGAAATGGAATCTTCAGAGAGGCAAAACTGACTTGTGGCATGTAGAGATGGCCAGCTGTGTGCTGGGATGCGGGGAATAGGAGAGAGAGCTGCCTGCGGCCTGCAGATTGAAGAATAGCAATGATTACTTCACCCTGGAAAGGAGTGCATAGGGGAGATTTAACACAGGTTTTGGGTTTGTTTGTTTTTTTGATAATGTAGACAGTGTTTCTCAAACTTTGAGATTTGAGAGCTAATGAAATAATACAAAGGCCCAGGCTCACTGAAGAGGGCCAGGACCTGCACCTCTGTAAGTTCATCACCTTCCTCAGGCGATCCCGATTCATACCCAAGTGTGTGTGTGCACATGCACGCGCACGTGCCAGAATGCATGCATGCATGCCATAGTGACTACCTGTTTACACATCTACTAAAGCAAATAACTAACCTAAAGGTTAAAGTACAGCATGAAGCACTGAGATTGGATGAAAGAGCAGACAGAACAGTGAGAGGAAGTTCATACCCACTGGAACACCTTCCTTGGGAATGGTATGAAGCAGTGGTTCTCAGACTTCATTCTGCACCACAATAGCTTGAAGGGCTGGTTAAAACAGACTGCTGGGCCCCACCGGCCCCCAGATTTTGTAATTCAGGAGGTCTGAGGTGGAGCCCTAGGCTCTGCATCTCTAACAAGGTCCCAGAGGCAGCTGCTGCTGCCACGCTTGGGAAACATTGGTGTAGATGAGCACAGCGGTTCTCAGCCCTGCCTGCACCCTAGGCTCACCAGGGATGTGTTTTTGGAGCATTGGTGCCAGGCCTCACCTCCAGAGATTCTGATATAATAGTTTTGGTTAGTACAGTTTTGAGTGTAGTGTAATACTGAGCCCGCATAGTGCAGTTCTGAATGTGCAGTCAGGGCTGAGAACCACTGGTGCTAGGGCTTCCTGGAAAAGCAGGGTAGTCACATTCAATATTGGATTGCCAGATTTAATCAGTTTGTCTGTGTTCTTTCCCAGGAGCAGGTGAATGCAATGCACTAAGTGATCTTCCTAATGTCCTTCTCCTGACTCAGAATCGATGCTCTCACTATACTTTTAAAATGAATTTCCATGACGCACAAGTAAAACAACAGAATTTAGACTCAGTTAATTTTTTTCTCAACAATGCTGCCCTCTAGTGTCCTTAAATAGTAGAAGCACGTAAAAACTCCCTCAGCCATCGGTATGGCAATTTCCTGTTAGCTAAACACTTGGGGGATTTTTCTCTGACATTTAAAAAAACTAATGTGTGTTAAATTAAATTTTATTTTTCTGGCAACATGAATCTCCAACTGCAGCCTCTCAGTTCTCCCCTAATGTCTCCCTGCAGCCTCCTCCAGGATAAGAATTCCTGGATTAAAGCTTTTACTGCAAATAAAAGGAAACTGAAAATAAGAGCCCTGGTCCTTCCCTCTTTTCATACATTCTATTTTTAAATAATTCCTGGGGACAATTACTGGGGCAATTTGTGATATGATCCATTAAAGTGGTTCTAAAGACATCTTCTTCCTCAGAACTTGTGAGAACTGCCTTCACCCAATTAAGGCAAAATGAGAAGGAAAGAGAACCCTGGCTTGTTCATTCAGCCCAGTTTACAATTTTTCTCATCTTCTGGCTCTTTTTCAAGTTGGAATACTGAGCTCAATAAACTACAAATCTTTCAATATTATATGGTTCACAAAGAAAACTATTTTGCTTCTGACAAAGGAATAGGACTCCTGGAGTTCTCCTTTCAATATTCCACTCAGCTCATCTTTGCAGGGTCAGAGGCCAAGCAGATGAGGGAGAAAGAAATTACCAACAACTCAAGTACCTGTGGCATTGGACTGTCACGCACAGGGTCTTCCACACTCAGAACTATTTACATTCCAAACCCTGTTCCCTACCAATTTAGACAGTGCTTGTTTGTGAGAAAAAATATAAGAATACATGTACCACAACTCGACTTTGCAACCAGGGTTTGACTATTCGGAAGGACATTTAACCCACAGGTATCAGGGGGATACAGAGAAGCTAAGGTCTGCAGCCCTTGAACATGTCAACTGACCTAGCATCCTCGGTGTTTGGCTGACGTGCTTTGTAGAAGAAATTCAGCCGTGATTGTGACTTCTCACTCAGCTGAACTCGAGGCTCTCCATGCTCTCTGGTTCTGCGCCACACCTGGCTGGTGCCCAGAGGATGAGCTGGGCTCCACCTCTCTGGGGATTCATTGTCCCGTTCAGGAAATGTGATGTCAAGCTGAAAGAGGCTGATGAGCAAACTGGGTGGGGGCCATGAACAGGCCCCAGTGAAATCTATTATATGGGCGTCTTAGAATAAAATTTGGTTCAAAGTGGTCAAGGACAAGGAGTGCCATTGTGGGCTGGGAGCCACTGTGGCTTCAGCTGTTTGTTCCTCATTTAATATGTTTGTCTTTCTGCTAAATTCATGGTTGCTGAGTCATCTCCATTTACAGCCACGCTGTGTGAGGCCCAGCTCTACGCATGCAACACACAAAGGCAGGCCTCCTATTCTCGATGACCTTCCATTCCTCTAAGTCAAAACCAGTGCTGTCTCTTACTTCTCACTTTAGTGAGCAAAGTACCCAGGTTCCGAAGGAGGTTAATCATGAGCTCCTTTATCAGGCCAGGAACCATGAAGCAATAAAAATAAAGGAAGAACTTAAAGTGCTCATTATGTTTTTAATATCATTTAGTGCTGCTGCTGAAAATGGAAATGGAAAGTCAATTTACCCAAAAGCACCACCAGCCTCCACACCATCAATATTTCATGGTAGACTATTATGTTGTCACCCGTGTCAGAGCATTTATATTAATCAAACAAATACTTGGAAATACTTGGATTAAACATCCAAGCCTTGACCAGAGGGTGCAGGGGGGAAGACCACATATCTTTGCAAAGTAGAGAAACTCATGAAACACTCTCTGTTTGGCCTTCCACAGAAATTGTTCGAGCCATGACGCACGTGATAAACCAAGGCATGGCGATGTACTGGGGAACCTCGCGGTGGAGTGCCATGGAGATCATGGTAATTTCGTTCCCATCTTTGAATGGCCATTGGGCGTCTCATTGCAGGGATTATTGCGCTTTGCTTTATTGTGCTTCACAGACACGATGTTTTTTACCAATTGAAGGTTTGTGGCGACCCCACAACAAGCAAGTCTATTGGTGCCATTTTTCCAACATCTCCTGCTCATTTTGTGTCTCTGTATGACCTTTTGGTAATTCTCACAATATTTCAAACTTTTTCATTATTATTCCATTTCTCATGGTGATCTGTGATCAGTGATCTTTGATGTTACCACCCACCAGCTAAAGGATTACTTCTTGCTGAAGGCTTAGATGATGGTTAGCATTTTTAAGCAATAATGTATTTTTAATTAAGTTGTGTACATTTTTTAGATGTAATGCTATTGCACACTTAATAGACTACAGAATAGTGTGAACATAACTTTTATACGTACTGGGAAACCAAGCATTTGTGTGTCTCGCCTTACTGTGAGATTCACTTTATTGCAGTGTTCTGGAACAGAAGCTGCAGTATCTCTGAGGTGTGCCTGCATTGGTCTTCAGATACCACGCGTAAATCACAAGACCTCTTGCAATCTTTCCTCACAATCACTGTGGCCCTAGAACTCTATGGTAAATTCTATCATTATAGAGAAGGATACGGAGGCTGGACCTCATCAGCTCTGGGCACAGCAGGGAGGGTTGGTCTCTAAAAGGAATCACATTTTTTGGTGGTAAAAGAGTAAATTAAATTTCTTAGCTAATGATATATATGAACACAATAGTCTAGTTTTCTTTAAAAACTCTAAAACTGTACTATTTTTTCACATGCTAATAACAGGTTATCTGTAGGTAGTAGTCCAAGTCTCATTTTTTTAGAAACCTAAAAACAGTCAAACTTCATTTTCCTTATCATAGTCCATAAGTCACACTTGGACCAGTTTGCCCTGGGCTCGACTCAGCCCAAACCCTCCTGAAGAATAATAAGGATTACTTGCTTTTCATATTTCTCTTAGTGAAACTGATGGTTATAACTTGGCTTATTATTTTGCATCATACATGTTTCTTGGTTTGTACTGATTTTGCTACAATGAAAATTTCTCATGCATATGAATCATAGGGCCATCTTATTTCTCATCAGTATAAACCCAGTTGCAATCTTATTTCTCCCTAGGAAGCCTATTCTGTAGCAAGACAATTCAACATGATCCCTCCAGTGTGTGAACAAGCTGAGTACCACCTCTTCCAGAGAGAGAAAGTAGAGGTTCAGCTACCAGAGCTCTACCATAAAATAGGTAATTTTCTCAATCAAATTTACTGATGATTTTTTAACAATAGGAGGCCCAGTGATTTGGAAAAAGAGTCACTGAAATGCCTTCCTAAATGCCCTTCATTAACATGGGGATGTAAGAGCTATGCATTGCAGAGACTGCAGACGAATCAAATGGGCGTATGTGCAAACAGGGCAGCTACAGCACGTGACTAGTGCATAAGTCGTACCCAGCAGGTGTTCAAGAAACACATACAGAAGGAACGGAAGAAACCATAAACAAACTCGTTTTTCATAGGGTGCTTGCTGTAGCCAAAGCATGAGTGGATTATGACTAGCTTTTCAAAAAAGTATGGATATAAACATCTATGTCTCCCACTCTGTGCCTGGAGCAGAGGCAGACTGGAGGAATTCCAGAACAGCTCACCAGCCGGGCACTACGTGTTTGTGTGGGGAGACAGAACGATTTCGAAGAGAGAGGGGAAAGGCATACACAAGACACATACAAGAAAAAGCCACGTTTTCAGGCTTATTTATTTTTTTAAAAGTTTCCAGAGATAACTTTCCTCCTAAGAAAGGGGTTTATATGAGCAGGAAAATGTTGGGTGAGGGGAAAAAAAGGATAAAAAAAATTTCAACAGTAGCACCTCTTACTACTGCTAACACTTACTGTGTGTGTACCATGCACTAGGCATTGTGCATCTGGTATGTGCCAGGCACCAGTTGGAACTGAGTGGTCAAGCAAAGTGCTGAATTTCTGTGCAAGTAAAAGTGTTTGTGTCTGAGTGTAAAAAGAAACATAAAGTTTGTACATGAATAAGCCACCTTTTCAGGCTTGTTTATAAGGCCCATTCCCTATAACTGACTCTGCCTGTTTAATTGGTTTATAAAAGCACACTTTAATAAGAAAGATGTTTACTGGCATTAGCGCTTCCTGTCTGCCCAGCTTCTTCCCATAACTAGCCAAGTCCCGCTTGAACGTCCCCACACCTTTGATTCCATTCGCAACAAGCAGTTTTGTGAGCTGTTTTTCTCCTGTAGGAGTTGGAGCGATGACGTGGTCCCCACTTGCCTGTGGAATCATCTCAGGAAAATATGGAAACGGGGTACCCGAAAGCTCCAGGGCCTCTCTGAAGGTATTTCCCTCCACCTCTAGGAGACAGTCTGGGGGTGGGAGACAGGGTTGCAGAGAGGGGGGAAAGATGGATCAGAACAGCGGTGCAGTAGCCGGTGGCTTCCGGCTGACGCACAGCATGGCCTTGGCCGGGAGATGTCCCTGGGCAGGCTCCCCGGAGCCCTGAGCCCTGAGCCCTGAGCCTGCCAGAGACCCCCACTCCTGGCCACGCATCAGTCAGCCCTTCACAGTCTGCCCGCACAGACACCTCTCCTCCTCTGGGGCCTGGGGGCAATGCCCAATGACCTGGTGGGACTCCTGGAGCTCCAATCCCTACACTGTTATTTATGCTTATGTTTAAAAAAAGGCATTTCATTCATTATTTCAAACTGACAAAATGTAAAAATCCCTTTCCCATGTAAGGAGGATCTAACTTCACTTCTCTTCACAAAACAAAATGTAAGCCACAGAAATGTAAGCCACAGAAACGTAATCCATATGGGACCAACCGGTTGTAACTGAGCAAGGTGGGAGGGTGGTTGACGTTTTTACTGCATGGGGGCGGAGGGTCAGAAGGGGGTGCTCAGAGCAAACACACAGCCACACCTTTGTCACTGGGGCTCAGGGCTGGTGCTCAGAGGTCAGCTCTGGCTGTGGAGTCCTGTGGCTTAAATTCTTTTCTGAAGCATAAAGATATTCAAGATCATTGACATAAAATTGCCTCCATTCAGAACATCTTGATGCTTAATTTATTGGAGAGTACTCCAAACTTCGCTCCTTATTAATAACAACATGTTTGTTTTTAAAAACTTACGAGAATGTGTAATAACATTAGAATCACAAATTACCCTGTAATATCAGGAGAGAGAACACGTGCATTTTCAAAATTCAGACAGGCCCAACGCCCCAAAGAGGAGGCAGAAGTCTGAAAGCCGCTTGCCTCCATCAGCACAAAGTCAGTGGGAGGTCAGCTCAAGTTCGGCCCAAACCAGCAGCCCTTTAATCAGTGTGGCTGGGACCACATGTGCTTCCCTAATCAGAACCTTCTCAAGGTCTGTCACTTTCCTTTCTGCCCGTAACAGTTGCCCTGTTGGCTTGTTTGTTCTCAAACATAATACAATATAAGCTTGGTGAAATGGTCCTATTTCTAGTTTTGCATTATCACAAATGTAATTATACTAGAATATGAAATATGGTCTTGCTTCTGAAAATGGAAGATTGTTCTGAACCAAGTCTGAATAAGTCAGCAAAGAAAAACTAAAAAGCATTTTAGGGAAGATGGTATAAAAGGCAAGAAGAGAGTGAAGAAGGAAGGGAAGCTTTGAAAATTGCAATTTTATTGAGCACCTACTATGTGCCAAACACTGGGCTAAGAGTTTTTATTCATCTCCTTTTACCCTCACAAAGATAAATGGATAGAGATGGATATTAATCAGTGGAAGCTAAGCATGTGGCCTTACCTTCTTTCAAAGACTTTCTAAAAAGCTCTAAGTATTCCCATATATATGTTGGGGATTTGTTCTCAGACTGTCCTTACAAGACCTTTTCCAGATGTAGAACTGAGCACAAAGAGGTTGGATCCCGATACAAGAGTGTAAACTCATAATAGAGAAGGTTGTTGTGGGAACCCAGGTCTCCTGGCACTCCATTTATCTCCCCAAAACCCAGTTTTTTAAAGAAGAGGTAGCTACTCTATATTTGGAGTGTAAGATTGGTTAACCCCCATCACCATTTGAGAAAAGCTTACACACAGCTGGAAAAAAACAATGTTCACAAATGCACTAACAAAAGGAGAAAGAAAAAACAAAAAGGCGTATCATAGATACAAAGCCCAAAAACAACTCAGAAAATATTTCTATTCTTGACTTTTATAAAGTCAGCTCAACATCTATTTTGAAACATCCTGAATAATAACCATTAAGGGCTCTCAGCAGGTGAAAGGCAGCTTATCCTATAGCACACGTTTTTAGAGTTCCAAAGACACTTGAGGCTTCCTAAAGCATCAGCCTGAGTGTTTCCTGGACTAATATAGGTGCACGTAGAGAAGCCACTCAAGTAGAGGGCGGGGGGAAAGAGCAAGCATCAGGGCAGCCTTAGGAATGAATGAGAATGCTAATAGTAAAATACAGAAAACAACTTTAATAGAGAGAGCTAGGTACGTAAATAAATGAGTTGCCATGTTTCACATACCCTCTTCCCCGAAAAATAGAATAAATGACTGATGTTTCAAACTGGCTATTGTAACATAGGCCAATAAAATGGAGGTGCTGATATTTTGTGTCTGCTGTAAATATAAAATTGTATTGGAGGGATACATTAACCCCGTACAACAAATACTTCTATTTTAGAAAGTAATGCTACCCAGGTGGATTCTGGGAGGCTGCTGTAAAACCTAATGGAATCTATCCTCACTCCCCAAACCTGCCCTTCCTTCCTGGTTAACAGCACCTCCACCCACCCATGTGGTCAGAAGCCAAGGCTGTATCATGTCAAGCTGCCTCTGCCCCTCCCTCACCCTGTCCAACTGGGCGACCATCCCCCAGTCTGCGCCTTGACCTGCTCTGGTCCGTCCTGGGCAGCCTTCATTCGGACCTTCATCATCGCTTTCCTGGTTTGCTGTAGTAACCTCCTCTCTGCACTCTCTGAATTTCTTTCCCCTCTTCTCAACTACCTGTCCCTGCGACCAATTATATTTCTAAAAAATTAATCTGACTATATGATGACTCTGCTTAAAATTCTTTAAAGACTTCCCAATCATTTAGGACAAAACCAAAACCCCACAGAAAAGCATCCAAGGAAATGCCCTCGGGATCTAAGTGGGGTTCATTTTTCTGCTCTTGTCCCTCCCCAATCATATCACTTTGTTTTCCACCCAAACGCACTGGACTCCCTTTTCCTCCCAGAAATGCCCTCCTTTTCATCCTGCTGTGGAAGTTCTCCTCATCTCGAAAGACAGAGCTTCGTTGTCTGTGTAGCCTGTCCTCACTTTATAAAACAGTTATTTGCACCATCTTCTATTATTCCATAAACGCTTCTTACAGAGTCAGAATTCTCTGGTTGCAAGCAGTAGACCTCAATTTGAACTGATGTAATCAAAGAAGGGGACCACACAGACACTCCTGGGAAAGGCTGAGTGGAGATGGCTTCAGGGGCGACCCCACCCGCAGGCGTGCACATTGTCAGGACTCTGTCTCCCCTGTCTCTCTCTCTGCATTGGGTGTCATTGTCTTCTACTGAAAGTAGGTGTTCTCCATGAGGCCAGGAACAGGAAAGCTGGTGATTGCAGACTTATATCCTTAAAGCCATGAAACCTGAGAGAAAAGAGATATTTTATTTATCTGTTTCAGTCAAGAGAAGACTGGCCAAGCTTGGGTCATGCACCAACCTGTTAGACCGATGACAGTGGCAAAAGAGATAAGGTGCTGTCATCCGCTCACGTCATCTCCTCGGCTGGGTATTTCCCACGGGGAGGTGGCACAGATGTGGCTCTGAGGAAATCACTGAGAGGGACACCCCAACTACAAAACACTTCTCAGTGATTTGAGACTATTTCTAGGAAAGACACTGAAACTTAAGTCATGTACCCCATCACAGAGCCTGGCACATAATAAATGCTCAATAAATGCTTGTGGAATGAATGCAGTGAGCCATAATAGAAGATCAACAAAGTGAGCAAGAGACCAGGTATGTAGCTTCTTTTAAATAGAAAGTCTAGAAATGAAAAGTGCCGTGAGACTTAAGAGCAGCTCCCCCTCAGTTGTTAGCAAAACGCCTTATAGAAAAATCATAAAAATATGTACCCCTCTGTCTAAAGGAAATAGACAACATGCAAAGCTCGGTGAATCCAAGTTGGGGGAGAGGGGGCTGGCCCAGTATTTACCACAGGTGTTCACATTAAGAAACTAAGAATATTGCATAGCATGGTCTCATTCAGGAAATTTTTTAGCTCCAACACTTTCCCTAGCAATTTCAACCTCACCAGTGAAGACTTTGCTGCTCTTTGGAGTCAAAGAATTTGAAGTTTAAGCAGAAAAGTCAATGATCTTGGATAACAAAGTATTCCAGACAAGATCCAGAGGTGAAACATGACTGTCGTTGTCCAAGGCTTCGTAGTGGCTGCCCGAGTTCCAGCCCAGGGTCATTGACAGCCAGCTGGGGGCCGCGTGGGGCCAGTCTCACAGACTGTCGCCTCCCCAGCATCAGTCCCTGTAAAATGCAGACCCGTGGGTAACAGTCGCAGCACTGGGAGACAGCAAAGAAATGGGCGTGAGGAAGACTTTAGAAAATAGTGTGACTCGCAGATACAAAGCAATAGCCCACTGACCTGTGGAGAAAAGCTCTTTCCATTGTCCCTTGGGCAAACATGTGTTCTCTGCTCTGTGCTGGGCTCCGTGCTGAGTGCTGAGGGTACAGGGGTGAGTGGGGCAGCCCTGGCCCTCGCGGAGTAACCTGGGGGCTCGTCCAGAGACAGGCAGTGAAAGGGTGCATTGGGGAACAACGTGGAACCCACCAGCACTGTGGACTCATGCAGGACCACCAGCAAAGCCGGGTGCCCGAAGGCGGGGGTGCTCAGTCCCTGGTTTCTCAGATTCCTCTCCCAACGCTGTGTGGGCTGGCCCCTCCTCTGCCAACCAATGTCAGGACCTGAGATGTTGAGATGGAGAAGAACTTCTCCCTGCCTTCCTCTTAGAAAGAAACATCAACACGCAGTCAAATCACTGCAGCAATGGGGTGAGCGATATATAATAGGGTTGGAAGAGGAAATTGCATCTTTTGATTCATAGATTATTGCCCAGTCCACAAGCTAGATTATTACTGTGCACAACCATGTGCACTGCCAATCTACTTAAACAGCGGTTCCCATAATTAATTAATATTTTAATTAAGCCTTGGCTCTTAACATTTTCCCCCTTGTAGAGCAGGTAAAGCTATTTATTTCCAAAGCACTTTTGTTTCTTTTGGTAGGAGGACAGCAATGTAAATCCTACGCATCTACTTTTTTAGAAACGCTAACCTCCTTGTTTTCCAGTGGTTAAGGCCACAAGCAGGTTCACAGCGTTGAGGGTGGAGAGAGAGTGATTCCACAACTGAGGATCTGACATGCGTCACTTTTGGAAGCCTGCCTCCAGCAGGGCGTTATGCTTGTGCGTGCATACACACACACACACAGACACACACACACACAGTATACCACCTGTAACTCGATCCCCAGAGTAAAAACACATTGCCCGTACGATTTGAAAAATGGATTTCCATAGACTGATAAGTAAACCAACCACTCTTCATGTGTGTGGTATATACTGAACCCTCAGGAACTCTCTTAGTTATAATAAAAAGTAATTGTTCAAAAAGCATCTGCCAATTGGTTTTCAATCCTTTTAAAATTTGCATGATATTCAGACACTGGTCCTGTGAAGGGGCTCGTGAAGGGAGGGCTGGTGATGTTCTTCCCTTTGGGGACAGCACGAGGAAGCTCAGGGCTCTCGGCACACCCAGCACCCCGCTCAGGGGGCACTGCTGGGCCCCGGTCTCACCCTCATGGTCATAACTGTCCTCCCCATCGCTGCTGGCAGCAGCCGTGGCCTCCAGGCCACCCTTCCTCCTGGAAGAAGCAGAGGTTCCCCAGGGCTGAGGTGGAGGAAACAGCCAAAGGCTCCAGTGAGGAGCCAGGCCCTGAGCCTTTGAGAGGTAGCAGACGCACAGAACTGGGGTGACTGCCCTTCTCTTTCACATCTGCAGAACCGTTTCCCAAGATCATAACAAAACAGACTGTGGTTGCCCTGTTCTTTGGAAATACTGTCTTAGAATCGTGGGCGGGGGTGGGGGGGGAATACTTTAAAAACAAGCCAGCTGCCTATTGAAATGTGGGCGGAGTGTCGGTGACAACTGCAGAGCCCGCAGCTGCCGCCGGAGGAAGGGGAAGGTCTGTTGTGGCCCTGGTGTCGCAAGGACACGCAGTGCAGAAAGTCCACGTGGCCACACGCGGGGTGGGTCTCATTGTTTTCACTAAAACAGGCCAGCAGACTCTTACAAATATTCTTTCCCTTGGGGTGTCGGAGCTCAGTGCTAGCTTTGTGTGGAAGAGTCTATTGTTCCCTGCGTCCTCGTAAGAGCAGAACCTTCTGGAAAGTAGGCCGCTGAGAAGTTTTAAAGATTTTTCTCCTTGTATTTAGGAAATCAGGCTCGCTCCGCAGTCTACACATCAGGGTCAGTCAGTTCTCACAGGTTTTAAAGAATCGTTTCCCATTTTGAGTTTCTTTTCCTTTTTAAGTTTCATTACACATTTGGGAAAGTCTTTAGTCACTTGAAAAGCTTAAAAATGCACTTGGTTCCTGTCCGTGACACCGCGTCTACTTCTAGGAAGGAGCCAGCAAGCTCATAACAAAGCCCCGTCACAAGAACACAGGACTGGGAGTAAAGCGAAGGCAAGAGAAAGGGGGTTATTAACAGGAACGTAAGATAACAGCTTCCGCTTCCTTTGAGCAGGAAGCTCGACGCCCAGCTTTCTTGAGGGAAAGGACACATAATAGACCTTGGTGAAATATAAATGCGTTTTTTTTTCTTTTGCTACCTTCTAAAATCAGGCTATTTCAATGAGAAACATCATTTCTCCCACTTAGCAAACTGGGTATAATTCATTATGTCAGGATTTTAACCACTTTGGTGCACGTTGATGGATTTCTGTTTCGAGCCCGTAAACGAGGAGCGAGACCACGAGGAAGGTTTATGGTCAGGGAGATGCGGGAAGTCACCGGGAGGCTCCTCCAGTTTACTGAATTAGCAGTCTCTGACATCAAGCCCCTCCCAGACTTGAACGTTTCAATGTTCTTTTCATTCCCAGTGCTACCAGTGGCTGAAGGAAAGAATTGTGAGCGAAGAAGGCAGAAAACAGCAAAACAAGCTGAAAGACCTCTCGCCCATCGCCGAGCGTCTGGGCTGCACGCTCCCCCAGCTGGCTGTGGGTAAGGCCACGCCCAGGGCGGGCTCTGCCGGGGCCCAGAAAGTGCCGTTTTTCTGCTCGGTCCACACCCACACCGTGCTAAAATACCTATCGTAGGGCACACTGACCTCTGGAGCTTAAGTTCCTGGTTAGAACTATTTAAAACGGGGTTTTCAAAGCCCCCCAGAACTTTCTGTGTGCTAAAAACTTTTCTTCCTTCCCCTCTCCCCTATAATGCAGTTCGAATGAGAACACGTGGGTGAAAACGCACACACCCGCACTCAGTGTCAGGGTGAGACCCTCTGAGCCGCGCAGGGACAGCCATTGCTTCTGGCTCAGTTTCCATCCCTGTGGGAGCTTAGGCAAGGGGGTGGGAGGGGGAGGAGCCGGCCTTGGGCTGGCTGCCCGAGAGGGCCAAGGCCACGTGGGAAGCCTATCCTACAGGAGCAGCTTCGCCCTGAAACTTCCAAGGGGCGTGAACACTGCTCTTCCAGACTGTGAAGTCGATGAAAGGTCACGGTCACTGGTAACTACTGAAAACCTCATGCACCAGCACTGTCCGATAGAAGTACAACGTGAGCCACATATTTAATTTTCAATGTTCCCGTGGCCATATTCAAAAAGGCAAAGGGACACGGGTGAAATTAATTGCACTAAAGGATTTTATTTAACCCCAGAAAGCCAACGTATATCATAACTATAAGTTATTGAGATCTTTTACACTTTTTTCATACTACGTCTTCAAAATGCGGTGTGTTTTACACCGACAGCACGTCTCAGTGCAGCCCGACCACGTCACGTGTTCCACAGGCACTGTGGCTACTGACCGGGTGTCGCCCAGGAAAGCATCTGGACTTTCAGTTTCCGTGCTGGGGGAGATTTGCCAGGCTCTGTGACAAACGCTTTCTGCCACTGTCTTGTCTGCTTAATAGTCGAAACGACCCTAGGGGCTGAGTGCTATCACAAGCCCTATCGCACAGATGTTAACGGAGTATCTGCTATTATTACCTCCGCTTTACAAAGAAGCTGAAGACAAAGAATTCATGTGGTAGCTGGTGTTACCAGACTCAAGGAGTTCGCAGCTTGGGGTGCTTTATTCGAGAACAGGACACGGTTGTCACAGGGTCGTTTTATTGACTGGCAAGTAAAGGAGACAAGGGATTCGTATCCAAAGCTGTTTCCAGAAGGGAGATTTAGCCATTGCTTCTGTACCCTATTTGGTCGATCACACAGTTTCAGTTGGCTATACTCACTGGGTTGGGCTACTGCCAAACACATCCTGTTTACAGCTGGCTTCGAAATGCTGTGCTACATTCTAACATTCAGCAAGAAGAGCATTTGCAGTAGTAAGGAGGGCCCAGACCTTGAGGCCCTTGTCCTAGCTGACACTGTGGGAAAAGAATAAAATAGTTGCACAGTCTAGAAAAAAATATTCCTAAGGATTAAGAAATAGCAGGAATTGGGACAAATCAGGTACAGTGTCCTCATGAGATTTTTTTAAAAAAAACTCAAGATAAGTCCTAGGCAAATAAAATAACGTGATAGAATATTTGCTAGGTGCTTGACCCTTCTGAGGTTGGCAGGCCGGGAAACGGTAGCTGCCATTAACAGTCATAGAAAGACGGAAATGGGAGGTGGTGGGGGGACAATACCATTCACCTAAGTGTATAGATAACTGTTGCTTTAATTCCTTTCTTAAAGAAAAAAGAATATATTTAATGTGATTAGTTAGCATCCCTACAGCTGTAATAAACACAGTAAAAAATATTAGTTATTTGACCATCAGCAAGTTATTTAACATGCTGTCAATTTCTCATCTGTAAAATGGGTATAATAATACATATCGTACACACTTGTTGGGTAAAGGGAAATTACATGTGTAAAGCAAAGAGTAAGTGCTCTTTGTAGTAATCATAGTGATGATGAGGAGGATGAGAATGTTTTTTTCGAAGAATTAAGACACCCTGGACCCGAAACTGAGTCTACCCTGAGCCATGACATGTGGTTAAAGTAATAGGCACACAGAGCAACACTTATTCCGGAAACAGTCAGAAACACGGTTTTTAGGTAGTAGCATGAAAGTGAATATTAAATTCAACTCTGAAGGAGTCGGAAATTGTCTTTCTAAAGAGGAAACCTTCAGGATTTAGACTTGCACTAGATATTAGATATCCACAATAGACCCTCTCTACAGAATCTCAGTTTCAATTAAAACGTGCTTTGTTTCTCCTTTTCCTCCCTGTATGCCCCCAGATGTCTATCTTGCCTGTCAGTTTTTTTCATTCTTTATAAACAAGTAATTTTGTTTTTAACCACAGAACTCTCAAACCAAGAGAGGAATTATTCCAGGCATATTACCTTTGATCTGCTGGAGGGTGTGGGGGAGGGGCATCCTCCAGCAGGAAACAAACCGCTGGAAGCCAACTGCGGGGAGCCAGCCCCCCTGTCCCGCACCTGCAGGGCAGCCAGCATTCACACCTTGCTGGGAGAGAGCCACGCTGGATTGCCGGCTTGGTCACACTTGGTTAGATGCTAATTATCTACAGTCATCTGCACGTGCGTGCTACCTCGCTGCTAGCCAGTTCTGCCCAGCGGGGTCTCTTATACTCTGCAGCCCAGAGTGGGGAATTGGCTGTTGCTGATACCAAGTAGCTTGTGGGCAATGATTTTCCCTGTATCCTGCTTTCCCCTCAGAACTTCCACTAGCACCAAAAAGAGTTATAAGTGCAAAGGAGGAAATAATACAGCCACACACACACACAAAAGCCCTGAATCACTTGGCTTGTTGCCTTTATAGAGCATTATTTTGCCCATGTGGAAAGAGTTAGCAATTGCCTTAAAAGGCCTGAGCGTGGTAACAGCTTAAGAGTATTAGCTGACAGCAGGGCCTCGAGCAAATGGGGCAGGAGAGGTGCTCGGACCCTCTTCCATCCACCAATCATTCATGCCTGTGTTTGTTCAACAAATATTTCCTAAGCACCTGCTGTGTGCAGGTACTGGGCTGAATGCTGACCATCAAACCACAGATAAACACATCTCACGGCCTGATGGGAGGATCAAAAAAATAAGCAGATCACTGTGATACAGTGTTGTAGTAAAATAATTGGGAAAGCCCCGGGGATTTTGGAAGTAACGTCTACGGGCTCCCAACCCAGTCTTGGATTCAGGGAAGGGCTTTGGGAGAAGATAGTTCTCACGGGGAATCTCAAATGATGAGTACATATTAGTGAGGCAAAGGAAGGGAGGAGGCAAAGAGAAATTCCAGGCCAAGGAGACTGCTTGAGCCAAGGGGATGGAGAGGATTTACAAATAATTCAGTGCTCCTGAAGCACAAAGTTCAAGGCAGGAAACCAGGGGACAAGAAGCTGGAGAGCTGGGCTAGAAAGCCAGGTTTGCCAGGGTGAGAAATGGGAACCTTGTCTTATAGAACAAGGATTACATCAGGCACACGTTGAAGAACGCTGAGCCAGGCAAGCGACATGGTCAGATTTGTATCTGGAGAAACTGCTGCTGGACGCGTGAAAGCTGTGCGGGGGTGGAGTGGGGTGGGGGTGGGGGCCACCCGAACAAGAGGAAAAGCTGGACAGTCAGGCAGGGGCTGATGAGGGCCTGAGGGAGGGCAGCAGACAGTTGAACCAGAGCCGTGACTCTCAGCTGTGGCCTCTGCACCCACACAACTCAGCAAGAAAAAGAAGAGGCATACGGATGCATGCTATATCACGGATGAACCTCACAAACCTGTGAAGTGCAAGAAATAACTCTATTTACCTGAAGTGTCCAGAAACAGTGCGTCCCCAGGGCACAGAGCAGATGAGCAGTCACCTGGGGTTGGCAGTAGGAATGGGACTGACTTTGAGAACAGGCATGAAGGAGCTTAGTGAGGTGATGGAGATGTTCGAAACCTGGATCTTAAATGGTGATGGTTGCACGCTTGACACATTTACTAAAAATTACCGAATCATACACAAAATAGGTAAAAATTTTGGTATGTGAGTTTCACCTCAATAAAGTTTTTAAAAAAAGAAAACATGGTCCCTGGATCAGCAGCATCAGCATCACGTGGGAGCTTGTCAGCAATGCAGATTCTCGGTCCCTGCTGGGTAGCTCAGTTGGTTAGAACATCATCCCGATACACCAAGGTCATGGGTTTAATCCCTGGTCAGGGCACATACAAGAAACAACAAATGAATGCATAAATGAGTGGAACAACAAATCAATGTTTCCCTCCTCTCTCAAATCAACTTAAAAAAGATGAAAGAAAGAAAAAAATGCAGATACTTAGGCCCACCCAGAGCTTCTGAGTTAGTAACCCTGGGGGTGGCACCCAATAATTGCTGTTTCGCAAGCTCTAGGTGGTTCTGATGCATGCTAAACTTTGAGAGCCACTGGATTAGAGAAATATTTAAATAGCAACTAGACTTGGCAATTAAAGGGGAATGTGGGATCAGAAAAGGAAAATCCCTAAGTATAAGTCCCAGGTTCCCAGACTGGGAGGCCAAGCTGCCAGTGAAGCCACCCAATGAGATTGGGAACACAGGACAGACGGGCTTACAAGAAAGCAGCAAAAAGTCTGCAGTGCCTATGGGACCCCTAGCAGGGACACCCAGCAGACACTGCCCCCATGGGTCTACAGAATCACCTAGTTCCAGGCAGCTGCAAACTGAGAAGTCTCCTGAAAGCACAAGGAGAGAGAGAGAATGAAGGACTCATGTCCAAGAAAGGACAAAGAGACAGATCCAGGGCAGAACGTGGCCTCAGGCAGAATCAGCACGTGGCATCCTCTGAAACTGGAGGATGTGGATGTGGACTGTGTCCGTGGGAGAGTGAGGAATTAAGGAATATCCCACCTGATGAACGGACTTAATTGTTTGCAAAGTCAAAGGCCAGGTTTTCTGCTGGGATCAAGGGGCAGGTGCTGATAGAGGGTTTTAGAGGTTAGCAGAGAGGCAGAGGAAGGAGAGGAGTGAGGGATTTGAGGGTTGGGGAGATCGACAACACGGGATGAATCTCATGTTAGGAAGAAAGGGTCCCGAGAGGGCTGACAGGTAGGTGGAAAGGAAGGAACCAGACACTCAAAGTCTGCAAGGATACCGTAGAACAGATGAGGGGGAAGCGAGAGCACAACTAAGACAGAAAGGAGGAGGCTGTGGGCCAGCACGGACACAGGGGTCCAGATGTCTGCCAGGGAGCATTATCAGGTGTCTTCCGGAACAAGAACATGGACCTAGGCTGGGGTGCTGGATTGGACGCCCCAGGAGTTGGGGCAAGGGCCCACGTAGAAAACACAGAGCTCTAAACTCAGGATTCAAACACACAGATCCTACCAAAGCCTCTGTAAGACAGGGCTGCTGCTGAGGTTTTTAATCATGGAGTGTGCTGTCTATCCTCCCCCATGTTAGTTAAGTTTTGGTCACAGCAAAAGTGGCTGTAGGTGGTGTTTGTAAGCTAATCGATCATCAGGAGGGCTTCGATACCCTGACCCAGTGTTCTCTTTCCAGCATGGTGCCTACGAAACGAGGGCGTGAGTTCTGTGCTCCTGGGATCATCCACACCTGAGCAGCTCATCGAGAACCTGGGTGCGATCCAGGCAAGTACCACAGCCCTTCCCACCACTCTGGGGAATTTCATGGTGTCTTTGAAGATGTCCCCGGGCAGGGTCCTGTCTCTCCCCACATGTGTCCTTCCTCGTGCCACAGGTTCCCAGTTACATGAGAGGCCCTAACAGGCTGCTTGTTCCCAGATTGGGCGGGGGGAGGGGATGGGAAGTAGGAACAAAGGCATAGAGGTAACAGCTTTTATAGTACATGGATCCGGGAGTGTCCTCTTATTAACACGCGATGTTCTCAAACCTCATTTCTCAGGATGGTTTGTGTCTGTGAGACAGGGCACTCCACGATCCCAGCATGTTACACCTGGTGACCCGGTCCCCAGGCCTGACCACAAAAGCCTGCCTAATAACCTACTTAAAATGTAATAGCCACAGGACAACACACTCGTTTGTTCTTTCCACAAACGCGTCCTGCCAGCCTAGACTGCTCTCACAGCTTCTTGCCCTCCCTCTCGCGTCTTAGCACGTACGACTGCAGGGTGGAATTGTCCCCCGCCCCCCGCCCACCCATGGGACTGTGAGCTCCCTGAGGTCAGAGACCGGTTGTGTGTCTCGCTTCTCCACTGACTTCCGGTTCTAGCATACCACACAGCCCTTAGTCACACCCAAGAAACACCTATTGAATGAATGTTTGCGATGGTGTTTTAAAATAGGATCAGAATTCTAGTTTGGACGCCCAGGGTTACATTTCCCTGGCAGGAAATTCAGAGGCGCCCATCCCCACTCCCTGCCTTGGGCGGATTGCCTGAGGCCATAGGTACTGGGCGGAGGCTGCAAGGGCAGTAGGAGTGGACAAGGGGGTTCTGAGGTGAGGGGTGGGGCTTAGCAGCTTTGGGACCATCCTCCTCCCCCAGAGGCCCAATCACAGTCCTGAGCCCTGCTCAGCCCTGCTGAGCCCACCCCCCCCAAGGAGCCCGCCCCTGACTCCTGCCACAGCCAACCCCTGCCTGCGGGTGTCTTTTCCTTTTGCTCACTGGGGAACAGAACTGTCTCACAGCTTCTTCCCTGTCCACCTGTCCCCGAAGCAGGCACTTATCTCGCCCTGTTACCTCTCCCAAGAGAAACAGGTGGAGGTGGGGACCAAGTTGACTAAACTTGAAATGTTTAGGAACCCTTTTGAATAGCCCAGGACATGCTGGGGGATGCACGGTGCGGTCTTCCTTCCCCACCATCACCTTCGTGGGGCTGTGCAGCCTGTCATCATCTCCGCCTCTGCTCCCATGACCCCTTGGGGCCCCGCAACTCTCCTGGATTCTGGCGGCATCTCCACCCTTGCATGGGGAATGCTCTCTCTTAGGAAAGCCGCCCCACCATCTCTTCTTTTCACTGATGCTCGGGAAAAGATAAAGGCTGCACAGTGACAACGAAGAAATAAGGGATAAGGGAACAGTCTGTACACAAGAGCACTGGGATTCCACCCCATGATTTCAATCCCACTAACACGCAGCGAGCACGTATTCTATGTCTGGCACCACGCCAGGCAGAGAGTGCTGGGCTCAGATAGGACCTGCCCTCAAGAGCCCATGGGCTGAGAGTGAATTAGCAATCTGTTCCTCAGCTCGTTCAGCAGACCTGAGAGCCTACCGTGGGCACTGAAACATATTGTCCAGCCTTCAAGGAGCTTATATTCTAGTGCGAGAGACACATGATAAATGAAATGAACTTGCAAATTGTGAGGAGGGCTATTGTAAAGAGGGTGTTGTCATAGAGACTCCTTGAGAAATGGGTGGACCCGCTTTCAGTAACATCCTTGCCAAAGCCACCCTGGGTTACGTGCACTCTGAAGCCTGGAAAATGACACAGCATGCGGAAACCCAGGAAAGCGCATTCCAGAGGCAGGGAGGAGCTGGGTCAAGGCCCTGAGGCAGGCAGGGACTTGGCCTGTTCCAGGAACTGCCAGCCCAGGACTGGTATGGCCAGCACGCAGTGAGCAAAGAGACAGCGGATGCACTGGAGTGGAGCAGCAGGCGGGAGACAGATCTCACAGGACACGAGAGGGGTCAGAGTTTTGCTCAACATGTAACAAGTCCTTTGGAGAGTTTTAAGAAGAGGAGGGACATGCCGTTATTAGAATTTTTAAAGATTACACTGGCTGCTGTGTGGAAAGTAAAAAGAAGAAAGGCAGGGGCAGTTGTCCAGGTGACAGGTGACCAGGGCCACTGAGGTGAAGTGGATGGATTCTGCAGGTTTTGGAAGGAGAGGCGGGACTTGCTGAGATTGGCAGGAAGAGGGAGGAGCTAGGGTTCCTGTAACACTGACACGCTGTGAGCCTCCCATCCGGGTGAGTCCAGAGGGCTGGATGGGAAAGAGGTCACTCCTGTGCTGTGGGAGCGCTCCAGGCAGCTGAGGGCACATTTCAGGGAAGAACTAAGGCATCTTCCCAAAGCATCTCCCCAGCAAGGCCCTGGCTGGTGGCGAAATGGGCCACCATGCTCTAAGGGTAAGAGAAAAGGGAGGTTACCCAAGAACTGAGGCTGCCCCCATGGGCGCTTAGCATCCACCAGGCCCCCTTCCTACTTCTGTCCCACCAGCTGAGCAGCTGAGAATCCACCCCAGGCAAGCTGTGACTGGGCCCCTCCACGGGGCAGAAAGCAGGCTGGGTGGCTGGGGGTTCCTGGCAGTACTGGGATCGGGTGCAGGATAGAAAGCTGCAGTGCCAGCAGTTGAAAGGAAATTTCTGGTAGGCCCATCAAGACTGCCGCACCAAGGGATCAAACGTGCCGACATCATGTGTGAGCTAGAGGGCACATGTAAGTCAGAACCTCGACAGATGGGAGGCGGGAGCGGAGAAGCCAGAGCTTCAGGCGGCCCGCCATCATCTGCACAGGCCCCTGTCCTCCCCGCTTCTACCTGAAAAGAGAATTGCCTCTCCCCCTCCACCCCACCAGCCTCAAAACCCTTCTGAGGCCCCGTCACCCAATCAGAGCAGTCCAGGCTCCCCAACGGTCCTGGCCCTTCCCATCTAGGGCTCATCTTCCCCGATCTCATCTCCAGCCACCATGAACCACTCAGATCCCCAGAAGTAACAGTGGTCCTCTGCCGACAAAGGGTCCACCACCCCAGCCCACGAACATCCTGCTCCGACCCCAAGGTCCGACTCAACAGTGACCCAGCCCTGGGAGGACCTCCCTAACACCCCACTAACTGGGCAACACTGGCCAGACCGCCCCCACCCACCAATTCCTCCAGTCAGTATAACGCCGACATCGCAAAACTGGTGGCCTGTGGGATGTCGCGTAATCCGTGGATGCAAGTGTTTTACAACAGCTGTCAACATTTGAAAACTTGAGCAATCTCACATAAAATTCTGGGTGGCTTCTCTTGAAAATTTAGGTCTGTGACACTATATATACATTTTTCATGTTTTATTCAAGTACTTTTATGGTTTCAGCTTTTTTACGTTTAAATCTCTATCTGAAATTTACCTTGGTGTAATGAGCGAAGTTTCTTTCATCACTGTGGTTCAAACAAAACTTCCAACAAACCCAGTTTCTAGATTTGGGTCTCACTGTTGCAATCTCACTTTAAATGACACATTAGTTTAGATCCTCAGAGACTCCCGAACTGCTGGGAAGTCAAACCCCCCCTTCACCTTCTGGGAGAGAAACATTAATCAGAACCAGTTCCCCAAACTGAGTAGCTCTGCCGCTCTGCCCAACGCGAAGGTTTCTGAGAACGGCTCCCGAGTGAAGACCAGGTCACCCTGGCCAGCATGACTGCGGCAGAGGAAGGGCGAGGCTGGAACCACAGAACTGATCGTCATAACTGCATTTCATCACGGGCCCCACACAGGGTCAGGCTATTCCTGTGAAGAAGTCTGCCTTTGTCCCTTGTCCTGTGGTGCAGTGTGTGCCCTTGGCCCGCTTCTCACAATGAGTGCCAGCCCCTGGTGATCTCATCCTTTCCCAGGGCTTCAGTTAGCGTGTCCACGCACATGACTCACTCAGACCCTCAACTCCCGTCCTCCTGCTACTGGCGAGCCAGCTCCACAGTGCTTTTCCACGCGGACGTCCCACAGGCACTGTACACTCAACACGTCCCACTCCCGCTTCTCCTGTGGATTCCCATCACCCACATCAGTGTCTTTCTTGTCACGCAGTCTGGGCTTCGCCATCCTCCTCCAGTGTCTCAGATCCATGCCTCTTTTCTACTCCATGGCCCTGTCCTAGTGAAGCCTCGGTGTCACTGCCTAGGACAATACATTTCTAACCTGCTTGTCCCCTTTCAACCTGCTCCAGCTCTTCCTTCAAACTACCACCAGGTGTCTGAGGGGTTCACTCCCAGCTGAGAAGTTCTGAGAGGTTCCCCCACTGTCTACAGAATAAAGTCCCGACTCCAAAAAGAAAATGATATTCAAGGCCTTCCACCCTGTCTTTACTCCAGCTTCTCTTTCCCCAATTCCTGCCGTTCCCCTGCCTCCACCACTCATTGCACACTTGCATCATTGTGTTTCACAGACATTTCACTTTCTCATGCTATTCCATCTACGCGGGATGCCTGTTAACCCCTGGCCATCCTTCACCAGGGTTCCGACCACCAGTGGTAAATCCCTCCTTTCCCCTGGCTGGTGTGGCTCAGTGGATTGAGTGCTGGCCTTGGAACCAAAGGGTCACTGGTTTGATTCCCAGTCAGGGCACTTGCCTGGGTTGTGGGCCAGGCCCCCAGTAGAGGGTGCACAAGAAGCAACCACACATTGCTGTCTCTCTCCCTCTCTTTCTCCCTCCCTTCCCTCTATAAATAAATAAAATCTTTAAAAAATTTGTTAAAAAAAAAGAACCTCACCTTAGTCTCTAAACCTGTGCTGTCCAGCACAGTAGCCTCTAGCCACATGTGGCTATTTAGCATACGCTGGGCAGCCAGTCCAAATGCAGTGTCAGTGCAAAATGCACAGACTTGAAAAACTTAGTACTTTAAAAAAATGTAAAGCATCTTAAGAATTTTCTACTGACTACAGGTTGAAATGATGTTTTGGATATAATGGGGTAATCATGTATTAATTTCACCCATTTCTTTTCACTGTTATTCATGTGGCCACTAGAAGATCTAAAAGTACACTATGTGGCTCACATCGCGTTTCCACTGGGCAGAGCCGCTCTGGATATTATATATTTGTTTCAGCCTTCATTTGTGTCTTCTGTCTTCCCTTACCCAGGCAACCAATAGTTATGAGCACTGACTATGGGCCAAGCACCCTTAGAGGCACTGGAGATAATAGAGGTGAACAAAACAAGGTCCCTGACCTCAAGGAGCTTAGTCTCGTGGGAGCTTGTATTTCAGTCATGGTTCATAAACGAACAGCAGTCTGGACAACTCTGCCTAACATTGAGCACAAAGAACAAATACCAGCAACTAACGACATCTTTTGTGCTTCTCATGCTCTCAGGTCCTCCCGAAGATGACATCACATGTGGTCAATGAGATTGATAACATATTGCGCAACAAGCCCTACAGCAAAAAGGACTACAGGTCATAAGGCAATGCATGAGCCACAGGCGCTGCATGGTTAAAACATCGGTCCACACCGATACAGAAAGGTGTTACTAGCCAGTCTTTTAAATCACTTAGCAGCTGCTGCTCAACCTCTAGTGTCCCCGGACTCTGAGGTGTCTGCTGTCACTACCACTGTGCACCTGAATTACGAGCACATCTGAAAATTCACAACTAAGAAAATCCATCCTATTTTCTTATCTGGGACTGGAGTCACCTGTTCTCGCATTGCTCTCTGTACACCTCATGCTAATGCAATGGAAAGTATGTGGGCAGGAAAGACGTAGTACTTTCAGACATTTGGTAACTTAAAGAAGGCTATACAGATAGATGCTTTTACAAAAGAGCAACACCCACAGACGCAACGTGACCGCACCAGAAAGAGTAGGCTACGTTCACGCAGAAGTCCTGTTTGGGAAAATAAGCAGGAACAATTTTACATTTTTTTTCTATTCCCATATTCCTGTTGTTATCAAGTTGTTTCAGTAATCATTTTCAACAAAACTGTAACTTCTAGGTATTTGCTTTCATTATCTTTTAAATATTCGCTGTTGCTTAGCCGAAGAACGACCTTGTATAGCAGCTTATCCAAGGTGTCTAGCAGTATTCTAATATGTTATGTTCATTTATGTGCAGAGATGGTAAAAGGACGATTATGGTAAATTTATGAAAAGGGAGGATTACACTACTATGGAAGTTTAGCTTTGAATAAAATGTAATGCATTTGCAATGAAATGTTCATTTTTGACTACATTTTATGAAAACCTGCTTTATATTTTTGACTGCTTGTAGACACAACTTCTGCAAGTTTATATTTTTGAGCTTTAAAAATAAATATACACAGGCTTGGTTTTTTTCAGTAAACCTGTAAAATACCCAGAAAGGCAAATGTTTGCTGTTTAATTAGCACTGGGATTTTACAATATAATGCTTGGTGTTTTTGAGGAGTTAATCACATAAAAGGAAATCACAGGCTTTGTGAAAAATGTTGTCACCACTCAGCATATGCTGGGTGAATTAACTTGCCCAACAAAAAGCAAAATGTTAAAGAACCTCCTGATTCTATAATCACATCACGTGACCACGCTATATGCATGAACGCTCACTGCATGGATTCAAGGGGCCTAGTTTAGTGCACTCCGAAGCCGAGGTCCACCCGGCCCTGCCGCTGTCGGCTACCTACCCTCCTGAATACTCCATGGGAGGGAAATTTGGGGGAATATATTGTGTGCACCTGTTAGAAGAGAGAAAAACTTTTTTTTTCTCTTTTTGGGGTTGTGTGTTGGGGGCAGAATCCTATAACTCTATTCGGATAGCTAAGCATGTACAAAATTTTAATTTAATTTTCTGGCCAGCTGGTCCCTCATATAGAAATCATTTTGAGACTTAACAGAAATATATCAGCTTTAAATGCTATTTTCTACCACCCTTTCCAGATATGTATTTCATGGTGAAGTTCTAAATCTCAAAATGTTAATGTGAAATACCAATAAATTTCCTCTTTGGTTACTACTATCTGTATTCAATAAGGAAATAGTTTGGGTTTTGCCCCAAAGTATCAGAGTGGTGATGAAAATGGATCATTTCTCAGTTGTTTTTGTGAATTCAATCAACCAGTGAACTGCTGTATGTGTAAATGAGCTGACGTTGTCTGACTGAAGCTGCAGTTTAACCTATTAATTTGCTTAGAGTAATAAAAGCATTTTGTGCATTTAATCTGTTTTTATCTGCTCTTTCTTTCACTATACGGCTGTGTGTGTATATACATCTATATACAGCTAGAGATATATATCTCCACCCATCCACCTCCGTGAAACAGGCAGTAACATTCATTTAATAAAGATTATGTTGGCAGGTAGGCCGCCATGAATGATATCTAAGAAAAATAGCAGTGATCAAGAATTAAACTGCAGTCTATACTTTTCTTATTAATGGAGTAAAGGACTAGCTACTGAAGATATCATTTCTCGTTGGGTTTTAGAAGTACTCTGCACTAAGGTGAAAGCTTCTCAAACTCACTTATTAATCAAAGAGCCTGCAAGTTAAAATCAAATACAAACATTATTGCTTAGCTGTAGGAACAGCAATCCTTTTTTATACACAAGTCATCTGCCATGGTAAATATACTAGATAAGTACACTTCACAGTTATATCCTTAGGAAAAATTTCCATGCACTCTCATTTCAGTTTCTTTCCTGGAAAGAATTCCTCGGGAGAGAACATACCATTCCTAAGGGTAGCCCGGGCAGCAGCCATCCACATCCTGAAATTTCAGCCAGGGTAAGTGAAAACGAGAAACCCTGTGCCTGGCTTTCCACTCTAAGAACTGTCACTTCATCTTCATTAATAGTGTGCCACAGGTCATAAGCAGAGCCTCAAGGGACCCTGGCCATCTGCAAGACCACCCCTCCTTGGCAAATGAGCAAACCAAGCCTGAAAAGACCGAAGGTCTTGCCCAAACTCACACCGCCAGTTGGTGGCAGAACCAGGCCTAGAATCCAAGTATTTAGTTCAGTGTTCTTTTAAGTACAATTTTCTTTTTTAGCTTCGAAGCTTTGCGGAAAAGTAACTGTGAATTTTTTAAAGTTAAAAGAAGTTTGAATATGGATCCAAACTCAGAACCAGTGAAGAGGGAAAGGCCAAAGAAGTGATCATTAGAACTCGTGAAGGCCAGTGCATAGTCTCTAATCACCTCCATGGAAACTTAAACCAACCACTCAAAACCACTCCTCACCTTAAATTAATTCCCCTGCTTGGGAGCCCATGCAGGTGGGAGGCAACCCCTTCCAGCCCACATACATACATCTGTAGACTGCTTCTCTCTACACATGCACGTGCCTATGTCTACTCCTCCTGTGTCTCCAGTACCAGGAGTAACCAGCATGAGCACTGAAAGCAGAAACGGGGTGCACAGCACGGCAGGCACGCACGGGCGGAGCCCTGCCGCCCTGCTGTGGTGGAACTGCACACCATGCCAGGCACTGCCACGTACACACTGGATCAGGAACTACAAAAATGCCCATTTACATGTGTGGGAAACTGAAGTGATGCGTAATGTAAAATAATGCAATATAAAGATGATGTACTCACTCACCTGGTTCTTACACAGACTAGGGAAAAACAAAACTTAAAAAGCTAAGTTTAATGACACTGAATTAGAGACCTTTCCCAAAATTTTTAGATATGAATCCAACCTCCATATTTCAATTAACTGTAAAACTTGTTTTTAAGTTATTCTTTCCAAATTAGGATAATACACTAAATAGGACAACCAGTAAATTTTTTTACTGGCTAAGAATAATTTCAATCCAAGATTTTTATTAAGTTGCAAATGAAGAAACTAAAAATAAGGAAATATAAAATGCTCCAACACCTTAAGCCTCTAGTGTAAAAAAAGCAATTGAATCACTTTAAATCCCAACAGAACCCTTATTTTCCTGTTGTTGGATCTGAGAGTCTTTTTGAGATGGAAAATTCTCCAGCAAAGTTTTACCAACTAAACCAGAATCGGCACACCCTAATTCTGTGTGCCACACGGCCATTCCAGACGACGCGGAGAGGACTGGGGAAGAGGCTCCGCAATGTGCAAGAGCAGGGTATTAATGTCCTGCATGAAACTGTGGAACTGTGAGTACACGCCTTATAAACTTGTGCGGAGAAATTTATCTAATGTAGGAAGCTGGAAATCGTTATCAGGATGAAAAACAGAGTGCTGTAAGAAAAATTCGGAATCAAAATGAAATTATGCTTGTTTGCTTTTCTACAAATTATTCAGTCTATCAATTCAAGAGAAAGTCTTTGGAGAATTCTAAGTTGATGCCTCTATTTCACCACCCCACTTCAGCTACACTGGAAGTGCTAAGAATGGCCGCAATTCTTCCCCCATCTACACAGGCACTGCCATCTAGTGGCAATTTTTTACTGACAATTTAAAAAGATACGCCGCTCAGCTCTAGTAGCCAATGCTAGATGCTGATGGTTTGTCAAACATTCATTTCGTCGAGTAAGCAAATGCATCTGGTACGCAAAACTCCATGCCACTTGTCAAACTATGACTGGTTATTTATCAATGGGGGAGGGGGAGGTTAAACATAAAAATAAACCTCTTATGTGCCACACTAACTATTTGGCAGTGAATCTCTTCTGACATCCCTGTTCACTATTATCCAGCGATGGCACATGGGTAGCAATGCACCAAAGCCAATGACTGCGAACTTCTAGAAGCAGTGACGGAACGCAATCTTCCACCGCAGACGATGACAACCTGGGTCACGATGCAAGTGTACTCCCTGTCTTCCTTCTGAGTTCTGGGCCGCGACCTCGCCAAACACCTAACTGCCTGCAGGTGAAACATAAGCTCCTGACGACTCCTCCTATAAAGTTATAAATAAAACAGCAAGTATTATTTGCCACACTCATCTTAAATTCAGAAGTGGAAAGGGAAGATTAAAACTAGGGTTAGGAATTAGAAATGTTTTTCCTCGGAGGTACTGCTTATAAGGAATATTGGATGTGGTCAAGCCTAACAGGAATATGAAACCACTATCACCTGGGATTCCAAGAGCTTCCCAAACTTTTGCAGATCATGACACACACAGAAAATAACATCTGTACACACACTGGTTAAAAAAGGAAAGAAATGACTCTTGGCTGGACCCCAAAGGGCTGAACAGATCAATATTTTATTCACAATCAATGGGAACCTGTGGACTGAAAGGTCAAATTTATGAACGTCTGAGTGGAAAAATGCTGACGAGCTCTAAAATCACTTTCATTCCTTGGAATGCCCTTCAAATTCTGGAGCTAAGATCACAAAAATTACTCTGGTCTTTTACATGTCAATTTTCAAGAAAGAGGCTCTCTCTTTCTCACAGACCAATCCTCCAGCAGTAAAACCCCGCTCCGAGAAAATGGTGCCAGTCTCTCAACAAGTCAACTAGCACGGGAGGGTCAAACTGACCTACCCGGCTGCCCAAGGCCAAAGCAATACAGCTGAGCAGGGCGTCTTCAACCCCACAGGGGAACCCTCACATGCCTGGGCACTGTCAATAGTTACTGCTGTGGCTGCCTTTCTTCTTTTTTAAAAAAGAACTTTCCCACAAGTTTCTCTTCCCCAAGCTGGAGAAACTGTGTTTTTAATGTTAATTGAGTTATTTCAAATCACAAATTCAGAGACTTGTAAACATGAAGTTCAGTCCCGCCCCCGCAGCTGGGGGAAAGGGTAAGGAAGAGGATTCATTCTGGTATTTATGGTTCCAAAACAGTTGTAATATTGTGTTTGGAACACACAGAACCAGCAGTTAACTTCTTGCTACTATTACAAATAACAACAGTTCGGTCCAGGTTACTGTGACCTCTGACAAATCAAAGAAACAAGTTATTTTCTCCTCTTGTGATGACAGCACGTTGGGAGACACACTTTGCCTTTTAATAAGCGTCCTGGTACTCTGAGTGTCCCTTTCAATTCATGCAATTTCAACAGTCTTTCAAAAAAGAGCCAATAAACAAATACTAAATTACATTGTGCTGGGTTTTTCAAACCTTCGAACTCCAGACTACAAAAACATTTTATGTGTCTCGCACCCTGACCACCCGCTGCTTTTCACATGCCACAGGCCGCCCGCAGATACGGAGCCGGGGGTGAGGCTGACGCGGTCCATCTACTTGGAGCCAGTAGACAGGAGGGCGATGAGACCTGATGAAGCACTTATGGACAGAATGTAGTTCCTGTAAGAATTTAATGTTAAGGAAAAATTAAGAACCCAAAATCAGTTTTTCAACGAAACAAAAAGAGCCCTTCTCTTTGGAATATACTGTTTCCCTCCCTCCTGACACTCTGTGTAGTGTGTAGTCCCACTGTCTGCAAACACAATTCACAAACCAGAAGACTGAAAAAAATAAAGAATGTTCACAGGAAATGTGCACCAATTTTAAAAAGAAAACACTTGAGATCACAAAGTATCTGAATTCCATTTAACCATCAGGAGAAGAGCTGATCAAAGAATATGGGAAGGAAGAAGAGACTTATTTTGCTTTCTCCCCTCAACAGCAAAGAAAAAACAAGACTCCCCTATCCATCAGGGTATTGGCTACCGTGGGCCTGTACAAGGAAGGAGGTTCTGAAAGTTCGCAGCTACTCTTGGCCTCAGGACCAGGCTGGGACAAACCACTGCAGTACTCCCCAGAACATACAAGGCGCAGGGTGCCTGGTCATTACAGCAGAGTCTCCAACTGTTAAAAATGTGGCTGCACATTCCTAAATAACACCTTTAATAAATTACCGTAACAAGAGAAGCTTGATTCTTACCCATAAGTTCAATTTAAGAGCAGCTTGAAACACTGTTAAAATATTATGAAACATGCCTATTTAACTGCTCTGGCTACCCACCCAACCCCAAAGCTCCAAAATATCAACAGACGCATCACTTACACCGGGAGCTATCACAGAAAGCAAGTTTGCCTTTGCTCCTTGGAACTTTTTTTAAATAGGTGCACGTATCTGTGAAGCTGCTTACTGTTACATATCATGAAGTCACAATTTATTAACTTGAAAGAATTTTACATCAAACCAAAGTCCTTATTTTAAATGCTCAGAAACTTGCCTAAGGTCACAGTCTGTTTAATAAATTGACTTCCTGTATAAAACCAAAGCAAACTACTGTTTCTAGACTTCTAAAAACATAATCAGCCAGTAAAAGGATACACTGTGGGGTTGAAGTTCTTCAGTATAAAGAAGGATGCAACAATGACCAAGACCAGGAATAGGGTGTTGTTATAGAAGATGGAAAATGTTGTAGCTTCATAATCGGCAACTTCATTCTTCTTCCACAAGATTCTGTAGACAGAGAAAAAAGTCAATCAAGTTTATAAGTATGTAGTAAGATTTTTTAATACCACATGGCTCTACTTCATTAGTAGCGTTAGTTTTTCCTTCAGTGTTCTGGGCAGAACGCGTTTTCACTATTATATTTAGCCAGCATTGTCCCTTTTACTGAAAAAGGTATTTTACTCTATTGATGACAAAGAAAACAGTTTCCTCTTTACCCAGGCAGTCAGGGCTTTGGAGAAAGGGGGTGATTGATTCAATCTGGCCTGATTTCATCAGCTAAAACAGGCATCTTGCTCTAGGTCCTCACCTAACACAAACTTGGCCAGCCGCAGCCTGAAAGAGCTTCCTTGGCTGTTGGCTGGCCTGAGACTGTCCAGCCAACAGAGGTCAGCCTTCAGTATTACACTTCATAATACAATTCCCAGAACAAAAACTGGCTGAGGCCTCACAAAAGCAGACTTGTTTATGACCATCTTTAGCCATTTCTACTTAATTCAAACAAAAAATCTGCTTGATCATTAGGACATTTTAACTTTTGTAAAATCCATTTACTCTTTTTAATCCACTTCGCCCATTATATTTTACTCATTTACTAGCACTTTGTCAACCTTTTCTTACACTTCTTCACACGGGCAGCAGGAAGTACCAGGGTGCTCGTGAATAAGGGAGGCTTTATGTCTCTTGGTTAATTTCTTTGTAGTTTTTTAAAGGGTAGGTTGTAACCCATTAGTGGGACTTGAAATCAAATGAGTGGATTCAATGCTCATGGAAAGTAACAGTGGGTTGAGACTAGCCCTTTTTTTATTTTTAAATATTTCTATTTTTTAGTGACAGTATTAGTTTCAGAAGTACAGCATACTGTATAGCATAGTACAGTTAGACATTTATATAATTTACAAAGCGATCCCCCCACCGATAAGTCTGGCACCCACGTACAGTTATTACAATCTTTTTCACCACACTCACTAAGCTGCACTTGAAATCCCTGAGCCTACTCTGTAACTGTCAATCTGTACTTCTTACTCCTTCCCCTTTTCCACCCAGCCCCCCACCTCCTCCTTTCTGGCCACATCAAAATGTTCTCTGTATCCATGTCTGTTTTATTTTGTTTTTTAGATTCCATATATAAGTGAAATCATATGGTAGTCATCTTTCTCTGACTTATTTCACTTAGCATAATGCCCTCTAGGCCCATTCATGGTCTTGCAAATAGTAAGACTTCATTGTTTTTTATGGCCAAGTAATACTTCATTATATATATGCACCTCATCTTTATCCATCCGTCTTTCGTTGGCATTTGATCCATTGTATTTGAAGTAATTATTGATAGGTATATCGTTATGGCTTTCATTAATTGTTCTTTTTCATTGTTTTTGTAGCTCTTCCATTGTCCTTTCTTATTCTCTTGCTCTCTTCTCTTCTGTGTTGGTGACTTTTTGCAGTGTTACATTTTGATTTGTTTCTTTTATTTCTGGTATATCTTTTGTAGATTTTTGGTTTGTGGTAACAATGTGCTTCATATATACCAAGCTATGTTTACAGAAGTCTGTTTTAAGTTCATTGTCACTTAAGTTCAAACACATTCTAAAATCACTTCCATTTTTACTCATCCCTTCCACATTTATGTTTTTGTCATTATTTTTTACTTCATGTGTGTGTACATCCCTTAATTTACTATTGTAATTATATGTGATCTTCCTACTTTTGTCTTTTAACCTTTATACTAGCTGTAGTGTTGGCTGACCCACTGCTTTTATTGTGTTTGTTTTGCCAATGAGATTTTTTCTTTGCAACATTTTCATATTAATTTTTTTCCTTCTTCTTCTTATGGAAGTCCCGTTAACATTTCTTGTGGTAACTGGTTTGGTGGTGATGAACTCCTCCAGCTTTTTCTTGCCTCATATTTAAAAAATAGATAGGAAAGAACAAAAATACTAAGTGCATCACACATAGTAGGGTAATTACTGTTCTGTGAAACATTACACATGCGTATGTATGAGTGTATTTGGTGAAAAAGAAAAATTTATTTTTTACTGTGGGTCATTATCAAGCAGTTGAAAGCCTTTGCCATTGATGCTTTGTCCCCCCACCCCACCAAAATACACTCCTAGGGCCAGATCATAGACATCCGTCACTGATCCTATGGACGAGACTATGGCTAATGTCACTGGAAGATGCCCCATTTTATTGAGCAAATATTCTTATCCAGAGTCAACAAGTGTGGCTACATATAGGAGCTAAATGAAGAGTATCTGTGCTTTATCTCCATCATAGGAAATTTGCAGTCTCCAACATATATGCCATATTTCCTTAATTCTATGAATACCATTAACTTAATCAATCTCCAATTACTATAACTGTGGGAGAAGGGAAGAATATTACATTCAATGCAGCCATCAACTATAAAACAACTTCTGATTTCAGCGAAGTTTAAATGTAAAAATATATATGACTTGACCCTGACTGGTGTGGCTCAGTGGGCTGGGCGTCTCTCCACAAACCATAAGGTCACTGGTTTGATTCCTGGTCAGGGCACACGCCTGGGTTGGAGGCCAGGTCTCTGGTTTGGGGACGTGTGAGAGGCAACCAATTGGTTTCTCTAACACATCGATGTTTCTCGTCCTCTCTTTCTCCCTCCCTACCCCTTTTTCTAAAAATAAATGAAGAAAATCTTTTTTAAAAAATATATACATGTATGACTTGGAATGGGAGGAGATACCTTATACCACTCTAACACTGACTGATCAAAGGAAACACCAATTCAGAAACATGCATAGACGCAACATGGTTTAAAACACAGGACAACTGTCTCTGCCTTTAAGACTCTGGCACAAGAGCCAATGGAGACAGGTTCCCTGTATTGGCTATTAGTGCGCCTTAACTATGACTGATGACATTACCCTACCTCCATCACAGCACTTCTCCCTGACGCCCTGCCATGCCCCTGAATCAGAAACATCTTCAAAATAGTTCTGATGGAAGAAACAGCTCAAGCCTTCAGGTGATCCCAGTTCCCAATGCAACAAGGTGTTGCGTCAGTGTATGGGGGTCGGGACTGCCTGACAGCTTTTAGAACTTTTTCTAGTCCACACATATTCTGATTCATTTTGAAAAAATTCAGGACTCCCAAGCGGCCTCACCAGCAATGCTTCTGACAAAGCTTCACTGTTAGGAAATCTAATTTGGGAGGGTACTTCCCAAGGAGCCATTTTTCCAAGGAGCACTTCTTACAACAAGAGAAAAGTTGAAACCAAACTCAACACCTGTTACAATCAGATAATGGTAAATGACACGTCACTGGTAAGTCAAGGAGAAATAATAATCACACCCTGGGGCAAATAGTAACGAAAGTTTGGTTCTCCTCCGCTAATTTCCTCCATGAATAGATGGAAAAGCAGTTTCAAAGTGGCATGTAGTACATACTCTAAATGATCACAGATGGAGATTTGATAGATATGCATCCCTGCCTTCTCTTAAATCAAATCTCTCCTTTGAAGAACAAAAATAGATCATAATGGGAATCTTGGTCTCAGTTTTCAGAGTGAGTCATGAGTACAGACCTGGGTACAACTACATCCAGTGTGGCTTTTGAGAAATACAAAATGAATAGTAGCTCCAACTTTTACTAATAACAAGAACAGAAATTTTATAATCTTCTAACACTCTGCATTTTATGTGTCAGTGAAACCTCCACTTCATCTTCCTTTGAAATATCTGGCCCAGCCGATGGCACAGAGGTTTCACTTCCAATTCCAACTCTGGTCCATTAGTAGTGACCACCTGAATACCACGCTGAGAAAAATCCCGAGACACATCCCAGAAACAAGAACAAGTATCAGACCAAATCAGGCAGGTCTGCAGTGGGCAGATGAGACCCACTTACTATCTCTGATATAATTAGCCACCTGAAACCTACAAGAGCTATAACAAGTATTTTGAAACTGGGTAACCAAGATGTGCACTCCAGTTTAAGAACTATTATTCTCATTATAACTCAATAAAAAGGTTTTTAAAAAGTGCTCTAGATTCTCTAACCTCCATCCCTATGCCAAAATTTGCAATCAGAAAGCTATGCAGCCAGACCTCATTAAAGCTGCTCTCTGGAAAAAGGCCTTCCCAGGTCATGGTTTTAGTGCGGTGCCTTCAGTTTTATAAAGGATCCATAGGAGATAACCATTGCAATAATGTTTTGGCGCCGTTCCAAAATGAAGACCTTGTTCATTAAGTTACTCAGTGTCCCTTACATAAGGATCCCCTTGATAAAGTCCTTCCAAGATGCAGTGCCAGGAAAGTTTCTTTTCAGGAGGACGCGCATACAGCTCATCATCGGACAGTGAGAGCGGCACCAGCCCAGATGCTTCCCTGACACTTGGAAGCTCGGAGCTAAGCTGAGCGCTCAACTGCTCTTACTAACTCTAAAGTCCTCGTCTACTCTTTCTGACTTTTAAATGGTTTCTGCCCTTTTAAAACTGTATTGTTTTGTTGTATAAGCACTTTGATATTGCAAATCCCCACAAAGTCTTTCTGGAGCAAAGTGGGATAAAAATTTCATTTCACACACCACTCTGTAGATACTAAAACTTAAGACCCATGAGAACAACCTCGATTCATGACTCTATTCAACCACTTGGCAACTCTGAAGCACGAGTTTGCTTACTCATTCAGAGACTTCTGCTACTCAGATGTTAGACTGTTTATTAACCCTTCTAAGAGTAGCTGACAGGAAAAATCGGGGTGGGGGCTGGGGCGACAAATGTGACGTCGGTTGAGTGTTTTCCCAACCGGAGCAGATAACCCAGACCGAAAGCTCAGTAACAGAAATACCACCACCTACAAATACTAGCACACAACACAATGTAAACTCTTCAGACCCAGAGGGGTTAGGTGATGAGCCCAAGGCCACACAGCTCAGTCAGCAGCAGAGCAGTTAGGAGCACAAGCCAGACCACATTCGTTCTTACCAGGGCTTCACCACAAGCCAGTCTCCGGCTGTGGGCAAGTCACTCACGCTTCCCATACCTCAGTGTCCTGAGATGTAAAATGGAGGTAACAATAGCACCTACTTTAGCGCTCTTTAGAGAAATACGTGAACTCTGTATACAACTCAAAGGAAAGTATCTGGTAGTAATAAAAACTCAGGAAGTCGGTCACTCCCATTACTACCCTCTTCTACAAAACCAATGTTGGCCTCAGTCAATTCCAACACCCACATTCTCTAAGCAGAAATCAAAAACTTATTTTCTACAAAGTATCCCTTTTTTGTGATTACCACAAACACTTTCAATAAGGAGTCAAACCTTTCATCTTTTTCCTTCCGAGACATCTTTCTATTATCAGCTTCAGAAAGCTTCCGAGTCACTTCTTTGGAAACAGCATCTTCTCTCTTCTGTGCTACTCTGGAAGGAAAAGAAAAAATGTTTCCACGTGCTCTGGGAGTGAACCGCACGATCTGTCAGGAACACCCTGTACTCATATTTTGTATTGGCAACTGTATAATACTTTACATTTCAAAAAAGTAAACTGTACAGGAAGTTCCAAGTTTATTACACTGTACTAGCCAAAAGAGAGGGAGTTCGAGAAACTTCCAAGATACTGTTTATTAGTTATGTGTTTTGTTTCTGCTTAAAAGGAAGAATTTTCCAAAGTTTATGTATTTAATATGGAAACTGAAGTCAAATCGTATTAGCACAATTTAGTTATGAATCATGATGAACCCATTTTGTTTCAGCCTATAATTTAACTGTTCAACAAATAAATTTGACAAGGCATTAATTAGCAAATGATATATGACTTTAATTCCAGTAAATAATGGGAGAGAAAACTAGGTTAAAAAAAAACAAAAGGGGAATTAACAGCTGTAATATCTGAAAGAAATGCTTTTAACTCCACTCCAAAGGGCAATTTCACTAATAAGAAATAATACCACATGGTCAGGGATGGACCACACCACTTTTAGTTAAATGGACCACTGGTCTGAGAGTTGCACCAAAAGATACTATGGAATCAGCCAGAAAAGGCTGGAAATGATATATTCAAAATATCAGATCAGAGTCTTCAGTGACAAGTCAGATTAAAGAGAAACTAAATATATACTCATCAAAAAATCTGTATAATGAATTTTATCAGACGGGATTGCCAATGAAAGAGAGGATAAAATTTAAACTATGAGATACAAAAAGTCTCCCAAAGATTATGAGTTAAATTTAACATGATATATTTTTCACAATATAGGAACTTATTAGCCATAAATACAGAAGAAAAAGTAAAAACTAAATGTAAGCAGCATATAACAATTACATAGAGTCCCACTAAGACAACATCTGACACGATACTGAGATGTACTAGAAACAACAGAATGGGAAATGCAGAGATAGAAATGTGTTCAATCTATGTTCAGTTAATCAGTCCCTGTGACGATGCGATATTTAGTTCTGCTTCGTGCACCATGAAATACTGGAGAAATCAGGATGGCTTCCTAAAAAAAAGCCAAAGGCCATTTAAGCCAACAGTTTTCAACCTTTCTTTAACTACAAGAGCCTCTGATACAAATCAAGAACAAACTCCATCTGGTTTTACCTATGTCTCCATCTTGGTATCTGACCCAAGAACCAAGTTAGAACCAACACTGTTAAAAGAAAACCTTTGGTCAGTTTCAACTAAAGTATTTTTCTACAAATTGATAACTGGAGGGAGGAAAATCAACTTGTCTAAGAAAAAGTGATAAAAGGAAATTAAGTTCTGAAACCTAAAGAAAAAGGCAGCTAAGGGGGCAGACAGCTATCTTTTTAAGAGATACTTTAGGACACTATAATGTACTTTTTCCTCCCCAAAATCCACCTTCACCTGACTGATGGCAAAGTTCTGAACCTATCTCGTAGACCAGGCATTCAGTGTTTCTGAACTTCACCTAAAGCCCACTGTTTTCCAAGAACCAACTGAAAAGAAATGCACATAGTTTACAGCAGAAGCCTTTCTTAGCTGAAGAGAGGGGAAAAAATACCCATGTGCACGCACACACACACCCAACTGTCAGGACACCAGGAATAAACTATTTTCGAAAAAGTCAGTTATATCTAAGCATCTTTAGGGCAGAGAGCCAATCATCTGTTCACATAACAAATCCCCCTAAAGGACTGAACCAGATAAATAGTTAGTTTCTCTTCTAGGTCTAAAATTCTATATTCAATAACCACACTATAGGTTTATTAAAACTCAAGAAGAAGCCCTACCCTCTGTCTTAAGGATCTTACAGAATAAACCTCATTCAGCACTGAATACTGTAAAAAAAATACAGGTCACTCCAATGGCCCACTACTCAGCCAACTGAGATAACCCACAAAATCAACTGTATTTTCTACTATTTTTTTAAACATCAGTATGTCTGAACTTTTCCAGAATAAAAAGTAAAAATACTACCTATGGCCCTGGCTGATGTGGTTCAGTGGATTGAGCGCCAACCTGTGAACCAAAGGGTTGCCAGTTTGACTCCCGGTCATGACACATGCCTGGGTTACGGGCCAGGTCCCTACTTGGGGCGAGGGGGGGAGGGGGAAGGATGTGAGAAGCAACCACATACTGATGTTCCTCTTTCTTTCCATTCCCCTCTCTCTAAAAATAAGTAAATTAAATCTTTAAAAACAATAGTACCTATGTAATTTCTTAAAATAAACACATTTTTGCAAACATTTTTTAGGTCATGCCAACTCAAAAAAAAATTCTAAGGGCTCTCTAACCCCCAAACTCTCCAACACTGCACATAAACAGTTATTATGTGACAGACACTATGCTCATCATATCACACATTATCATATTTAATCCTCGTCATCCTAGGAGGCACCATTAGTATCCCCATTTTACAGCTCAGGAATCTGAAATCTAGAAAGGTAAGACGAACACCCAAGAATACATTTAAGAACAACAGAGCCAGGACTGAAATCCAGGCTGTGAACCCTGAGTCATCTGCCCTCTATCACTAATACCCACCCACCTCGGTCTCTGAGCTTTAAACTCCTTGCATATCTGTAGGAGTTTCACTCTCAGTGGCAACATTTAGTATTGAACCAAAACTATGACTAAAATACAACTTCACTGATAGAATTTATTAAACGAGTAATCCATTGAAATGTTTGCTGAAATAAATGTACCCTTAACTGTTTTAAGGCATATAAAACAAAAGATATGGCAGTTGCCTTCAAGAAACCCAAAGTAGAAATGAGAAGGCAAAAAGGACATGATTTTGATTCCAAAAAAGTGAATAAAAAATGACATGCAGAACAAGCAAAAAACACCAAGTCTCAAAGGGACTGAGTTCCAGGGGGAACGCAAAGGACGGGCTGTACGAGATGCCCTCTCCGAGATGCCCTCTCCGAGAGCTCACTACCCACAGAAAGCGGAGCCTCACAAGGAAGACAGCCCAGAACGGCACAGGCGGGGGTGGCTGAACCCTGGAATGGCAGCTGGTGAAGAGGGGCTGCCGAGCAGAAAGATGACAAAGGTGGCCGAACCCTCTAATGGCCAAGCAGAGGTCCTGTGAGTCCGGAACAGCAGCTGGGGCCACTTCCAGCTGCTGAGCCTATCCCGTCCTCCTTATTAACAAACCCTGGTAACTGAGATCACGTCACTTTGTTTCTATTCCTTGTCGCCAGAAAGACCCTAACTCAGAGACAACACACCTAGGGAGAATTTCTCTGGAAAAGATTCTTGACTCTTGAAATAACAGATATATAAGAATGGAAAGGAAGAAAGACAATTAGAAAGAGGCAGGGCACAAAACCCTTTCATTCAAAGGATCACATGAACGCTGAGTAAGAAGAGCTAAGGCCCAAGTGGCCACAGTGATAGGAGGCAGATGACTTGCATCCCAAGAGCCTGGAAGAATGTGGCTTTAATACAGTTAGAAAAGAGAAGGCCGTGGTGAGTTTTAAGTAAGAGTGACAGGATAAAAATGATGGCTGATAAGGATGAATACATATTTGTTATTCCATAAAGCAAGAACAGTGCCTACAGTTCACATGAATGATAAGGATTACGTAAGTGCTTTGTACTGTGCAGGGCGTGGAGGGTCCAAGCTCTAAAGGCCTAGACAGAGACTGCTACAGCATCCGAGCAGATAGGGCTTCCAGACCAGAGCGGGAACTACGGGAATGACACGACAAAGTGCACAGGAGGCGCAGCGGTACTTCAGAGTCGCAACGAAATTCCAACTGCCTCGATGAGGGGGCGCGGGCAGGGGTAGTGGTGGAGGGAAATGGAGACAACTGTACTTGAACAACAGAAAAAGGAAAGTAATTCCAGAGAAATGCAGAACCAAGAAGGCTCCATGAAGGAAGCGGAGAAATATCCTGGCTATCCTGAATCAAGTATCAAAGTATGCATGAAAGCAACTTCAACGGGCACCTTCTCCAATCAAACATTAATTGATACCTGTTTCCTGTGAGCACCACAGCGCTCTGAAGTAACAAATGTTACTTTTCCTTAAGTTTTGACTATTTCCCCCTCATTTTGACCTTTATGAAGCCAAAGTAGATATTGCTTATCATGAATGTATAAATGTGTAGTTGTGTGGCTTGGGTTTTCTTCTCAAACGCTATCATTAAAATAATGATATAGTTTATGCCCTGGCGGGTGGCTCCCTTGGCCGGAGCGCTGTCCCGTACACCAGAAGACTGAGGGTTCAATTCCCCATCAGGGCACACACGTAGGTTGCAGGATGGAACCCCAGTTTGAGGAAACTGATTGATCCTCTCTCCCTCCCTCACCCTTCCTCCCAGTCCTCTCCTCTCTCCTTCTCTCACTCCCTCCTTTCCTCTCCATCTAAAATCAATGGAAGAAAAGCATATCACTGGGTGGGAATTAAAGAAATTTTTAAAAATGATGTATTTTATAATATTTGTGATCCTAAAGTACTGGAAATATGGTAACCTTTTAGGTGTTTATATACTCATAAGAGAAAAATGTAATTAGCATAAAACATTAGAGTTTAATAACAACTAGATTACTTTTTACACATCTAAAAATAGAACATGGAGAGCCTGGAACAATTCTTTCCAGAAAGAATTCCATTTGCTTTTGAGATGTTAATTTACTCGGTGGTTTTGTTTTTCTGATTAACTCCATGACTACAGATAGTGCTAAAGTGATCTAATTCCACTCAAAACCTACTTTCATGGCAGTGGTAGAAGTCTGCTTCAAGTTAGTTAGTAATTCTTCATAGCATTAAGGTGCCTTCCCCCCAAATATAGATACATATATATCTCAAATTAGTGCTTACTGAAACCAACACAAACACAAATGGTCTTTAAGACATCCTACTACATAAAAATGCATCACACTTCCACTTGAGAAATATACTTACTTGTGCTTGAGAACAAATTTCACATTTTTGTAGGCAAACGCTACCAAATAAGTGCTTACTAGGGTCATCACACTATACAGAACAGCAGACTGAATAAGGTCCATATGCCATATTCGCCAGTATAACCCTGAAGATAAAAAAAGGGGGAGAACAAAAAGAAACAAAACATTACCACCCAGTTATAAAGGCCTGCTGGTAAAACACAGTCTGGGTTAGGGGATCTAATACAACGTATGAGGAACTTCTTAAGTGGGATATCCAGTAAAAAGTTACAGTCTCCACCTTACCCAAATTCAGAACACTTGAAAAACATAACCTTCCAGATGAGATTTCTGTGTCTTCTAAAATGAGAACTCTGGCTCAACAAAATCACAATTTTGATTTCCAAGTTCATTCATTCACTATTAAGATAAATACAGGCCATTCCAAAATGCCATGTGCAGTCCTAAGGCACAAATTACCTGCTGACGTGGCTGTTATCTGAACTCAAGGCGTGCTCAGTGCGGCCACTGAGCCACAAGGGCTTCACACCATGTAAACTGCGTGCTGGGTTTTATTAAACAAAACAAACAAAAAAAATCTGGATTTGAATGCCCAACAAGAGTGCAGCAGTGAGAGAGACACGAAATTCAAATTCTGGAAACCTGAGCCCTAAAAAAACCTTTGGCTAAGTCTGCAGCTTTCCCATCCAAGTGAGAACTGCCCTAATAGGATGGCTAAAAAATTTAAACAAAGTGAATCGCTGGTCCAACCTCACTCATCAAATTATGAAAATGATGCTCAGCATTATGAAGCGGTTTACCAAAAGCTACACTTCTAATTCAGTGCGTGAGTTAATGCGAACCTCTCCCTCCCTTTAATTCATTAGTTCTCTAATATAAGTAATGATGTAAGTTTAAGATCTCGTAACGGCAAACAAGAGTTTTGGGGCCGGGGTAGTGGAGAGGGGACAGAGAACAGACTATATGCAGGAGTGTCAGCACCAGATCTTAACCAGGGTTTAAATACAGAGCCGGGGCTGCCATCCCAATACTGGTGAATCACAATCTCCGCAACTGAGGCCCGGGAACCAGCGTACTTCTAAAAAGCTCCACCAGTGACTTTCGTGGGATGCAGCCCACCGCCATCCCAGACGAGAACACTGAGGCCGGCAGAGTCTACGTGCTTCCCCGCGTTCAGGCAGATCTGGGGAGAGCGCGAGCCGAGTGCCCCAGCGATCCTTCGCCCGCCCGTCAGGCCCTGCCACGTCCCCGCCCAGCTTGACCCGCCAGCGGCCTCCCCCAGCCCGCCTGCTCCTATAACTCACAGATGGGGATGGCAGACACGATGAAGGCGTTCCCAAAGAAGAGTGCGGAGGACTTGGCTGAGAGGTTGCGGCTGAAATCCTGAAGGAGCAAGTCCTCCTCGGACTGCTGCTTGGAGGCGCCTTTGGGAGCCATGGTGGAGCAGGAGCCGCGAGCAGGGAAGGCCCAGCCCCGGCGGGAGGCCGGGGAAAGCTCTCTGGCTCCGCCCCCGTGGCCGCCGAATCCGCTAAAGACCCGTCAGCACTGAGCGGGGAGGCGGGACCCACGCGGCGCGGAAAAAGCTTCTCAGGATTGGCCTGGCTAGGCACCGCTACCCAGGCTTCCCGGCGTGATTGGGCGAGCAGGAAAGACTTCCGCATTCCTGGCCAGCCTCTGGATTCTTTGGCTTCCACGAGACGGCTGGGATTTGTAGTTTAGTGGGTGCTTTTTTTTTTTTAATTAACGAAACTTTATTGACAGGCCACTTCACAGCCAATAGATGGGCGTTTTCCAAGTCCGGAATTCCAGGGGTAGAAGTTCTGGCCCCGTGTCATACAATCACTCATTCAGCCATCAAAATAGTACCCTCTCTGTGTAGCCAGTACTGGGGCATGAGTGGAGGAAGAGGAGAAAGATAAATATAGCTAACACATGTAGCGTTCCTTCTTTACACATTATCTCATTTAACATCCTCAGAAATTCTGTGTTCTTCATATCATTGCCCTATCTTGCAGGTGAAGAAGCTGAGAGTGGGGGCCAACAGGACTGGTGGTCCGGGCGTGGGCCCTTTTCACCGTAAGGGCTACTTTTGTAAGAAAAAGAAGACAATTTCAATTTTAAGAGACTCACAGTCTCATTAAGATATTATTTAACATGTGTCTAATAACACATTTACAAACTACTACCATTTTCTTACTTTTATTTCAACTAAATCTTCAAAGCAGTGTGGTCTCCAGAGCCGTGCTAAATTAAACATAACACCAGGTAGAGACCACAGGTTGGCTGGGCAGGCCTCTGAAGCTCAGAATACTGACTATGCCTATTAAAACGGCTGGGTACCATTTTGAACTCATCAAATTAACACTTTTCCTTCAAAAAGTAATGTTCAACCATTTCACTCTCAGCAAAAGCTTCTTCATCTACATTATTGACTTCAGACACCACTTCCTCAACCTCCAGCTTTCCTAGCAAATTTATAGATCTTTCTCTTTCAGCATATCCAAATTGCAATCTACCTCCACAGATTCCATCCTAATGGCATTGTCTTCAACCTCTTCAATCAGTTCTCTCTGTAGGTACCACAGTGAGCTTTCCTGGACTATAAATCATTCCACTACCTACAGCAATCAGTCCCAAATGCCAAAAATTTTCATCAATTCACTGCAAAATGAGAAAGAAAAAAATAGAGTAGTGAATTTTTTTCAGAAAACTAAAAGTATTCATCTTAAAATATATGCACTTGTATCTCTTTTTAATGTTAAAATGTTTTCTCTTTTATTATGTGGTGATGGTGATAGTAAAAGAAAGTCTTATTTTCTCTTCCCACCTACTCCTCTGTCAGTTTTTCTTGTCTTAATAAATCACTCCTTTTTTCTCCCATTGGCTCTAGATAAAATGCTAGGTTTCAGCACTAATTCTATTCTTTCTCTCTCCAGCTATGACCAATACATCAGCAAAACTGTTTGGCCCCATCCTCATAAGTAGGTTTCCAGCTTGCTATTGTAAAATACATATATGAAAAGCAGATAAGAGATAAAATCAGAAAACTCTTAAGACCAAAAGTGACAAAAATCATCAGGATTACTTGAAAGTAAAAGAGGAAGGAAATAAGACACAATGGGGGTTAAAAAGAATTATTGCTGAGAAAAATATTTAAACAATTAAATAGGAAAGATAAAGGTATGAAATGTTAAATAGATACAAAATGTTAAAATTGAAGTGATCAAAATAAGTTAGTAAGAAAAATTAACACACTTTGTAAACCAAGAATAAAAACCTAAGACAATAAATATAAACAGAAGAGATTCTAAAATAATAGGAACTTAGCCCTGGATGGTGTGGCTCAGTGGATTCAGCACCAGTCTGAGAACTGAAAGGTCTCCAGTTCAATCCCATCACAGCACAAGCCTGGGTTGTGGGCAAGGTCCTCTGTTGGGGGCTTGAGAGAGGCAACCAATCCATGTTTCTCTCCCTCTCTTTCTCCCTCCCTTCCTGTCTCTCTAAAAATAAATAAATAAAATCTTTTAAAAAATAGGAACTTAAATTTTATATAGGGTAAGTTAAAGAAGGATGATAAGCAATGATGCTCACAACAGAGAAGGCTTTATGGTTACAATGAAGACTATGAAGTAGCACACCTGAAGTACTAGAGCAGTGTTTTCTTACACTTGATGTTATCTAGTTACTTTTTTAAAAAGATTTTATTTATTTATTTTTAGAGAGAGGGGAAAAGGAGAGAGAAAGACAGGGAGAGAAAGAGTGATGTGTGAGAGGAACATCAGTCAGGTGCCTCTCACACACCCTCCCCTAGGGACCTGGCCCACAGCCCAGGCATCGAACCAGTGAACTTTCAGTTCTCAGAGCAGTGCTCCACCCACCGAGAAAGAGCAACAATATCTAAGGCAAATGGCATATATGGTCATTGGCATATAGCATATATGTTCACGGCACATGGAACAAGTAAAGTTAACAAGGTGCTAAAACAAAAAAGAAGGATAGACAATGGATTCTGTCCAAACAAAGATCTACAATACTCATATATTTTGGCTATTTCAATATAGTTCAACTCTATGAATGAACCAGACGGACTTGATTCCATACCAGCCTGTTTCTGATCTGTGAATTTCAGGCTTAATGTTTCCATCATATCACTTTACACTTATCAGATTGATGAGAGAGAAATAGAGAGAGAATTTAAAACAATTATTACTGTCAGGGTTATGGATAACAAATTTCTCTCCTCCACTGCTGAGGGCTTTGTGGAAGAAAATCTGGCAAGTTAAAAATTACTGTATCTTTTGTAGCAGACAGTGCAAATTGTCTAGCCAATAAAGAAAAGAAAAAAAAAAACAAAACACTGCTAGCTTTTCACTGAGACCTTATGAAGAGTAATAAATGGATCATCCAGGGGGAGAGGGGGAGCTTCTTCTATAAGGCCCATTTGAACCGCAAATCTCATTATGGAAATACATTTTTTAAGAAAAGATAAAACACATATTATTCTCTAGGTATAATATTTTAAAGTCCTACATGAAAGATAATTTGCTCTGTCAAAGTACATTTCAGGCACTGGTATATGATTAAATCATTGGTTCACAATGCATACAAATATTGAGAAATTGCCTCCTGAAAGGTTGCTAGACCCTTGGAAGTATCCAAATAATAATCATGATAATTATGATTATAATAACCAACATTTGTTGACTCTTTGTTATGTATCTAGCTCTGTGTTTGGCCCTTCACATACATCATCTAATTTAATCCATACAACAACACTAAGTGTTATTATCATCCCCCTCTGTTAGATGAAGAAACTGAGGTAGAGATTAGTAAAGTGCCAGTGATAAAAAGTCCGAACCTTATAAAACTTATAAAAACACTTATAAGAGTTTATCAGAGTTTATTTGAGCCAAATTGAAAGCAAGCCCAGAAGCAAGATCTCGGAGGATTGAGAAAATGCTCCAGAGGCTGGCAGTTTCACAGTTCTCTGCATACATTTAGAGTCAAAGAGTAAAACGCAAGAAGGCTACATGAAATCCGTTGGTGATCGATTAAGGAGGCAGGAGAGCAAGGCAGGGGAAATTTCTAGGACTGGGTAAAAAGTAAAATGGAGAGGTACATCTTTTATATTGATGCATACAAGATAGTTAACATTTAAATATATGGTACATCGAGGTGGAATTCTGGCAACAAAAAGGAGGAATTTCAGGATCATCATGCTCTGATTGTACCTATGAGGGATTTGGAGAAGATTACTCTGGCATTTCAAAAGTATGTTATCCTAGATGCATAAGAACAGTGGGCAGGTCTGGCTAAAGGTAAAGATTAACCTTTTGCTATGGAACCTATGGGCCTGGGAGGACAACCTATCCATCGTGACATGCCCGGTGAGGCATTTATGATCAGATCACCCTGAGTGATGACTTTTGTTCACTGAGCTTGTCAGACCTGCTTCGTAGCCCCTTTTTCATTCACAATAGTAAGTCACCTAAGATCCCACACCCAGTAAGTAGTAGAGTCAAGTTTGAACTACAGGCAATATGACTGGGATATAAGCTCTTATTTACAAATGATTTCTGACTTATGGTACTCAACTTAATCACCAATGACCAGTGATTTCATCAATTCTACTTACATAATGGAACCTCCTTAAAAACCCTACACAATGGGATTCAGAGAGTCTCCAGGTTGGTGAACACGCGGAGGTGCTGGGAGGGTGGGGTGTCCACAGACAGCACGGTAGCTCCACGCTTTTCCCACATGCTTTGTCCCATGATGCCCTTTTCCCATTTGGCTGTTTCTGAAACGTGTGTCGACCTCAGATATGTCCACACCTGCAGAGAATTTTTATTAGTTTATTTGAGCCCAAATCATGATAATGCCAGAAGATAAGATCTCAAATGCTCTAGAGAATAACAGTTTTGCAGTCTCTTTTATACATTTGGAATTAAGGAGGGAATATAAGGCAGATTACATGAAAGTGGGAGAAAGCCAGGTGGGGATTGAATTACAAAGTAGGTAACAAGATTATGTGCTCTCTTCAGGGTGATTATGCTGCCAAAGCTTAAGAACAATGGACAGGACTGGATTAAAGTGAAGATTAACCTTTTAATAAGGAACCTATAGGCCTGGGATGTGACTGCCCAGCTTGACCTGCCTAGTTAGGAATTTATGATCAGATCGCCCTGTGAGGGTACTTCACTGGACATGTCAGATGATATAACCCCCTTTTCCTGCACAGTCGGATCTTTTATAATAAACTGGTAATAGTAAGTAAAGCATTTTCATGAGTTCTGTTAGCTGTTCTTGCAAATTACCCAGGGAAAAGGTTGTGGAAACCCTTGATTTATAACCAGTTGGTCAGAAGCACAAGTGACCACCTGGGACTTTCAATTGGCACCTGAAGTGGGGGCCAGCCTTGTGGGACTGAGTCCTTCACCTGTGGGGTTTGTGCTAACTCCTGGCAGTTAGGGTCAGAACTGGTTGAATTGCAGGACACCCAGTCAGTGTCCACCAAAAATTAGAGAATAGCTTGGTGTGGAAAGATCCACACATTTAATGTAGGAAAAGCCCACAGGAATATTCAGAGTACAGTAGAAGGAAATCCGTTCTTTTCCTTTTATAATAACTGCAGTGAATGAACTGTGCGAAGTATAGGACATGAGATAGCGGTGGGGTCAAAATAGCTGAAAAGCTCACCTTGTCAAAAGGCACTCAAACTGAGATAGATTAGGTAAACAGAATCAAAAGTAAATATCATGTAAGCTAAACACAGCATGTCTAGCGTTTCATCCGCCCCATAAACTCCCAAATTTACAGATTTAAATACATACAATATAGAAAAAAATTAAGGTTGTGTATTTTTCCCCACTACTGAGCAATTAACTCAATACCCCTTAGACACTGATGGGCACTGACTGGGTGGCCCATAAATGTGATCAATTCTGGTGATACAGAGAGATCTGATCAGACCAGTAGAAAGGAGCAGGGAGGGGCCATAGGAGGAGTTTGCCTAGGCAACGGTAAACCGCTTAGGATGGGATTCGCTGAGAAGCTGAATGCCGCCAGGGCGCATGGAATTATGGGCCAGAAGGTTTGAAATAAAAGAAGCAGTCTCAGGCGCTTGGAGGGGTGGTGGTTGTCTCTGGCTAACTCCTGGGCTCTCTTCCTCAAGGAGGATGATCCTACTGCAGCTGCCTGCATTTCCCAATGGATGGTATTTTGTAAGGTAAGGAACTCCGGGGGCAGCCTAGGATGGGCCCGCCGGGCAGAGGGTGGCAGGTTTATCCTTTGGGTGCTGGAGAGGGGACAACCTCTGAGGCTGAAACCTGCCATTCTTCCAAAATTGTGTAGCTTTTGTATCTTATGTTGCTTTAGTTTGTAAACTAACCCTATAGAAATAATATAATTAAAACTAATGGGGGAAATGATAGGAGAACTCAGGTGTTGAAGAGTTTAGCCTTAATTGATAGGCTTGTGACTAATGCATGTGGAAAGCTGTTATTCCAAAATTGTGAAGCTTTTGAATAAAACTCCTCTGCTTTATCACCAATCCGTTGCCTCTGGAATTTTGCCCAGCGGGTGAGGCAGACAGAGGGACCCAGTTGCTCTTCCGTAACACTAGCACTATCTACCTGGAGAGTGTATCAGATCCCTCCGCACTGCGCCTACTTCAGAATGCCAAACGCAAGTGCAGGTTGTCGCCAACTGGCTATAAATTGGAGATTCCCATTACCCACTCCTTGGGTTCAATTAACTTGCTAGAACAACTCACCGAATTGAGGAAAACCAGACTACTCCCTTGATTGATTATCGGTTTATTACAAAGGATATTAAAGGACATGAATGAACAGCCAGATGAAGAGATACATGGGGTGAGGTCCCAAACAAACGAGTTTCTGTCCCCAAGGATTTTGGGGCCCAGCTTGTGGAGGTGCTCTGGTTCACCAGCCCGGATCACCCTCCTTTTGGTTTTTATGGAAGCTCAGGTACATCAGCAGGACTGACCAAATCATTGGTTATTGGAGATTCATTCAACCTCCAGCCCCTCTCCTCTCCTTGAAAGTCAAGGCATGGGAGAAAGTTTCAACCCTCTGATTCTGCTTAGTTCCCCAGCAAACAGGCCTTAACCAGTAAGTCACCTAAGGTTTTTTCCAAAAGTTGCCTCATTAGCATAACAAAAGACACCTTTATGTTCTCAACACTTAGAAAATCCCAAAGGTTTTAGGAGCTCTGTGCAGGAAAAGTGGACCAAGACCAGATCTATATTTCTTATAAATCCCAGCACCACAAGTGTAACGAAAAAAAATGCCTGACCATTTCAGCAAGAAAAGTGCCCTTTTACAAAGAATGCTGCAGAATGTAGGCCCTTACACTTGCTCGGGCCCCCTCTCCCCCAACACCAAATGCATACCCCGCCATTGACGGGAGATGCTTGCCAGCTGGGTTATTTTTGCTTTATAAAGATAAGGTCTTGAGAATTCTACATGCCAACTTGACTGTGGAATTGATTTTTAAATCAAATGAGGCATTAAAACATTTGAGGGACAAGCATTTGTCTGTGAACTTGAAGCTTATGTGTTTCAAGATAAATGGTGTTTTCCTTTTTGGGAAATAATGATTTGACCCACGTTAACTGGGTAGTGCTTCTGAAACAATTGGAAAAGCCTGCTTCTTTTCTGCCTAAGGATAGTCATAGAGTCACTTGCTTCTTTAAGAAAATGATACACATCTACAGAAAATATATTATCTTCATAACCACTGATAGAGGTGATAATACTTTAATTCTCAAAACTCCCTCTGGAATCGTCTAAATATGAGACTTATCACACATGCATCATCCACATCGCACTGCAGGGCACAATAAAAATTAAGATTTGCACTGGAAATCAATCTTCTTTAGTTTCACGTTGAACCCAAGCACTATGGCAACAGAATATAAGATAAAGTAGGTCATGAATTCCAACTGGAATGGCTTAGATGATAGAAAAGCTCAATTGTAATTTGTTGCTTGTCTTTTAGAAGTCCTTATTTAAAATTTCTTTTATTTTAAAATTATTTTATTTCACATGCCCCAACAATAAGTAGATGAAAATCATAAGACCAAATTCTTTTTTAAATTATGTATTTATCTTAGAGAGAGAGGGGAAGGGCAAGAGAAAGAGAGAGAGAAACACTGGTTTGTTGTTCCACTTGCTTGTGCATTCATTGGTTGATTCTTGTATGTGCCCTGCATGGCAGTTGAAACCACAGCCTTGGCATTTTGGGATAACACTCTAGCCAACTGAGCTACCCAGCCAGGGCAAGACCAAATTGTTAAATGAAAGTTATTCCATCTCAGTCTTTGTCAGTTGGTTTGCCAATTTACTAATAGTGTCTACCACCACCCATCTCACATGTGGCAAGGAAGGAAATTCCAGGTAAAAGGAATAGCTATGTGGGTGTAGCCATGCAGAGGTACAGTGTATGATGTAGGATCATTTGGGGGATGATTGAAACTACAGACAATAAAAGGATAAAAATAGAAAGATATGTTTGTCACTGCAAGGTCAGTAAAATCATCAATGGTCTCCTAGAAACCTAGTTGGACAACTATTCTAGGTACCTAGTGTATTTTTATCCCCCCAAAATGAAATTAAGTGGTACTCCATTCTATAGTATTTTCTGATTCCATCTTCCTTTGCCTTTGGGGTAAATATGCCCCTCTGTTTTACTGATCCATATATTTTCTATATTTTATATATTTATTTTCAGAGAGAGGGTAAGGGAAGGAGAAAGAATGGAAAGAAACATTGATGTTTGAGAGAAACATCAATGGGTTGCCTCTCACATGTCCCTGACTGGGAACCTGGCCTGCAAACTAGGCACGTGCCCTGGCAGGGAATTGAACTGGCAACCCTTTGGTTCACAGGCTGGCGCTCAATCCACTGAGCCACACCAGCCAGGGCAATCTATATTTTTTATTCCAACTCCAATTACCTCCTCTAGGACCTTTGTGTACTAAATATACTTGCCTCTTTTTCCTCTTTTTTATGCATAGAGTTTATGGGTTTTCAAATCAGAAAGATACGTCTGTTTTATCTGCCAGAGTAATAGCTGTGTAATCTTGGGAAAATTATTCACCCTCTTTGAGCCTCACTCTCCTCCCAAGGTTGCTATGTGTATTAGAATGAAACAAATACTGTGAGACCCTAGCACTGTGTCTGGAACAGAGTGAGCTCTCAATAATGGTAATTATTCTCTCCTCTTCTCTCTTAATGTTTTGCCTCCTGCTCGGTTTATAAACTGGCTCAGCTTTCTCATGGCCACGCATGTGCACTTTTTCCTCACCCCTGCTCCATGCTCAAACTTCCCACCTGCCCTTGACTGCCAAAGGAAGAGTCTGCCGGGGTTCACTCGGCTTCTCACTTCCCTCTTACTCCACACACCATGCAACATGAATCCTACTCTTGCCTCTCTTCGGAATCTGTTCCAGAAATGGTCTACTAACTTGCCAAATCCAACCTTTTTTCTTCAGTTTGTAACTGCTTCACCTTTTCAGCATTTAGCAATACCGAGCATCTCGTCCTCTGGACAGTTTCTCTTCTCTGGCCTCCAGTGCATCTGGAGGAGCCCCTCGTCCTCTTCCCACCTTCCCTGGCCCCTCCCTGCTTCTTCCCATGAGTAGTAGCTTTGCCCATCCATGCAGCAATGAGAGAGTCAAGGGGTAAAACTGTGGTGGCACCAACCAGAGACCTCAAGAAGTAGGAACACATTGGTGATGATTTTGGCAAAATGGAGATAACCTTTTCAGATAAGTCTTAAACTCAGTGTTGCTCCCTAACCAACAAAACTGAGATGATCTTTAAACTGCTTCCCACCCCAGCAACACAGAACAAAGTGAGGGAAGGCTGGAAAGTGTATCCAGAGCTTTACAGCGAGCACATTGGAGAGTATCCTTCCCTGTCTTTTTTCCTGCACAGATCTATGCAGGATCTGGTAGGAGGAAAAGATCCAAAGTGCCTCACATAACTGCTCAGCCCTGTGTATGTAGAGTGGGAGCTTCAATCAATTATAAGTTGAGCTTTTTCTATTATTATTTTTAAAATCCTTGATCCCAAGAAGTCTTCATTCTGTTGTACAACAGTGATGAATCTTATTCAAATGAACATCAAGAAATGGTGCAGAATCAGATCATGAACCAAGAAAATTTTTCTGAAACTTTTCCTTTACCAGCCTTTGCAAGGGTTTCACTGATTCTCGATTAAGAAGACATTAGAATTAATATAAAAATCATGGTGTATATTACAACGGTCTGTCATATATATTGGATAACAGCAAACACCCTTCAGTAAAACTACCTTGGTTCAAATTCCACTTCGACCACTTATTGTTTGTAAGAAGTTGAGAAAGGTATTTCATCTTTCTTAAAGACTCTGTTTTGCTAATCTGTTAATGAGGGGAAATGGTGATAGTTTTTCAGAGGGATTCTGAAGAGATTAGATAAGAAAATATACATTAAGTACTTAGCACAGTGCAGGACAAGTGGTTTGCCTGCATAATATATTATGTAAATATTTATATTTTTTTTGCTATATTTCCAGATTATCTCTTCCATTTCTGGGATATTCTGCTTTAAATATTTGTAAATAAGCAAGTGTGTGTGTGTGTGTGTGTGTGTGTGTGTGTGTGTGTATGAGAGAGAGAGACAGAGAGGGGGAGAAGGAGAATAGGATGAAGCAGGGGAACTTGGCTGTAGAAAGACAGACTCAGCCCTGGTGAAGGTTTTGACAAGGCTTCAATCTCTGCCCAGAACAGAAATTGCCCCATCTACTATCCCCACCAGAAAAGACAGAGGGGACTTCAGCCCCTGACCTGGAGGAAGGAGGAAAGGTGTCAAGTGTCTTATACCAAAGGGGTCGGAGCGAGGAAGAGTTGCTATTTCAAACCTCTTCTCCACCAGAGTAACACTTTACTGTTGTATTATGGTTACAAAAGAATGATTCTGGTCCTTAAGGTTGGAAAACACGTATGCATATAAAGAAGAGAGCAAAATTAACCACGATCTCTCAACTCAGAGATAACTTCCATTAATACTTTGAAGCAATTTCTTCAGCTGTTGCCAGTGCATCCACTTGCACATCTGTAACTGACATCAGTGCTGAGATCGGTGCTATGATTGTAGTCTTGTCGACCTTCCCAATTGTTCTATTATGCACGTTTTTCAATGTCACTGAAAGGTCTTCAAAACATTCTTTCTAATGACTACAAAATTGTCCTCTGGATGAATGTACTACAATTTATATATTGTATTAATAACTCATTATTTTCTAATCACAAAGTAATTGAATGTCCGTTTTAAAAATTAGAAAATGTAATCTATAAATCACTCATAATCTTATTCTCAGATTATTACCACTGTTTATATTTTGATATATTTCCTTGTATGGCTAGCTATTCCATACTTAAAATAATTGAGATCATATATTACAAGTATTTTGCCATGTCATTAAAAATGCTTTCAAAACAAGTTTTAGTGCCGGTAAAATGTTAAATGGTATGTGTGTGATCTCACTTTCTTCTGGTAGGAAGGAAGGAGATTTCTAGCCAATAAGGACAGAAAATATACAGAAAGAGAGGGAGAAGGTTTATATCAGGCCATGCCCTCTAAGTCACGAGGTTCTCTGGAAACAGAGTCCAGACTTGCTTGGCATGCAGAACCGAGTGGTTCTTTACAAAAGCCAGATCGCCAAACTAAGGGAGGGTCACTGTTTGAGTTAGAATTCCTTCATTTTCAAGTGACAGGGCCCTTTCTCAAATAAGCTTAAGAAAAATTCAACAACAGCAAAAAAAAAATAGAGATAAGAAGGAAAGAAGGGAAAGAGGAAGGGAGAGAAGAAAGGGAGACATTTATTAACTACAGTAAAAAAAAGTTCCATCATTACAGAATCCAGAGGCTCAGACAAGGTCCTTCGGACGTCCTGACTTGTCATCTCTCATCCCTGTTCATCTGTGTCGGCATCATTCTCTGCAGTGTGGACATCATGGATATTTTCTTGAAAGGAAGGCAGTCATATGACTCTGGCTTACAGTTTGTTTGTAAATAAACAAGTGTGTATGTGTGTGTGTGTGAGAGAGAGAGGGAGAGAGAGAGAGAGTGTGTGTGTGTGTGTGTGTGTGTGTGAGTATATAGTTAAAATAGGAGGCAAAGCAGAGGAATGTGGCTATAAGAAGACAGATTCAGCCCTGGTGAAGGTTTTGACAAGGCCCCAGTCTCTGCCCAGAAGAGAAATGGACCCCCTTTCACTACCTCCTCCAGAAAAGACAGAGGGGACTTCAGCCTCTGACCAGGGGGAAGGAGCAAAGGTGTCAAGTGTCCTATGGGAAAGGGGTGGGAGAGAGATGGAGTAGTCTTGTTTCACACACAAGGCAGAAGGAAGAAACAACCCACCCTACAGACTGCTCTGTGGGAAGGAGTGCTGGAGTAGGGAATGGATAGAGTTCTCCAGAGTGCCAGAACAGCCTGGCAGAGCTGACAGTTAGGGGTGTCAGCTGGGGAAACAGCTGGGGAAACAGCACGGGGAAAGGAGGAGGCGGAGAGGGACCACTGCATGGACCAGAGTGGGTAGGAGAGATTTTTAGGGGCCACCATGAGCGTTGGAGAAAACAACTGTTTTCTGCCAAGGAAGAGTCTAGAATGCTTTCTGTAAGGTGCCACGTGTCTAGTCTGGCTCTTTAAAAACACCAAGAACAAAGATGTGCGTTAATCTTCCAGGCTTCCAAAGACAGACGCATGCTTCTTTTCAATGTGACTCAGTACTGAGACTGGGCCCCGTGAAACCTGGAAAAAATTTTAAATGTAACGAAAATATGAACCACCATATCTCTTCAGAAAGAGGCATTCACTCTGTTTTACACATGATGTGTAGAATTTATTCACTCAATTTTCCTCCTCTTTGGTCCTCCATTCAAATGTTTAATATCTTTCTATTTTATGATTAGATTAACTTACCCTGTAGTTGTGAAAAAAGCTATTCTAAAGTCTCCAAGGTCTTAACTCTGCTCTGTAATTTTCTTTCCTCATCTTACCTCATTCTCCTAACTGATTACAGGTTATTATTGTGGCGAGTCTTGCTTTTACTTGTCCTTGTACACCCCACAGCCTCGGTCCGAGCTTGATTCCTAATGCTCAATGTACATCATTGCTAAATTATAGTGAAGGGAAGGAGAAATGTTTCCATTGCTAAAGAAATCCGCTTTGTCTTCATTTATTCTTCAAATCAAACATGGACTCAGGGCTTAATAAAGATAACACTCACTTCTTCAGTCTATTGTACTAACCTCTTCCCTATTCTCCTTCAAGAACGTGACTTTGCATCTGTTGACCATTTTTAAATCGACTCTAAACAAATCACTTGGTAGAATGAAGAGGAAGGCAGATTTCCTCCTGATAAAACTCACCTGCTACCGTCAAAGGGCAGAAGTAGTCAGGCTGTGTTCTCCATTTCCAAAGAGCAAAGCACCCGTTTTGTATTGAGATGGTTAAAATTCTTTTTTTAATTAATTTTTTCTTTTTACGAAAATTCTCAATTACAGTGGACATACAATATTATATTAGTTTCGGGCGTACAATAGAGTGTTTAGACGTTCATATAACCTAGGAAGTGATCACCTTGCTAAGCCCAATACCCATCTGACACCATGCATAGTGTTAGCACGCTATTCACTATGTTCCCTCTGCTGCCCTTTACATTCCCGTGACTGTTTTTATAACTAGCAATTTGTGCATCCTAATTCCTTCTTCCCCTTTTCAACCATCCCCCCAAGCCCTTCTACCATCTGGCAAGAAATAGTTAAAATTCTTTAATCAAGAAGTGCTTTGGCCTGATAATAGATTTACTTTATCTGATCTGGGAATGAAACGAGAAAAGAAATGTGACTTGGGACGGGAAGAGGCCTCAGGACAACAGGCACGAGACACACTAAGTGTCTCTGAGCTAAGATAGGCCAGACAGCTTCCTCAAAGGAACAGTGGAGGAGAAGGAAGACAGACAGGGGTTTTAGGAGTTAACGCTGTATAGCTGTTTCACTGCACTCTGGTAAGAAACCAGATGGGGCAGAAGGAAGAGAAGAGTTTGTGGTTTTCAAATAATTCTTGGTATCTCCTTTTACCACGTCAGCGTCCCCCCTCAAACCTGGCACACAGATCCCTTTCTCTGCGAGTGTCTCAGGCCACAGGAGAGCAAGCACTTGTCACCAGGGAGGGAGTTAGGGATTGTTGTGGGCGAGAGAGGGACTCTCTAGGCTTTAGCTCTGACAGTCCTGCATCTTGGGAAATCCCTCAGTTCCCTGTCAAACTGGAGGTTTGGTTATTCTACTCACCATCTTGAAGTGGTCTTATGGAAAATTCAAGTAGTCATGGATTCACTTAGACATACATGTTTCCACAACTTCAAAACGTTCAGATTGCATCTTCACAAATAATAAGTCACTCCATTGCAAAATTGCAAAGGCAGTGAGTATTGGACTAGACTGCGTGTGGGAAGTGGGGAGAAGGTCTCAGTCTGCGGAACAGATTTTATGAACATCTCATGGCAAATCCAGGGGAGGAAGATCTTGCAACATTTCTAGAAAGCAAACAATAGTTTAAAATATAGAGAACATACTTTTTGCTCACTTAAAATATGTAGAATCTGCTCACAGTCTCTTATTGATGTAGGTTTTTATATCAACATAAGTTCTGTTTGTCCCTGTGTTTTGGATTTAGACAATGTAACTATTTACAAGAAATTTCATGGGTTCCTTTGTAGCAGTGTGCCCCGCCCCCACTCCCAACCCCGCGCTTCCCATGGTCTCAGTTTTTCCGCTTGGAACCCTCCTAACAACGTGACTTGAAGAATGTAAAACTCATGCTTAGGGAAGGACCGCTTTCACATTTCTTAACGTTCTGCTGTGAACCATCCTCCTCACATACTGCTGGCACTACAAGTTCAAGATCTATAACCTAAACCAGACACTCAGGACAGCCTAGTCCCCTCTGTTCAGCTCCAAAGGCCAATCTCACTACCTCCTCTGATTTACTGATTGGCAGACCGCACAGGCGCTTTAGAAGACTGCCTCCTTGCTATCCTGCCAGCAGTACCTCAACCCTGGCTCTGTCCACACCCCTTGATTTCTCCCTTTCTCCTGCCATAATAAAAGAAGAGCTTCTCCTTATTTCTAAGTCATATCCTCTGCTTTGCTAATTCCATCCCCACCTTCCTCCCAGGGGCCCCAATGTCCATAACCATCACCACCACCTCCCCTTGTCTTCAGTTGCTTGTTCTCTGTGTCTCTGTTCTTCAGCACTTGCACACGCGTACTCACTCCTTTCTGTAAAATAAATTATTTTATCCGATTGCTTTCAGCTCTGCATACTCATTAGCATCACCTGGGGAGTTTTAAAAACTTTATAGTGCCTAGGGGTAGGGCCCAGGTGACAGAACTTTTTAAAAAAGATTTCCAGGTGATTCCAGTGTACTGCCAGGGTTATGAAACACTGGTCCAACCTACTTTTCCCTCCTGCCACCCCCTCTATTCTCCCTCACCGTCCAACTGGCAGCCTCCTTCCTCTGACCCCTCATTCATGCATCAACCAGTGTAATCTGGCTCCTGTGCCCTTCACTCCCCACTGTCCTCCAGGGCATCCAGGTCACTGAGGATCCTCTCATTTCTGACTCAGCAGTGCTGACCCTGTTGACCATCTCTTCCTTCTCGAAACCTTTCATTCCCTTGGCTCCCCATGCTGCCCTCTCTCAGCTTTCCCCTTACCCCCTCTGCCCTCACCTTTTCCTTAGGCCCCCTCGCCTTCTTTCCATCCTTATCCTTCTCTCTGCCCAATCTTGTTGGGCAATCTCACCTATCCTATTGGCTTTCCTTGCCATCCAAATGCTGATGACTCCCAAGGGGCCTGGACAGCTTTTCTGGACCCCCCTATCTCCCACTGCCTCCTCACAGCTCCTGTCAGATCAATCAACAGCACTGCAAATTTAATCCTAAGGTTGAACTCTTTATCTCACCCCACGCTCCCAAACAAGTGTTGAGAAGTAGGTGGGTTCTCACTGTTTCAGTCTTGCACCTCATAAATAAGTAGGTCTGCTGAACTGACTCCATGTGAATTCTTTTGGGGAGAGTAGAATAAATTGCATGTATCTTCATTTAGAAATGTTGACTGTAATAGTTAACAATACTGTATTGTATATTTAAAATTTGCTAAGAATATATCTTAAAAGTTATAGCACAAGAAAAAAATGTAACTATATGTGGTGATGGATGTTAACTAGATTGATTGTAATCATTTTGCAATATATGCATATATTAAATCATTATGTTGTACACCTAAATTTAATACATTATTATATATTAATTATATCTTGATTTAATAAAAGAAAGGGCAGGGACTTCTGGTCAAGATGGCAGCATTGGTAAACATGGTACTCACCTCCTCCCACAACCACATCAAAATTCAACTAAACTACTGAACAAACTCCTTCAGAGCCACCTGAAATCTGGCAGAATGGAAGTCCAAAAACTAGGGAATTAAAGAAGTCAAAGTGAGATTGATAGGAGGGGTGGAGACACTTAATGGGCTATTCCCACACCCACGTGTGGCAGATAAAATTTGGGAGGGGAATCTCAGCTGCAGAGGTCTCCCCTGAGGAGCAACAGGTCCCAGACCCATACCAGGCCCTCAGCCCAGTGTTTCAGTGTCAGGAAGAGAAGTGCCCATAACTTCTGGTTGTAAAAACCAATGAGAATTGAGGCTGGAGAAGTCCTAGGCAGTTCCTCTTAAAGAGCTCATGCACAGACCCACTCAAACTCACTCCGGCTGAGCTCCAGCGCTGGAACAGCAGCTTGAAAGGCACCAGAGACTACAGGGAGGAACTGAATTAAATAGCACCAGGGAGAAAGCTGCAGGGGCAGCTTTCTTCTGGACAGGAATATTGGCAGAGGCCATTGCTCCTTTGATATGCCCACCCTCCATAGAGTAGGAAGTGGGCACCATATCTGAGTCTCCATCAACCTGGCTCACACTGTTGGCCCTGTGTTGGTGATTGATTCCCTGAGACCTGGCCCCATCCAAATTTTGGGCCCACCCAGGCTGTTTCCAGTAGCTCTTCCATACAAATGGCCTGTAGTGGCTCATGCTTCAGATTTTTCAAGATCTCTAAAACAAGCAGCATCTGGCCTCAGCTTGCCTCCTACCTCTTGCTAAGTCACCCCAGGCTTGGCACTAGTCGCAGCCAACCTAAGTTCACAGCTTGGCTTTGCCTGGGCTGGGTACCTCCAAGCCCAGCACAAGTAGCAACCATCAGCATATCACTTTGTAGCTCATGCTGGGTAACCCCAGGCAGAACACAGGCAGCGACTGACCTTGGTCTGCACCTCCTGAGTGAGCATACCCAGTAGACAGCTTCAGACCTTGTCAAAGAACAACTACCCAACCACCTCCATAAGCAACACACTCAAGGGGCAACCTCAACAGGCACCAGAGCCCTGCTGAAGTAAGTTCTTCTCTGTGGGGTGAGTCCCTCCACAGCTGATCCTCCACAGGGGTCAGTGGTCACAGCCAGTCATTGCAACTGATTGGTCCTGGGGTAATCCCTCTCACTGACCTGCTGACAGAAGTCAAGGCACAACTACAAGAGGAAGATGTACACAGACTACATGAGAAGTACACCTTGAGTACCCAGCTTGGGTGAACAAGAAGGCTGTGCCACTGGACCTTACAGAACACCTAATACATTAGGCCACTTCACCAAGCCTAGGAGACATAGCAGCTCTGCCTAATATATAGAAACAAACACAAGGAGGCAGCCAAAATGAGGAGATAAAGAAACATGTCTCAAATAAAAGAACAGAACAAAATTCCAGAAAAAGAATTAAGCAAAATGGAGATAAGCAACTACTAGATGCAAAGTTCAGAACAATGGTTGTAAGGATGCTCAATGAACTTAGTGAGAATGTAACAGGGTACAGAGCACAGGTCCCCTGATAATAGGGGAACACCCCCACAATCCTGCCTTCAGGCAGGATCAGGGTGGGGAGGGGTGCCCACAAAGTGGAAGGTACAATGATTAGGCACACTACATAACAAAGGCAAGTTAACAGCAATGCCTTCCTGAAGGGAAGAAGGCTACTGCCCAGGATGAATTGTGTACATGACTCCCAGAACATGAAGTGACTTGGACATAGCCAAGGGGAGTTCATACAGCACCTGTGCAAGAGGCAGGGGCAGATGCCCACTCCAGATGCCCCTGTGTCACTGGGAACTCTTGCCCTGACTAAAGATGGCAGCCAAAAGAGAGTAAAAGACACTGGGGAACTGACAAATATGGCAGACAGTAACACATTATAGGAAGGGCCGGATATGAGATCACATAGGCAGTTTTGGGCCAAACATTTAAATTAAGGTAGGCTGAAAGTCTGGGGGAGAGAGTCGCGAGGTCTGCAGTGAGAGAGGAGATTTGCCTGGAGAAGACAGCGGCAGAGCTGATGGAGCTGCAGGGACCTGTCTGGCCACCCAGACTCACAAGAGATGCTTACAGCTGAACTGTGACTGGATATGCTGAGTTGCAGACTTCTGCTTCTCTGAAGGATGTATGGAGAAGTTACTCTCTTGGGACATGTGCTTCCCTGGACTCTACTACTATCCATTGTAACATGGCACATATTTTCCTGAATGACTACACGGAGGCTGGGAACAGCACACCTCAGATCATGAAGGAGAGAGCTGCTATGAGAGGATAGTGACTGAAACCCACAAATGCACATTCCAGAAGGATGGAGATCTGTTTGCAATGACCAACTGATGGGTAGATAAAGATATGGGGAACTTCTGGGCATTTTAGGCTTGTAGCCTTTTGGGAAGCAAGGGAAGTTCTAGGTCTAGTGGGAAAGGAGTGCTCTGAGCAGAAGTGCTCTCAGCTCCCTCAAGGTTGGAACCCTGTTAATAGAAACCTGTTTCCTTCAACTCTAATTGTTGGGTCATGTGTAAAGGAGCCAGGTGGCTGAGCCCCGCTTTGCTCAGTAACAAGAACATCAACAGCATAAAAATGGAGCAGTCAGAAATGAAGGATACAGTAGATAAAAAGAAGAATAATTTACAGGAAATCAACCATAGATAAAACCAGGAAACCAAAGCAATGATTTGAAATATAATGAGGCCAAAATACCTAATCAAAACAGAAAAAAAGAATAAAAAAATGAGGAGAGTGTAAGGAGTCTCTGTAACAACTTCAAGTGTACCAATATTTGCATAATGGGGATGCCAGAAGGAGAGGAGAGGCAGTAAGATGTTGAAAACTTATTTGAAAAAATAATAACAGAAAACTTCCCTAACTTGTTGAAGGGAACAGACATATAAGCCCAGGAGGCACAGAGAGTCCCAAACGGGATGAACCCAAAGAGGCCCACTCCAAGACAAATCATAATTAAAATACAAAAGATTAAAGACAAAGAGAATTTTAAAAGAAGCAAGAGAAAAGCAGTTAGTTACCTATCAGGAAGCTCCCATAAGACTGTCGCTGATTTCTCAACTGGAACTTTGCAGGCCAGAAGGGACCGGCAAGAAATACTCAAAGTGATGAAAAGCAAGGACCTACAATCAAGATTACCCTACACAGCAAAGCTATCATTTAGAATTGAAGGACAGATAAAGAGGTTCCCAAACAAGAAAAAACTGAAAGAATTCATCACCATCAAACCAGTATTATATGAAATCTTAAATGGCCTTCTTTAAGAAGAAAAAAGATAAAAAATGTGAACAATAAAATGGCAATAAATATATATCTATCAACAATTTAATCTAAAAACCAAAATAAACAAGTTGAACAGAAACAGACTCAATGATAAAGACAACATTTTGAGGAATGGCAGATAGGAAGGGGAAGGGGGGAAGAATGAAAAGATTAATGAATTTAGAAGTACAAATTGGTTGTTACAGAATAGTCATGGGGATGTAAAGTATAGCATAGGGAATATAGTCAATAATACTCTAATAACTAATGGTGTCAGATGGGTAGTAGATTTATTGGGATGATCACTTAGTAAGTTATGTAATGTCTAACCACTGAGGTGTACACCTGAAACTAATATAATAATGTATGTCAACTGCAATGGAAATTTTTTTAAATGATTTAAAATTTTTTAACAATTAAAAAAGAAAGGAAACAAAATAAAGAAATGCTACTCTGTATCTGGAAGCCCTTAGACCTAAATATGACCTGAAAAATCTAAGCATTGTAATTCTACAAACTAGTCTGAAATAAAAAGTCTTAATAAAAAGGCTTTGTATACCTGTTAAAAGATCCATTATGTATTTGTAAATATTTTGTGTATGTTAAATATTTGAAAATGTATTATAGTTTATTGTATAGTACTCGCCCCCAAATTATATTTACTTTCCTTTCCTAAAAACAATCATATAGCTCTTGAGTTAAGGAAGCCTATTCTTTGGTCTCTTGTACCATATCAGCTAAGGACATTGTGGTCCATATGTGATGGAAGGCGTGGGGAAGATCAAATTTGATGACGGTGCTGCTGGCTGAAATTCCACCACCTTTCAGAGGCTTGTTTTTAAAGGGAACAATGAAAAAAAAGTACAAATCTAAAAGCTGCTTTTCTTACACTTTTATTAAACTACATTTTCTGAAATTTAAGATAAGTTCTATTACCAGTTCTAAGAAAGGCTGTTTTTCCATAAGACTCCTATGTGGGCTTTTAGGAATTCCTGGGGTTAATAATTTGTCTCAGAGCCAAACCCCTGGCTTCGTTTTCCTTTGCCCATCTGCACACTTTGCATGCATAGGATTGTTGGTGTGCGTATGTATCCAAGATTTTGCATATGGAATGAGGATGCTTTCAAAAAGCAGGCCCATAAAAGTTCCAAAGGAGGCAGTGAGTGCTTGGAGTGGGTCCAGGCGTACACTGCAGATGCGCTGCTGCGATGGGGGGTGAAGAGGAGGTCACAGCTCTGATCAGGCTGCCTTTGCTCAGAACCTCTGTGCTCTTGAATGGATGGCACTGGCTCTGCACATTTACTATTTATGAGGGGTTTTCACAGGGCACTAAGTATGAAATTCATGGAGGAAAATGCAAGGCTATTTTTAATGAGTGCAGGATAATGTCTGTTCTCCCTTGTGTGTGACTCAAAGCAAAAAAAATTGATAATAATAAAGAATAAGAATAGTAATCATCAAACTCTCTAACTTGCTGTGAAAGAGGAAACAAATAATAATGGGCTAGTTATGATCTTGGGGGTGTCTTAATCTTTTTCACTTAGTGCCACAGGAAGACAGTTGTCTACTGGAAGCAATGGTTTATATGGGTTTAAGTCATGATACTGCCTGAGGCGGCTGCTAGATGAGGAGGAGCGGAAAGGAGTATTTGATCAAAGAAAGAATATTTAAAACATTAGGTCAGGATAGCTGGGGAACATTTGGAATGTCTAATTTTGAATTCAGGTTTTTCTTTGACCCTTAAGTTTATGTCAGTAAGTTAAAGTTTTCAAAAAAGGTTGAGATGAAGAACAAAATAACCAGCCCCAGCCCCTGACTGGATCTGACCCAAGCTGCAGCCACGAAGCAGATGCATTGGGGGAGAGTAGCTGACAGCACAGGTCAGGCCCAAAAGCTACAGGAAAGAGACAGAATTGCAATTTACTTCGGAAGAGTCTTGTTCTATTTATCTTGCACTCCACTGTGCATAACACAGCTCCTCGTATACAGTTGGAACTCAAACATAGTTTTTGAGCTGAAGTGATTGGCTACCAATTTGACAAACACAGTAAGGGCAGGGAGTTGGGGATGTGACAATACTTGAAGTAGCTTGTGCAGTTGAGAGAGAATGGCCTTAAAGAGTGACCCCGGAGGGGGGACAAGAAAAAGATGTGGCTGATGAGCCTTGTAACAAATCTTTTGATGAGATGCAAACACAAAAGCCTTGATTTCCAAACAATGCAATGAGACTCAAACATGGTCTAAATCATTTACAAGGAAAGGTAGAGTTTGCTTAGGAAGGACACTTAGGGGTTGTCATGTTATCCATTTATATACAAATTCATTCCCGGAGTGGACATCCTTAGTAGGTGTCCCTCCGGTCCCTCACTGAGGTATGGCCAGCTGGGAAGCCAGTGAGCGGCTACACTGCCCGGATGCCTTCTTTAGCATGTGGATTTCTCCAATGTGCTGTGGATTTCTCACAGTACTTTAAAGTACTATGCTGACACGACAGTTGTTAAGACTATGGTAAAACAACACTAGAGGAAGCACTTTGAAAGGAAGAGACAATCTATAAAGGGGTGGGCAAAGTAGGTTTACAGTCGTGAGTATGTGAAACAGAGTTTATTCTTGTATTATTATTTATTAATTATTATTTTCCTATGTACAGCTGTAAGCCTACTTTTGCCTACCCCCATCTAATCTAACATTGACACATTAGCAATCAGAGAGTCAGACTGCTGGAAAAGGAAATCAAAGGATAACACATTGGTCTAACACCTGTTCCTTGGTAACTGTTTCTGAGAGTCATCTGTTATTTTAAAAATAAAGGCTAGCGCAAATGTTTATATTGAACCTATTTCTAAGTTATTAAGTACCAGCTTTTAGAGGTTATTGGCAGATGACTACTATACAGAAGGTAGCAGGAGCTAATAGAGTAGATGAGGTTGTCCAGGCGAGGAGTAGACAGAAAAGTGGAGAGGCAGACAAGCTGAGCGTGTGTGTTTGACAGAAGTGCAGAGAAGGGCCTCAGAGGAGACAGAGGTAACAGCAACACTGACCAGGGAAAAGCCGGGGGCGTCATCAGAGGATATAGACACCAAACGAAGAGAGTGTTTCTCCAAAAAAAGGAGTGAGATTTGTAGATTTTACTATATGATAATATTTCCTTTTGGTGCTTAACTCCTTTAAGCTTCAGAGAGTTCTGTTCCTACATGGCTATTTGTGGGGTTAGTGATCCAGAAATATAGGTGCTTCATAAGGATGTATGTTTTAAATAAGTCTACCATGACCATTTTTTCTGAACCAAACATGGAATCACATGAGCTGACAGTGGGGCGCATGTTTGACATCAGGTTGTACTGGAAAATGGGAATGAAGGATAGCTGGGGGTGCTCCCTCCCTGCCTTTGCTTCGAACACTGAGGGACCACAATTGTAGTATCTCCACATGAAGTCTCTGCACCCCTCAGGAATTCTTGCTGTCTAAATAAAGACATTAATGCCGTTTTGAAAATAAAGTTTATTAAGATTATTTCTACTCTAAAAATATTCATTAGAGAACATTCTCACTATAAAAAAATACAAGAAATGGAAGAAAATTACCCATTATACTAACATCCAATCTCTGCTAACATTTTAATTGTGTTTCCTGTCTTTTTCTACACATTAAACAAAATTTTTTTACAGTTATGACTACTTATAAATATTTTTATCTGTTTTTCTCCAGTAGACATGACATAATATAATCAGTTTCCCATTTTATTTTAAAGTATTTATAAAGATTATTTTTAATGGTTGCATTACACAATTTAATTAATGAGGACCCTATGATCAAACATTTGTATTAACTACTAATTTTCTGTGATTATAAGGAACTCTGCCTTTAACACATTTATTCTAAATGCTTTTATATTTTTCACAATATTTAATTTAATAGATTAAGAAATATGAATGTTTTTAAGGCTACTGATTTAATTTGCTAAATTGCTTTCTCAGTTGGGTCCCAGTAACCTTTGTTTAAGCACAGACTTTGTTATGAGCGCAGATCTGGTCTGAATCCTGGCTCCATGGGCTGCAGTAAGACCCTTAGGGGCTCCCTCCAATGATAAGGGCATTTTGGGGGCCACCTGCTCCCCCAATAGGTAACCAAAATACAACATACAGCTGAAAAATGTATTTTAAGAAACTCTAATGAATAGGTGTTTCCATGTGATGAATATTTTAATGCTTTTATTTTTTCCAATATCAATTTCAAACTAATTTTTTTTCCTCTTTGTTGGTGCTCTTGTTTTACTAGTCTGCTTGACACGTGTCTGGTTCTCTTGTAGAGTGGTAGGGTCTCATAGAGCCACCCTCTGTGCCTGCAAGAACTGAGCAAATTCAATGGGTCTCTCTAAACTTTATCTTTAAACTGAAAATAACAATCTCTGTTTAATTGGGTGGTCTGAGGGTTAAACCAGTTTGCTTGCTTTGCACGGTGCCCGTATGCAATAAGCATTCACTGAATGGTAGGTGCTGTGGTTTTTGGAGAGATATCCTTAAATACCAACAAAATATGACAGCACCTACCATTAAAATATCTTTAATCATGTGTAGCAGTTTTTAAAAAATAGAGCCCCAATTTTGTTTAATTGTACTCTTCTTTGCTTACTAGTGAATTTGAATGTGTGTGTTAATAGGTTATATGTGCTTTTAGAACTATGTGTAGGGGTTCAAATCTTAGTCCTGCCACTCATTTGCCCTGTCACAAGGCCTTTGGTGGCACACCAGGGAACACCCAGACTCAGCAGGACTAAATAATAAGGAAATGTGCTGTCTCCCAGAAGATGGAGCCCCAGTTAGATCCACTCCAGGGTTCTAGCCTTCCCAGAAGACCTGTCTCTGTCCCACTTCCAGTGATGGTGAGACGAACACAGCACTTCTAGGCATCACATGCACACACAACCCTACAAAGACAGCTGAATTTTCTTCTGATTTCTCATTGGGAAAGAACTTTCTAACCTAAAAAAGTATAAATTAATAAAATGATTAATACATTTAAATTCGGTAACATTGTTAATTTCTTCAGGATATTGATTGCATTAGGTATTGAGTGTTTTAGCATTTCTAAGAAAAATGAAAATTAAAACTATGACAAAATATCTGTATATACATTTCTATATCTTTATATACATCTCTATACATCAAAATATCTTTATATATTTAATAGAATGGCTAAAATACAAAAACAACAACAACAAAACCAAAACTGGCAATACCGAGGGTCAATGAAGTTGTGGAGCAACTGATTAAATTTTCCTGAAATCCTGGCCAGAATACAAAATGGTGGAGCAAGAAAGACAAGAAAGGAACTGTCTGCTAATGAGAGTGAAAAATTATTTCCCCAAATCCACCGAGGTGATTTCTCCCCCTCTTTTGATCAACCAACACGTGGCACCTGGGAAGAGTGGGACCACACCTTTGATAACCAAGACCCTTGAGGGCCTGTCTCCTGGGCCTGGGGTGGGAGCCAGGCTCCCCTAGGCACTGGCTCCCCGAGGGGCTGGGGAGGGGCTGCCTGAACGAATTCGAGGTGATGTGAACCTGGAAGGGAATAGATGCCTGATAGGCAAAAATAGCACGTGCCTGTTAGGTGAGTGACTAGGCAAGTGCCTCCACACCTGTGACCCTCAGTTTCTCCCTGTACCGGCTGGGGGATGTCCACCTTAACCGAGTGTTTGCAAAGTATCTGGCACGGACCTGTCTTGGGCTCAGTGCTCAGAAATCGTATTTCTGCTGATTTCAATTTACCTACATGTGCATTTTATATAATATGTTGTCTTTCACAGTGATGCAATAACTTTTGCAAATTTATGGAGGCTATATTAATTGGAGAATAAGAATCTATAGAAATCTGCAATGATTGTCTGGTCAAGTGCATTTAACCTTTTCTTTTTAAAAATTTCTTCTAACACTTTTAAGCCTAGAAAGTACCTCAAAACCCATTTGTATTTTACTATCTAATACAAAGTTGCATTTTTCCTTCTAGGCTTTTTTTTTAATGTGATTTGTTATATTTAACTCTCTTAAGTCCATATGGGATTTGGTATGGTGGTAGACGTAAGAAGAGGATCTATATTGCTTTTCCTAAATATGTAACTAATTGTTTCACTGTCCCTTAAGTAATGCTTCCCACATTGATTGTGATGCCTCCATTACAACAGAATATATTTGTTATAAAATCTGAAGCAACACACCAGGAATACCTCTCCTCGTGTGAAACAGAAGGGTATGAAAGAAGCACCCCCACCACTGACCCCCTCCACAGGCTGCATGCATGAGGTTAGGAACTGAGGACTGCCTAAAATTCAGTCTTTCCACCTGGCTGACTGTCCTTCTCAAATCTTCATTTAGCACGTTTGATTGACTTTCTGTAGTTTTGCTCATATCAAGTCTTCACAGTGCTGATTAAGATCATTATAGGTGTAATTATTCTTCCCAGCATTGTAATTTGTAGCTCTTGGAACAGCATGCTTTTTGTGGCTACCCCATGACGTTGCCCATGTCAGCTTCCTTCTCCTATTTTTAACAATAAATCCAGTACAAATTTGCATACCTTTTTCATTTTCATCTACCTTACCATTAGTGTACTACCAGGCAGAGACTATTTTTATAGTTATTTCTTTTCCCACTATTCTCAGCTCCAGACAAACTGATCCGCCTTGAACATCTTGTTTCCTTTCTCACCTCCGTGCCTTTCCCGTGCTATTCCCTACAGCTGGCAAGCACCTGTCTCCTCATTCAGTCATGCCCAAACCCTATCCATCAATGTTTGGCATATTGGAAATAACGTAATAGGTGAAGATGTATAAGTTCAATGGTGTATTATACAATAACCAAAAATGAACATAATGAACAAAGTGTTTACTAATATATGTAAACAAATTGGCTAAAATTGATTACAAGTAGGTAATCTCTCTCTCTCATGCACGCTCTCGCTCTCTCTCTGCCTCTATCTTTGTGTCTGCCCCTCTCCCTCTCTTCCTCTCTTTTTCCTCCCCTCTCATTTCTTGTTACTGTTTTCTCTTGACTTAATTCCCTTTCACTACACATAGGCTTTCTCCTTGTGGGTGGGGGGCAGAAAATGACTATAATAGAATCTGCAACTCCGAGAACCAGCTCCAAATGTTAAAAACCCACGGGAAGGACTCTGACAGGTGTGAATCGACTCATAGGCTCATTTTAGACCAATTGCCATGGTCAGGGGAATGACTACCTTGATGACCAGGCCAGACCTGAAATACAACTCTCCCTGTTGTCAGAAGAAGGACAAGTGTGATTGGCAGCATCATCAAAATCACTTGATTCAAGTGGAGAAGAAGTAGCTCCTCAAAGGAGACGTGTGCACATAAATTGGGGTGGGAAGAAGATTGGGGAAGATCTCAGGAGAAGAGCCAAGGTGCAGAGTAAACAAAAAACAACAGTTGCAATCTACAAACTGACATGCAAGGCCATTTGTGATTTTTCTTGTGGGGGGAACCTGACACACTACAACCTCCTTTTTCATCACTCCATACTTTCCCTCCTGAGTTAGGGACACTGCACTGATTAGAGCTCTGCAACTCCTGGGCTCTCCCTTTGCACGTGCTGTTTGTTCTTCACCTGAGCCCTCCTCCTTCTGCCTCCACCTGTCTGATGCCCACTCGTACTTCAGCTCATATTGCAGCTGTTGCCTGCTCCAGGAGGCCTACAAGGATCCCACGCTTCCCCCCAATCAGAGCTGGCATCCGATACGTGCCGCTGCCTGCCACCTCACCCCTCCAGCGCTGGAATCAGGACTTGAAAACCCTTGCAACCACCATCACTGAAGAACCGAGCACTTCCACCACCCTTCCTGCCAGAAAGACCTTATTTTCTTTTATCTTCCAAATCTCCGCTTGGCAAAAGCCTTGTCACACAGAGAATTTAGCTGTAAGAGACACTGGGAAATGTAATCTTTCTCATAATAAACAGAGGGTTGGAGAAGTATTGAATGAGCCAATTTCCAGGAACTTCCACAAAAGCTGTACTGTTACAGTCATACAAATTTATGGTGGTCACACTGTCTTGGTGGATAGTTTTATAATTTGTGTGAAATCTAGTTCCCAGAAATACTTTTAATTTAACATCCACTTTATCAGCTACTAATATTGCTAAGTCAGCTTTCTTTTGGGTATGAATTTTCTGGTAGATATTTTCCCCATCTGTTTATTTGTAACCTTTCATGTTATTTCTTTTTTTGAGAGATATAATTTGTAAGACGTGTGGATAACTGGGTTCTACAAAATCTAAAACTTCAGACTTGTAATAAGTGAGTTTAAAATATTTATTTTTATCATGATTAGGAATGTAGTAACATCTCTGACATTTTATAGTTTCTAGATTATGAAAGTTGTTCTTTTTTTCCCCCTCCTTTTCTGACTTCCTTTGGACTGCCAGGTTTTCCTAAGTCCTTTTTTTTTTCTTCAACAAGTTGCAAGTTACACATTCTATCTCTAATACTCAGTGGTTTTAACTGACTTACGTTTATATTTTCCTAACAGCGTCAGTAGTTAACCTTTATCTCTAGCCTCCTCCAAGACAAGACTTTTCGAACAAGGGAACTTCCCTCCTGATTCATCATAGTCCCCAAACACCCCTGTTATTATTGTCTAGATTTTGGCTCAACACTTTTATATCTGTGCTTGGAAAGAAGAAAGATGTTTCTCCTTGTGACCACTCTGCGAGCTTCATCTAGTTGTTGTGATAGCAATTTGAGCTCTTCCTTTCCCCAGGTTGCTCCTGGCTTCAAGCCTCCATCTCCACCCTTGACTCCCCTGCTGTTACCGTTTCATCCGCATCTTCTGAAGACCCACAGCTCGCTGGCTCACTCTGTGCCCTGCCATGGAGTCACCCTGCAACCCTTCAACCTGGGAGCGGCAGAGCAGGTTCCCATTCACCCAAGAACATGAGCCCTGAGCACAAAGGACAGGAAACCACTGCATTTTCCCGAGCTCCCTTGTCTGCTCCCGCCCTTCCCTTTTTCAGCGCAGGGCCTTGCCTCTCACTTCCCAGGAAGTTAGAAGCCATCAAGTAAGAACTCAAAGATTTCTGTTAAAGGTGAGATCATGTGGTATTTGTCTTTTATTGCCTGGCTTATTTCGCTTAGCATAATGCTTTCTAGCTCCATCCATGCTGTTGCAAAGGGTATGAGCTCCTTCTTTCTTTCAGCTGCATAGAATTCCATTGTGTAAATGTACCAAAGTTTTTTGATCCATTCATTTACTGATGGGCACCTGGGTTGTTTCCA
>CM052539.1:172113252-172134980 GCA_028533065.1 Trachops cirrhosus | reverse complement strand
AAAAAAAAAATAAAAAAAAAAGAACTCAAAGATTTCCACTGCCTCACCAATAAATTCACCTACACCCCCACTCATATTTCCCTCTGTCTCACAGGAAGCAGCGACTTTTTTCTGCTGCTGGACCAGATTTCGGACATATATAATATGTCCTAATATAATCCCTTGTATTTTTAATTTTCCCTTTGTAATCCCTCATTGCACCACCAAACAATAGTAGCTAAATCAGCCTTACTTGTCCTGAACATTTAATAAATATTTTAGAGGATAAATGAATAAATTTGTCGTATTTACAAAATAGCCATAATAGCTGTCTTTCATCTGAGATATTGCTAATATATTAAGATATTGTAAACACTCAGAAGTGAACTTTTTACAAGTATCTGCAGATCATAGTATGAATTCACAGAACAAATACCTGAATACAATTGCCTAACTCATAGGCACCAGGGATAAAGAGTGAGTAAAATAGGCGTGGGGCCTGCCCCCATGTAGCTGACATTCTGGAAGAGGAAAACAGGAAATAAGTGATCAAAATAATTTCAAATGATGGTAGGGGCTATGAGGGGGGAAAACGGAGTAATGGATAAGAAGGAATATTTGAGGGAAAACCAGAAGGCCAGTGTGACAAAAGCATAAAGAGCAGGGGAATCAAGTATGAGGTGAGGAAAGGAAACCAAGAGCCAGATGATGAAATCATGTGCAGATTCTATTGTATGTGCACAGAAATCATGCTTAGGTTCTATTGTAAGTGCACTGAAATCGTGCGTAGGTTCTATTGTACGTGCACTGAAATCATGCTTAGGTTCTATTGTATGTGCACAGAAATCATGCTTAGGTTCTATTGTATGTGCACAGAAATCATGCTTAGGTTCTATTGTATGTGCACTGAAATCATGCATAGGTTCTATTGTAAGTGCACTGAAATCATGCTTAGGTTCTATTGTACATGCACTGAAATCGTGTGTAGGTTCTATTGTAAGTGCACTGAAATCGTGCTTAGGTTCTATTGTACGTGCACAGAAATCATGTGCAGATTCTATTGTATGTGCACTGAAATCATGTGCAGATTCTATTGTATGTGCACTGAAATCATGCATAGGTTCTATTGTAAGTGCACTGAAATCATGCTTAGGTTCTATTGTACGTGCACAGAAATCATGCTTAGGTTCTATTGTACGTGCACAGAAATCATGCTTAGGTTCTATTGTATGTGCACTGAAATCGTGCGTAGGTTCTATTGTACATGCACTGAAATCGTGTGTAGATTCTATTGTACATGCACTGGCGTATCATGGACTTTCTTAAATTGCAGTAAAACATACATTGTAAGATGCACAGAAAGTGTACAGCTTAGTGACAACACACACACACACATACACATATACACCATGAAACAACCACCCAGTTCAAACTATAAAACATTCCCAAACCTCATGCCACTTCTCAATCTAACCATCCCCAGGCCCAAATCCAGCAAAGGTGAAGTCCCAGGAACCACTAGCTGGTTTCTACCACTGCAGATTACTTTTGCCAGTTCTTGAACTTCTTATGAATAGAACCAGAGAGTACAAACTCGTGTCTGGCTTCATTTGCCTGCCTGAGAGATTCAGCTATGTTGTTGCATGTGCCAGCACTTCACTCTTTTTTTTTTTTGCTTGTTGTATTTTGTTGTATATATCACCATTGATCTGTTGTACGGTTGACGGACATTTAAATTGTTGCCAATTTTTATCTATTGTAGTAAAGTTGGTATAAATATTCTTGAGTGTCTTTGAGTGGACATAGGCACTCATTTATCCCGGGAATAGAGCTGGGGGTGGAATTGCTAGATCATGGAATAAGCAGATGTTTAGTTTTATTAGCCCTCACCCAACAATTTTCCAAACTCATTATATACTCCCTTCCACCAGCAGTGTATGAGACCACCAGTTCTTCTACATCCTCAGCAGCATTTGATCTTGTCAATCTTTTAAATGTTTAAAATAGTAACCAGTCCAACAGGCATGTAGTAGTATCTCAATGCAGCTTTAATTCTACTTTCCCTGGTGATAAATGACATTGGATACCTTTTCATATTCCACTGTATACTTGGATGTTGGCTCTTGATATTGACCTGATTAAAATATCCCTCTGGTTGCTCTGGCGGGGACTGACTCTTGGGAGAACAGTGGAAGCAAAGGGAGTGTTTGGAAGACTATCACAGGAGCCCAGGCAAGAGATGCAGGTGGTGCGGATTAGCAATATCAAGGCATTAGAGAAGTGAAAAGATGCGAGATACCTTTTGGAGGAAGCCTACTACGTGTACCTACAGACAGGACATGAGAGAGTAACAGGAGAATTGAAGATGATCAGAACAATGGAATGGATGGCGGGCCATTTCCCGCAGGGTGGAAATCTGGGAGGCAGAGTGGACATCTGGAGCGTTAGAAGGAAAGTTGTCAGAGACGAGAAAAGAAACTGAATCACACCATAGCAAACCGTGTCATCCCCAAAATTAAAGAATAAAAATTCCAGTCATAAACTGTGCTCCAAGAAACACTCTGGGCAATGACAGAACTGCAGTGGACTTTGATTTGTTTTCCTGCCTTGCAAATGAGCTCTGCAGCACCATGCAGTGTAAGTTTGCCAGCGAAACTCATAGAACTTCATTTATCACTGATGTTGTTGCTTTTTTTTCTTCTTCCAAGAATAAGTATGTCTCTACAAGATGAAATAAAAAATCTAGGAATTTAAAATTAGATTAGTTCAAAATTACTGGCATTTTTCTTTCCGTGTAAGGTCACGCTGCCCTTGCGGGCAAGGGCTGGGGCAGTGACACATTTCGTTCTCCACCCCACACTTAGGCTTATTTTCATGTAATAAAAAGCAAACATCCAACATTTCCAAAGCTCGGTGCATGTGGCAAATATTTGTATCCTCATTTAAACCTTTCATTCTAAGTAACACTATGTAAAAGGCAGACTGCCAGACCACTAGTGTACCAGGTCATTTCTACGTGGAAAACAAAATTCTGTACTTGCAGAAATAATAAGCTGACTCTTCAAGTCTCCACCGTGTTAGGCTGCCTGCTGCTTTTTTTCGTTTTTCAGTTTTTAAACCGGTGACAATACTGTACGAAAGAAGGTCCTCACAGTTAATAATGGCTTGCTACAGAGAGTCCTTGTGCTAAACACCAATTGTATGAAGCATGCACTATTATTGTGTCCACTTAACACGTGAGCAAAACTAACCTCAGTAACTTGGCTGGTAAGAGGCAAGGCCAAGATCAGAACCCAGGTTTATCTAAGTCTAAAACTGAAGCTTTTGGTAGTTCCCAGCCCATGACAGTGTACAGTAGAAGTCAAATGTATGTATGCCTCTGGGGACCATCACGGTACCTGTCTCATGGGTAATTGTAAGAGTTAAAAGGTTAACACATATACAACCCTTAGAACTGTGCCTCGATTATTCTATGAGAGTGTTAGCTATTACTTGTTTTTAAAATAATAGCTTATCAGTGTATAATTCACATACCACAATCCAAACATTTAAAGTATCTAATTTAATTGTTTTCAGCATATTCAGAGAGTCATACAACCAACACAATGAATTGCAGAACACTTTTTCAGCTCACAAAGAAATCTAGCACCCATTAACAATCTCCTGCCACTCCCACTCTATCTCCAGCCATAGGCAACCTCTAGGCCATCATCTGACCTTATAGATTATAGATCTACAAAATCTGTTGAATATATTGCCTATTCTGGACACTTCATATAAATATGGGCCCTTGTGTTTCTGGCTTCTTTCATTTACTATAATGTTTCAAGGTTCATACAAGTTGTGGCGTGTATCAACACCATTTCTTTTATTGCCAACTAATATTGCATTGTATAGATAGATCATATGTTATTTATCCATCCATTAATTGATAGACATTTGGGTTGCTTCCACTTTCCGGCTATTATGAATAACAACACTATGCATACCTGTGCATGAACTTTTATGTGGACATGTTTTCATTTCTCATGAGTATATAACTGGGAGTGGAATTGCAGCCATCACTTGGCACTCCCTCTCTGTGTGTGTGTATCTCCGAATATGCAGGCACATAATTCTCACGCATGAACATATACCTTAGTGTATCTGTTCCAAATGACCTAATGAAGTAAGTATCCTTTCTATTTCACATAGTAAATGAAGAAACAGACTCTGGGAGATTGCTTTACATCTTCTTGGTCTTCAGCTTTCCCCGTGATGCATCCCAGTTTTTAACCTGCCATCCCCTCTGCCCAGGTCAAGACTTGGGGTTTGAGCGTAAGCTCTGCTCCTGGCCAGAAAGCCTTGCTTTAACCCCATGCTGGCCTGGGTGCCCTGCTCTGTGCTTCCAAGTAGTCCTGAGACTTATTTTACCATTACCCTGGTCACTCGCCTATATAGTATATTCATCACAACCTAGGGAAGGGGTACTGTCTTCCTCAACTTTGTCTTCCATGCCGAGCACGAGGCCTGGCATGTAACAGTTGCTGCATATATGTTGATGGAAATTAAGAAAAAAGGGGGGGAGAAATCTGGCCTAAAGACATGCTAGGAAGTGGTCTATCAGACCACTAAAATGTTTTCTATCACATCATATAGGCTCAGTTTGGACTGACAAAACAGAAAAAAATAGAGAGCGATTATTCAGATCAAAAAAAGAGTTTTCACTTTATTAAATCACTTAGCACAACATCACTTATAATAAGTCACCTGGGAGAGTGTTGCCCCAAAGATAGTGTGTGTACCATAGTGATACCCGGGATGCTGTAAGAGGTACGTGAAGGACACTTTTAACATAGCCCTTAAGTCTTTACTTCAAAGTATATTAGAGATAAATAAAATTATATCAAACTTATTACATCATTATTTAGAAGTAGGCCAAAGTCTTTTTTTAATGAAGACTATTCAAAATATGTATTAAGTAAATAATGGTGCAGTTTGAACAGAGATAGAGTGTAGATGGCACAAAAGATTCAAGTTTCTGCACACTATTTAATGGCATTTAAAATAATGGAGAGTTTAAAGTACAAAGTTCACTTGACAAAGTTGTGCTTAAGCCACCCAGTCCATGTTAATTTGTCATAGCAGCTCAAATGGACTAAGCCAATGAGGTCTGGAGAGGGTTCTGAAGTCCTTCCTTTCTTGATAAGCACCCTGGGGATGCTGATAAGCACTCAGAGCAACAAGGTTATAAAGCATAAACGAAGGATAAAGTAAACAGCAATAATACTGCCTACTACCACTTCAGTTTTACTATGTTCTTCTAGGTGTTTTACGGATGTTAAACTTAATACTACCAAAAAGTCCTATCAAGTAATTACTAACATCTCCACTTTACAAACGAAAAATTTTAAAATAAGAATTGGCTCACCTTTTCAGCACAACTTTATTACTTTATCAAAAGTAAGCACAGAGGCAGAATAGAAATAATAACATTATTGTCTGTATGTTCATTATTACCATAAAATAAAGTAAACCAAGCTAGAAGGGCTTAAACCATTGCCCTCACTGCAAGTTCTTAGCATTTGTTCTATTCACAGTTCCTCTCTATGGCTTCATTGTGAGTCGGAAAGCAATCTAGTCCAGGGATCAAAGCCCCCCATTCAAAACAAAAGAGCTCAGGGCAAGGAATGTATTTCCCTTTATGGTTTTGGATGGGGGGGAGGGAAACCTACTAAAACCTGATTTGGAATTTTAAAAAAAGCATTCTTAAAACAAATATCAATTACCTATGGTAAAAAGAATAGGCACACATACACATATGCTTGCTAATGTGCACAGCAGTTTCAGCTGCTTGCGGGGACTTCTGTTGCCTCTAGTTAAGTTCTAATTCATTTCCACACAGGTGCTGTGTGAGTTAAATACTTTGCATGCATGTGATTCTTTTTTTTTTTTTTGGTAAAGATTTCAAAGTGCTTCATTAGGAATAAATCCAAGAAACAAAATAAAACGTAGCTTCTTTTTAGAGCATCCTGAGGCTCTTTGTAGTTGCGAGGTAGGGAAGATAGTCTACTGCTAGTCACAGACCGCGAGGTTCCTTAGGTGCCTTTTATAAAAACCCATAAAGTAGGGAACTTTTTTCCCTACCTGGCTAAACAGCAGATTCCAAAAACTCTAGGGCTTAGGGCTCAATCTGGCCTGCTCAATTTGGCACTGTCTATATAAATCCAAATACCTGGCTTCGTATGAAAATAAGAAAACCTGGCAACAACTGGACCCAGATTCCTGCATTAGTTTTAGCTACTTGTAGCAGAGAGGGGCTGCTCCTCTTGACTGTCCCAGCAAGTTTCGCTCTTGTCCATTACTTGCCTGGCCTTGTAGGCTTCTGAATTTGGAAACCCTGATTTATAAACAGCCAACATTTTTGCTCATTATTATCTTGGGGGAACTCTGGCCAAGTGCACTGGAACACTGAGAAACAATGTCCTTTTAGCAAGTGAAAGCAGCTGGTTCACACAAGAATTGCTCATGGAGTTTGTGGTGTGCCCTGCTTTATGGTGCTCAGATATGCAAATGACAAATCCCCTGTGTTCCTCCCTGGGAGCAGGTCATTAATCGGTGTACTCTTGGTTCATTTCCTGAAAGGCTCATATTAAGAACTAGAAGGGACTTTAGAAGTGGCCCAGTAATTTTTCCGTCCAGTTTGCTACTTAGTAGAAGGTGAATTTTCTGCAGGTTATAAAGGACAAGAGGATGAATGGCGGTTTTCAAGTACGGCAGGGAGAGATGATATCCAGAGAACTGAATTACACTTTTTTAAAAAGCAAATACTTTCTCATGCGCAATTTAGAGGGTGGAGAACCTTACAGTCATCTGAGCTTCAATTCATTTAATAAACACCAAATGCATGCTGCATACTGTGCTAACCTGGGGACACAATGAATGAGATCGGTCACCTGCCCTGATGAAGGTCAGTCTGGAGATACTTATCTAAATATTTATACCGCAATAGTTACCTGAGAAGTGACGGGTGCCATCATACAGGTGGACCGAAGACCTGTCCATTAGAATCCCCAAAGAGACCCCACAATACTGCCATCTGTTTGCCTTCAAACAGACACAGATACATTTTGCCTTAAAAAAGATTTTCCAAAGGTCCTACAGCCATTAGACATCCCCACCAACATAAGTGCTCTCCAAGGCCTCCAGGGCCTGCAGGCATCCAAACTGGGGCCGTGTTCACCTGCAGAGGGGCAGCCGCTGTCCAGGGGCTGCCAGCTGTTGCACAGGACCCCGGCCCAGTGTTGCTAGAACACCTTAGGGTTGGTGAGAGAAGCCAGAAATTGGGAATTTAAAAAATATAGTGCCTTCTTTTTGGGAAGTTGGGGTTCAAAAATATTTTTAAACCTGTAGTTCATTAAAAAATGGGCTTGCAAACAGACCCAGACTGTCGCCTTTGATGCCAGGAGACAGAGCCCCACGTCATATTGTACTTACCAAGGAAGCTTACCAAGAACTGGCAGCCTGGAATTTGCCTTTTCCAGGAAGTTTCTTTAAGTCTCTCATGTTTTTCAAAATCGAACACAATAATAATGTTCAGACTTCCTACATATCATCTCTCTCTCCTTTTCCTTCTATGTATGAAAATAATTATTTTCATTAGAAGAGTGGAACTTGAAAACACTCATTGATACCAGTCATTCTTTAAAAGTAACCTTTGAAAGATATAAATGATTATGATGTAATTTGGTTCTTCTGTCACTAATCTTTAACTAACTTTTCACATTCACGTCATTTTGGCTTGGAATCACATCCTTTCCTGAGCACTTGGCCTTTACTTCTGGACTGGTCTTGAGCCAAAGAGCCCTGGAGTGGCTTATCTTTCAATGGCTACAAAGACTTCATTCTCTACCACTCACAGATGTTCTTATTTGCCCTGCCTGGATTGTGTAAGCTCGTTACATGAGAGGTTTTGTTTTGATTTTCCATCTCTCAGTTCTCAGAGCTGCTTTCCTTCTCTCTGACTGCAGCTAAAGAGAACAAGAGAGAACCAAGAGTGGAAAGCCCCCTGGTTTTGTTTTTATTCAGAGAAGGTTATTTTCATTTTTCAATTATTTTACTGCAGTTTCACTCCTCATTAGGACCTAATTTATGCACAATAAATAGAATTAATTTTAATTAGTAGCCCTGGATTGTGAAATTTCCTTAGTAACGTCCCAGAAGAGGCCTCAGCTTTAATAACACTCATCTTTCCTGTTTTTCTGGAACAGCATTGTAAACAGCGCGAATGAACCAGATGTGCAAACCAGTGTCCCTAACACAGTATATTTATGTAAAACATTTTAATCACCTTGGGGCATTTATCTGTAACATTCTAATCACTTTAGGATGCTTTGACTAACATTTGGTTCTCTTTTCTGACCTCCTTACACTCTCTGTAAGAGAATATGAGTTGAGCATGGCCAACACTGATCCTTCTCTCGAAATACCTGCCCTTCGGGAACTTAAATGTGATTGTTCTGTCATCATGACTTCAAGTTGAGGCCTGCAGAGTGAGTAATTCCTAAAAGTGATCGAATTTTCTGAGAATAAGGGAAGTGACAATGTATACCAAGGCAATAATAACACTGGCATGTCTAACATTTTTAAATTGCTTGCTACAGTCCAGCATTGCCCAATCTCTGCCTCTGTCAGCTCATTGAACTCCTGTTATGTCCCATTCTTCTCCGCGGCAGAGCTGAGGCCTGGGAAGGCCGTGTAATTCGCCCAAGGTCACAGAGGTGGGAGCAGACCACACATTTAAATGCATGACCCTATGGCCCCAGAGCCTGCTGCTCAAACACTTGGCTGTTCTTCCTTCTGGGCTTAAGGGGGAAAAAGCAGAAATATGGTTAAAGCTGATTTTTTTCCATACAAGTTTGTGTTGGGTAGTTTAGTTCTTCCTTTTTGTCCTGAATTCTTCATTTGTAAGTTCCAACAATCTATTACCAGAATGCTGTGGCAACTCACTATTATATGTATTCATAGTTCCTTGGAAGAAAGGCTACATAAATATTATAGAACCATTTTAAAAATATATGAATGTAGCCATCTAAATATATGACAGTTGTATTTCTCATTATAAATAAATAAATGGGTGCTCACTTTCTAACCAAGGCCTGAGGACATGGTTGCTCGGAGTTCCTCCATGTAGTTTCACAAGTCAGGCTGCTGAGGCTACCGGGTTCAAGGTCAGACAATATACTAGGAGTGAGTCTCCCTGACACCACAGGAAACTGCTTCCCAGGCAGTGGCTAAGCCTCTGTCTGCCTTTTCATTCAAGCCTTCTACTAAGCTAAGTAGTATAAAAGAAATATGAAGAAGAAGCAAGAGACTAGATATATAAATTGTAATATGTTCATATAGTGGACCACTACTCAGCAAGAAAAACTGAACTAAAAACAGGTACAATATGGATGAATTTCACTATGTTGAAAGGAGACAGACAAAAGGATACATATTGTGTACTACCCTTCATATAAAGTTTAAGGACAGACAAAACGGGGGGTGGTGGGTGGGGTGTGTATAGACTGGGAAGGGGCACGCCAGAAACTATGGAGTGAGAAAAATGTTTTATTTACTGATCTGGATGTGGTTACATCCAGGTACAAACATGTATTAAAATCACAAAGTTCTACACTTGTGATAAATGCACTTATAACCCAATAAAAAATAAAATGAAATAAAAAATACATAGGCCGACAACTATTGAGCTGTGTTGTGCATGGTAGGATGTGCAGGCTGAGCTGAAGGCAGGGGCCCGCTCACAACAGGGCTTGTATGTGCAGCTAAGAGGTTACCCTTCATCCAGTAAGCCCAGGGGCCTCCTGAAGAAGGCACGTGACCGGAGTGGAGCAGCAAAAGCTCACTCAGCATCTTTCTGTATAGAGAGGAGACTGGTGCTGGGCAAAACAGAACATGGAGACGAGATTACCTTAAACAGTCCTTGTCTGAAAAAAAGCTAGTTATATTTCTATCAACTGGGTCAGTACACACTTTCTATAAATACAAAGTGTAAATACATGAAGTTAGGGGGGGAGGTAGTAGCTATGTGGACCCACCCTGCCTCCCCAGGCATGCAGGCAATTTAAAAACTGCCTTTCTGAGGCTGCCCAGCCACTGCAGATTCAGAAAGCCTGGAGCTTCCTAGCACGGGCCTTCCTGGCTCACTGCCCATGTCTGCTTCTCATGCTTCCCCACCCCCAACTCCCATCAGGGTTGCGAATTCTTCTTTTTCACAGAATTCACATGGAGGAGGAAGAGGTGGTCACTGCTGGCCACACTGACCTAAATAAAATACAGGGGTCACAAGGTCATTTCCATGGGGATTGTGTAATTTGCACATTCTCACTCAGGCATGCTGTCAGAATTCAAGGAAATTCCCTAATACAATTAAATATTGATGACTTAAATATAACCGATTTTTTTAAAACCTGAATTGAACATGGGTGATTTTTAATGTGTCTGATAGCTGTGGGAACTTTAATGTTTTTGTGTTGTTTTGTGCTGTATTTACTTATTTAATAAACATTTTTAATGTTAAACTGTTGGAAGTGTGTCTGTTTATGTGCTTTATACATACACAGGATAATATGTCAGTAGTTAGGGCTCTCTTCTGATGTAAATTTCCTTAGGTACGATCCTGTATTTTTCATTAGATGTGCTCAAGTAGCCACTTATTGGCCATTAAATAAGATTTTTTTAAAATGCATTTCAGCAAATGTAATACTCTAATTTTATTGACTTATTTAAATTATATTTTATTGATTATGCTATTAGAGTTGTCCCAATTTATCCCCCTTTGCTCCCCTCCACCTAGCATCCCCCATTCCCTCAGGCAATCCCCCCACCATTGTTCATTTCCATGGATCGTGCATATAAGTTCTTTGGCTCCTCCGTTTCCTATACTATACTTTACACCCCCATGGCTATTCTTATAACTACCTATTTGTCCTTCTTAATCCCCTTCCCTCTTCACTCATTCTCCCTACACCCTCTTCCCATCTGCCAACCACCAAAAACTCTTCCTGTTCATGTTTCTGTCTCAGTTCTTGTTTAGTTTGTTTTTTAGATTCAATTGTTGAAAAACATGTATTTATTGCCATTTTATTGTTCATAGTTTTCATCTTCTTTTGCTTAATTAAGTCTCTTTAGCATTTTCTATACTAATGGTCTAGTGATGATGAACTCTTTAGCTTTTTCTTATCTGGGAAGCTCTTTATTTGCCCTTTGATTCTAAATGACAGCTTTGCTAGCTAGAGCTATAGGTCCCTGCTTTTAATGATATTGAGTATTTCTTGCCAATCCTTTCTAGCCTGCAAAGTTTCTTTGGAGAAATCGTGAGACAATCTTATGGAAACTCCCCTGTAGGTAAGTAATTGTTTTTCACCTACTGCTTCTAAGATTCTTTCTTTAACTTTAACTTTTGGCATTTTAATGATGGTGTGTCTTGGGGAGGGCCTCTTTGCATTCATCTTGTTCGGGACTCTCTGTGCTTCCAGGACTTGCAAGTTTATTTCCTTCACCAAATTAGGGAAATTTTCTTTCTTTCTTTTTTTTTTTTCAAATAGATGTCCAATTTCTTGCTCTTTCTCTTCTCCTCTGGCACCCCTATGATGAGAATGTTGGAATGCTTGAAGTTATCCCAGAGGCTGCTTACACTATCCTCACTTTTTTATTCTTTTTTCTTCTTCTTGTCCTGATTGCTTGTTTCTTGCTCCCTTATGTTCCAAATCATTGATTTGATTCTCAGCTTCATCCACTCTACTGTTGATTCCCTGTAAATTGTTCTTTATTTCAATTAGTGTATCCTTCATTTGTGACTGGATCTTTTTTATGCTGTTGAGGTCCTCAGTTCCTTAAGCATACTTATAACCACTCTTTGAACTCTGCATCTGACATATTACTTATCTCCATTTCATTTAGTTCTTTTGCTGGAGTTTGATCTGTTCTTTCATTTGGGCCATAATTCTTTGCTCATTTTGGTAGCCTTCCTGTGTTCGTTTCTATGTATTAGGTAGAGCTGCTATGACTCTGTCTTGGTACTGTGACCTAATATAGTAAGTGTCCTATAGGTTCCAGTGGCACAGCCTCCCCTATCACCCAAGCTGGGTACTCAAGGTGAGCCCTTTGTGTGGTCTGAGTACACCCTCGCCTTGACTGCTATTGACCTTGATTGCTATTGATAGGTCAATGAGAGGGATTTACCAGGCCAGTCAGCTGCAAGGACTAGCTGTGACCACTAACCACCAACCTCTGCTCTCTGCGGAGGATCAGCTGTGCAGTGGCAGGGTGGTAGTGCCCTGACGTAGCCTGTAGCTGTCCACTAGATTCGCAGGTCCTAGGATTTCCCAGGTGGTGCAGGCCAAGGACATGCCCCACCTGTACTTTGTCCAGGGCCACTGTGCCTGAGTTATAAAGCAATCTGAGATGGCTGCTACTTGTGCTAGGCTTGGAGATTCCCAGGTGAAGTCAAGATGTGCATCTAGGCTGGCTACTTCCAGTGCCATTCCTTGGACCACTTAGCAAGTAGTACAGGTGCTAGGGGCTCACTGAGGCTGGCTGTTGCTTGTTTGAGAGGAGTTAGGAAGTTTTGAAGCATGGGCCCAGACCAGCCATTCATATAGAAAAGCCACTGTTAATAGGTGTAAGTTGGGTGGGAAAGAGCCTCAGGGGATTTCCAGGGTAGGGCAAAACAGTGTTAGCCAGGTTGATGGAGTCTCAGATGGCACCCACCTGCTGGCTCCATGGCTCTGTTGGGGGAGGGTTCATAAAGGGACAAGGGCCTCTGCCTACTTTTCTGCCTGGGAGAAAGCTGTCCCTTAGCTCCCATCCTGATGTCAGACACTTCAGTTCCTCTTTGTATGTCACTGGTGCCTTTCAAGCTGCTGCTCCAGTATGAGAGCTCAGGAGAACTGAGTCTGAGTAAGTCCGTGTGTGGGTTCTTTAAGAGGAACTGCTTGGGACTCTAGAAGTTTCTTTTACCAACTAAACCCCTGCCTACTTTTGCAGCCAAAATATAGCCAAAGTATTTAAGCAGCCAATATTTTGCCAGCTTATATTTCTGGCATTGGAACACTGTGCTGGGGGGCTTGGTGTGGGGTTGGGGCTCTTCACTCCCAAGACAGGCCTCCTGAATTTTTATCCACCACACATGGGTGTGGGATCAGCCTGTTCCGTGTCTCTGTCCCTCCTGCCAGTCTGGATGGATGTGGTTTCTTTAATTCCATAGTTGTCAGACTTCCATTCAACCTGATTTCTACCAGTTCTGAGTGACGGTTCTTCTACATTTTAGTTGTAATTTCGATGTGGTTGCACGAGGAGGTGACTGTGTTTACCTGTGTCACCATCTTGACCAGAAGTCTCAATACTCTAATTTTTAAAACATGATGTGCTTGTGTTTTAGTGTACATATATGATATACAAGTACTTAACTTACAAATGGGTTAAATGAACCTTCAGGTACTCTCTAGACCTTTAGCAGTTCAGATACATACCCTATGAACCAGAAATTGTACAGTTTGAAGGAAAGCTGAAGGTCAGTCAACTAAACTAACCTACGGAACAAAGGGAGGCAGCAGCTCCATCAAAGCTAAGGAACTGGGCCAAGGTCATCCTATTGACACAGGTTCTTTACAAAGTGTTCTTTCACTCCCAAATCAGTTTTTTTTAATATCCTAAGTAAAAACTTGCCTGATAATTTGAAGAGAGAAAGAAAAAGGACATTAAAAATAACTATGAATGTATGGATAGAAGACAATGACCACCAGGGATGGGATTAACCTAGCTGTGAGCTGGGAAAGACAGGAAAATAGGGGAACAAGGTGTGAGCTAAATCATCACACCCCTAAGAAGCAAGAAAGCATTGATTGGGGGAGGGTCAGCTTTGTACACTAGACATTAATCGATGTTAATCGAGGATGACTTGGTCACTGCCAAAGTTGATCGGAGTGGGAGGAAGGTTGGAAGACAATGTAGATATATGGGATAATCTTTTAAAACCAAAATTAATACCAAAAAATTCATGGTAAACAATAAAAATATAAATACAGACAGAATCTGATGCTATATTTGGATGATCCTGCCTCAGTCTCCATGCCCAAATCCTGGCTCTGCTTCCAAAAAACTTTATTCACAAAAAGTGGCAGCTGACCTATGAGCCATGGTTTGTCAGTTTGGTTTGTTGTGGTTGTTGTTGTTGTTGTTCAAGTACAGTTGTCTGCCTTTCCCCCCACACCCCCCCAACCCCAGCCATCCCCACCTCCCTCCCCTGATTCCACTCGCCCCCCTTGGTTTTGTCCCTGTGTCCTTGATAGTTGTTAAAACACTTCATTAAAATTATCACTTACCTTGACTGCTTAGTTCTTTGACATCCTCTGAAAGTTTGTGCCCAAGGTGAGTGCCTCACTCACCTCACACTAGTCCTGGCCCTGAGGTGACTCCTGCAAACAGTGCACAGCGGCCAAGTTGGCTAATAAGGCAGCCTGAGTGTAAAAACATGATGCGAAACAAACAATGTAAAACAAAATGAAGTTACTGTGCATTTGTACATGTTATTTATTACGCTTTGATATAGCTCCTTTACATTCAAGACAGTACATTTTTATAAATGAGAGAGAAGACAGAAACCACGGTACCTCCTGGAGCGGGCCGAGGTACAAGGACCTCCATGCTCAAAGGCTCACTGAGCTGATCAGGGGCAAAGCTGCAGCACTAATAGATCCAGGGATGAAACTTGTGTTTCAGCAATTCCCACATTACTTCAGTGTCTAGTACCCTCTAATCTCACATTTATATCTCCCCAGGCTTCATATGAGAGCCCCTTTGGTTGGTTTGAAGCATTTATTATAGTTCAAAAGCAACTCAGGGTTCCAAAAAAACCGCAGTCCAAAGATGAAGTCAGAATTTCTTCAGGATGTAAGTGGTGATTTGCCGGTCTTATGATTCTCATACACTCATTTCCCAAATAACCTCCAGCCTGAAAGAACACATCTGAAATGTTACACCTCCTGCAAGAATGTACAGTACAGTGATTCCCTGTTCCAGGACATTATATGCTTTAGAGACTCTAACAGACTTTGGATCTTTTGTTTTCCTATTAAGGTGTCAGCTGAACTCATAATCACAGTTAGGATCAGCATGGCTTTCTTCTAGCTGATCAAGTACATACTTACAGATTTCCTGATGTCCAGATCTGAGAACACCGATACCCGTGGGGCCATTGTGAGGGCATTACAGTTGTCTTTAAAACTCTGCAAACAGTTCTCAGAATGCCTAATGTGATGTTTACCTACATCTACTCCGCCCTCACACACCCGCCAGACTATTAATTTGATTGTGCTAGAACTCTTTGGGCTCATCCGTACAGCCATCTTATATTAGAGCTTTTGGACTTTGTTGCTGCCAACTGAGATAATTGTATCCATGAAGTTTTTTTTCTCTCTCTTTTTAAGTTTTTTGTTGTTGTCGTTGTTGATTCCCAAAGATATGGTGAGGTTTATTTCTCTTTATATCTTGCCATCTAAACTATTTGGTGTGTCACAAATAAATAACACATAGCACAAGTTGTTCATTAAGGAAGAGAAAGTTAGGTCGTAATGAATCTCCTGGAGTCAAAGAACACCCCTCTATCTTTTCTCTCAGAGTGTATTTGGGATATAAAATTAGAACAAACCTGAGGACGTGCTGGTATGCATCTGTGTGCTTTTATTGCCAAGTACAAGAGGTGAAATAAGCCTCCGATAAATATCTCGGGGGGTACACATTCGTCCTGGACAACCCCAAAATGACTGTCCTGTACTGGAAAGAACATCATGCTCCCTCCAGTGATTTACAGACTTCTTTTCCTTTCTGTGCCTGCCAGCACATGCTGGGTAGCCCAGTTGGTCAGAGCATTAAGCACCAACTTCTCCACAGGAGAGAATGAGCCCAGAGTGCTCGGGGGGCACCGACGTGGGAATGCTCAGCGTGGACAAAGAGGAGGGCACGGTGGGGCGGGGTGAGCCCTGAAGAGCCAATCAGACTGTGGCCAGATGGAGCCCCGGGGAGCCATCTGGCTAGCTCGGCATTCCTGAAGTTAAAGGATACCAGGGCTACTTCCATGATTTAAGGTCCTCGTATATTTAAAAATAGGTGTTAAAAGTGTATTGAAATTGTGGTATATTTTAAGTGTTTATAACAATTAAAAACTTAAACATTTTTTTCTCCCACTGGTTTATTTCTGTGGTGGTTTTACCTCATTGGAGATTATGTCCAAAGTCCACATTTGAGGCCCTTGGTGAATGGTAGGCCGCAGTCAAATACCTTGCTGGCACTCCACAGGCCCATAGTTCACCTTCAACTTGGCCCAGACAGCCCGACAGGCAGGGCCTGCTTCCTGTTTACCCTGCACCCTGGACTGCCTAAGCAGGCCCTTAGTAAGTGTATATTGAATAAATGAACTGAATGTTCTTTAAACAGTAACAAAAGCTTTCTCACTTCATTCCTCTCCTGAAATGCCTCCCTACTTGCCTTCCCCTAACCATGCATCCTACCCACCTTTAAGGTTCAAGCAAAACACCACGTTTTTTATAAAGTTAATCTGTTCCAATTACTGTATCCAATTTCCTCAGAAGTCCTCCTGTGTTTACAGTCAGAACCGTTTATAACAGTTTGACACTCTTAAGTCCCCAACCCAGACTCCCATCCCAGCCCAGAAAATTCAGGCTCTTTGCTGTCAGGAACCCTGCCTCACTCTTCTCCTGTATGTACAGTGTAAGGCCTAACGTTTCCTGTGCTGCCTTGACGTCTTTGAGGCTCATGGGGCCCAGAGGTCTAACCCTGAGCTCTCCTGCTTTGCCAGACAGTCCCACCCGGTGGAAAGGTTCCCCACTTGGTTCCCCCATTAGCCAGAACAGCTGTGCCCTACCTGCTCCTCAACCTAATGGATATTACCATATTTTGCCATGGATAATGCGCACCCACGTTTTTGGCCCCAACTTCCAGGAAAAAAAATCCTTTGTCTTAGTGTTTTAATTTATTTATATTTAGATCTTGGTTTTTTGTATTATAAAGGAATTTTAGCATTTATTTTTGAGCATATCACGGCACAAGAAATTTTATGTAATAAATAATTACAAAACACAAGAACAGATACAAGGTATTTCAGGTACTATGCATGTATAGTGTGCATCCTTATTTTTCCCTCAAAATTTTGAGCAAAAAAGCACACCTTTTACACATCAAAGTATGGTAATTCCCTGTCAACCTGTAAAACTATTCCATCAAGCCAGTCACATCCTCCCGTGGGGACCAGGGGTCACCCTACTTCTTGTTGCTACAAAGCCTGCCTCCCACAGCCCCTGCGTGTTCACTTGACCCCCAGGCAACCCTCTGCGGTATGCAGTGTCCTCTCAGAGGCTGTGAGTACCCATAACTGATATGCTGCTGTCACTCTCATCTGCTCAGTGCTGGTGTGGCGTGCTTGGCCATCGTTTCAATTAGGGTGGGAAATCCCTCCTTCAATGATGGGGTGAATAGGAGGTGATCAGAATGGTATCCCACACAGAGCTGTCACTTAATAAATTTGGGTTAATTATAAACTGTGAAGTGCCTAGCCAGGTAGGGGAGTGGAAATTTTATAAATATTTTATGTAAATGATGACAGATTTGTTTTCCTACAAAGAATGTACCTGAATCATATAGGAATGGCTTCCATTTGCATGATTATATTTCAAGCAATATTTCCTTTACCACGCATTATGCTGTTTACCAGTAAAAGTAGTCTTAGAGCAAATCTGTACTTACTTTCCATATTACCTACCCGGCATTACATTGTAATCCTAATTGCTAAATAGAATTACATTATAACATCCACTTATGAAAACAAGATGCTAGTATCAGACTATAATCAAGAGACCAAAAACAACTGAAAGCATATGAGAACTCAGACTTCTCCCACATAACAATTTACTTAATCTGTTTCATTGCCTCCATTTATCTCGCTTCTTTGTAAGCAAAAGTGGCAACATTGAAGGCACTGGATTAAAACAGAATCATCCTGGGATTTGCGATTAGTATTAATGTATTAGTGCTTCAAAGAGAGTTTCATTGGCTTTACTCTGCTATTTTATCACTTAGTTTCCCAAGGTCCAAGCAAAAACAACAACAACAAAAACACGTGTTTTTGTGTATGTCAGAGTTCCTGTGTATTTCAACGCAGCAGGTAAAAATCATATTCACCAACAAGCAGCAGCTCTCCTGCCCAGCCGGTCACACTCCTTACTCCCGCCAGCTCTCCTCTCCTCCCGGGGCCCTGCAACTTCCCTCTCTTGGTCAGTGCTGATGAGCCTGGGACCAGGCTCTGAGAGGGAAGGAAGGACCAGGAGTTCTGATGAAACCTCATACCCACTCCAGTACAGCTTTTCCACCACACTGGGAACGTAATGACTCATTTTCTAGCCTCAGCTGTCCAAGAGGAAAATGCCAGAAGGCAAAAGTTAGCAGGAATGATCATTACACAATTCAGCAAAGTTCAGACCAGAAGCGAAGTGCAAGGCCATTCTTTGAATACCTGGTCAAGGCCTGAAATTAAGCTACCACTCTGCCGTTCCTTCTCCCCTAATGGGTGGTGCCTGTAAAACACTCTGTACACTATTGCTGATCACACGATAAGTATAAGGCTATTGCCAGATGCGAGGGTATGTCTGGTGCTCAAGGTGGAGAGCAGGCAAAGGAAAAGAGATATTTCCAAATAACTCAAACAGCTTGCTACTGCGGACTAATCATTTCACCGGACCTGGAGGAGTAAGGCGGGCCTGTGCGCTCAGCAGTGCTGCGGCTCTGTGCGCAGACTACGCTTCACGCATGCTCACGTCCCAAGGCCAGGCTCTCCATGCTGGTACAGCTCGTGGCTTCTGCCTTCAAAATAGGCAATATGAAGACAGGCTTTGCTCCCCACAGCTGCTAGAAAAAGAGGAAAAAAAGTACAAAATAAAAAAACGTTCCATGCATGGTGCTCAGGGAAGGGGCCAGGCAGGATGCTAAGCTCCTAAGGAAAAAAGCAGGAATGTTTCCTCCGGAAATAAGAATTCTGTGTTCAGTGGAGTTGAGCCACCAGGGTCGCAGCTGGCCTGCAGGTTTTGTGCCCAAAGTGTGCCCACTTTGCTGCTGACTGCTGCTGGCTTCATCAGCCAAAACAAAGCCTTCACATTTGACCCCTCCTCCCCCCAGATAGGGAGACCTTTCTCAGTGTTCAACACACACACTTTCCAGATTTCTTTAAAACTTTTAGGAAAAAGTAAAAAGGAAAAATATTTTCCATAATTCAATTATCTAGTACTAATAGTTTTATGTGTATATTGCCAGTAGTTGCATACATACATAAATGTATGTTTTTAAAACAGAGCATAGCATATAGTCAATATATTTTTTAATTTTTAAAATTTTATTTTTCATTTTAAGAAATATATATTTACTTTATAATTTTTAAAGACTTTATTTGTTTTTAGAAAGGGGAAGTGAGGGAGAGAGAGGGAGGGAAACACTGATGGGTGAGATAAACATCTATTGGTTGCCTCTCACATGCCCCCAGCCAGAGATCTAGCCTGCAAATCAGGCAAGAGACCAGACCAGGAATCGAACTTGCAACCTTTGGTTTGCAGGTATTCCAAATGGATGGTTGTACCGTGGTTTACCCAGCCGATCCTCTATTATTGGATAGTGTGAATGTTTTAATTTTTCTAGAAAAACGGAACCTATTTCCATAAAATAAAAATGCCCTCTCCATATAATTGGGTTCTAGAGTTGAAAGCTCAGACTGGTTTTTTTGTTTGTTTTTTTTGAGCTTCTACATTCCTTCCAGCTTTACTGCTAATGACCTGCACTTCCACCCCCTTTGTAAATGCTACCTTAATTCCTTCTAAAATTTTTCATTGTAATTCAAACAGATATTCCACAGAAATTCAATATTCCTTTCATTGTGGTAAGAAAGCACAGCTGGAAGTCAGGAAGGGCGGTGTCCTGGTTTGACCTCTAGCATTGTGGTGAGAAAGTCCGGGGCAGCTATTAGAGACTGAATTTTGTCCCCCTCGGCCAAATCCAGGTGTGGAAGCCCTAACCTCTAGAACAGCCAGCGTGTGACTGTACTTATATATAGGGCCTTTAAAATGGTAATTAAGTGAAAATGAGGTCATTGGGGTGGGCCCTAACCCACTCGACCTGGTGTGCTTACAAAGAGAGGAAATGTGAACACAGAGGGAGACGGAAGAGGTGCACAGGGGAAAGGCCGGGTGGAGACACAGCAAAACAGGCCGCCATCTACAAGCCAAGGAGAGGGGCTTCAGAAGAAACCAAAGTTGCCAACACCTTGATTTTGGATTTTTAGCCTCCAGAACTGTGAGAAGACAAGGCTCTGTTGTTTACGCCACTCAGTCTGTGGTATGTCATTGTGGCAGCCCTAGCAAAGTAATACAGCAAATGTTGAGTAAATTACTTGAATCATTGGGGCTCTGTGTCCTTCAAATAAATTAGGGGATAAAATTATGTGATCTGCAGGATTCTGAAACCTTATATATGTCATTTATTTTTAATGAGGTCGGCACTAACGAGAACACTGTGATTCACTAGCACACACAACTGCAAGTCCAGAGGTTGGTCAGATGTCAGGGCTCTTGATTTAGTGTATTCACTGTGTTTACAAGAGCCTAAAATTTTTTTTTTGTCTCTTTGCCCTGCATACCACAAGCATAGGCTTTGTCCTAAGCCTAGGTCTCTCTGTGGTTGTGAGATGGGCTGCCAGCAGCAATAAAGTCAAAACCCTTCCTTATTCACAACTATCAGGGGTGGGCAGAGAAGGCCAGTACACTTATATCCCTGCTTCATTGGCCCAAATGGATTAGACCTCTCTGTTTCCAACTCAGTCACTCATTTAGAGTTACAGGACAGTTGTCTTCCCCCTTATCTATAGTTTTGCTTCCCATGGTTTTAGTTACCTGTGGTCAACCACACAGACACTCAGAGAACATGCAAACTCCACACAGACCGTGGCCCCAGGTAGGAGGCCATTTTTTTCTCATCGGTGTTATAACAAAATGAAGTTGAAGAAAACAACATTATTCAAGGATCTGCTCTATAGTACAATAACATATTTATAGAGAGAAACTATGTTGACATAACTTTCATTACATTATAATTGTTCTATTGTTAGTAATTGTCATAAATCTCTTATAGCACCTAATTTATAAATTAAACTTTATCATGGGTATGTATGTATATGAAAAAATAGTATACACAGGGTTTGGTACTATTTGTGGTTTCAGGCCTTTACTGGGAGTCTTGGGAGGAATGTCTACCCTGCAGACAAGGGGGCAACTGTTGTACTGTGACAGGCTTGGGGCAATAACCTGGCTGGAAAGAAGTTCGGGGAAGCAACTGTAATGGCCACTAAAGCTAGGAGTGAATCATTTAATTTCCGGTCAGGTACGATTTCTGTATAATCATTATGCATACTTGGGAAAATGAGACCATAATCTGTACATAGATTTCAAACATAATAACATTTTTGTGAACACTGAATTTAACAATGTATTGAATATAACTATACACTTTATAGACATTTAATCAAATATAATGAGTTTATATTACCATTTTCTTTGCACGTTCAGAAACCAATACATTTTTTTTCAGGTGTCAAATGTCCCAGCCCCTAAAAGGCTCTTAGACCCTTGGCATGTGCACAATGAATGAAGAGACCC
>CM052539.1:172095101-172112752 GCA_028533065.1 Trachops cirrhosus | reverse complement strand
GAAGCCTTAAAAGCCTCAAAAGCCTTGAGTCTCATATTTGAAAGTGTGAACTTTACAATATGATATATTATAAATTGTACCCCTAAAACCTATATAACTTTATTAGCCAGTGTCACCCTAATAAATTCAGTTTTAAAAGTGTACATATTAACAACAGAACTATAAACAGAGCCATACTTTAATTTCTAAGGAAATGTCTAATATATTCCAACATTACAGTATTATATTTTATTTCAAAATGTGATGGCTTATGGTTTTGGGAGACAAAACCCACAAATGTGGATTATTAAGATAGTAACACCAGGGGTCTGAAATCCGGCGTCAAGGAATCTGCTGGGTACCCTTAACCTCAGAATGTTTCTTTCACAATAATAATTTTGGGGTATATTTAAGAATAAAAAGAAGCTAACAGGAAATAAAATAAAATCACCTACCACATGGTCAACAAGTTAGCAAATTGTCTTCTTGAAGTTTCTAAATGTACAAATACTCTCTACGCAGTTGAGGTTCCATACGCTTCTCCATCCCTAACACTATTCGAAGTGTTTCCGGAAGTGGCTCTGCCACTTGTGATTCCCACCAGGACGGTGTGAAAATCTCAGTTCCTCCACATCTTCACCGGCCCTTGGTATTGCCAGTTTTGTTTTATTCTTTTGCTTGATGTGAGGAACATGGGAACAACTTGTTTTCACAGACTCTTTTAACACTTTCTAAATTTTCATGGATTTTTAAAAAAGGTTTTATTTATGTTTTTAGAGAGGGAAGGGAGGGAGACGAGAGGGAGAGAAACATCATGTGTGGTTGCCTCTCACACACCCCCCACTGGGGACCTGGCCCACAACCCAGGCATGTGCCCTGACTGGGAATCAGACCAGCAACCCCTTGATTCACAGGCCAGTGCTCAGCCACTGAGCCACACCAGCCAGGGCTCATGGATTTTTTATTATGTGTATATATTAATTTTTCAATGAAAACAAATTAGTAAAAAAACAATAAAAACGTGGCATCTGTTTCTATCATTCATGGGAGGAGTCCTGGAAGCTCTCACTGCAGAAGCATTTAGCCAGGGTGTCTCAGTCCTAGCCAGAGTGAAAGACAGTTTACCCGGAGCTCGGCTTCCTGCCTGCTGCGGATTCAGGAAGGCCTGGAGCAACTTCCTAGAAGAAACCTCCAGCCTTAAGTGAGAGAGGGTGGGAAGTTCAGTTGGAATCCCCGCTGTGTGACCCCCTGTGCGATGTGAGGCAAAGTACTTAACTACTCTGCGACTTACTTTCTTCATCTGTGCAATGGGGTAAATAACATCTGTTGGTGTTTTTTTAATGACAGAGGGTGTTTTTGTGTGTGCAAGGAGCAGTCCCAACTACTTTAATTTTAATCAATATCCATTATGTTAAAAGTTTTCATTTTTACCCTCGCTATTTTTAAGCCATTAAGCACAATACACATGTATTATTTTTATATTGTATTTTTTGCTTTTATATATTAAATCCTATCTTTTTATAAATCAAGTGGAACACACCTTTCATCAATTCTTTGATTGATGTGCAGTTCATTCATAAATTTAATGAATGAGAATTTCTTCAGTGGCCAATACCTCTTACATAATTAATCAGATTCCTTACCACGATTCCTTGTCCAATCAGACATTTCAAACCATGATTATGAATTTACTGTATTCTATTCTCTCAAACACCTCAAACACTTAAAATTCAGACTTACAAATCTCACAAATAAATTTTTTCTGAGAGTTTAAGCAATTATTTATCTAATAGATTAGTCTTAAAAAAATTTAATCACATTCTCTTAATCAAATATCTCTTTTAAAAATCACACATATTTTTTAAAAAGCCACAATGATTTTTTTTAAAAAAAAACTAGCTTTCAAACAATTTACCCAATATATCATTACCTCAAAGTACCAAAAAAAATTTTAAATACTTTTCTGAGGTTTTACTCACCTACCGTGGTAAGTCAGCTGCAATGACTCAGCTGAAAATGAGGCCGATTTTTGAACTCATGTCTCGAGCTTTCATTGCATCCCACTTTGTTTCCTAATTTTAAATGTCTATTAACTCCTAACCTGTGGCATTTTACTGACTATGTGAAGATTAAAAAGTGATCATTTAGCCCTGACTGGTGAGGCTGCATAGGTTGGGCACCGACCTGCAAAGGAAAGGTCCTGTCGGATTCCCGGTCAGGACACATGCCTGGGTTGCAGGTCCAGCCCCGATCAGGGCACAACTGATCGAGGTTTCTCTCTCACATCAATGTTTCTTGCCCTCTCTTTCTCCCTCTGCCACCTCTCTAAAATAAGTAAAAATAGTAATTATGATAATTTATATAAATAGACAGTCTTCACTAGTAGTATTCAGAACGATAGAAGTATTCAGTTATGCACCCGAGTCTAGAAAGGAGAGTCAGATCGCAAACTGCAAACCAACATTGCCTTCCACTATTGGTCCTTCCCTTCCTTACCACAAAACCTGATTTTGCTCTGGGTACAATACACTCAGCTAATAAACTACAATTTTCCAGCTTCCTTGCAGCTGGGTATGCTCATGTGACTGCTTTCTGGCCAATCAGATATACGCAGAAAAGATGCAACTGTAGAAATTATAAGAAGTCTCCTTGAAAGGAAGGGGCATACCCTTCAACTTCCCTTCTGTCACATGAGGCACTCCAGTAGCTATCAAGTGCCACAACCATGGATGGCAGATACAGAAACCGGGAAGCTCTAGTTCCCGATGACCATGGAGCACTGTGTTACCCCTGGACTGACCACCTATAGATTTCTTTTAAATGAAAGGAAAATCAAGTTCTATCTTGTTTAAGCTTCTGGTTTTCAAGGCTCTGTTATACACAGCCAGACTAATTCTGACATCTTACATATCTTATTGTCCCACCTTCAAATAGTAGAACCCTGCATTATTAGCTAGAAAACCAAGAATGCCATATATGTTGGATACATGGACACAGATTTTATAAAACATATTTTTAACTGTTGCCTCATTAAGGTCACAGGTTTATAAGTATTTAAAATTTTTACTATTTTACTATGTGGTAATTCATCTTTCATAAAATTCAGTTGTTTATTTAAATAATATCCAAAATGTCACCAGGGAGCATTAAGAAGAAAAAAAATAACCTGAATCAATGCTGCCTGCCCCTTGCCAAAGTCTTTGTAAAATGTGGGCCCCTCTAGGGTGCATGAGGCAAGCCCTAGGCACTCAGCCAATTTAATTGGAGTCTGTGGGGACTAGCCTGTCACTCCTTAAACTAGGGGACCTCTTAGCCTTTGGCTCGACCTCCCCTGAACCTAACACTGCCAGATTGGCTTTCCTCATCTATTGTTCCCAAAGAAGCTTGGCAGAAATATAACAAGATGGGGTTTTTCTTTCATTTAGCACTTTAGATATTTGAAATTGCATGAGATGACTCAATTCCAGGAAACTTCAGGTATCCTGTGACACTCATTCAGTGAAGTGTTGAAAAAAGACCTACTCCAGGGTTTTACTGAAAGTCGTGAGCAAGCCAGTTTGTGGGAGGCAAGGACGAAATGTAACTGCAGAAGGGTGTCTCTTTCATTCCCTTTGAGTTTGCAACACTGGTCTTCTCTGCCTCTCTCCTACATTGTTTCCTTGGGCCCAGCCCCTGCGTGCTGGGTCCCAGAGAAGCCCCACCACTGACTTCCCTATAACAACTGGCTCGCACCCTCCTCCAAATTCTATTTGTGAATGTGTGTGCTTAATTATAAGCTCTTTCAAATCCTTTGAAGGGAATATTTATTTGATGCTTATTAAAACTTAAATATTAAATACTATCTCCTTTACTTATCTTTTCTTCAAACTATGCACTGTGAGGTTTATTTTACAGATGAGAAACAAACTCAGAGGTTAAGAAACTTGCCCATGTGGCAAGGTAAGTATGTATTGGAGCTATTTATTAATCTCAAATTCATGCAGTTTTTCCACTGCCTCCCTCAACCATGCCAGAAAGAAACTGGGATATTAATGTCCCTTGCTACCAGAAAAATAGAAAGATGGCTTTGGGATATGACAGACCTGGGTTTAATTCCACTTGGTTATTTCTGAGCTATGCAACCATAGGCAATATATTTAAACTCAATTCTCTCGTCTGTAAAATGGGAATAATAACAGTACCTACCTACCTAATGGGGTGGTCAAAAGAATGTGAAAAAGAACTTGGCACATGCTAGATACTGGGTGATTAGTAACAATGATGGCTTTTGAAAATTAATTTAATCTTCAAGATCACAACTAACTGAGCAGCTAGTATATGCCAGGCCCAGGAGTTCCAACTGCTTTTAAAATGTCATTGAAGAAATAGAAATTCATTCCTTCTACAAGTGTTTATTGCACATCTACTCCATGCCAACACTGTTCTGGGCATTCTGGAGCTTCCATTCCAGCATGGTGGTGGGGGAGGAGCAGTGAACACAAAGAGTTAACTATATGGCATGTTAAATGATAATAAGTGGCCCTGGCTGGTGTAGCTTAGTGCATTAAGCGCGGGCCTGTGAACCAAGAGATCACGGTTCGATTCCCAGTCAGGGCACATGCCTGGGTTGCAGGCCATTTCCCAGCAGGGAATGCACAGGAAGCAACCATACATTGATATTTCTCTCCCTCTCTCCTTCCCTTCCCCTCTGAAGATAAATAAATAAAATCTTTAAAAAAAAATGATAATAAGTGCCGTGGGAGAGAAAAAGTAGAGGAGTGGAGGAACAAGTTACGGTATTATACAGAAAAGTCACGGCAGGCCTTATTGAGAAGGTAAGATTCAGAATAAAGCTTTGAAGGAGGCCAGGGAGTCAGCCAAGTAGACATCTGAGAAAAGAAAAGAGGTGGATTTACTGTAACACTAGCGAAATTTAACTTTCAGGGACCCTTTCAAGGACTTGTATCTAATTTTGTATCTGTGATTACTTAACAAAAGTCTGTAAACTAGCATGCATTTTAGTATTTACCCCTGCAGAAAAGCATTTCCAACAGAAGAATCAGAGAAAAGACTCTGAGGTGAGTACATCTGCCTTGCTCCAGGAATAGTAAGGAGACCCCTGCATAGTAGGGGCAGTAGGAGCGGAAGAGGTAGGAGGGAGAGGGCAGGTCTTGTAGGGTCTTGGAGGCCACTGTAAGAACTTTATCTTTGATGGGAAGCCATTGGGGGTTCTGAGCAGGCTTGTGACATAATCTAACTTAGCTTCTTTCAAAGCACTGTTTTCCCTGACATGCTGGGCAGAAACAAGGGAATGGCTGGGAGGCTATGGCAGTAGTCCAGGAAAGAAAGATGATGGTGGCTTGGACCAGTATGGAAGCAATGACAATGGACAAGTGCCTGGATTCTGGATATATTGTGAAGGTCAAGGCAATAGGGTTTCCTGATGCATTGGTTGTGAGTTATAAAGAAAAGGGAAGAGTATTCATAGTGACACAGCATGAGATCACCAGCTAAGTGAGCCTGCAGATAGGAAGATAGCCAAGTTCTGAGGCAGGAGATGTACCAGATTCTCAACAAGAGTTTGGAAATACTGGCCTTCTATTTGATTGAAGAAATTCTTTCAGCGAAATCTCAGATTTAATTTCTTTAACATTCATTTGTAATTTAATTGGATGTTTGTTCAATTAAATTCAATGAAACTAAGGTATATATGAAGCTAAATCTTCCTCTCCCACTTTGTGAAATTTAACTGAGAAGATGTATCAAAAAGAAAAAGGTGTCAGAATTGGAGTCGAGGATTCTAGTCTCAGTTCAACAGATAATGGGACCATGAGCACGTCACTCAAACCTCCAGTCATTGATTTCTGCATCAGTGAAATGAGAGGATTGGAACAAATCTCTTCCTCTTCCACATTTACATGATTCTTTTTGAGATGAGTCTATACTTGGTAAGATTTCTTGTTTTATTTGTTTTGTTCTTGATATACTACAAGGATGATAATATGAGCAGAGATGAATTTAAGAGTGCTTTATTTCTCTTTCTCACACCCCACTGGGTGAGCAAGGGAAGAGCATAGCCTGAACCTAATGCTTCCATCAAAACTGAGTTAGAATAGCCCTCTCTCTTTGCAGGATTCCTAGGAGAATATACTCTGCAGTCCCTGCTGAGGAAGGGCTGTTTTGTTGACTTGGCAACCTAGGGATTTCCTGCAGGTATTTCATCAGATTGTTACCAGTGAGTAGAGTACAGGGTTGAAGCCAGAAGCAACAGCTCTTACCTGTTTGAGATCATCAACCTTCTTCAGAATCTGATGCAATAGCTAGCGCTCTACCAGGTCAACAGAAAAGACGTCCTTGCCACCAAGTATCAGAAATGAAACCCTTGTCCTTTAATAAATGATCAGACTGAAGACAGAAGTCGAGAGACTTGCTCTACCCACAACCCTGGCATTTCGGGGGATGCTCCAACCAACTGAGTACCTGGTCCGTCATTTGCTCTCTGGTCAGGGCACATGCAAGAGTCAACCAGTGAGTGCATGAAGAGATGGAAAAACAAATTAATGTTTCTCTCCCATCAATAAACAAAATTTAAATAAATAAATAGCTAATCAACTAAAAAAGAGAGAAACTTGCCTTAGGCCTTTCTGTTAGTAAGTAATGACTACAGCCCTAGAATTTAGGTCTTGACTCTTGACCAATGTTCTTTCCATTACATAATGTTGCCTCGGTAAATTTTATTTCCCCTGTTTTCCTACAAAGTTAGTTTTTTAATGTTTTATTTGAGGGGTGCCATGTTTTGTACTTAAGAGCATTACTGAGATATAATTTACAGAGCATAATATTCAACCACCTACAGTGTCCAGTTCCATGGTCTTTTGTACAATCACAGAGTTGTGCAACTGTCACCAAGATCGAAGTTAGACCATTTTATCACCCCAACAGGAAATCTCATACCTATTAGCACTCATTCTCATTCCTCCAACCCCCAGCCCTAGGCAGCCACTAACCTACTTTCTTTCTCTGTGGATTTGTCTATTCTGGGCATTTCATACAAATGGAATTACACAGTGTGTGTTTTCTGGTGACTAGCTTCTTTCACTTAGGATAATGTTTTGAGATCCATCCATGTTGTAGCATATATGAATACTTCCTTTTATTGTCAAATAATATTACATTGTATGGAGTGTTTTGTCTGGCCATTTGATGGGTGGACATTTGTTTTTTCCACTTTTTGACTATTACGAATAACGGTGTAATGAACACTCATGTACAAGCTTTTGTGTGGACAGAGATTTTCTTTTTGTCTATACCTATGAGAATTGCAGGCTCATGTGATAACTCTATGTTTAACATTTTGAGGAATTGCCAAACTGTTTTCCAAAGGGGTTACATCATTTTGTGTTCCTACTAGCAGTGTATACATATTCCAACTTCTCCACACTCTGGCAAACACTTTTTATAGTCTTTTCTCGAATTATAGCCATCTGAGTAAGTGTGAAGTTGTGACATTGTGGTTAGTGACCACCACCATGATGGACAGAGTAGGACTAAATAGTGAAGGACGAAAACAAATTCAAAACCAGATCATAAGTAATACCCTCATTTCTTTTTTTGAGCCAACATTTACTGAACCTTTATTATCTGACAGTTACTATACTAATCATTGTCTTAGGTGATCTCATTTAATTCTCATTATACCACCAGCAGTAGGTACTGTTACCAGCCTATTTTATAAATGAGGAACCTGGCTTAGAAAAGTTAAGAACTAGTGGCTGGTAAGTGGCAAGTCCAGGATTTAAATCCAGATCTGTTTATGCCCCTAATTGAAGTCTTTAACCACTACACTATACTGCTAAATATTTTACTCAGTAGATTCACTTTTCCAAAATGAGTCTGATCAATCATTACTTTTCAAAGGTTTACCCTCATCGTGCCTCCTTTTCAGGTCCCAGAGATATCTGTATAGTTGTTCTCAAACCGAGGCATCAGAATCACCTCTTCCACCATGCTTCATTACCTTGGTAGGTATTTCTGTGATGTACCAAAATTTGAGAACCACTGAGTCTGTTAGAATTAAGTTCATTTGCAATTAACAGGAACAGTGCCATAAACAAGACAGAAATTTATTTTTCTTACCCATTAAGATGCCCGGACTTAGTGAGTCCAGTGCTGGAATTAAGCTCTATGGTATTGGGAATAGGTTCCATCTTCCCTGTTTCTTTGCTTTGTGTGGCTTCTACTTACTTTCTAAGTCATCTCATTGTCCAATCGGCTGCTGGAGCTTCTAGGATTAAGTTTGAGTTCAAACTAGCAAGACGATGGAAGGAGATAAGAGTACGCACCTTCCCTAAATTAAGGATTGTCCAGGAACATGCACATACCACTTCTTAATCCCATTGGCCAGAATTGAGGCCTAAGGCCATGCTCTGCTGTAAGGGAGGCTGGAAAAAGTAGACTTTATTCTGAGTGGCCACGTAGTCAGCAAATTATTAGAAGTTCTCTTATGGTGGAGGAGTTAGGTGGGATGAATATTTGGGACAATTAATCTCTGTCACACCCAACAAGGGGGAAATTGTACCTAATTCCTACCTCAACTTTTGACAGAAGACCTAAAAGAAATTCTCTCTATAAGAGATTTTAAATCCTGTAATGAAGATGACTAAGGTGGTGGTTCTCATACTTTGTCACATATTGAAATCACCTGGGGATCTTAAACACTACTGATGCCTGAACTCCACACCCATGGCTTCCCATGGCAATCATAATGTGCGGCAAAGTTTGGGGCCAACTCTCCAAAAGCTTTGGAATCTTCAACCTAAGATCCTTTGAGTGTAGATTCGCTCCATCAGTGGCCAACTATTTTTTCCTCTGAATTGAAACCTCCGCAGTTGTACCGGTACATGGTAATCAGGTTAGGTATGATCGGGATAAATCTACTAGCCTTGCAAAAGACAACTCAGAGGGCATGTCTTACTGACAAAAGCCAGTGGCGTTTCATATATGGAGGAGAACATTTTAATCGTAGTTATATTTAAACACATGTGTTATTGCTGAGTGGCATGAAAATAGCTATTGTGTATGTGTGTGTGTGTGTGTGTGTGTGTGTGTGTAGCAGAACTCAGGCATGATGGCGTATCATGCTTGAGCACAACATTTACATTTCAAATACAAAAACCTATTCAAATCAAAAATTCAGATGGCCCTCTATATTTGGCAGTTTGCCCCTCATCTAGACACTCAGAAGAGCCTTTTAGAAATCTAAACAGTTTGAGCTGGTGGCACCTCAAACTGTTACTACCTGTCAGCTATTTTATGCATTCCAGCAGATAGGTGGGCAAAGGTTGTGTTTTCTTTGAATTGTTAATGCAGAGGTCTTTTAAATCTGTCTTTTAAGTTGAGATGTGAAATGAGAAGAGAAATAAAATAGAAAAATTTCAAAGAAGAAATCTAAACAGGTCATTTCATCTACCTCTTCACCTTCAGAAACAATAACAGTAAAAGGGTCTCAATAGACGAGAATCTACTATTTTTACAGCTCTTAAATGACAGGATCGCACAACCCCATTCTCAGTACACCACCTTTCCTTGGACCAATTTGCAGCTAGGAAATTTTTCTTGCAGCAAACCCAAGGGTTTTGACCAGGTTAATCTTTCCTCCTGGCTAGTTCTTCAATTCAGATAGACAACAGCATTCTTTGTGAAATTTTCTCACACACTTGGAAACTATAATTTAAAAAATCTTCAAGTTTCTCTTTTCTAACCCAAGTAACCTCCCTTCGTACCTTCCTCTTACATTGTTTTCCAATGTAATTATCTTCATGGCAATCTTCTCTTAACCACGAGATGTCCAAGTTTGTCCTCACATTGGGATCACCTGGGGAACATCAAAAACTGATGCCCTGTGTCCCGCCTCCCACAGATTGCAATTTAATTGTCTGAGGTGTGACCTGAATTTGGGGATTTTGAAATATTCCAAGTGAATGGAAATTGCAGACAAGTTTGGAAAACACCATCTAAACCTGCTGTAGGCCTATTACCCTTGACTTCTTCCTCCTCATTAATAGAACTTCAATGACACCCCCAGGTAAGGGATCATAATTGGCCTAAGAAGTGGTTCCCATCCTTGGCTACCATTGGAATCAGCTGTAGAGCTTTGGCAATAAGAATGACTGAATGCCACCAGCCAATTAAATCAAGATATTTAAAGGTGGGACCCAGGGAACTTTTACCTTTCAAAATGCTCATGACATGTTTTTAATGCACTACCATGATTGGGAGCCACTGGTGGGATGTCAGTGGTTCTCAGTGTTTTCCTAAGACCAGCAGCATCAGCTGGGAACTTTAATACAAATCCTCAGATCCTAACCCAGTTTCCTGAATCACAGTCTCTGAGGTCAAGCCCCCAGTGAAACAGGGAGCAGCCAAGGCAGGGGGCCCAAATAGGGATTTGTAATGGGGTCCAGAACTCAGTGTCCAGGAAATATTAAATATATATATATATATAGTGTCCTCGCCATCACAAGTCTGAGCTGGGCGATGGGACACATGGAGCAGGGCCATCGAGAGCTGTTTTGAATAGCAACGGTTTTGCAGATTACCTCTAGAACAGTCGTTTAACATATCTATAACCTTTAACTGGCTTCATAGATATGTTAAACAGCTGTGGCCATGCTTTGAGTCTGGGGGATGGGAGTGACTTCAACCCATGATGCAACTGGGAGACAACTCCCCTGGTTACAGTGCCTGTGTGAGAGCTTGGAGATGATTGGCTCCATACCACAGGGGCACACCTGCCCAGACTTACTATGGCAGCCCAGTAAAGCTGGAAAACTACAGGAATGCTAGCAGCTGTGGCCAATTGTGGGAGGAGTCAGAAATGGTACGGCAGAGGAAGATTGGTGCTAGGATTTAAACCTAAGCATGTCAGCCATGAGGCATCTTTTTGGGACCATGAGGCTTGGGCAGAGAAGAACCACAGACTTTTATTTCTTTTTCTGAGATACAGTACCCAGGACTGGGCAGAGGGGGAAGGAAGGACTGTGCGTTTGTGGGTATTCTGAAGGACTTTGGGAACTCAATGAAGACATCCAGTGATTCCTCTTAAGTTTGTATAATTCTTTAAATAAATAATCGCTTTCCTTTTCACCAATCGCTGGCATTGAGAGACATCTTTCCCTGGCAGCAAGCAAAGCCAACCTAGTATGGGGTGGGGGACCCCAGGAGCCCAAGGGTCTCAGAAATAGTATACCATTCACCGTCCCCCCACCCCCAGGTCTGTTCTGTAATACCAGCACTCTGTGTTTTAAGCTCCACATGATTCCAATACTTACTAAAGTTTAAGAAGCACTAGTCAAAGCCCATTACAATAGGCCTGGTCCCTGATTTCCCAGCCTCTTTTCCAACAACCGGTGCCATGTGACACAGTTCTGACCAATGAGGCCTAGTAGTAGTCTGGAAGAGGTGATTTCTAGGAAGGCTTTTCTCTCTTGATACAAAGAAATAGACAAGGCTGGCATGGCTCTTCTTCCTCCCTCACCATCTTGAAAGTGATCCCAGAGACTAGAGCTGCCATTTGGGGGTTGCGAGGCAAATAAACCCAAGGAAGGTCCAAAAGAATCAGAGAAGTGGACCCGATGTTAGCACCCTGCTGACTAATACCAGCAGTAACCTACCTCCAAGCTTCTAGTTACAGGAAAACTAAACCCCTACTTGATGAAGCCATTGCTAGTAGGACTTCATGTTGATTGCAACAGAACACAGCCCTGACATACAGAATCAGATCTTCAAGTACTTTTTTACATGGAGAAAATACAGATTAAATCCAGTATTTATACTTGGAGTTAATCATGCTAAATTTAAGGGAACTTTCACCTAATTGTGGTATTCTGAAAGTACATCAGTGGGTTCCAAATCTGGTTAGATGTCAGGATTCTCTGAGGGAGCTTATTTTAAATGATTCCTGAACCTCACCCCACAGGTACTGAATTGGAGTCTCCCCAGTTTGGACTGGAGTACTCTGTAACCTAGTAACTATTGTGCCCCTAGCTGCCCCAGTCCACAGCACTGAGACTAGGGGAAAATGAGTGTAGAGTCCAGAATACAAAATTTAAGGAAGCACTGACTCTCAGGGTTGCACAAGTGAAGATCAAGAGGTACATGACTCTGAGAATAAGTGCCTCCTTAAATTTTGTTTGCTAGGCACTTTACTTGGCCCTATCTCCACCCTGATCCAGATAAGGTAAATCTAACTGGCGGGACCTGTCTTTATGGGAAACCCAGTCAAGCAATCCTTTTTACAAAACTTTTAAGTCAACTGAACTATTTAGTTTTTCAGTGCTGGTTCCAGCATCATGAAGACACATTTATATATGTGTTTAGCTTCTATAGTTTAATTTCAATTTGGGGTATGCATCTACGTGTCCAATGACATCAGTTCCTTTCTGAATTAAAAAATAAATAAGTAACTACAGCACTGATTGTCTCAGGCCCTGTTCACCACATGAAAACGGGAATGTGATCCTGCAAGAGAAAAATTTAATTGAGTCCATGGGTGTCAGACAGCGTGGTGGTGACGGCATCCGGGACTGAGGTCCTCCTGTAGCTGCTAAGTCGTCAAGTGTTGGTTGCTCAAATTAAAAGTGGAAACTAGTAGGTGTTTGTAAAAACATGTGTCAAGCCTGGCTATTCCTGTTTCCTGAAAGCATTTTAGGACACATATATGCTCTGGTGTCCCAGAAATAGACGTGTGGGTAACTTAACACAAAGTTGTGATTCCTGTGTCCAATCTGTGCTGGACCATACGTCAGAGGAACAAGCGGTGAAAAATCTCAGTGGACCACATTCCGCAGCTCCCTAAGAATGCCTCATGGGGATCGTCAGCCAGGGAAGGGCATTGGCCAGGGTGACTAAGGGAAGTCCTCACGTGGCTTTGGCTGAGACAGTTCCAAAGGCCGGGACACCAGCTTTAGATGGATGCGTTTCACTCCACATTTCATGACTCTGGCTTTTGCTTTTATAGGTGTAGTACTGATGGGAACAGCTGGTGGCATGTAGCAGGAGGACAGCCTCAACCAAGTGAACTATAAAAGGGCCCTCTCATCACACCCTCCCACCTGCTGCAGAGAGGTGACAGGAGAGTACTCCTCGTCGTGGTGTGACTGGTGGGCACCCAGCATTGATTGGGCAAATATTTAACTAGTTACTAAAAATAATGACCACTCTTTATGGCTGATGTGTGCTAGAGACTCCGACGGACTCCTTCTCAGTCTGGGATTGTGTCTCGGGTTTAGGGCAGCAGGACTCTATGTCCCTATTTTACAGGACTGAAGGATCAGGCACAGTCCTACTTGTGAACCGGAAATTGAGTAATTTGTCCTGAAGCTGCTTTGCTACTTCCTTTTCTTTAAGTACAGACTTTAAGTGAGCAAGGGAACACTGAGCAGCAACTGGCAAACCAGGATGGGATTAAATCGATACCTTGATGTGTCAGAGGGTTTGGAGGGAGCCCAAAATGTGTGCCAGCCAGGATGATCGAGAACCCACACCCGGTCCCAGGGAGCGGCACAGACCTGCCAGCACACCCGGGAACTTTCGCAGCGCTCACTGCAATATGTGCTCCTGGTACAAGCAGGTCCCAGGTGGCTCTGCCTGCAGTCACACTTCGGACACAAGGTCAGGTGTTTTTATGAGATGCATCCTGAAGTATAGTGGGAAGAAATGACATGATGTCTGGGACTTTAAAAAATTTATTTAAATCTAAGGACTTCAGCAAAGAATTAAGAAGAAAAATAGTAAGAGCTGCTAGGTCAGGCAAGTGTGGCAAAACCACGGCTACCGCTGAATCTAAATATTGGGTGAATACAGATTTATTATTCTATTCTTTCTCATTTTGTATATTTGGAGAGTTTCGTAGTTGAAATCCGATTTGGAAGGTTGAATGGATCATTATAAAGCTTGTAAACCTGGCAGGAAATCGATGTGTGCCTTTTCATACTGCCCACTTCCTTTAGGGGACAGCAGACAGCAAGCAGTAAGGAGCCAGACCTGTGTGGAATGCGGTTTAGAATGTCCTTCCCACTCAGCCCTGTCCACCACCACCTGCTCAGGCTTAGGACCCTTATTTGTCACTGAAAAGATGGGAGGACTGGAGCTCAAACCTGGGTGCAAGTTTGTTCTGTTTACTGGCGGTGAGACATTAGATAAGTCATCTCCCTGCTCCACAGCTTCTTTCTTTCCTCTGTAAACTGGGTATCATCCTGTAATAATACCAGCCTCGTGGGTTATTGAAGGATCATGTGAAACAAGACACCCCGGGAAGTGTTAAGGAAGTGTTGTTATTAGCACCAGCAACAACATGACCTTGGACCAGGTGGCCACGTGTGCCAGCCTCAAAGTCCTCATTTATAAGATGAGGGGAGAGATTACATCACAACTCCTAAGGCTTTGTGAGAGCCATCCTGGAGTTGTATTAAAATGTACAGGCTGGGCCCCACTACCACTTACTGATTTAGGATATCCAGGGGTGGGGCCCAGGAAATCTATGCAGCTGATTCTGCATTGTAGCCTCACTGCGGGTCAACCGAACTAAGTAGCTCTGGACTCCTTGCTGTTTGTTTGTTTTGTTCCCAATCCTCACTCAAGAATAAGTTTATTGATTTTAGAGAGAGATAGGAAGGAGAGAGAGAGAGAGATAGAGACAGAGAGAAACATTGATGTGAGATAGAAACATTAATCGGTTGCCCCTCATACCCACCCCAACCGGGAATCAAACCCACAACCCTTGGTGTACGGGATGGTGCTCTAACCAACTGAGCCCCCTGGCCAGGGCCTCGTTGCTGTTTTCACGCCCAAACTCAGGCCTGACGGTTTGCTTTCTCCTCTGCCTAGAATGTTCTCCCTCAGATATGCACATAGCCCATGCCCTCATTTTAGGGTTCCATTGAAATGCCACCTCCTCAGAGAGGCCTTTTTGGAACACCCTGTCATTTGCTGTCCACTTACCCTGCTTCATTTTCCATGGTAGCATTGATCACAGTCAGTATCTGTTTAGTAACCGTCTTCTCCACTAGAACATAAGCTCCACGAGGATAGGGGAGTTTTTTTGCCCAACTCAGTTCAAGGCCTGGATAAAGGCCAGGTTCTCAATAAATATTTGTCAAGGAAAGGAATGAATATGGAGATCTTCTCTCTAGAAAACACTTTCCTTTGGCTCCACTTTTGTTTCTTGGTTCTCGTTTGCTTTGGTTGTTGACGGTTTTGACCTAACTGAAAACCGTGGCCTTGCCCCTTGTCCAGCACAGGGCTAAGTGCTTCTCCTCCATTTCAGATCGCCCCTGGTACCTTCATGGGCTCTCAAAACATAAATATGCCTCAAGATTCACTCCTTACTGTCCCTCTCTCCCTCCCCCTGCCTTTCTTCCATCTGCTTCTCTAATCTCTGTGCAGATGGTACCCTAATATTTACTTTCAGCCTACACTTCTCTAACGCAAGTCATTGCAGTGCCTCCCGGGCATCCTGAGGGCTCCCCATGGTTTACATACTTACAAATTTCTTCCTCCTCCTCCCTTTTCTATGTGTGTGAATAACGCCATTTTCTTGGCTCCCAAGTTAGAAGTCTTACAGTTATTTTTTCATTCTTTTTTCAGATCCCCTTTGCTATTATCATCAGTCCAATTGAATCTTCCTTCTATTAAATGGTTCTTACCTCTCTCCAGCTTCTTCCATTCCCATAGCCAGCACCCTGGTCTGGCCTTCACCTGCCTGGCCAGAACCAGCTTGACCACTTTGATGGTTCCCATCCTGCTTATAAGCTTTACTTAAGGCCCCCTGTCCTTGTATTTCTACTTCAAAGAGTCCCTCTAGGCTCTGAGTTGGCTAGCCTTGCCTCTCTGGTGACCACTTACATATTTTCAGTCCAGGTTTGGCTCTCTGCTTGCCCCTGCCCTGTGCAAGGCCCCCAACCCTGCTCCTAACTGAACATCTAGAAGCCGCATAGGCCAGACCAAGTCCTCTCACAGCCTGGGCCCAGCCTCTAGCTACCCACTCGAGTCAGAGAACCCAGCTCCCATTGCTCCGGGCAGTGAGGTTTAAAGTCTCCTCTTTGCCAGCCCCCTGCCTCCAATCTCCTCCTCTCATTCCCAACTTCAAATAAAAGTCAGAATCATTTTTGAAAAGGTTAATTCAAACCTCAGCTACCCTACTAACAATTATTAGTGGCTATTTCCTATGGGACGAAGACCAAATTCCTCAGTTTAGAACTCAAGTTTGACTGTGATCTACCATTTTAGCCATAGAATTCCTAAAATCAAATGGAATTCAAATTCCTAGGATTCAAATGCTTAGAGGGGCTGGGAAGGTAATGGAAGTGAATAATATGGGTCCCGTATTACACAATCAGGAGTGGTGGCAAGTGTGCAAACTATAGAGCATGTGTCCTATTTAGAGAGGAGAGCCAGCTCTTGCCAGAAAAAAAATGGGGCCTGGAGTTGCCAGATGCTCAGATTTGTTAACTAAAGCTAGAAGTTTGGATTTTTAGGCAAAATTTTCTGAGTTTAAGAATGTTATATATACATACACACACACACACGCACGCACACACACACACACACATACATATCTATGAGGTCTGTCTGGAAAAAGTTCAGCCATTGTTAATATAACAATAATGGCTTGCACAACATCAATGTAATCTGGCAGCCAAGGAGAGTGGACTGGAATGTGCATGTGTGAACAATGACAACTTCACTGTGCTAATCAGTGGGGGCAGTAGATGTTATTGAGTGAGCATGTATACTGTGTGGCCGTCACATTCAAAACGACTGAGAGAGTAGAGCAATGAATCTGCATCAAATTTTGTGTTCAGTTTAAACATTGCTCCACAGAAACTATTCAGATGATTCAGAAGGCTGGGGCAATGGACAACTGGTGACTGGCAGCTTCATCACAACATGCCCACTCATGCATCACTTCTCATGCAGAGTTTTTTGGCAAAACATCAAATCACCCAGGTGACACAGTCCCCCTACAGACCATATTTGACATCCTGCAACTTCTGGCTTTTCCCAAAACTAAAATCACCTTCGAAAGGAAAGAGATTTCAGACCATCTATGAGATTCAGCAAAATAGGATGGGGCAAGTGACAGCAATTGTAAGAACTGTGTGAGGTTCCACGGTGCCTACTTTGAAGGGGACTGAGGCGTCATTGTCCCATGTACAATGTTTCTTGTATCTTGTATCTTCTTCAATAAATGTCTGTATTTTTTATAGCACATGGCTGGATACCTTCTGGGCAGAAGAGATATAGTGCAAATCCTGTCTGCAGACTGCATCCAGCTGCAGAGCCACCAGTTTGGGATTCTACCCGAAGCACAAACCAAACCAGCCCAGAGCTCTGAGTCTATACCTGTTCAAATAGGAAAGCAAGTGTTAAACAGTGTGATAGATGTATTAATTTCAACCTGAGCCCCCTTCTTAGGATAACCAGAAGGAAAGTATAATCACTATGTGAGCCAATTGCATTTGGTGTTCAATCTAAAACCATCCCATAGCACCAGCAGCAACGGCTCACTTGATGAAAGCACACTGTGCTTCTCAATCTGGCAGAAGGTGCACAGGGAACCTTGTTGTAGTGCACAGGTGGCATTTCCAGAGGCTATAAAACCACAGTCTTTAAAAGGTCTGTGTTCCAAATGT
>CM052539.1:172078249-172094601 GCA_028533065.1 Trachops cirrhosus | reverse complement strand
CAGTCTCACCCCATGCATCAGGGAGCCCGTACTCACTTCAAGGCTGCAAACTTAACTTGTCTTGGCCAAGACAGCCATTAAAACCTACAGCTCACCTCCACTCCTTCCTCTCCACTTGCTCCGATCTCCCATCTCACAGTCTGGGAGACTGTGTCTGGCTTTTTTATTTTTGCCATTGACAAGATACAGCACTAAGGGTAAGACACTACAGGGTGTTCAAAACGTCAGATATATTTGCTTGTAAAGAGTATTTTAGTTATATTTCCAAAGAATATACTGAAAGTCTTTCTTCAACCTCCAAATCCCTTTTCAAGTGAAGCATCTCCCAATGTAATATAGTGAGTCCAATTGTGAATCCGAAAAGTACAATAAAACAGTACAGGAGTTCCCAAAAGTCTGGAAATAAAGACAATATCGTGTGTCTACTGTACTTTTTTCAGATTAACAATGAAAGCCACTGTCTTACATGGAGAGGGTCCTCATCTGAAATGTAGTTGAAAACAAAAACATATTGAACATTCTTAAACTGTAAATATTGTGCTTTTAACATGTGTTTCCCCTGTGTTTTGTGACTCTACCAGCACCCTGCATAATGCCCTGCAATTTTAAAAACTTAGTAAGTGGACAACAAGATTAGTGAACATTCTCCATTCAGCCTTCCAAGCTAATTGGTTTAATATAAGAGCTATTTACCTACACATCAACCCTTCCATGAGAATGAGCGGTTCAAATTCTGAGTAAGCGTATAATATATGTATCAGAATATACCAAAAAAAGGAGGATGGTTTTGGGTTTTGCATTTTAATGAAATCCTGGGGTCTCCAATGAGAAGCAGAGTATAAAGGGTCATAGCGCCCCATTTCTCCTTTTCTCTAAAAGTGGAATTCTCGTTATATAAATATTCCGTTACACCACAAATCTACATGAGTGAGAGAGAACCTGAGCGCACCGTCTGGTCACCTCGGCAGGGCTACCTTCCCATTGGACTCGGCTCCCTTCCAGCCCTCGTGGGCTGTCACGGTGAGCGCGTTCTCCCTTCTCCGTTAGCTCCATCTCAGAAGCGTGCTTCACGTTGCTGCGTAGTCTTTGTAATTTCAGTTTCAGTGAGTACACCATGTTTTTCATTATTCCCCTACAGTTGGGCACTTATTTTGTGATATTTCCTATAATAATTAATGCAGCAACTAAACTTTGTATATTTACCTTTTTTTTTCTTTGTGGATTATTTCTTCAGAATACCTTGCAAGTGGTAGGATTGAAGGTCAATCCTGGATGCGAGGAGGATTTTTTACCCAGTGACCATAGAGCTCTGAGGACCTCGCCACAGTCTCCCTGCCTTTTCCTTCAGAGACAGACAGTTCTCCACCAGAGGTTTATCAAATGGCTGGAGCCCCCAACTAGCACCCCCCACCAGAATGCTGGGACAAGCTCAGTGTCCGTTTCAGGACAATATAAGCTTAAATACTATAGCTAACATTTAATCCACACGAGCTTGTTGTATGTTGTTTCCACATTGTTCTCACTTTCAGATCATGGTTCTTACTTTAAGATTTCACTGAAAAAAAAAAAAGAAAAAGAAGTCTGTGGCAAGGTAGTGACATTTAAAGAGTTGTATACCCCTTTCATAAGTGTAAACTGGTTCTCATTGTTGTTTTAATTTGCATTTTTTTTATATTAGTAAGGTTGAACTCCTTTCTATGTATTCATTTAATAGTTACTTTCTCTTGAATGAAGCATCTATTTCTTTCTGTGTATTTACTTACAAGGATCTAATATTTTTGTATGACAATTTTATATAAGTTTTAAGCCTTTTTAATATGTGCTAATATATTCTAGTTTATTTTTTCTTCTTAATGTGATTCTAAGGCCTAAGATTGTCTTCATAAGCTATATCCACCTCCAATTCTCACAGAATTGCTCAGAAAGCTTTGGATATTGGTTTTTCTTCATACATGTTTCCAGATACAATACAAAATTGTCAAATGTTGGGATTTCTTCAACATGCCAGGCATAAGTGATGGAAATATCTTTGGTCAATGACAAATTTATGTAGTAACTTTTTTGGGGGGGGACTGTACAAACATAATAGTTGGTTAAAATAGGTTGGGACTTCGGGGAACCTCAGTGTAGATAACGGAGTTAGGGTCTTTGGAATGTGGAGAGGCAGGAGCCAGGCTTTTTGGGGATGGCGTGAAATAAGGGTGTGTGGTATGGATTGGACAGGGAGGGGTGGACTGGGGAGAACTGAGGTGAGAGAGGTTTCTCCTTCTTTCTCTGGCCTTCCCCATTCCCTTTTCCCTATTTGTTTCTGATCACTAGTTTGGATTTCCATAGGAAGTAGTTTGCAATTATTTTTAGTATCTCTTTTTTCTATTACACTCCTTCCCAAACTCCCCCACTCCTTTCTTTTCCCTTTCTCTTAGGGCATATACCACAATTACACTGGGGTAAGGCAGGCTGGATCCAGGCCCTGCCATTTGATTACAGTATCCCCCCTTATGTGTGTGGGACACATTCCAAGACCCCTAGACCTCCAGTAGATGCCTGAAACCACGGACAATATATATATGGGCAATACACGTACATATAAATGTGTGTGTGTATATATATATGTGTGAGGGTGTATATATAGCTTTTTCCCTATTCATACATACCTTTTCACTTAAGGGGAACACTTTACATGTTCTTTTTGGCGTACTGAATTGCCAGCATCACAACTCTTGTGCTTTGGGGCATTGTTCGGTAAAATTAGTGTTGCTTGAACTCAAGCACGGAAATACCCTGACAGTCAATCTGATAAACGAGATGGCTACTAAGGGACTTAACAGGCCAGGAGTGTATATAGCATGGATATGCTGGGCAAAAGGATGATTCATGTCTGGGCAGACCTGAGTAAGATGGTGCGAGATTTCATCATACTACTTAGAATGACATGCAATTCAAAACTTATGAATTATTTCTGGAACTATTCATTCAATATATCTGGACCATGGTTGGCCACAGGTAACTGGAACTGTAGGAAGCAAAACTGCTGATGTTGTTTGACTTTTGCCAGGTTACTCTTGAGCCTCAGATGCTTCATCTGTAAAACGGAGACAATACTAGTACCTATTTCTAGCATGCTGGTATGAAGATTAAAGAAGAAACTTTAACTGAATGCTTAACACAATGTAGTAGACTATTTTGTTCACAAATATTCGGTGCCCCTTCCTGGGGAAAGGTGAGATTTCCTTATGTTATTGATGTTAGCCTGGGCCATAAGACTTGACTGAGCTAATGAACTATGAATGGAAGTGGCATATGACACTTTGAGGAAAAGATTTAAGAGCCAATACATTGTTTGCTGTGTTCTTTCTCTCTGCCATCATGACAAGGAATGTTCCAACAATGACTGTTCCATCCACCTGAGTCTCAAAGTAAAGAAGGTGCCGAATAGAGTCACAGCCAATGGACAGTGGGCATGTAGCATAAGCAAGAAATGTCACTTGTTATTTTAAGTTATAAGCCACTGAGGTGTGGGGGCTGCCTATTATCATAGCACATCCTAGCCTAGACGGATTGAAAAATGCAGTATTGTAAGAGTTTGTATAATGACTGGAGAGCTGTAAGCCATTTCCAGTGCTCACATAGGCCTGGCCTGGGAGAACTTTCAGTTCTGATCTGCTCGAATGAAGTATCCTTGATGACACCTAATAACAAGGTTTCAAAATACATGAAGTGAAAATGAATAGAACTGCAGGAAAAAATAGATAAACCCACAATTACAGTCAGAGATTTCAATAGTTCTGCCTCATAAGTGATTGAACAAGTACACAAAAAATTAACAAGGACATAGAATACTTAAACAGCAGCCAAGTCGATGTAGTTGACATTTATAGACTAATCCACCCAACAATAACAGGATGCAGATTCTTCTCAAGTGCACACAGGACACTCATCAGGAGAGACTGTTTTCTGGGTCATCACATACATCCCAACTGAAATCATTCATAGGATAGATAGATATTCTCTGACTAACAACCAAAATCAATAACAGAAAAAAAGCTGGAAAATCCATAAACATTTGAGAGTTACACTACACATTTCTAAACCAGTACATCAAAGAAGAAACATGGGAAAATTAGAAAACATCTTGAACAAAATAAAAATGAAAGCATGACATATCAAAGTTTGGGGGATGCAGCAAAATCAGTGTATAGAGAGAGATTTATACCTTTAAATGTTTGTGTTAGGAAAAAAAGAAAGGTACAAAATCAACAATCAAACCTTTCAACTTAAGAAACTTTACAAAGAAGAATTTAAGCCAAAGTAAACACAGGAAAAAAAACAATAAGGGTAAGAGCAGAAGTCAATGAAGTAGAACACAGACAACAGAGAAAAATCAATACGACCAAAGCTGTCTATTTTAAAACATCAATAAAGTCAATAGACAAGAGGAAAGAAGACACCAATATTAGAAACTAAAGAGGGGACAGCACTACCAGCTCTATAAATATTAAAAGCATAATAAAATAATGTGAACATGTTTGTCAATGGATTTGACAAATTAAATGAACAAATTCCTTAAAAGACCTACATAATCAACATTGATTTAAGGAAAAATAGAAAACCTGCTTAGTGTCATATATATTAAAGAAATTACATTTAAAAAAACTAAAATCTTATCCTAGGCCTAATTCTAGACCCAGATAGCTTTACTGGTTAATTTCATCAAACATTTAAGGAAAAATAGTATCAATTCTCCAAAAACTCCTTCACAAAATCAAGGAGGAAGGTATATATCCTAACTCATTTATGAGGCCAGCATTACTGATATCAAAACCTGTCAAATACATTATAAGAAAAGAAAGTCATTGAACAATATCCCTCATGAATGTAGATGCAAAGATCCTTTGCAAAATATTAGCAAATTAAACACAGCAATTTTTAAAAGGATACTATATCATGGTCTAGTGAGGTTTATCTCAGGAAAATAACATTGATTAGAAATTTAAAAATTAAACTAATGTAATTCACCATATTAATAGAATAAAGGAAAATACAGTATGGTCATCTCAATAGACACAGAAAAAACATTTGATAATGTTTCATTTATGATAAAATTTCTCAACGAATCATGAGTAGAAAGAAACTTCCTCAGCCTGAGCAAGGACATTTACAAAAGCCTGCAACTAACACCATACTTAATTGTAAAAATTGGATGAGGAAACATGGGAGAAAATCTTCCTGAACTTGGGATAGGCAAAGATTTCTTAAAACAAAAATAAGAGCAAATTGCTTAATGAGAAATTGAACTTCATGAAAATGAAAGACAAATAAACAGACAAGCCACAAACTGGAAAGGATATTTGCAAAATACACATTTGACAAAAGACTGGTACCCAGAATATATAAAGAACTCTTACAAGTCAATAGTATGAAGACAAAACACTCCAATAAAAAAGGGGGCAAATACATAATTTGAACAGATACTTCACAAAAGAAAATTTGTGAATGACCAGTAAATACATGAAAAGATGCTTTATATCATTAGTGTTCGGGGCAGTGCAGAGTAAAACCACAATGAGTCACCACTATATAACCACTGGAAAGGTTAAAATGAAAAAGATTAAAATACCAACTGTTGGATAGAACAGAAGCAACTAGAGCTGGCCTACTTTGCTGGTGGGAACATAAAACGCTTCAAGTGCTTTAAAAAATCATTGGACAGTTTGTTACAAAGCTAAACAGACCTGTAGCATACAACACACCAGTCCCACTCCTAGGTATTCACCCCAGACAAAGGAAAGTATGGTCAGTGTATATCTGTGCGTGAGCATTTGCAGCAGCTTTATCCATAGTAACCAAAATTGCAAACAACCTGGTTTCATCAACAGGTGAACTGATGAACAAATGATGAAATACCCAGGCAATGAAATACTACTCAGCTACTAACAGGAACTACTAATGTAAGGAACAACATCAGTAATCTCAAACGGTATGCTGAGCAAAAGAAACTAGATGCAAATACTGTATGATTCTATTATATGAAACTCTAAAAGGAAAAATCGAATCTATAATTACAGAAGGCACATGAAAGCTTGCCTAAGCCTAGAGGTTGTGGGTCAGGGAGCATGACCAGCTAAAGGATACAAGGGAACATCGTAGGGTGACAAAAATGTGCTATTTCTTGACTGTGATTATAGCACGGTTGTATTCACTTGTTAAAACTCAGTACACCATAACTTAAATTGAGTGCATCTTATTTTATGGAAATTACACCTCAGTAAAATGTATCTGTTAAAAATAGTTACAAAGAGTGCTTTAAGAGCGTACACTCTGGACCTGTCAGCCTGGGTTGGAAACCGAGCTCCAACTCTCACTAGCCCCGTGTGACGTTGGACAAGTTACTCAATCTCCCTTTGCCTCAGTTTCATTACCTGTAGCATCAGGACAGTAGTAATAGTACTTACCTCATAGGGTTGTTGTAGGGATTAAATAAATTAGCACACTTAAAGCTCTTAGGTCAGAGAGCAAGTACGAATAGTATTACTGATATTTGCATGGCTCACCTGGCCATTCACCGAAAGGCACAAACATGTTCAAATATGGGCCACTCTGTGGTTCACTCTTGCTCATCGGCTGTTCATTGTTCATCACCAGTGTGGAGCACAGGATAATACATATGGTGAGTCCTTGATAAATATGTTTTTAGTAGATGAACTACTTATTTAATGAATAAACACTTATGGCACATGTTGCATAAAATATATCTACTGATACAGAGTTTCTGTTTGAGGTGATGGAAAAGTTTTGGAAATAGTGCTGATGGTTGAACAATATTGTGAATGTAGTTAATGCCATATTTTGGTTAAATGGTTAAATGGCATGTTTTATGTTATGTATATTTTACCGCAATAAAAAAAAATTTATGTATGTAGAACCTACAGCCTTGGATTCCACCTTTGCAGAGGTAACTCAGAAGAGTTACCACAGTTGTTTTTTCTGCAGCTAAAATGCATAGGAAATTTTGTAGAGTCCTTTAAGGTCTTAAGATGAGGATGTTTCTGAACATCTTGACAGGAAAAGTTAAATTTTGGATCCATCGTGGGGTACATTAAGAACAAAAAAAGCTTGATCTATCAAGCATTTGTCTAGTAAAATAAAATTTCCACCAACTAAACTACAGTTTGCTTCCTACACAAAAGCTATTAAAATATAGAAGATTCAGCTCCTGCGAGCAGAACTATGAATTGAAATATCTTGACTTCCGGTGTTCAGTTGCTCAATGACTGTATGATTTACATTCTTCTTCTTTAGAACTTATGTAACGTGGTTTGCTTGTATATCTTGAACACCTTTATAGAAGCACTGATGTTGTTCATAATGGTCAGATTTTAGGAAATGTTCTCAAAGTGTGACAGCTCGAAAAGTATTAGTTTATTTCAGATATTTTTAAAGCACATGAGTGAGTGTTCATCTTTATAGATATAAAATATTTACATGTTTTTCCTTCCCTTGATGGAAATCATTTAGGAACTCATGGTGTCTAAAATGATTAAAATCACATAACAAGTACAGAGGAAAAATAGAGTTTTAGTGTTTGAATTAGCTTTCACTAGTATGTAGTATTACTTCCTATCGTAAAGACAGGATAAAAAGATGCCCTATAGTTCCAGTAAAGAGAAAAGTTTTATTCATTTCTTTCCTCTCCATTTCTCTCTCTACTGCTGCATGGCAACCATTGGAGGAAAGAGGAGGCGTGTTAGGTTCTATAGTGGCATCTGCCAAGATGTAGAGCAATGCTCTGCCGTCTGTTCATGTATTTTGGTTCTCTGGTAGACTATCTAAATCTTGACTACCTTGTATCAAAATTCCACCAGGATAAGTTTCTCTCCCCCAAGGAATCTGATTCACTTTACAGTTATTAGTCAGGGAAGAGCCACAGGGAGAAGGCATAAATGAACACTGTATATTATTTTCTTTACAATACACATATGCTAAAGCTTTGAATGGAGTATCAGGTGAAAGTTTGTAAGATATTTTAAATATTTTGAAAAGCCCAGTGAAAATTCTATCTATACAAAGTCACTGATTGGTTAAATGCTCTAATTAGGGGTTACATATGTCTAATTAGAAATTTCATATGATTAAAAATGGGAAAGTAAATTATCGTCTGATAAATGTAGTTTGTTTACCAGATAAGTGTTGTTTTTTTTAAATAGGAGGCCATTGTGGGAAAAGCATTATGAAACAAATTCTTGTTGATGAAAATACTGGGAACCGTGAGTCTCTGGTAATCATTCGGCAATTAGTTGTCTTTCTAGACGCTGCTGTCTAAGAGAGTATTTATTATTTATCTGTGACTTATACCCTACCCGTTTCTGAAAGCATTTACATTGTCTCATGCTAACTAAATATTATTCTTTCACTATTTTGGTTATTTTCTTACCTTCCCGCTGAGACTGTAGAACCTTTAAGGAAAAGGAGCACCAGGCAGTTTCTGTACAGAGTGAATCGTTTCCCCTTGTGCTACTCATTGACCAGAGGGTTGTCAGTAAATTTTCTGGTCAAATCCATTTGGTGCCCTTAGTCAGCAAGAATACTTACTGAAAACCTACTGAGTCAATCACTGTACCTAATGTCAAGTATAATTAGGCAAAGGGAATATACATAAAAGGAGTAGGCAGAGAGTGTTCAAGGAAAAGGGAACAGTTTATGCAAAACCTTAAGGCGGGAAAGAGCTGGGCTGGTCCCAGGAACTGAAAGAACACCAGGTTTAAGCTCTGTGGGCGAAGAAGAGAATGGAATGGAACGAGATGAGCATGGAGAGGCTAGCAGAAGCTAAATCATGCATGGCCTTGGAGGCTATAGGAAGAAGTTGTTTAAAGTGTATTCTCTGTTCTGGGTCAAGAAATTGAGGTGGCGGTGAGTGGCAAGAGGTGTATCAGAGAATCAGTTTGGAGGCCAGGTTCTGGCTTAGACCAAAGTGATAGAAGTGGAATAAAGATAAGTACATTTGAGATGTTGTATGAAGGCAGAAATCATAGGGATTAGAAATGGATTAGATGTGGGCAATGAGGGCAAGGGACAGGTTCCTGGCTTGAGCAATTACCTGCAATGTAATACCATTTACTAAGTTGGGAATATTGAGCAAGGACTGGTTGACCTGATAAGCTTTGAAAGAAAATCAGGAGTTCGGTTGGGTCTATGTTAGGTCTGAGATGCCTGAGAGATACGGAGAGAGAGAGATGTCAGGTTAGTAATTATGTTTACAAGTCCGGAGCCTACCGGGTACACGGTGGATCAGCACATATTGATGGTATTTTGAGATATATGTGAGATATATCTCTGTATTCAAGAGATTGAAGAAGAGAATGTTAAGAGATGGAGAAAGAACAGAGAAAGGAAGTAGAAAGGAAACCAGGATGTGTAATGTACTAGAGGTCAAGAGAGAATAGTCAGCTGAGAAGTAGGAGCTTGAATGCTGCTGAGAAGTAAGCATGAGGAGAATAAAGTGACTATTAGTTTGGACTCCGCCAGGGTCACTGAGGGCCTTCACCAGGCTGTCTGAGGAACATGAAGGGTACTGAAGACAGATTTGGGACTCAGGTACAGGTGAGCAATTTGAGACAGTACAAGAAGATAACTCTTTTGGGGGAAGTTTAGGAGAATGTATAACAACAAAATTCAAGAGGAAGAGAAAGATTTGGGGGAGGGAGATGGGGCCAAGATGAACTTAGTTTTTGGGTATGGTGAGCTTCGGGTAGCTACAGAGTGTTCAAGTGAAATTATCATACAGAAGGCTAGTTTATGAGTTGAGAGAGAACTTTGGAACCATGTGTGTGCAGCCAAAGTCGGGACCCAGAGTCTCTGTGGCCCGGATGCCCTTTTAACATATTCCATCTCTTCTGCAGTCCATGCTCAAGGCCTTGCTATGAGAGCAGCTGCAACAAGTAAATCCCTTTCCACACCTAAGTCTTGGACTACCCAGCTCGGCTAGTAGCCACTGACACCACCCCTGTTCTAGAATTTATAAGCCACGTTAGTCCTTTATCGGGCCCTTTGGTTTTTTTCCTGGGAGGGAAATTTCTAGAAGTAGCATTTCTGGACCATGAGGTATGTCTTGATTTGACATGTCAGAGGCAGCTGCGCGCCCTCCAAGGGACTGCGGGCAGTGGGGGAAGCTGCATGAGATCCACCGTGTCTCTCTCTTCCTGCTCTGAGTAGCACTTCACTGCTTGGTTTCGGTAGCCTTTTCTAAATAAACCAGGAAATTAATCTTTCCTGGGGTCAGTTGGAGTGGTCATGTGGGCAATTCCATAGCTCATGACTTTCTTTTGAAATCAGGAAGGAGAGAATAGCTATGAAAATCAGAAGAGGTGGAAGGATTTTGGGAGGTGGAATGCATTATGTATGGCTGCGGAGAATTTTTCTCAGCACGTTGAGGAAGACTGTTTTCAGCTTTCTCCTGGGAAGGCTTTTTTTTGTGTGAGAGTAGCATGCAGGCATATTTTACAGGCTTCTTTTCCTTTTTTCAAAATAAGTTTAACTTACACCTACTCAAATAAGCTACCAGTCTTGTATGAACTGACTCATTTGTCAATAATAACTCCAAACGCCAGTATGGGGGCCGACTACTCCATCAAGAACACAGAGTGTTTCAGCTTAAGTATGTCAAGTGAACTTTTTCTTTCTGTTCTAATTTCTGTTCTAATGGCACCCATTGACTTACACATGGTTTCTCTGTGTTCTGAGAGAGACTGTAAGTTCAATGCAAAGGGACAGGAACACAACATGGGCAGAATGTAAGAGAGATAATTTATTGCACACCATCAAAGGAATATCTCATCATATCAGTTATTTCATTATATTAGTTTCCTGGGGCTAACCAAGTGCCACAAACTGGGCAGTTTAAAACAACAGGAGTGTATTGCCTCCTGGGGCTGGAGGCCAGGAGCCCAAAGTCAAAGTGTCAGCAGGACCACGCTTCTTCTGGAACCTGCCAGAGGATCCTTCTTTGCGTCTTCCTAGCTTCTGGTGGTTGGCTGGCAAGCTCTGCTGCGCCTTTGTTTCCAGCTGCATAACTCTAATCTCTGCCTCCATCATCACACCGTGTTCCCTGTGTCTGCACATTGCCATCTTCTTTAAGGACACCAATTATATCGGGTTAGAGGCCCACCCTAGTTCAGTATGATCTCATCTAAATCACATCTATTGCCAAGTTTTTGTGACTCTGTTTCCTAATAAGTTCATCTTCTAAGGTACAAAGAATTAGGACTTCAACATTTCTTTTTTTTTTTTTGAAGAGACATAATTCAATGCATAACACTCACTTGCACAAAGAGGAAAGAAAAAAGGAAATGTGGTATTTATGGGTAATGGGTTGGGAAGCCAGTTGTCCCTATTATTGTTTCCAGACCACTACTTTCCTACCTTCTGATAGCAAGAAATTGCTTCCCAGAGGTCCCCTCTGTTTGGTTAAACTACCCTCTCTTTTTTCTTCTGATAGATACTGTTATGTACCAACTAGAAAGTTACCTCTCTCCGCTAAATAGTGAGCAGTGGTTCTCACACTTTGTTGTAAACTCCAGATCACTTGGGAACTTGGTAAAAATATACAGAAGTTCAGGCCCTATCCTACTTTAGCAAGCCTGTCTTTGTATCTCCTAATGGCTTTCTAGGTCATTCTAATACACTCCAAAATTTGAGAACCATTGGCCTTGGGCACATGGCTTGAAGCCTTTCTACCTCAACCTTGGCCAGCACTGGGGAAGACTTCATCATCCACAAAGATGACACAGCCAACACCATATCTCTCATCTCTTGGCCTCTTCACCCTCAATGACTCTCCACTCCAGTCCGTCAGAGCCAACCACTCCCAAAGCCACACTCTGGACCTTGTCATTATTATTTCACTAATTTGGAGTAATCGGTATTGCAGTGAATGGGCTGCACTCTACAAAACAGAATTATAAAGCAAGTTCTTTTTTTTTTTCTTCTCTCTCAATTGCCCTTTCAATTCCTAAACTAGTTTTGTTTTGTTTTCCTTGCCCTTAGGATAGACCGCTAACTCTTCCGGCTACTTTGGGTCCTGGGAACTCTCAGTCACAAGCTTAGTCTCAGTTCATTTAAGTGTTCAATAGAATTTGAGCCACATTCAAAGCTGCGGCTCCTCTTCTCCCCCACCTTGTTACTGCTGCTGGCTGGAAGGGAGTACTGATGGCAGCATCTTTGGTCTTTCCCATCCCATCCCTAGTTTGGCTACCTCTTCACATTAGGAGGAGAGAGAAGAGGTTGTCAAGGTTTCACTCAGTGGGCACAGAAACAGCCCACCTTGGCAGCCTCTGGAGTGACAAAGTCCTATTGCTCACTCTTTCCTTCAGTGAGTGTTTGAGTGAATTTTGAGGAGATACTCCCTTCTTGAAACACTCCAATCAGTTCCCACAATGGAGGCAATGTATCCTGCCTCCTCCTGGCTTCCCACAATTTCTTCCTCAGCCCCTGGCCATCTGGTAGCCACTCCCTCCAGGCCGCTGTGGAATCTGACATAGCTCCAGGCAGGCTGCTCCCACCCTTGTGCCACTGCTGATGGACGTGTAGCTTGCTCCTAATGAAGCTTCATATCTCCACCACCACCCCACCTAATTTGTTCAGTTTCTCTCACCAGTCCTTAGACTCTTCAAACTCAAGGAGGCACAGCTGAAGCTCTTCAAGTGGTTTCCCTGAAGTATGTTTCTCACTTGGTTTAGGGAGAGAGGAGTACCTCTCCCTTTGCCTAGAATAAAGGGGTGGGGGGAAGCTTCACTCCAACAATTTTCCAAAGAAAACTTCTCTGTCAGTTTTTCAGCTTCAGTTCTTGTACACACTCCAGGTGGATGATGGATTAAGGGCCACAACACCAGTTTGACCCTCTGTTTGCAAGTTCTGTATGAGGTGATATAGCCTCTCCTATTGTAGCACCTATTGTAGACTTCCTGATCTGTAGGACCTCAACCAAAACTAAGGCAGAAAGAGCTCCAATGGAACATCCTATTTTCAAAGAACATGCTCCCTAACTTAGGAAATGGCTAGTTTGCTTGTTAAATAATTCTCACTAGGACGATTACATGCCCTCAGGAGGATCCTTCCTTCATTTCCGGTTCCCTTTACTTTCTCTCAACACCAGGCTTCTCTTGCCTCCCTCCCGCTCAGGTTAGATTTCATGGTCCACACTTTCTGTAGTCCTCTTGTCAATACCTTAAATTCCCTTGTCTCTTTATCTTTTCCTCACTTCACTGGAAAAACCTCAATCTTAGATGAACTTAATAAGCCACATCCTCCATGTCTGAACCCAGGCAGATGGACACCACCACCGAGAAACACAAAAGGACAAACTGATGTGACTATGATTTTAAGGTCACTGGCCTGGGGCCCTCAGCACTGCCAACAATACAGTTACATTTCTTTGGCCAACTGGCTCTCGTGCTCTCTGAAAGGTCATTTCAAGTCTTCCCCACTCTCCTCAACCTCCAATCCCTGACCTCGATACTCACTCTCCTTTTATTCCTTGGAGAATACAGAAGTTGTTGTACCGTAATACCTTCTCCCTAGCAAATTTACCACCCAGCCAACACCTGCACCCATCCTGTTCTCTTTCCCTCCTGTTAACATAGAAATGTTCCTCATTTAGTCCAAGACCAACGCCTCTGTTTCTTCCTTGGATCCCATCCCCTCTTACCTTCTTAGGGACCATACAACATTAATTTTACCTTCTTCTAACTTCAACCTCTCTCTTTTGGATTCTCATCAGAATCTAAACATAATGAAATCTTCTCTATCTTAATAAACCTGTAAAGCTTACACTTACAAAGTCATTACTATGTGCCACTATTGTTCTGAATATTTCATATGTGCAACTTAATCATCATATTACCCTATGAAATAGGTGGTATTTTATCTCCATTTTTGAGAGAAAACAAATTCAGAGAGGTTACATAACTTGCCCACAACCACACAGCGGCTGAGTGAGGCGGGACTCCAATCCAGGCAGCCTGGTTCCATGGCTTTTTCTATTCTTGGGATTCTCAGTTGGTCTGTTTTTATTAGCAACTGTTTCACTTGGTTTTTGATTGCATTGTCTTGTCTCTTCATGACTTGTTTTTCCACCCTAACTTTTATGAAAAATTTGAAACTTAAAGAAAAGTTGCAAGACTAGTACAATGGACACCTATTCTATACACTGTATCTAAATTTACATATGTATCTACACACACACACACACACACAGAGGCAGTTACACTATGACAGGATCCAAATGTCAGTTACCATGGTATATTAATTGTAATTGCATAAAGTACAAACTTCACTGCCAGAACTTGTTTTCAAAGCACCAAGTAATTCACAGATGCTCATGATGATCAGTGACCCTGAGCCATCACAACACTTCTTTCCAAATGTGTCAGTGACTGCTCACCGCACGTCCATTATCCAGTTCATGCGCAGACAGCGAGGCATGCAACTGTGTTGCCTCTTTGTCTCCCAGTGATAAACTTACATGACGTTTTATAAAAATGAATTTTTGAAAGAGGAATTTGGCCAAAAAAGACGAAGGTGCAGGAAAAAAATTAAAAGTGACAGTGCCGAAAGTGAAATTAGAATCAAACATAAAAGGAGTTATAGAAGAGACAGCTGGGGGTACTGACACTGCCACCATCAGACACACTAGCTGTGCAGCCAGAGGAACCCAGTGAAGGGGAACTGATCAAGATTAATGAGGAAAGCAGATGTGGTAAAAAGAATGAAGATGTCCTGGAGGAAGTGACATTGACAACAACTTCACATTAAATAAACTTTTGGAGACACTGCATGACATTATAAGTGCGAATGATAAAATGGTACAAGCTGACTCAGACTTAGAAAGGAGTATGACACTTTGCAAAGACATAGAGAAGATGCTAGATCAGTTACACACTCAGAAGAACTTCTCAAACTATCCTTTAAGGTTTTACAAAGAAATAAAATGCTGTAATCCTCAATGTTTCTATTGTTTTAAATCATAGTGTATTAAATAAAGAATTGTTATACTAGTTTTTCATTTTCATGCATTTCTAACCATAACAGAGTTCATAATGTTTTAACAAAGATGTTTAAAGGTCATTCTGCTGCTTATTTTTCTTTTTCTCTCATGACACTGAGATTTTCTAAAGAATGTCCCACTATTTGGACTTCTCTGATTGGTCTTTCGTGCTCAGAGCTGGGTTAAATATTATGTTCTAGAACTTGTTTCCCCTAACTGCCTTACTCTGCCTCCCCAACCAGGACCCAGGTAGCTATGGTAAGTTATGGTGAAATTTCTGTAATATTCTTCTCTTACTTTCATTCCTTTTCTCTCTTTTTAACCAACTTACAAACAAGTAACCAACCAGTTCTCTTCTCTCCAAAAACAAAACAAAACAAAACAAAAACACAAGCCAAACCCCACAGCTCTCTCAACCCTCCCACACATTCTTAAGGATGACTGAAATTCCATCATCCATTTTCTTCATTCTGTTGTTCAGGGGGAGTTCCTCTTTTTACCCCTTGGGTGCCCCAATGCCCTCACATTTTCTATCCCAGTTAAAAACTCTCAAGAAAAAAATCGAAAACCTTAACACTAAAATTGAAATGGCTACCCGTTGTTTAAAAGACATATCCCAGAGAAAGGTGTGCCTTCAGCAAAGTTCTGTGCAGATCTACACCTGCCCAGATCCCTGGTCATCAGAGATTCTCTGTTGAATTGAATGGACATATGAGAGGATGGCCAAAAAGTCCATGTGGTTTATTCCATAAAATAAAAGACACATTTTTCATGTTCACCAATACTTTATTGATTTGGATATTTTGAGTATGTCAGCTGTCTACCACATGGCATAATGTTGATTGTTCTCAATTAATATCTCGATTTGATCGCTATCAACTTCACTTGGTCTACCTGACTGTGGAGCATGTTCCAGCAGAAATCTCCAGTACAAAACTTTATGAACCACTTTTGACACATTCGATCAGCCACAGCACCTTGTCTACACACTGCACAAATCTTTTTTGCACTTCAGTTGCATTTTTACCTTTCTTGAAATAATAAAGCATAACATGCCAGAAATGTTGCATATATTAAAATGACTACACAAAAATTCACCAATTTTGGAAGGTTTTTTTTAAGTTAATATATTTTATAGATTGTGCTATTACAGTTGTCCCATTACCCACCTTTATTCCCCTCCACCCTGCACACCCTCTCCCACCCACATTCCCCCCTTTAGTTCATGTCCATGTGTCATAAGTTCTTTAGCTTCTACATTTCCCCTACTATTCTTGCCCTCCCCCTGTCTATTTTCTACCTACCATCTATGCTA
>CM052539.1:172028345-172077749 GCA_028533065.1 Trachops cirrhosus | reverse complement strand
TTTCTTGCCTGTAAGGTCTCTTTTGAGAAATCAGCTGACAGCCTGATGGGAACTCCTTTGTAGGTTACTGGCTCTTTGTCTCTGCTCCTTCTAGGATTCTCTCCTTCATTTTCACCTTGGCTAATGTAATTATGATGTGCCTTGGTGTGTTCCTCCTTGGGTCCAACTTCTTTGGGACTCTCTGAGCTTCCTGGACTTCCTAGAAGTCTATTTCCTTTGCCAGATTGGGGAAGTTCTCCTTTATTATTTGTTCAAATATATTTTCCATTTGTTGCTCTTCCTCTTCTCCTTTTGGTACCCCTATAATTCGGATGTCAGAACGTTTATAGATGTCCTGGAGGTTCCTAAGCCTCTCCTCATTTTTTTGAATTCTTATTTCTTCATTCTTTTCTGGTTGTAAGCTTTTTTCTTCCTTCTGGTCCACTCCATTGATGTGAAACCCATCTTTCATTTCATCACTATTGGTTCCCTGTGCATTTTTATTCATTTCACTTATCGTAGCCTTCATTTTTTCATCTAGTTTGCGACCAAAATTAACCAATTCTGTGAGCATCCTTATCACCAGTGCTTTGAACTGTGCATCTGATAGGTTGGCTATCTCTTGGTCGTTTAAAAGGATGGGTTCTGGAGCTTTCAATTGTTCTTCTGTTTGAGCCATCTTTTTGTTTGTTTGTTTGTTTGTTTGTTTTTGGTCTTGTCTTGCCTGTTACATATGAAGGGCGGAGCCTTAGGTGTTCACCAGGGCGGGGCACCCCAGTCTCTGGGTTGTGACGCTACATATGGGGGCGGGGTTCGAGAAGGCACAGTGGTGCTTGCTCTGCTCTCTGTGGGACCTCAGGCCCTTCTGCACTTCCCCTGAGCAAACTGGGCCCCTCTGGTGCCAGTTCCCATGTGGGTGGGCTTGTGCACCCCGTGGGACTTTCCTTTTCAATCAGTGCCCCAAGGCTCTATTTCCCGGCGCTGGGATCCTGGGTTTCACGCAGTGCCTTGCTTCACAATCGCTGCCTCGCTGGGTCTGCTGGTTGCCACCCCTCGGCCGGGGTCTGCCAGCCACTGTTTGCGCGCCCAGAGTCTGCCCACTGAAGTCTTGTGCGTCCCAGTTGCCTTGCGCGCCTGGTTTCCTTGTGCTAACCCTGTCCCAACACTCTCTGCTCTCTGCTCTCTGCTCCTCGACCCGCAGACCCACAACCTGCGCCTGGTAGCCCAACTCCGCCCCTCCTACCGGTCTGGATGAATATGTCTAACTTAAGTCCTTCGGTATCCGACTTATACAGTTCAATTTTCTGTCAGTTCTGGTTGTTATTCTGTTTCTAAATTGTTGTTGTCCCTATCTTGGTTGTGCGAGGAGGCACAGTGTGTCTACCTATGCCTCCATCTTGGCTGGAAGTCTGGAAGGTTTTTCTAAACGCGTGCTGATACCACAGCTATCACAATACAATGTAACAAAATTGTTTCAAATGAAGTTAAAGACAACTAAACACTACTAGAACCATCTTATGAAAAAAAAACACATGAACTTTTTGGCTGACCCAGTAGCTCAGTGGTTAAAATCAAAGATTTCCAAGTCAAACTCTGTCTTCATTAAAGCACTGCTTTTAGAGTGATAACTGTTTTTACTGATAATAGTTCATGCCAGAGCCCTGGCTGGTGTGGCTCAGTGGACTGAGTGCTGGCCTTCAAAGCAAAGGGTCACTGATTTGATTCCCAGTCAGGGCACATGCCTGGCTTGTGGGCCAGGTCTCCAGTAAGGGACATGCAAGAGGCAACCACACATTGATGTTTCTCTCCCTCTTTTTCTTCCTTCCTTCCCCTCTCTCTAAAAAGAAAATAAATAAAATCTTTAAAAAATAGTTTACTATAGCCAAGTACTGGAAGCAACCTAAGTGCCCACCAGTAAATGAGTAGATCAAAAAACTTGGGTGCATTACCCAATGGAACACTATGCAGCAGAAAGAAAGAAGGAACTCCTACCCTTCGCAACAGCATGGATGGAACTGTTAAGCGAAATAATCCAGGTAGTAAAAGACGAATACCATATGATCTCACCTATAAGTAGAACCTAATCAATAAAACAAACAAGCAAGCAAAATATAATCAAAGACATTGAAATAAAGAACAAAATGATAGTAACCAGAGGGGAGGGGGAAGAGGGGACATGGGGGAAATAGGGGAAGGGTCATCAAGGAACATGTATAAAGGACACACGGACAAAGCCAAAGTGTGTAGGTTCAAGGGTGGAGGCAGGGATGGGTGGGGCAGGGGGCTGTGATGGGGTGAAAATGGAGACAACTGTACTCGAACAACAATTTATAAATAAATAAATAAATAAATAAATTCTGTTAAATAATAGTTTAGACCAGAGAGTGCTAGATTCTTGGTAGGAGTTCAAAAAAAAATCTTTGATTGAAATATTGTTGTTTCAATCTTGGCAAATGAAATGACTCTTGTAATACAATTTTCATGGATGGCTTGTCTCACCAAGTAGTGTATAACGATATTTTAAGGTCTTATTCTCCATAGCCCCTAACATCTGCCTTACCTATAGTTGGAGTTCAGCAGATGCTTGCTGAGTTTAAATATGTATCTTTTTTGACAAGAGTATTGTATTAATGATGGTTTGTCCTCCTCTATGCATCATATCAGAAGGTATATAATGTCTGGTAGTGGGAATTTTAAGTCCAAACACTAAGTTAAGGTGGTGTGCATCAGGTTTTTCTCTGATCAGATTACCTCTTTGCTTTTGTTATTAATGAGTAATGTATGAGGAGATACTTGAAGATTAAGCAAATATCCTGTTTTCCAACCTGTCCCCCAGTGGTGTTAATACCCATTGATAACCCTTGCCTTATCAATTATTATTTTTGGTAGCTACAAAAATGATGATTCTCTAATTCTGTCAGTGGATCTTCCTTTATTAGACAGCATTCTTGTGGGAAAAAGTTTCCCTTCTTCTGCACTCTCCCTCCTTTTTGACTCTTTTTATCGACTCACAGATTTTTTCTCATCCAGTGTGTTATAATGAATTGCCACCATTTGCATCTTTCCCATTGCCCTGTATTTGGCCGTAGGAGTATCTTTAGTCTGGCTCCTGTGTCGTTTCACTTGCCCCCTCAGTTTGTGAACGCTTAGCTGGTCGTTTTTAGTTGAGTACCATGTGGTGCATTTGGGTAATTGTGAAAACAGTTTGAGGTCTAGGATAATATCATCTTTCTTCAATGAAGATTTATATTTGCTTCTGGCAAGAGGTTAAGGCTACTAGTAATTTTGTGTCACCTTAATCCAATTGGAGAACCTGATATGATTTGAAACCAGGAGGGTTGGCCTATCTCTGGTTTATCCTTACTTCCAATGTAGTCATTTGGGTCTCAAAGCCTGGATTCACTCCCCTTGACCTTTCTCAAACTTTTTTTTAAAGATTTTATTTATTATTTTTAGAGGGGAAGGCAAGGAGAAAGGAGAGAAACGTCCATGTGTGGTTGCCTCTCAAGTGCCCCCTACTGGGGACTTGGCCTGCAACCCAAGCATGTGCCCTGACCGGAAATCAAACCAGTGACCCGTTGCTTCACAGGCCAGTGCTCAGTCCACTGAGCTTCACCAGCTAGGGATCTAACTTTAATTTTATACCCCTATTCCTATTAGTCTGTCAAAAGGTCTGTTCAGCTTCCCAGCCGCCTGTGAGGCAAGAGCAGCTCCAGATGCCCCACTCACCTCTTTGTGTTTTCTTCTCTCAGATTTTGTTACCTTATTTCTTCATTGTCATGTTAGGTCCTGGAGTGATTTTTAAAATATTTTGTCCAACTTCTGTGAGTTTTCTGTGAGGTATAAGTGTTAGCCTGAATTACCCAGTCCATTACTGGAAATGAAAGTTTTTCTTACCCCAGAGTTGACTTTTAAAAGTGATATGGTTATGTCGTTTTCCTAATTAAAACACTTCAATGACTGCCCGTTTTTCTTCAGAATCCTTTACTAGGCATGAAGGTCTACATCCCCAAATCATCTCCAGCTACTCTCCCTCTCATTTCTGCTTTTCAGACTCACTGGCTCTCTTCTGCATGCCATGCCTTCACAATTCTGGCTCTGTACTTGTGGTTCCCATCTCCTGACTGCTGTTAACTTCTCCCACCCATCTCCCTCTGACCTAGTTAATGCTTACTCATCGCCAGAGCTCAGTCAAATGTTCAGCAAGGAAGACTCCCCTGAGTTTCCCAGCCTAGGTAGGTCTCAGTCATTGCACCCAGTTCTTCTTCCAACCACTTACTAAAGTTCTCAATTATGTTGAGTTGAATGATTATTTGAATAATATCTGTCTTCTTCCATATGCTATATGAAAGGCAGGGATCATGTGTTTTGCTCACCATTGCATGCTCAGCAACCACTTGTAACAGGTGTTCAACAAAATGCAGAAAAGAATAAAAATGACTGCCAATCAAAAATCCTTTTCTGGGTCACTTATCTATGCAATTAGCCCATTTATTTCCAGCAACAGCTCCGCACCTTGGGTTTTGTTGATGCAGCTGTGATTTCCTGGTTTTTAACTTTGAAGTCTGACTATTTAAAAAAAAGTTTCGGTTTCTATTTCTCCCATGGTCACATTGATTTCATGTCAATAGAGCAGTTATTTTTAACCAAAGAAATGTTGCTTTTGGGGGACTTTGTAAAACTTCAGAACAAACCAAGAAGTTACTTTGGTTTCAATGTAAACACACTGGTCATTGAGAAAAAAAGCCATTCAGAGCCTGGATTCCCAATTTGGCTAACTCCTCAGAAAGTGAAAAATAAAAGACAAAGTCTCAGGCAGGTGATGGAGTCAAAATGACACAGCAAATAATGTTGCAACTATGGTATGTTCTTTTGCTTAATATAGCTTTTCCTGGTAGAGTAAATTTCCATCTGTTTTGCATTTGAAAATAAAAGACAGCTGGCTTCTTCCTTAAAGTTTATAGGTAAGAAGGCAATAAATTATGGGAACTCTAATTAATACTATAGGTTTTTGACATTTGAAAACTGTAAGGTTTTATTAACCTATAAGTTCAATTAAAAATGCTATAGGTTTTTGTTTTAAAACCAGATTCAGGCTTACATTGCTAGAAACCTATATAAGCCTGTACCAAATTTGTATTTTTCTCTTTTAATATGATCGTCTTCCAGTTGGCTATTTTTCTTTCTCTAGGCCTATAGAACACACAAACAACAGCTGTTTCACTCCTGTAGCCTCAAAGTAATCTCTTAGTCAGCTTTCCTGAATGGGGTCTCATTGACAAAGTTGGGTAATGGTAATGGTAAGTTAGCTTAGGTTTATAGGAATTACAGTTTGCTTCTGCTGGAGAAATACGAAATGAGTGGACACACCACTGGGCAACACTTCACTTCCATTCTTTGTGAAACTTAATCTTCGTTTGCAAATGGTGAATGCAGCTCACTGCCCTTTTTAAAAAGACACACATTTAAGCCCTCCTAATTAGCCTTCTTGTCAAATGGAGGAACCAGTATGTTTGCTGTATAGGTGTAGAAATGGGGAGATTGTTAGATATGGTAACAAGCAGTCCCAACTTTTGCCCTAAGGTCCTGCCCTCTTTATCCAACTGCCCACTAACCCTCTCCACTTGAATATCTAATATATCTCAATCTCAACATGTCTAAGAATACACTTGTTTCCCCTTGCTCTCAAAAGCCTATTTCCTATAACCTTCGCCATCTCAATAAATGACAACTTCATTCTAATTGCTCAAGCAACTGAGGGGTCATCCCTGGTTCTTCAGTTTCCCCATACCTCATGTCTAACTCAACAGCAAATCCTTTCAGTTCTACCCTCACCAGGTGTCCAGAATCTAACCACATCTCACCACTGCCACCGCTATGCCCGGCCCCCAGTCCAAGCCACACAGAATCTCTTGCCTAGACTAGTAACTGATCTTCCCTGCTTTCACTGTTAACGTCCTACAATACTCCTCCTCCACGCACACCAGCCAGAGTTATCCTTTCAAAATGTAAATCGTATAGATTTTTGTCTCAAGGTAGAATCCAAAGTCCTGACCACAGGCCTAAAATATATGAACACCCTTTGTGTTCATTCCACTCCAATTAAACTGGCTTCTGTGACTTTCCGCTACCAGGCCAGTCTCGCTCCTACCATAGAAACTTTGCATACACTATTCCATCTATCTAGAATGCTCTTCCCTCCCCTAATAACCTCATGAGCAGCTTCTTAATCTTCCTCCAGCATCTGCTTAAATGTTTCCATTCAGAAAATACCTTTCCTGAACATGTCATTCTTAAAAGCACCTCATCCCCTTACCCACAGGAGTCATTAACGCCTTACCTAGAGTAAGATTTATCCAGGGCAGTCCTGGTTTCATCTGTATTGTCTTAACATAATTATAAGTAATTACCCTCAAAATACCCTCAAAATATCAAAATGTTTGATAACTTATGTTGCTGCACACCTTTCCCATGATTTATCTGTACAGTGTTCATCACCACCTGATGCCACTTGCCTGTCTCTCCCCATGTGAATGTTGGTAAGAGCTGACCATTTGTTTTCTTTTCTGCTGTATCCCTATTACTAAGAAGTGCCTACAACACAAACGCTTGATAAATATCTGTTTAATGAATGGAGCCATTAGCTACCTGATAATGGTAATGGCTGTCCTGGGAACCAGAGAGAGAAAAATAAATAAGATACCCTGTCCAATACACAGGCCCCACATGAGAGATCATGATTTGATAGATCTTATAGAGACCAGAAACAGGTTTTCAAACAGGTCAGGTTGAAAATCTATGGTCCGGGAGCTATCTGCCTCGTGGGGAAGTCAGAGATGAAAGGCAGGTGGGCATCGGAACTTCTTTCTCTCCTCAGTGAATTGCTGGGATGTGCAATCCTCCAACTGAGTGTGCTATGTACATAATCCTGCCCAATGTGGCTAGCCGGGGCTAATGATAAATTACATTCCTAAATTCTATTTTTGTCACTGGAAAAAGTTTTTACTATAGAGTATTGACTTTGCAGAGCCTAAGCAACAAAAACAGGAACTATTTTTGGCCCCAAATGTCTTATGACAGTAAGAAGTGGAGACAGGGAAGCTGTATCACAGAGAACTGAGCACTTGGACACAAATTATTTGCCGTAGGGAAGAGTTCTGTAACCAAACTTGTGCAAATGACCCTAATTATATCCTTAGGATAATACCACACAAGTTAGAAATGCTATTAACTCCAATGATCTCGGCACATGATTTTCAAAATTATCTTTAACCACTTGGGAATTCATTTTTTAAAAAAGTAAGCTTTTCCCCCATTAAGTTTAGGTGTACTCCTGGTAGAAACGACTGAGTTATCTTAACATTCTAAGGAATAATAATTCTAGATACTTCAAGAAATCTGCTGCACAGTTCTCTCCTCTGACAATACAGAGTTATGCTTACTTCGTCCCCTCTCTACTATATTCTTAGCACCTTGCAGATATGCCTCGTTTATAGTACTTACCATTCTATAGTGTATTTATTTGTTTTCTTATTTGGCCACCCTCCAAGTCCTCTTTCCCCTCCCACCCCACCTCCAAGTGTTTTAAAAGATTGTGAGCTCCTAATGCAGCAGTACCTAGGAAACATCTTCAGAGCGCAGAATTCCCTGCCCTCTCAGATTTGATTCAGGAGGTCTAGGGTGGGGCTGGGGAATCTCTAGCAGGCTTTCCCAGGTGACCTTGGTGGTCAGTTCATAGAATTCACTACAAGAAAATGACAGAGAGTAGAGACTGTCTTAGTCATCATTGCACAACTAGTGCCCAGCACATACACACCCAATAAACATGTGCTGAATCAACTGAATGAATGGTCTGAAAATCATCTGGGGACTTTCTGAGAATCATTTCATACAGAACCAAAACCACAAAATAAACTAATGAGCAAGATAGAACCAGAGGCCTGGAAACAAGGAACAGAGTGACAATGATCAGAGAGGAAGAGGGTGGGGAATAAAGGTGGAAAGAAGGGGAAGGGACTAGTCAAGGAACATATGTGAATGACCTGTGGACATGGACAACAGGGTAGGAATTGACTATGGGAGTGGGAGGTGGGCTGGGAGAAGGAGGGAAAGGGGAGGGTGAATTGGGACACCTGTAATAGAATAACAGTAAAATACGTTCTACAAAAAGAACCAGAAGACAGTCTGTTAGTGTACAAACTGTTGTCTTCTCAGAATGCCAGCCATCTGGATAAAGCACCCATAAAGATGCAATCCCTATCTCTGCTTATTGGGTCTGGTAGGTGACAGGCTGTGAACACCAGCTTTTTTCGTTTCGTATTTTGGTGACTCCACCTCAGCACAGACTTTGGGACTCTCTGAACTCTCCCCTACAAGTTCTCTATGTTCTTTTGAGCCTGAAAATAAGGTGCTACTCAAAACTTGGATGACAGCTTGAAAGCCAACTAGAACAAAAGGGGACTGAACTGTGGGACATACTCCTCACCACCCACCACCGTGGTGAAGTTGGCTGAAATAAAACCTTGCATTCATCACACCAGAATAAAGAAATCACCAGAGGAACAATGGACCACCGAACCTCGAGAAGACCTGAAAGTCATCTTTTGAAAACAATGACATATTGTTTTCATTACTTTTGTTTAACCCTGTATTATACAGAACTTGTTCCTTTCAAATAAGATAAAAATATTTAGATATACTTAGCAAAAATGTTGTAAACATCTCTGAATTTTGTCTTGCAGGAGGAATTTATGTTGAACACACTTTCACTACATGTCTTATAGGTGTTTGTACTCCCCTGGGAAGCCTTTGAAATTACACTTTGTTTAAGCATATCAATAAGAACAAAAAAAAAGAACCAAAACCAGTTAGATCAGACAACACTTTGTTTGTATGCTGTGGGAGTCACTCAACAAACAGGTCCAAATAAGGGGGTTACAGAGCTGTCCTGTCAAGATAAGAACAGTCCAGCAGATAATTAGGCAGTTTGCAAATGCAAATCTTAGGTAAATAGAATACGGAGGGTCCCAATTTATGGTGGTTTGACTTATGCTTTTTCAATTTTATGACGATGCAAAAGTTGTATGCACTCAGTAGAGACTGTACTTGGGATTTTGAACTTTGATTTTTTCCCAGGCTAGTGATATGTGGGTACAATATTCTCTCATGGTGCTAGATAGCAGCAGCGAGATGAGTTTGTCCACTTGTAGGCTAATGTAGCTTACATTAACTACTGAATATGTTTAAAGTAGGCCAAGAGAAGCTTCCATCTTACAATTTTTCAGCTTATGACAGGTTTATCAGGACGTACCCCCATCATAAGTCAAGAAGTAGCTTGAGTTTGTGATCTCCTCTGACAACAGAGTTACAATGGCATAAGCATTTTAGAACTCACCCTACTAATATGTTATCTGTTTCATTTTCTACTAGGCCTTGTACCCTCACCTTTTCCCAACAGAAGCACCTTGGTTCTTCATCAGAGGCAGAAAAAAGTGAGTTTCAAGAAAGAGGAGATTATAACTGAGAGATGTTTTTAAAACTCAGAAATGGACTGCAAGATGAATGTTCTATCACTTTATGAAAATGTGACTATTAAGTTCATGTTTATCAGAGTGTGTTCATGCCAGGCTGTATGTAGACCAGCCCTCCTCTGAGCATATAATTAATTCACCCTTAATTCACGCTGATTAAATTTTCTATTGTTTGTTGCTCTGACATATTCTCTAGTGGCATTTTCCAGTCTTCTCCCCAAAACATCATATTTAAAACCCACTTGAAATGAAATAAATTCAGCCAAATTTTTTTTCTTGCTCTAGAAACCCAAGAGTACAGAGCTTCCTCTCCAAGAAATAGGCAAATTTCCTTTAGATAAGTTCCCAGAGTTGGCCCAATAGTAACAGCATCAAGACAGAATTTTCAATTATAGACTGTACACGTTTAAAAACAACAGCCATTCAGTTGCTTAGATAATAACAGTTGGACTTTTCCTTTACTTTGGATATATTCGGTATGTGTACGTATGAATTACTTTTGAGTTAAAGAATAAGTTGTCTTTATGTATGCATAGTCAGAAAACATTATAGCTTGGACTTAGCAACCATTGATAGGGAATTTCAGCCTGCTATTTATGCAACTTGGCTACATTCTCCTTGTAGTCTCGGGACAGCATTGCGAAGAGACCAAGCTTCTGTTTTAAAATCTCAGGTCTTTCATTGTGCTCTCTGAGTCACATTAGTCACTGTTTCCTTCTTGGTACAATAACCAGAAATGATTATCTCTCCACCAGAAGAATGTTGGGGAAATAACTATTACTAATAATTATGAAAACAGAAAGCAACAGATATTGATACTTGTACTGTATAGCATGTACTCTGTTAATGAACATGAAAATGGGAGGCCTTGAGTCACTTGAAATTTCAAGTAAGTCGTCTTGGTTTTACATTAACAAGCTGTTCATTGGGAGTACTCTATTGAACTGAGCAGTAATGCTAAGGCAAATCCAGCAGACAACAAAAACAGAAACAGCAATAAAAGGAATATGTGCAGAGGAAATTAGAATATTTCAATCCCATAAGCATATTTTAAAAGAATTAAATGGCTTAGGGCCACATATAGAAAGTGTGCACATGCATACACCATATATGTTGCATGTATATATTAGTACCTCTCATAGTTTTGAAGAGCAGAGAGAAGCCACTTGTTCATGTATGAGTGCTTATCATGTTTCATCCAGTGACTTAAGAGTTTCAGCTACTCAGTGAATAAATGAATTTTAAAAAGTGAATTTATAAGTTCAATGACAAGGAACCAGTATAACTTGTTATATTTATTTGGAATATTCAACAGCTGTTTGTTTAAAAGACTATGTTAACATGGAAAGCTGCTTGTGATATAATAAGTTCAATATGAATATACGGTGATGTTACAACAATAGAAAAAATCTTTGAATAAAATAAGACAGAACTATAGAAAAATGCTAAAATGAGACTTTAGAAGTATTCTTATGTCTACTCTCTGCTTTCTATTTTTTCTTTAATAAACATGTTTCTTAATCATATAATTTGGTATAACTGTAGAATTAGCAAAAAATGCTATAGGAGTTGATGTATTGCTTTGTGAGAGCTCTGACATACTAGGCCATATTGCTATCCAACTGGTAGGGCCTGCAAGCAGGAAGACTAATTAGAAGATAACTTATGGTGGTTTAGGTATTAGCCAAGAAAATGTTTAACTACACATAACAGAAAACCAACTGGGGTTTTTCAGACATAACAGTAAGCCCAGATATTGCCAGTCTAGGACTGTTACAGCAGCTTCAAGATGTCAAGAATGACCCAGACTTTTATCTTTCTGCTCCAGCATCCCTAGCTTGTGGATCCAGTTGTCGTATTTTCCACATCATGTCCACCTTCTTTTTTGTCATGAGGCTCCATCTCTATCCTCATGTTAGTATTCTAGGAGAAAGAAAAAAGTACAAGATGGGAGGATGTCTATATATTAGGATAAGAAATGTTTTCCTAGAATTCTTCACTCTATGTCTAGAACTATATCCCATGGTCACCCAGAACTGTATGGGATCTAAAGAAATGAGTTTTTTAGCTAGCTCATTGCCAGCCTTTCTACCCTCCCCCACAAAAGTATCAGGGTATTTCTAACATATAGGGGCAATAAGCATTGTCTGCTCCTTCTTTTCATCTATGGAATACATTCATTCTCTCCCTAAAAGAAACAATTCCAAAGTCTCAACCACTTACTACAATGAACTCAGGTCTAGAATCCAGAAGTTCTGATGATGTAGGGTATTTCCCACTAAGAGTGTGGATCTTCATGTTCTGGCAGCCTATACTTAAGGAAAAGTTATCTGCCTCAGTACTCCTAATAAGAGATGATAGATAGACAAGGTACAGAATGTTGGTAAAACTCTTATTCAGGAAAGGGGGAAATGGAAAACACAGCAGTCTCTGTCCATAGAAATCGCAAATCCTACTGGATAATTATAGCAAGGAATCCATGCCCTTGGTCTGTCAGTTTCTGGTTCTGTTTTGTAGGAAGATCTTTCTAGTCCATTGACTTCCAGGGGTCACATCTGAGGTGGCCATTGTGCAGGATACATTTTTGGAGCATTAAAACTTCAGCAGTTTGAAGAGAGTAAATCCAAGAATGGTGAGTGAGTCCAGAGTCTGGTGCCCTTTTACCTTCTGAGGCAATTGACATTCTGAAAACAATAGTGGAGAGGTTGCAAAGTTCTCAAGGGGCTGACTGGGAAGTGGGGGGAAATTTTGAATTGAAGACCCAGGAAGGAAAGATTTTGCACTGGAATTCCAAAGAGCTACACCCTGGAAGTAACTTTTCATTAATCCCTGATCGGATGGATAAGGTGATCTGTCCTTAATCAAAATGGCCTCCATGAACTGCACCTCCCAATATTCATGGCCCTGTGCCATGGAATCTGTTGGTTGTGTGACTTGCTTCAGCCAGTGACACATTAGGAAGCAAAGGCTTGCACACTGCGGCTTGTCTTCTTGGAATGCTTCCTCTTGGAACCCTGGAATTACCATGCTGTGAGAAAGTCCAAGTTAGCCACATGGAAAAGCCATGTAGAGGAAAATCAGGGAATCTAGCCAACAACCAGGACAGAGGCTCAGGACGTAAGGCCCTGGTTGAGCCCGGCTCCAGCCTCCTGAACCAACCCAACTGAGGCCCAAGACATCATGGAACAGATGTGCATCATGCACTACAGCCTGACTAAATCTTGAGCCAGAGAATCTGGAATCTTGAGCAAACAAGAGTTGTTTTAAGTCATTAAGTTTTGAGGTGGTTGGTACACAGCAATAAATAACTGAAATGCTACTAAGAGATAAAGAATGTATGCCAAATAATCTAATTGTTGGGAAAAAATACAATTTAAAATACTTAATCCAAAGGAAAGCATGAAAAGACATAAAACAGAACAGATAAATAAAAGCAAACAGCATAATATATTTAAACTCAGATACTTGCTTCTAGGCAATTTCATGTAGGTATGAGCAGGCATAGACGAAGGTCTTGTCTCAATTCAGTTTTTACGCTAGAAAATTCTTGTCTTTTCTTTATTAGCCTCTGTATCCTGTTCATATCATTTTCACCTTAGTTTAATTGATACAGTTTGAAATAAGCCTAGAGGGGAGATACTACTTTTAATCTACTCTGCTAAATACATTTAGAAGACGTCAGTGGTCTCCAATCTGGTTTAAAAGATTCTAAGAAACGCTTGGAACCATTTATTTATTACTACCACCTCTCAGCTCTATTTTGATAGGATTCCATGTCTGATAAGGTAATAGTTGACTTTTCAACCCAGAAAGTCCCCAAATTATGGAATAAACCAGTTTATATTACAGGCCACACGCAGAGACCATCTCTCTGCAAACAGCATTTTGTTCTCTCTCTGTCAGCTGTTGGGAGTGAAGCCATACTTCCGTTATTTTGATCAGGGCCTCCCCGCCTCCCCCGCCCATAGATAGTGATATTTGAACTTCACGTTTTCTTCCTCCACCCCTGAAAAACTATCCAATATATGGAGTTACCCTAAAGGCATTTTACGATCCAGCAAATTCTCACGGGCCGTGGATTTTAGAGGTGAGTATGCGGTGTTATGCATGCTTCATGGTGGGTTTCGGGACTGATCAGGGGCTGTAGCCTAAGTCTAGCAAACGCCTGCCACGCAATAGGCGCTCAACAAGTATTAAGTCAGTAAATCACTACGGTGTCTGTAGGCTTTAGAACATATCTATAAGCGATTTTATCGTCAGAACCCCGAAGCTAGGTTTCCCCAGAAAGAGGGATGCCTACGATCCCGTGGGCAGACGACCAACCCGGGTGCGCCGCCGGGTCGGCCCGTACGGTACGGGGCGGGCGACCCCGTCTGGCCGCAGGGGCGATAGCAGCTATTTGCCTCCACTTGGGGATTCGCGGCGTCAGGGACCGGAGGCGTCTCGTGAGGAGGCAAATAAACAAAGCCAACCGCACCGAAACGGGTCGTTCCGTTTCACATCCTCCTTCGAGTGCCTGGGTTTTCTCGGAACAAAGTGACCCTCCAGCTACCCGCAGGCAGGTGGAGCCCGTCCCACGGGAAGAGCAGCTCCCTGCCGCGCGCTTCCAGAGGCGCGCAGACTAGGACCCTCCGGTCACCAGCTGGCCCACGAGAGGACACGCCCCCGCGGGAGCGCGCGGCGGCCGCGCGCCTCCTCGCGAGCGCGCACGCGGGGCGGGTTTCTTTCCCGGCACCCAGTGAGCGCCCGGCCCCCTCACCCCACCCTACACCCCGCGGCCCAGGCTCCACCTCCGCGGCCGGGCTGTCGAGCGCAAGCGACCGGAAGCCACTTTAAAGCAGAGCTCGAGGTGACAGGCAAGCGATCTGGATCGGGAGTGCAGTCGCTGCTCTCTGCTCGCGGCGGCGGAATGGCCGGTGTGCCGCTCCCGGCGTCTCCAGCCTGCGACCCCTAGAAACCCAAGCCTGCCCTCCGCGCCGAACCCCGTGCGGACGCTGCCCGCGTATTGGCAGCGCCGCAACTCGGCTTCTGTGCTCGGTTCTCTCAGGCTGCCTGCTCAGGTAAAGGGCTCCGGGTGAGCTCGGAGGAGCCGGTGAGGGACCCTGGCGGGGATGGCGGGCGAGGAAGGGGGCGCCGGCCTCACTGCGACTCTCGCGGATCTAGATTGGTACTTAGATTGTGCTTTTTTGTACCGAGTTCACTCGGATCCTTTCTAGATCGGGATGGAATTGGTTTAGACTTCTAAGTCACTTAGGGCCTCTGGCAGGTGTATATATCGGAGTGAGGCACGGGAGGGTTTAGTCGGGGTCGCCGGCGCCTCTGCCCACTCCCCCAGATCCGAGCGGACGCGGGGGAGCGTCTGTGCGGCCTCCCCCGCTCCCCCACGGGGGCCCTGCGCAGATCCAGGGGGAGGCACGGTAGCCAGGGAGCCTTCCGGCCGCCCCGCGCTCCGGCTGCAGCCCAGAAGTTTGCAGGCTGTTCTCAGATGAACTTTGAAGGTGCAGAAGTCTTCGCCTGCCTCCCCGAGGAGCGCCGGCTGCGTCTCCCCGGCGCTGTTCTGCCGTCCGCCGGGACTCGCAGGACTGTCCCCCTCAGGAGGGTGGGCTGGGGCGGGGGTGAAGAAGAGATTGTGGAAGGCGCCGTGCGGGGCTTCTGGGATGGAGGGAAGCCGGGCGGGAGGCGTTCGACAGGAGGAGGGTGGACCGAGGTTTGGGGAGCGCCGCGGCGCCGGCCGAGGGAAGGCGGCGGGGCGAGATGCTCCGAACTCTCGGGCCGAACCGGCCGAGCCCGGCGGCGCCTCCAGCCGCGCTGCGCCCAGCTGGCGCGGAGCTGCGCAAGCCGCAGCGGCCCCCGGGAGGCGTCGCTCGCACCGGGGCTCCGCGCCCGAGTGTCGGGCGGCCGCGGGCCTTTGGAAGAGTCGCGAGTTTGGAGCCCGCGGTTGCCAGGGACCTTGCTCCCAGCCGGGAGTGAGGGGTGGGGCGTTGGGTAGGTCGCCTGCGGCGGGGACCCCAGGAAGTATCCTTTCAGTCTTTAGTTTTTGTTATGCAAACTAATTGAGGAACTAGGTTGTATTGACTTCCCCACTCCTCCCACTCTTCCAGTTTTCTGCCTCTTCCTCAGTTTTATTTCCGACTGTGATCAAAGGGCAATAATGGGAAAAGTTGTAGCGTGTGTGTGTGTCGGTAAAATTGGTTTAGGGTCTGTTTTGCCTTGATGGGGTGTGATAGGAGTGGTTTGTGTGTGTGCGTGCGTGGAGGGTGGCACAGGCCGGTTTGGTGTGGTGGAGAGGGAATACCACAATCGGTGCCAATTGTGCCTTGAGGCAAGAGCAGTGAATTATGAATAATAACGCCTGGCTTGGCCGCTTCCCAGTTGATTTATGTCTTCTGTCAAGTCCCTCCTTCGTGAAGCTTTCCATAACAATGGCAGCTCACACTGAACTCTTTTTTTCCTACCTTTTCCTTTTGTGCTTACGATGGGGGCTAATACCTTGTGGTTTTGTGTTTTATTTTTCTGAGTTTGATCATTATGCAGTTTTCACACGTTGATTGAAGGATCTTTCCAATTAGATCTTTCATATTCATTTTTCTGGGCACTCAATTTTATTTCGTTGTTGTTGATCCATAAAAAGTAATAGCATGAAGCACTTAATAAGGTTCTTTTTCTTCAGTAATTCAGCCAAAAAATGCCATAGGGTATTAGTGTTTGCGTTGTGCTAGACACTACATGTAATGGGCACCTGGGATGCATACTTGTGAAAGTCATAGGTCCTTGCGGCAAATATCCTTTTCAGTGTATTGGACAAGAGAAAAGGATTAATTGCTCATCACCAATCCTTTCCTGCCTGGCACAGTGTTCAGTAAATATTTTCAGAATTAATTGAGCGCTAGGTTATGGAGGAGACACTATTTGTCATTTCCCAAAATTTTCTTTGCTTTATATTTTCCCCTTTTTTTCAAGGGGTCTAATTCATTGAAGAAAGCACTTTTACTCTCTTGCAGTAGTTCACAAGGAATCTGAAATGTGGTTTGTGTTTTATATTCTTGGGTTATTTTCTACAGTATGCCTTCATTTGCCTTTAAAAATGCACATGTGTAACTTTTCCGAAGACAAGGACAAGGAGGCTCTTTCTGTATTATGAAGTTGTGTTTGGTTTCTAAAACAGTGTGTGCTGCGGTTGTTGCTTATGTAGCTTCTGTTGCTAAACAAGTCCTGGAATTTGTCCTCCAGCAGCGGTAAAGTTTTGGGGATTGCAAAGGTAGACTCTTAACATCTTTGGGGAATGTATTGGAACTTTGTAAATGGACAGCAGGTCATCATAAATGTCATTTCCATGTATGAACTTAACTCTTGTTTATAACAATTATCTTATGGTAAAATTGGTTTGGTTATAGTTGTTTCCCTGAAGTCACAAATGACCTTAAATAAGGACTTAACTGAACAGAAATGCTTTAACAGGCCCCTGGCTTTCTCCCATATAACATTTTAATTGAGAGCCCCTGTTTGTTTCCTGAGTGCTCACACCCCAGATTCACTCACTGTTTAACTTAGAAGTTTACCCTTCATTTGATGAGCTCTTTTTTACAAAGAAACAGTTTTTGTCACCTCATGAAAAAGGTGATACATAAACAACTGTGAAGAGAACCACAAAGCAGTGAAGATGTGGTTTCCCTGCTGTCATCGTTAGATGAACTTATTTCAACCCCTCACCCCCACTCCACCCTAGACTTACAGTAAAAATTTATACCTCAGCAGAATTACAAATCGTTGTGTATTAAGTCCACAAATAAATTTCAGGATCCTATTGAAAACTATTTTCTCTTTTACCTTTACCTGCTGTGGGCTTTTGAATAGCCTTGGCAGTTTTGGAGCCTTGATTTCTCAATAAAATTTAAAATTGACTCGTAAAGATGAAATATAAGAGAAGTGATTTCAGGGACTTGGTCACAGACTAAAACAAAACATTTTGGTGAATGAATAGGATCCAGTTGTTGTCAGCTTGTAAGTGATCATCTTCTTTCCTTCCCTGGTAGGATTTTTTAGACTCTGAGGAGCCGTTGGAGCTAATCCACATCATGGAAATGGAAACCACCGAACCTGAGCCAGACTGTGTAGTGCAGCCTCCCTCTCCTCCTGATGACTTTTCATGCCCAATGAGACTCTCTGACAAGATCACTCCATTGAAGACTTGTTTTAAGAAAAAGGATCAGAAGAGATTGGGAACTGGAACCCTGAGGTCTTTGAGACCAATATTAAACACTTTGCTAGAATCTGGATCACTGGGTGGGGTTTTTAGATCTAGAAACCAGAATGCAGATGAAAGCGGCTTGCATGAACCTATGGTGAAAAAAACCCTGGAAATCAATCCATCGTGTCCACCAGCAGAAAGTAACATGTCTGTCCTGATTCCTGAGGGGACAAGTGTCGGGGACCAAATACCAGAAGCTCGTCCTTCCACTGATGCTCCAGAACAAGTGGTTCCAATCCAGGATCACAGCTTTCCACCAGAAACCATCAGTGGGACAGTGGCAGATTCTACAGGAGGGCACTTCCAGACTGCCCTTTTACACCCAGTTTCAAGTGATGTTCCTATTAGTCCTGACTGCGTAGACAAAGTCATGGATTATGTCCCAGGGGTTTTCCAAGACAACAGTTATACAATCCAGTACATTTTGGACACCAGTGATAAGTTGAGTACCGAGCTCTTTCAGGACAAAAGTGAGGAGGCTTCCCTTGACCTTGTATTTGAGCTGGTGAACCAGTTACAGTACCACACTCACCAAGAGAATGAAGTTGAAATTTGCATGGACTTTTTGCAAGGCATATGTATTTATGGCAGGGATTGTTTGAAGCACCACACAGTCTTGCCCTATCATTGGCAGATCAAGAGGACAACTACCCAAAAGTGGCAGAGTGTATCCAACGATTCCCAGGAGCACTTGGAAAGATTTTACTGTAATCCAGAGAATGATAGGATGAGAATGAAGTATGGGTATGTACTTACAACTTCTCTAAAGCTGTTGTCGAATACCATAGAGAAGGTAAAGAGGTTAAAAGCTTAGTAGGCTGATTTCCTTTAGTAGTAACCTAATGGGTTTTACTCTTTTTTTCCACTGCTGTTCTTCTGGCTGTGTGCTATACTGATTTTTCATGGTGGTTGAATGCAAGCTGTTTACCTCTGCAGACAAGGAAGTTTTTATGATTTGAAAGATTCACATTTCTCTCTGTGTAATATATTTATGACTGTGAAGTTACATATACATTGACTGGTAAATCAGATACAATTTTAATCACATGGTGAACTTGATTTTGAATGAAAATCCATGGTGAATTTTATAAATAATGAACACCTAATATATCTAATTTTAAAGTTATATATGTCGAGTAACTTGTTTTTAAAGGAAAGTAGTATTGTTTGGAGATTTTTGTGGCCCTCTTAATTTTCAATGGTACAACAGTCTTTTTCTGAATGATTCAGAAGTTCCTCCCAAACTTATGAATCATGCGCAAACATGTTAAATATTTGTTTTAGGTTTCTTCAAAGCTTGTTACTATTAAGTTAATTATTCTATTTATCTTATAGGTAGAATAAGTTGTTCAACAATGGAGGGTATTTTCTTAAACCTGAGTCTTTTAACAATGAATGAAAGGAAGGTTTATGTTAAGTTAATAGGTATATTTATCATTTACATTAAAGAGTTATCCTTATTTTTTTGTATCCAAGACATGTATATAAATAATTCAGTTCTTTTAATATGGATGTCTAAGTAATATTCACTGATAGGATAGGGAACTGAAGTTTCCACATCTGAATTTTTCTTTAATTGAACTTAAAATGAAGAAAATTATAATTGCCACATATGAAATTGCTGTTGCAAAAATGGCTGTATAATAATATTAAGCTTTATATTTCTCAGTTGTTTCTCCTATCGTATAGGAGGAGTTATAATGTGTGATATTAATAGTTATTTGTGTGTGACCAAGAGTAAGTAATAAAATTACTTAGGGGGAGAAGAGCACTTTAATCCATGTTTCCTGATTTGGGAGATCATGCTGGTATCCTGACTGCTTCACAGATAATAAATGGCTTGATGTGTGTGGTACTGAGAAGCGTGGCCCATAGGGAGAACACTACCCTGAGTATCCTAACCCAGAAGTCCAGGAGAAAAACTTCCTTAAGACACATCTTTGTTCACAGAAAACTTGGGTTACTCTCTTCAAGTGTTTGTAGGGTCAACAAACAAATGGTGGCAGTAAACCATTCCCAAGTTGTTGAATTCTTTTTAGTCTTGATATTCACCTTCTGTGTTCTAATATAGTGCCCAAAGCATTATTGGCATTGTGGAAACCTGATCCTTTTTCTTTCCTTTTTTTTATTAACTTCTCTTGTTCCCATTTAGTATTTAGGTATGTGGTTTCTTTTTAATATTTTAGTATTTCAGTTATATAGTGCACAGATCTGTGTCTTTACAACTCAATCATGAGATGAAACTATGCATCTTCTAAGATTCAAAGGGACATCTAAAGGGATATGTGGAATAAGATGAGAAACAATAATATAAGGCCCAAATTTAAAGGCATTATTATTTAGAAGACTCTTTGGAATAACAGTAAGATTATATCAAAGAATGGAGTTTTCCTGATCATAAGTGTATTATCTTGATAATAGAGTGCATCCAAGATTCTATCTTGTTTGAGTAGTGAAATTCTTAGATCCTGTAATAAAACTAAGTACTTTTAACTTTTTTTAAGCCAGCATTGGAGGACAATGATGTTTTCCATTCTCTTAAAAATCTTTTAATGAGGAATTGTCCTAAATCTCTGTTGCCCATGAGCTAGCAATTCTAATTGGTCAAGGGCAATTAATTTTATATACTCTCAAATCCTCCCATCTCCAGATTGCAAAACTGCAGAATAGTAGCGTCCCATTTCACTCCTATGAAGCACATTTTCTGCCTGTTTGAATTGGCCAGGATTATTGTCCAACACATTATGTTCTATTATCATGCTCAAGGCAAGATGGGTATTTTGTTAGAGCAAATCCAGGAACTCTTAGGTCAGCAGCATATTGGGTATTTTGTCGTTTGGTAAAATTACTTTGCTGAAGAATAGATATATTGTTGGATCAGTTATAAAGAAGTTGCAGGTGAATGCTTGATTTGCAAATCAGTTTTACTGAAGTAATGTTTATTTCGACACTTGAGAAGAAGGTATGATTGAATTATTATTGTTATTACTATTGCTGCTGATACATTGTTAATGATAGTAAGTTGTCCTACCCTGACAAAAATAGCAAAGTACTAAGTTAATTACTAGTAAAGTGCAGGTTCTCCTTCGGAAATGTTATAAAATTGTAGATAGCTAAGTGTCAAAAATTAGGCTTTTGGGAAGTTGACCTGTGGTCATTACAACCTGGTTTTCCTTGTATTCCAAAGCGATGTTGTGTTTCCTGGCAACAAGATGCAGATAACGGCATGTTGGGCCTTGCTGAGAGATTCACAAACAAGCTGGAGCAGCCCAGGTTCACATGGTTACCACGTTATTTGGCTAAAGCTATTAATCTCTGTGGTCAGGCCTGTAAAGCTGGTCTATCTGTTCAGATTGCACATAACCAGGAAGTGTGTGTTCAGCTGTGTATATGTCCAAGTCAGACCCAGCAGTCTTTGGATCCAGGAATAATGAATGACAGTTGTTGATCCCACTTGTGTCCAGTATTTTATGTGACTTGGTAAATCATAATTACATACTACATACATAATACTTCATTGTGTGAAACTTGGGGAAAGTTCATAGTTCTGGGTCTACTGTGCAGATAAAATTCTTTGTTTTGCAAATGTAGATTTAACATCTAAATCCAAATTAGATTTGCAGGGTTCGTTATTCTCAAGAATGAAATTGGAAAGGAAGTTGAGTAGAAAGTCTACAAGTCCCTTCCACCTCTTCACTCAAGATGCTTAGATACTAAAAACACATTTAAAAAAGAATTTCACCCTGGCTGGTATAGCTCAGTTGGTTAGAGCATTGTCCTGTAAGACGAAAAGGCTGGGAATCCAACCAGTTGTGGGTTCGATCCCTGTTTGGACACACACAGGCATGTACAGGATGGCAATCAATTAATGTTTCTCTCTCTTCGTTTCTCTCTCTCCCTTTCCCTCTTTAAAAGCAATGAAAACGTGTCCTCAGGTAGGATTCAAGAATATTTTTTAAAAAGAATTTCAATAATAATAAATGCTTGTTTGGTTCATTATAATGAAATTATTTTAATGATTTTCCAATTTTCCCCTCACCCCAAATTATGATATAATCCCGCTTTTCCACCGCACTCTGCTTTTGTACATCTGCAGATGTTCATTGCCAACATCAACTGGAAACTAGTTGCATGTATGAACTCCCTGTATTTACATGCCGATGCTTCTTTTGCACACGGGGTGGGTTTTGGAGAATTTCCAAATTCCAAATATGAAGTTAAGAAAACAACATTGAATGTTATGTTTTCACTTAAGGAAACATAGTCTCTGACAGTTTAGACACGCATCCTTTTTAGAAAATGATACTCAATGGCAGGTCTAAGCAGTTTTAAAAGAGCCTCACTAAATGAATACTGTTGTGTATAATTGAAATTGTGAAGGATGTGCAAATCTTCCATTAGCAACTAAGATCGCCATTGGTTTTCACATTACACCCATTTTAAAGTGTGCCAGAAGTCTTGTAGTTATTATCAACCGTAAAGAAGAGGCACTCTGCAAACCTTAATTTGGAGTTAATCTGTAGGTGAAAAATATGACCAGTGATTATGTCTAATTCTGATTTTTTTTGAAAGAGTGTAGGAGGGTGAAGTAGAAAGTTGGAAGCCCTGACTCCAGGGTTAGTTTTTCTCAGAGAACAGCATTCTTTTTCTCCTCCTTTGGAATTACAGCGTATTGAGAAAAAACGGAGTTTTACTTGATATAGCTTACATTTAAGAGTGTTGAATTGTCTTAGTTTTGAATGATTTCAATTGCTCTTAGAACTTTTTTTTTAAATCTGTCCAAAGGGTAATACCATCAGATGATGTCACAGGAACTCTGTGAAAGAGTACAGAAGTGTTGCCTATTGATGATAACAAAGAGCATATGCTGTTCTTTTATGTGACTTGCAGAGTGGATTATCTAAAATGGAGCAAGCTCCTGACTGAACTATACTGGAGTAGTTAAATTAGCCAAGTTAGCTCTGGCCTGTACAGCTGTGATGATGTATGAACTAACTCATTATGTGTTATTGATAACACTGGAGCGATGAGAACAGCTGAAACTGACTATGACTTGTGACTTTTGGGTATTTCTTGAATATACACAGCTGGATGAGTTTGAATTTATTTTTAAAAATTTCTGCCTAAGAGAAAGAGAGAGCTCCATAAGCAATAACTGTATTTGAAATGACTTTCAAAATGTGTGCCTTGTGCTTTAGAATAAAGCAATCCAATGAATTATTTTTTTGTACCTCCTTATAATGCTATTTACATATGAAATAAAACTAATTGGCTTCTTTCTGTACTAATCCAGAGGAGTTACTGGGTCTGTAGAGCTATCATGGGAATCAGTAGCAATCATTCATTTCTTCTCTGGTTTTTTATCAATAAGCAGATTAGACTTTTTGAAGCAGCTGTCACCTGGTTTCAGGTTGAGGTCAGTCTGTTCCTAATGTATTTATGGTCATGAAAATGAACTTCACAAAAAGTAAAGACATTTGAAGGAAATACTTTAAAGGTTATCTGGCAGTCCCTCAAAATACGTAATATATTATGCATTGTATTAGTGAGTTGACTCTAAAGCTTTCACTTTTTATTGTAAGTAAACAGAAAAAAGTAATAACTCCATTCACCATAAAACTTTATTCTGCATATATGGATGTGCAAAAAAGGCAGGTTTTGACCAATTCACTTGACTGTATCCCTGTAAATCTATTTTCTACTGTTACATTAGAATTTCTAAATTTTAGATTTGAATTTTACCATAAAGCAAAGGTAAATTCATAAATTCTGTCTGTACATCTCTGATCTTGGTCAGTAATTCTTAGTTTTATATTGGGTTTGACAGCTATTTCTAAAAGGTAAAGCAGTGTATAGCCCATATAAACCTTGACCACTCAAGGAATGCTACTAAAATCCAGCCATTTGAGATTGCAAGTGTTTTTCTATGGCCTTTTCTTATTTCTTTCTCCATGATTTGAGACCACCAGCTTCTGCATCCTTTTTGTCTGACGATAATAATTTTGATCACTTTTAAATTAGAGCCTATGGTCTTCTTAACCTAGGTCAGCAACCTTGAATAATTACCAGTATCTTGCTTGTGAGTAGCAGTTGCCTTTTTGTGGAAAGAAAAATTAAGTGTATGTGTATGTAATTTTGGCAAAGGGAAAAAAACATATATTTTGAGTTATAAGGTGACTCGATTATTCCGGCACAACTTCCTATGAGGCTGGTAAGTTTTATAAGAAACTCTGTTTGTTAAAAAGCAATTGAGCTTCTCTTCTAAAATAAATCAGAGTCTTAAACTAAAGTGAAGTGAATATGAGTGATCTTGTATTACTGGAAGATACCAGACTGCTGAAGGTTTCATCTGGGTTAGATGTTGTGGGTAATAAGCTTAAAATCTTGGGTTGAACTGTACTTTGTAACACTATAAACACAAACTATACAAAGGAATAAATACTTCCATAGTTTACCATTTTTAGGAGCAAACAAGTCACACTTTAGATATGAAGGGATTCCTTTAACAAAAACAAAATATTTTTATATTTATAGATTACTTATGATAGTGCTTTCTAGGGACTAGGAATCTAAGATCCCTGCGTTAAAATTTATCCAGCCTAATCCCTGACATATTAACTGAAAGCATTGAATTTCTGATACAGATTAATTCCTTGTTAATTTGAAGTTATAAGGAGTGGGTTCTGAAATACATTTTGAAATCTTTGAAAATAAAGGGTTTTATGTAAATTCTAGTTATTCAACATGGTAGTTTGTAAAGATTTATAGTTGCTCAGTGCAAAAGACAATATTGCAGATTTGTACTAAATGTACCCAATCCTGTGATCAGGAACTCAAATTTTAGAAGTTGATGATAATATATTAATAAGTTTCTAATTCTGAAATTTCCAATTTTCCTTGCTGACATAGTCAGTTGCTAAGGTAAGCATAAAGGGAGTTAACTAAGCATTCCTGTTTGCAGTATTCCTGTAATAAAATGTGTCTGTCTCCTCTATCTTTCTCTGCTACATGCTGTTTACTTACTGGTAACTGGTAACACCCACTTGACCAGTAAAGAACCTTTGCATGGTAATCACAATGAAAGGGTAAGCTAACAGGAGAGTGAGAACGCTAGAGCAACCGTTGCCTTTCACATTCTACAGAAACCAGTGATTTGCGGGTATGTGTGCCGAAAATGTTGTGTAAGAAGTGTATTAGAATCCCCCATGACTAAGTTGTCTGAGAAAAATTTGTTCAGGACATTTGTATTCTTTATGTAAATGGTGTCTGTCATTGCTTCTGAGCATAAGGAAGGCTTTGTGACTGGTCTTAGTGTTGAAACATAGCACTTCTCACAATGATTGGAAATATGTTTTGTTTAGGCTACACTTACTGGAATTTCTTATTACATTTATTTATTTTTCTTTTTGGATTAAGATATTCTTAAACTGTCCCTTCTCTTTTGACATACAGCCATTGAGTTTAGGTGACCTTCCTTGCTCTAAATTTTACCAGCATTAAATAGTAAGAGAAGAATGGCAGGAGTAGGGACCCAAGGGTGAACTTTGCTTGTAGTAGTGCACGTGCTTTCAGAATCTTGCCTGCACCCTGTGATCTTCACAGCTCCTGCAGGGCGCAGAGAGGGCAAATGGCAAAAAATACTCTATATAATTTCCTGCTGTGGTTGGTCTTTGGTTTCTGACTGTCACCTGGCTTCTCTCTTTCATTTCCAGGCCCTGAGAGAATAAAAATAAGCACAGGAGAAATACAGGTTTGCCTTCCAAGTTAATACAAGAAATGAAAGACATCCTTAAATGGGGGTAGAATATATGAAACAGAAGGAACTTTGCTTGCTTTCTGAGGTTTGGATTGTCCAAATGTTGCTATGCCTCAGTAGCATTGTGTACAGTGTTCTATAATTAATTTGCTACTAAAAAATAATGTAGATTCCCTTAAGTAATTGATAAAACTAAATCTTGGTTTTGTAGCATCCTTGTCCTCTAGGAAAAGTTGACTGACTTAACCCTGTTGAAAGGTTTTGTTGTCATAGTTTACAAAACCTAGACCATTTTAAAAACTCTCTGAATATGTTTTCCATAGGAAGTCTTTTCTTTTTCCTTTCAGAAATTTTCTTTAAAAACTCTCAGGGGGTGATGCATACACTATATGCTACTTTGTATACATTTAAATCTCTAGTTTTGAAAGCGTTTCTTATTCATCTCTGGGTCCTCATAATAAGCTATCAGTGATTGCATCTTTAATTTGTTCATTTATCAGTTAGTTTATACTAATTTGGAGAAAGAGACAAGGCTAACTTGAGAATGTTCTGAATAAAAACCTTTTTAAAGGACTTGTTTGTAATTTTAAAAATCAGCTCAAATAAATTAAGGTAATAGATTGTATCTTCCTGGGAGTTATTAGAGGATATATTTTATGATAATTATTTATAATTAGTATTTCGTGTATGTTATTTCATTTAACGAAGGGGATACTTACTCATCTTCATAAAAACCAACAACTGCATAATTTAAGGTAGTGTAAGGCATGATACGCATTATTTTAATCCATTGTGTACTTTCTGCCTCAGCTTTTTACAGAAATTATGTTTCACTTCCTTGTCATGCCATGGTTGAGAAGTATGTCTCACTTACTTCTAGGGGTCTCAGAACATGTGATTGAACTTGGAGAAAAGTTAAGGCTTTCTGACATTTCTGATGTCTTCCAGGTTCAAGATTTAGTCCCATGCCTCCATAAATAGATAGCAGTGAGAGCTTCTGAACTCTTAATATGATTTTTATTCATCAAAGAATTTTGGCTTATCCACCTCTTATTAGAAACTTATTTTGTATGCTTTGACTTGATCTGGTAGTTTTGTAATAAAAACCAAAAAGCGTAACAACAATATTTTAGTAGGTTTCTTTTCCTCAACTGGATATTGTAATTTTTTAAGCGGTTGCATGAAGAGGACTTCAGTGTACAATGTTATTTCTCAGGGGTTTAGGAAACATTTGGATGTTTTCAAATGGCTGTGTCTTAGTACGGTTTTTGGATAATAAACTGTTACGTGCTTGTTTAGTTTCCTCACTTTCTTAAAAGCAAGGTATCCTTTTATTTAGGAAACCTATCTGTCTTCCATTTTTCTCCTGTCTCTTATCCTCATTATTATGTCACTGTGTTCACCTCTAGAATGACTTTTAAGACAACTTACTAGATGTCCAACAATTTGTACATCAGGCAAGGGATTTAACACACAGATAATGTGGTTCTAGGCAGCATTTCACTCACTAACCTGCTGCCTTCTCATTCCCCCATATCAAAGATGTCCCAAGAGAGACCAAAGGTACAGCACACACAGTCAGAAGTTTGCTTTTTGATGATCCCTTTTTAAGAGTTGTTTCTTAAATGGGGAATATTTTTACCTTCCTAAAAATCTTTTGAGGCATTTAGAACCATAAGAATAACTCCATGATCCAAGATTGATGTTAATTGTCTTATAGAGTGATCTAAAGTGATCTTGCCTTGATTAGGCCACTATCTCCTAGATACAGATAGATTTTTTAATTTTAAAAATTATTGATTAACAAAAAATTATTTTATTGATTTGAGAGAGACAGACAGACAGAGAGCCATCAATTGGTTGCCTGCCCTACGCATCTGACTAGGAATTGAACCTTTAACCATTTAGTTTCAGGATGATGCTCCAACCAACTGAGTCACACCAGCTAGGGCAGATATGGGCAGATTTAATTGAGAGTCAACATTTGATTTGTAGCTTACCCATATCTACTGAGGGCCATATACATAATATTTTAACTTTTGGTAAATATGAAAAGATGTTGCTTTGTATGTAAGCATTTATAGATAATTCTTTATTGCCTCTTCCTGAGTCAGTGTTAGCAAAAAAATCTTAATTAGTAACAGAATAAATGACAGTTACTATGTTTCTAAAGCAGAAAGTTATGAGTACATAGTCCTCTGAAGTTTAATAATTATACTGCTTTTACAAAAAGTATTTTTGTATAGTATATGCCATGGCTTTGATTTTCATCACCTTGTAACATATTTGAAGGGATATATAAGCTGTCAGATATTCCAGCCTTGCTAAATGAGTTCCTGGAAACATCAAAGACAGGTATCAAAAGCCAGCTATATTTTGTGCGCCTGTGAAATTTCTTTAGCAGCAGCAAACATACCCCATCTGTCATGCCTGTCTCAAGTCTGTAGCAGAAGAGCCTTAACACTCTCTTCATACTGCATTTGATCTTTATCCTTCTATCATCATGATTCTCAGTTTTGGGAGACATTTTCATTTTACATCATAGTAATAAAATAAGAGGACCTATTAATTATGTCTAGTTAGTCCAGCTGATTAGGGCAGGTGTTACTGAGGTCACAGGTTTGTCCTTGTAGAAACCAGTTAACTTACAGGCAGGAAGCCAAAGTGCCAAAGTCTAGCCCATTTGGTTTAAACTATACAGAGTAGGATCCAGAAAACTTTATACTTAATTGACCTCTGCTAAAGTATGATTTCTATATTTTACTTGCATCATCTTCCCACTTAAATGTGTTCCACCTCCTGCGATTCCTGTCTCATTTAATGGCACTGTTATCAGTCACCCAGACCAGAAATATAGGCTATATCCTGGACTCTCTGCTCCCTTCAGCCCCACATGTAATCATCCTCCATGCAGTTTTGTTCTAACCCTTAAATACCCCTCAGAGCATCCCTTGCCTCCTTCATTTTCTGTCATTTGGCTCATGTGCAATGTCAATACTTGTAGACGGCTAAGCATAGAATAATAATAAATAAGTGTCTGTCTCTACCCTTCCTCCACTCTCCCCTATTAAAAAAAAATCAGCCCACCATACTACAACTGTTGGAGTGACCTTTATAAAAGTCAAGTCTGAACCTGGTTGAAAATCCACTGGTGTCCCTATTGCCCACGGAATCAAGTCCTAACCTCTTAATCCAGAATACAAAGCTCTTCATTATCTGGCCCCAGCCAACCTATCCAGTCCAATCTTCTCTCTTATCATCCTCTTCACACACACATACACCCTGACTTCCCACATGAATTGCACGTGCTGCATGCATGCTCTTGGGGTCTCTTCTGCCTTGCTTGGTTAGCTTCTAACACATGTCAATCACTTTGCACGTGGTGTCCTGCCCCCCATTGCCTGCCTGATGGCTGGCCAGACTTGGCTCTCCTTTCATCCACTCTGGGATTGCCTACCTTGACCACATTCCCTGGCCCCTTTTTATTTCTTTGTCACTTTTCTTCCTTTGTTTCAAACAACTTATAAATAGAGAAATTACCCCAAATGGTTACACTCTTTACTGAGCTCCCAAATGCATAATCCCAAAAAATACTTACCTAACAAACAGATCATGTTCTTACTCATTTCTGTTTTATCCAGCAACTCTGTCTTTAATGTTTTTGGTGTATATTCATTACAGCTGTTTATCATTTACTGTCGTAGGCCCTTTTTACTTTATTGTTAGTATCTGAAATATACGTAAAAGAAATGATGGTGTGTGGGGTATACTTTCTGACTTAGTGTGGGTGTTGGTATTGCTAATGTAAGTTGGAAAATGTTGGTTTAACTGATATATCAAGATATTTGTTGAGAACATTATTATAAAGCATCTAAATTATGAGAATGGGTGTCCTTTTAAAAATTCTAGTTTTGTAGCTGGATTCTTATATTGGTATGTGTGGTGGTGTGTTCATTGGCAAAACGTGGAAATAGAATTGTTAATATTTCAACACAAGTTCATTCTTCCCTTTATAGCAAAAATTAGCAATCTGTTCACAAAGCTTTGTTTTTCCTTGACTCATCACGAATGACTGGGTTATATCTTGATTGATTTAGCCACAGGATATATTTAGCAAAACTTAAACCCTACTACTTGCACAGTGGGTGTCTCGAATAGGGTCCTCATCCACCAGGATATTGCATCCTGCTTTTACTAAGTTCCGCTCCCAGTCTCTTGCACTGCCTGTTGCTCAGTTTTTACACATCCTTTACTTACTTCTTCAACCCTTTATCACCATCTGCTCGATACTCTAAAAATCCCACCCGTATTTAAGAGACCCTGGACTTGCCTCATCAGCTAGGGGCCTGACATCTTTCCCATTGCCTGTTATACTCTGGTTTCACATTTCTTCATCTCTTTTGTACCCCTGTGTTGAAGGTTTCCTTTTCCAACTGTCCGCACTGCTTCTGTCCCTACCCTCCTTTCAAGAATTGTGCTTGAAGAACTCTTTTGTTGTTGTTTTCCACACCACCCTTTACTTACTAGTAATATTTCCTATTATTTAAATTGTTCCTAGCATTTTTTCTTTTACAGAAAGTTATCTTGGGTTGATAAAGTAAAAGCCTCTTCCTTTTTCTGACCTTTATCCATTCCTGGATGCCAGTAACCACCTCCTCTCCCATAATGCTGTATGGCTATTCTTCGTCCTCTCATTCTGGGATTGTACTTGCCACTGATGAATTTAAATAGGCAGATGTATTGCTTCTTTGGTTTGACCTTTGGTTTTTCATTTCTTTCTTGAAGCCTTTGGAAGCCAGGGACTACATCTGATTTAATTCTTTGTGTATTGTCTAATTTCTATTAGACAATTTCTATTACCACACACACACACAACTTACAACTGCTTTCTGATAATAGAAAACAATGGTTTGATAAAGAAGAGCAGTAGATGTTGAACATTTGGCATCTGTATTTTATGCATTCATACTGATGCAGATTGAGGAGGAAAAATACTCTTGGCTTTGGAGTTTTTAAGCAGTGCTTGTTTATAGGAGAGCAGGTGGTAAAATTAATCTTATAAAAAGATAATTTAATGTTTTTCAGATTTGTTGTTTTGTCTCTGTCAAGCCTAGAAAAGCATATTGAAAATCAAATAGAGCTAAAACAGTACTTTGATAACATCAATCCAAAGAACATTTGATTGTAGTAAATTAGGATTTGTCATAGAAACTTCATAATGCCCAAAGGAGAATGTAGCAAAAGCTGCAGTTTTAGATGTCTTTCTTATGCAAATCATTATCTATGAAGTCTTAATAATACAGGCTTAAACAAAAATTGCTAGAGTGATGTCCAGAATAAAATCTGATACTTTACTAGCAAAAAGAATTGGTTATGGTTATTATAATGCATGTTGACATAATGACTGCTGTTCTAAGAACCCCTTTAAAAAATACTGAGAATTTATTAACTCATAATTGGAAACAGTTATTGGGAAATAAACATAAAGCCAGAAAATCTGTTTAGAAACTGGAAATTATTTTAAGAGGAAGGAAGAGTTAAGTATCTCTTGGCTCTGTGATAACATCAAATTCTCCTAAAGTTAAGTGAAAATTGTTTATAGCAAGTTGTTATGAAGTTTAGATATAGGAGTTTCTTTCCATGTTTTTTTTTTCCTTTTTTTAAGGATTTCCCAGAAAAATTTTTTTCCTTTTTGATTGAGTATTCCTGTTTACCATAATCACTTTAATCAAAGCAGTGTCCAAATGTGATTTTAAACTATACTTTATTGTCTTATTCCCATTTTATAATTAAAATTATATGTTCTTTTTAAGATCACATCCTACTATCTACTAGTTTGTACTCTTCTGAACAAGAAATTAAGGGTTTGGGAAGACCATACTGTTTTTTACAAGTTACATGCTTCATGGCACCATCAGTTGGGTTTATGGCTTGAGTGTGTTTTGTTTGTTTGTTTGTTTGTTTTTAATAGAAGCTGATTCACAAGTTGTGGACATTGGTGTGGTGGGTAGAAAATAGATTTTCTTTCCCTAACATTTGTCAGGGTCATTTATTGAGAGATGTTAACAGGTATTCATGGGGAAAAGGGGGATCATTGTCACAGGTTTGGAAGGATACTTTATAACCTATCTTAGTATGTTAAAGGGACTGAGGAGTGACCACAGTAAGTAAATTGTTTAATTTTATGTAACCAAGTTTTTTCAGACTTTTGATCACATAATGTTTTTTTGCACAGAATACCTATTAACAATCCTTGAAACTAGGTCTCTCATAGCAGAGTTTGAAAGTATTGCACTAACCAACAAAACCCCTAGGTCAAACTGATACCCTTTTCAAAACCCTAATTTACAACAAGGAAATAATTGGGAATATCTGTCCAGGCATCTGGATTTCACATAAACTAGTCATCCTGAGTACAACTGTAGCTGGAGTATCCTGTGTGTTATAGATATCTACTTGGAAATCTGTGATGTTAAGAGTGGAAAGTATATCTATAATGTTATTTTATGATAAGCTTAACTTTTTGTTTTCTTAGGGAAATTTTGAAACATACACAAAAAGAAAGAAGAGCCATAATAGTTTAGTTTGTCAGTTACTTAAAATGATTCAGATGTCTCATTTAATGATTTAATGGAACTAGATAAAGTTCCATTAAAAAAGAAAACACAAATGTTTTAATTGGACCACTCTTTATAAATAAATTTCTTAAATGATTCTGATTCATACAGTGGGATTTTTCACCCAACAGTATTCAGATACTTTGTAAAGTGCTGGTTCAACAGCAGCAGACCAGATAACAAAAATAGATCATAGCTAAACCTCATAATCAAACCATTTTTCTTTTCATGTTTTGCCAACTGTTTTTTCACCCGCAGGATAAAAGATAATATCGATGGTGGGTAGATTAGCAGTACTGGCCTCCTGGAGTCATTTTATTTTTTCTTTTTCTTTTTTTCATCAGACAGTATTGTGTTCCTATATTGGTTTATGTAAACTGATAGCTCTGAAACAAAAGGACTAGCTTCAAGAGAAGTTTCTTTTGATTCCCTGTCTGCTTTGTCAGTGTCATTTTCAGTCTGACTCCCTGATTGGCTGACATCAGTGTAGTGGGAAGGGTGGAATTTTGTTGATTGTTTAGGCCTTTGATGCTTGGGATAAAATCAGTTCAGCCATAACTCCATGGCCTGGAGATTTTGGTCTTGTTCAGCAAAGGCATGTAGGAAATGGGGAAACAATCAGTAATGACCTTTTACTCCAAATAAGACCAGCTTTAAAAATTATACATCTTATGCTAGATATTTTTAATGTCATTAATGAGATGTTTAAAAATTTTCCATTTTGTAAATGTATTAATATTAACAAATCACTTTTTCTTGATCTTTTTAGAGGACAAGAATTTTGGGCAGATTTGAATGCCATGACTGTATATGAAACGACTGAATTTGACCAGCTACGAAGGCTGTCCACACCACCCTCTAGCAATGTCAATGCTATTTACCATACAGTCTGGAAGTTCTTCTGTAGGGACCACTTTGGATGGAGAGAATATCCTGAGGTATTTACAGGTTTTTCTCTCCCTAAAAGTACTTTTAAATATTTTTGTCCTTCACATTCTTTTGTTCTTCCTTTCTAACAGTGATTAGGCAGAACTGCAAATCAAAGAGGTTATGGGTGTAAAATTGAGTTTTATTGATATTAGTAACGCTTCATCGATTTTTCTGAAAATGTTTTTTCCTATTAAACTTCTGGAATCCATAAATAGAATACCACTATTGTCAGAGAGAGAAATTGTTTCCCCAGTATCTTATATTATGGAGAGAAAGTATTTACAGTTGTAAATACTCAGACTCATTACTGTTTTTGAATAATTTTAATGAGATGAGCACTTGTGTAACTTCTGTCTGTATCTGGCTCCTGGGCTTGTGGTGATTAGGTCATGTGTTGCGCTTAGCATTTCAGAAGTCTAGTGGGAAATAATCGCTCTTAGGCCCATGGAAGGAGTACTTGAAAATGTTTATTGAGCTGTGGTTAGGAACATTAGTCATTTAAAATACCAGCAAATGTACACCTGCATCCTTATTCTAAGGTGGTAAGAATAGTTTATCAATCACAGAGCAAGGTTTTAAAATAATGATGATTTATTTACCTCTAAATGATGACTCTAAGTCAAATTTGAACACCCTGAAATGGACTTTAGAAATTAATTTCACATTCCAAAGATCTGACTTCAATTTGATCACATTTCCAGCATTACAAAAGAGGGGAACTACCATATTTACCTTAGGGTTTCTTTTAAGGCAATAACAAAGGAAAATGACATAATGTTACCTACTATGAAACAATATAAAAATTTGACTCTCTTTTAACTAATCATTAGTATCTAATATTTTCCAAAGAAAAGAAGAAGATGGTTAAAGTGTATTCTCAGAATACTTGGACTGTCCCTTTGTTTTCCTTTGAGAAGTTCCTTTAGGTTTGGAATTTAATTGATATATTTCAACACTACCATCAATATACTTTCCTGAAAATTCCCTTTATAAATATAAAAAATCACTGCCCTCCTTCCTAGGATGGTGTCTTCTGGCACTCAGAATAGTTCAGTGTGTGACATACCCTCAGAGACTGCCCTACAGTGCCCCCTCTAACAAAACTAGGTTGTCCTGAACCCCTGGTATTTGTTTACCTTTATACCAAGAAGGTTGGGAAAGCACCAAAGTCTGCATATGGTGCGTGCCCAGGCCACCTTCAGGGAGTTGTGCTGTGAGACCTCAAGGTCTAATGCGGTTGTCTAAAACGAAAAAAACATTCAGCAGGGCCTGTGGTGGTGGATCCACATGTGCTAGATGTGTCCGTGACAGGTTCAAGTGTGCTTTTCTTTCTTGAGGAGCAAAAAATCATTGTGAAGGCACAAGCACGGAGTCAGAAAGCTAAATTTAAGAAATTAAGCTTTTCAAGTAAGAAAAACAATTAAAGGCTAAAAAAAAAAAAAAGAAATATAAAAAAATCTCCAGGACATTGTTACTGTCAAAGTAGAATAGAGTAGTTCCCAGGCCCTCATGTTTCTTAAGGTTGAGATCTGTGCTGTCCTAAATAGGGAGCATCTTTCTACCCTGCATCTTTGGCCACCCCCTCAAAAAAAAAAAAAAAGGGGGGGGGGGAATGCCTATGTATAAAGGGAATTAAGTGATTCACTGTACTGTATTGAAACTCTTCTGATGTTAACAGCAAGTTTAAATATTCGTGGCTTTAGTAACATGAACATTTTTGTGTTTCATAGTGATTGTTTATTGACTTGCTTTTTCTTTTTTCTTTACCTTCTGTTTACTACTCCATAGACTGTTATTCGGTTGATTGAAGAAGCCAACTCTCGGGGTCTGAAGGAGGTCCGGTTTATGATGTGGAACAACCACTACATCCTCCACAACTCATTTTTCAGGAGAGAAATAAAAAGGAGACCCCTCTTCCGCTCCTGTTTTATATTGCTTCCATATTTACAGTAAGTGTCCAGTGGAAAGTCTCATCCTCACTCTGATTTTACAAAAATGTATAACCAAATGCCAAAGAGAAAAAAAATTAATGAAAAGACTAACTTGGTTATTGCCTCTAGAATGTGAAATTCTAAGTTATTCTTTGGTTTTAATTCTTCAAAAGTAGAATTCATATAAGCTAGAGTTAACCCAGCACTAAAGTAGTAAGTGTTGTATTAGATTTTTTTAACTGAAAAGCACAGTAGAGTTAACATTTTTTCACAACTAAAGGTAATTATATTTGGAATGAGGCAGTTTGCATTTGCCTCCTTCAATGGAAGATTGCATTTTCTAATGATACCTTCTGTGTTATGGGACTACTTCCCAGTCCAGGTAAACTTCCAGGTCAGGTAGGGAGAATCCTTCAAGGTGGTTGTCTCCATTCTTCTTCCTTGAATGCATTTACATAGGAAGAATTTACATTTTCATTTGCTGAGTAAGGCCCATCTTCCTGTAATGCTCACTAAAATTACCTATGGCATCTTTAGGTTGAGATTGAACTCAACCTTCTGAATTACAGGTGAACTCTTTCATTTTCCCAGGTGCCATTTCTTCTTTCCCTTTCTAGATAGCCTACTGGCACATCTTTCTAGATATGAGTAGGTGGGGAACATTGCCATTAGCATGGCCATCTTTGAAAGGATCTCTAGGACCCTGACTGGTGCGGCTCAGTTGGTTGGGCATCATCCCACAAAGCAAAAGGACGCTGGTTTCGTTCCTGGTCAGGGCACATGCCTGGACAGTTACACATAGGAGAGGCAGCCAGTTGATGTTTCTCTCTCACATCGATGTTTCTCTCCCTCTTTTCTCCCTTCCTTCCCTTCTCTGTAAAAATAAATGAATAAAATCTTTTTTAAAAAGTATCTCCAGGGAAATAATTATAATACTCTAGTCAGATATACTATATTTAGAGCCTGATTTCTAAAAACGATACTAGGTTTACTTGGTTTTGTGAACTTGGGAGGTCCAGAGTGATACCAGCTAGTCTCTGCTGCTGATCTTTGAGGTGCAGATGCTGTTTTTATATTCTTAGTTGTAGTTCTTTTTATTTGGGGCCCAAACTGTGTGTTTCCCAGGTCATTATGACAAAACCTTAATGATTCTAATTCTGAGATTGCAAAGGGAACGTTAAAAACAAAATACAAACAAAATCCCTGAAATTCTCAGTATCAAAAAATACTGTGTAATAAGTCCAGTTTTAGAAATCTGTATTGGCTTGGGGTAAATGTATGCTTTCTTTCTAGTCCAAGTGTAAAATATTTTACCTTGTAGGGGTTTTTTACTATAAACGAATAAAAATGCCATTTCTATGATTTTATTAGCACAGCTGGAGATAGTGTCAGCGTCCAGTAGTTAAGAACATATCTTCCTAGTGAGAGTGTAGAACTCATTAGTGAGAACAGTATCTTGGCATGCTGAGCCAATCAAGTGAGATGTAGCTTCTGTTTGAGAGTAAGAATGCTCATTTGAGTGCTACATTGTTGAAGGACTTTTATAGAATGGTGAAAATTGCTTTGTTTCAATCCTAAGCAAAGTAATTACAAAATGTTACCTCTACCCCCTATTAAACTTAGGCTTGTTTTGTAAAAGCATAACTATAAAAATAATATAAGTAGTAGTAGAATTAATACCACAAATATGGCCTTACTGTTTATAATTTAGGCTTAAAGAGAACAAAATTCTTTTCTTCCACTTCTTTTTAGTGTTCTTGCCTATAACCGTGCTAATCAAGCAAGCCAAAGGGATTATGCAGACATTCCAGTGAGTAGGAGCAGAGCAGCAGCAAGGTCACCAGGGTAGAATGGGCAAATGCAGGCTTTCCATTCCGATCTGCCTGAGTCTGGGCCTGAGGGGCACTGGGACTGGCCTAATGGGGACAGAGAGCATTGGGATTAGTTCTACAAAGCGATTTCAGAAGTAGATTTCAGAGAGACCATGGTCTTAGCCAGAAAGAAAGTTTTTTGTTAAGTGTTAGTGAATAGAAAAGGTCAAAGAAAAACATAGGTGTCAAGAAAGCCACAATTAGGGAATCAGAGATGCCTAAGAATTGGAAATGCCAGCATAGGGAGGTAGTAAGATGGAAGGGGAGGGAGGCTGACCTAATTCATGAACTTTCTGCAAATTCTGCTCTTTAAATGAGGGTTTCCCTGCTCCTTTGTTTTTCTTAGGTTTTTTTGAGATATAATTGACAAAACAACATTGTAAGTTTAAGGTGTATAGCATAATGATTTAACGTATGTATATATTGCAAAAAGATTAGCACAGAAAATTTAGTTGACATCCATCACCTCATAGTTACAAAATAGTTTTTCCTTGTGCTTGCTGGTTTTTAATGGGGCTGATAAAGAGGGGCTTATTCTGTAATATTCTTAGACTGCTTGAGCTCAGACTGTATAAAAGCAAACAAATCTCAGATTTAGAGGTTTGGAGGTTCATTTCAGCTGATAGGACATCTATCCCCTTCAGTGACCTCATGGTCATGAGAAGGCAGCTTGATACAATCTCTTTGGCTTCTTCCCTCTGAAGGATAAAATGAATTAGTTTTTGCTTCTTTACAGAAGTTGGGTTAGGAAACATCTTTCAAAATGACTGAGTGGTAAAAGGTGACTTTGGGTTCTAAAAATCTTTTTCAGAGGTTCTTGAGTACAAGCTACCTTACTCTTCAATTTTGCCTCCCTAAAGAAGGCTGGTACAGCACTGTAAAGCACACAGCATGTCTTTGGAATACCCATGAGCTGAATATAAGCTCAGCATTCTCAGCAAATAAAGCCTCATTTCTAACTGCTTAGACTATATATTTTTTAACCCGTGGGAACTAGAGTGTATAAAGTCCGTTAGACATGTCTATTTGTATTTTTATGTTTTAGCCCAGTTAGGCTTTGCCTTGTTAAAAGTAAGCATCTATTGGCAGGAATGAGTGCTAACCATATATATATATAAAATATCTTAGTGTAGATAAAATTTACTTCTACAGGCTCATCTTCAGGCATGTGTGAGTAAGTAATAGACCTTGTCCCCCCTGAGAAAAGAAAAACACATTGGAAGCTTCCATTTTATGAAACTGGCTTCTAAGTAGGAATGGTATCAGAAAGAAAAGGAGCAGTCTCTTCTGTTGTTAGTGCCAAGTTTTCAGTACAGTTGTCACAGCCCAAAACCCATTTTGGGCAGAATGCTTTGGGAGAATCTTACCTTCCTCCCTCAACCTGGAAACTCTGCCGGTAACTTCAACCCCTGATAATACTGGAAAGCCTGGTGAGCTGGGATTTATCCTCTTTGCAGAGCAGGGGTAGAGGGGACAGCTAAAAATAACGAGCTTATATTCTGTATTTCCTGCCATCCTCCTGCACAGTGATGGTTTTTAAGGAGTTACAGACTTTTCAGGATCTGATTTAAAGAGTGGGGCCTCTCTCCAGAAAGATGTGCTTCTTTCTATCTCTGGTCTTTGCTAGCTATGCTAGCAATTTTTGTATGTGAAAAGTGGGCGTGCCCAAACCATCCTGCAGGGTGGTTATGACAGTTAGTGATACTTTGTGTAAACTTCCTAGTCCATAGTGTGTTCTTAGGATAAGGTAGCTATGATTATGAGGAGGGTGATGGTGACATATGCTCTTGGAGACTAGATGCATGTTCACCCACAGTTCCAGACTCTGTGTCACAAAGCTCTTGAATATTTCCCTTTCCTAGTCCACGTGGCAGACTTACTGCTTCCTTGTGATCACTACATGCTGATGAGTGTTACACTATCCTGACCCTGAATCTGGGTCTCAGGATCAGGATTTCCTTTCTGCTGCTTCTCTTTTGCTCTGTTTTGAAAATGGCTGAGAAATGTGACTTGAATTTAAGCATTTAATCAGGAAGGAATAAGTAACTGAGCATAGTTGCTGCTTGTCTAAGCTCATCCTCCCAAGTAACAGGCCTGAATTTAAAGGCTCAAGTGTATGCATTCTAGTGTCTAGAGCTTAATTAGCACCATCACTAGTTGGTGCTAATTGTAAAGTGGTAAAATTTGAATAATACTGGTGGGGTTTTTTTTGTTGTATGTGATATTGAAAAAATGAAGCAAATATCTAATGTCAGCTTTTAGTGCCTATGCCGTGATTTTTATTTGATTTTATACAAAATTACAGAGGTTAAGCCTTTTTTATTAATATTTTGTGTCTTCTCCCTGTAAGCTCCCTTTTTTCTGCCTGCCTCACGTTTTTCTACCCTTCGTTCTGCTCCCCTGACCCTCCATAGACTTTAGTAATGATATGTTTTCTATTCAGTATGGCAAAGTTTGAAGAACACATATGAATTATTCTTGCTCCCTTGAAACAAAGCTTCTTTAACTAAATAGGCAAAAGAGGAGTCCAGGATTCAAAATGTATTTATAAATTTGCTCTTGCTTGCTTGTTTGCTTGCCTTGCAGCAGTATATTCTATAGTTTTTTCTGTAAGGAGATGGCCAGGAGGAAGCAAATAATACCTGTGTACAGGCAGTTTTTGCTCTGAGATTTTTTCTTTAATAGATAGCATTATATAGGAATATTTATTTATTATATATAAATATTTATTAAATATATAATATAAATATTTCTATATAATGCTATATATATTTTTATGTATTTAAGGTTTTGTTTATTTTTAGAGAGAGGGGAAGTGAGCAAGAAAGGGAGAGAAACATCAATATGTGAGGAAAACACCGATTGGTTCCCTCTCACTTGCCCCTCAACCAGGGACCTGGCCCGCAACCCAGGCATGTGCCCCGACTGGGAATCGAACTGGCAACCCCTGACTCGCAAGCCAGCACTTAATCCACTGATGCATACCAGCTATTGTTTTTTAAACAAGCTTTTAAGCTATACAAATTATAATATTAGGTATCACTGTAGAGCACTATAATGTGAAATGTTGTGAGTAGTTTGACACTGGTGTTTCTCCCTTCCAGGACACTTGGTGGTGTTCCCGCACAGGCTCCTTCACCTATGGAAACAACCTCATCATCACAAATTATCTGCCCCGATGGGGTCACCTCAGCAAACTTTTACCCTGAAACTTGGGTTTATATGCATCCATCTCAGGACTTTATCCAAGTGCCTGTTTCTGCAGAGGACAAAAGTTACCGAATCATTTATAATCTTTTTCATAAGACTGTGCCTGAGTTTAAATACAGGATTTTACAAATATTGCGAGTCCAAAACCAATTTCTTTGGGAGAAATATAAAAGGTGAGTCAGTAGTATGAAAGTTCAAGAGAGCTTTTGTTGTAATAACGAAGGAAAATGGCAGAACCTAATAGTAGAGACTTGTGTAGAAGTGAATACAGTTGTATTTGTCATATGTTAACTCACATATAATTCTTATAACAGATCTGTAACTGGGTATATTGCAATCTACATTTTACAGAGAGGAAACTGAGTCACAGAAAAGTTGGGTAATTTCCACAGGAATACAGCTAATAAGATAAGGTGCTGGAATTTGAACCCAGGCAGTCTAGCACCAGATGCCTTGCTCTTAATCACTTTACACTTCACTAGGCTGCCTCTCGAGTCAACAAATTAATGTTGTACAATAGGAATACATGTAGGCTTAAGAAATCTCAGAACTAAGAAACATTTAGGTTGGTGGAATTAGACAAGGAAGGCATTCGAGAAGGTAAAATGTGAGAACTAGTTTTGTGTAGGGAAGAAAGGGGGCATTTCTTGTCTGCAGTAGAAAAGATAGGTTTAAACTTTCAGCATGATCTTTGATGGCGGCATTTTGGTCTTGATAGCTGCTTTAACATTGGCTCCCCCACTGAACCCGTAAAGAGAAGTTTACCACTATATCATGCCTGTTGAATTGATCTATCCTTCTTTCTTCTGAATTCCCTATCCACTCTTTGCATTAGGAAAAAAGAATACATGAACAGGAAAATGTGCGGCCGTGACAGAATAATAAACGAGAGACATTTATTTCACGGAACATCCCAGGACGTGGTAGACGGAATCTGCAAGCACAACTTCGACCCTCGAGTCTGTGGAAAGCACGCCACGATGTTTGGACAAGGCAGTTACTTTGCAAAGAAAGCAAGCTACTCTCACAACTTTTCTAAGAAATCCTCCAAAGGAGTCCATTTCATGTTTCTGGCCAAAGTGCTAACCGGCAGATACACGATGGGCAGTCACGGCATGAGAAGACCTCCTCCCGTCAATCCTGGCAGCGTCACCAGTGACCTGTATGACTCTTGTGTGGATAATTTCTTTGAGCCTCAGATTTTCGTCATTTTTAATGATGACCAGAGTTACCCTTACTTTGTTATCCAATATGAAGAAGTCAGTAACACTGTTTCCATTTGAAAAATCTTGGTACTGCTAAATTATTTGATATGAACTCAGTCCAGCATTTGTAGCAGGTCTTGGATGGGTGGGACAGAGTGGGAAACAGCTTTGGACGTTAATAGGGCACTTTTAAGACCAATTTTTTGTAAGTGCTAGAAAGTAAAATTTTTTTCAAAGAAAAACAAGTTTTAAAATGACCACTTATTCTTTAATTATTTACTAATTATTGTTAGTATACTCAATGTGGGAAAGACTACAGATGGCATACTCATCATTTACACTTGTACATATAGGCAGCAATGTTATTAAAAGCATTTTTTTTTTAAAGAGAACAGTCTAACTAATTAAATGTGACTTAAGCCTGGTAGGAATTTGGCCAAATTAAATGGAAGCTGTGAACAGAGTGAGGATTTGGGATATTTACAATGATTAAACTGACTAGAAGTAGTACTATCATAGGTACACCCTGTCCGAAGCAGAAAAATGTTTCCATCAGCAGGACTGAAATGTGTCACCCAACCAAAGATTATCAATGACTTTAACTTTTGTAGAGTTTGCCTGACAATTCAGGCCTGTTTAGAGGAGGTTTAAAAAAGAAAGAAAAAAAATTATCTGAAAATGTTTTGTCATCGAAATTTTTCAGTAACTTAGTTATAGGTGATTATCATGTTATTAAACTTCAGCCTTGGAAAACTCAGTCTCTTCCATTATCATCCACTCAGTTTGAAGAAGTTGGGCTGCTAATTTGGTTAAAGCCAATCTCGAAGATTAGCAGTATTACTTTACTTTAGGGTTCTAGACATAGGCCCTCATGGAAGGTTTTACAAGAAGGAAGTACATCTATAACCAAATTGGTAGGGCTTATTACTGTGCTTTGCACGAAGAAGACTCTCAGAACTATTTGCTGACTTGGAAATGTTGTTGAAGGTGGTAATCCCACCCATATGCCTGCTTTGCCAGATGCAGCTGGGTTCCCTGGCTGGCTCTGTATTTTACACTACTTAATAGAAACACAAACTTGGAAATCGTGCTACTGGCCCAGCTGGAGCAGTGTTAGGTAAATATGCTGACACCTCCGTTCAGAGAGGTAGCAGCTAGGCATACTTTGCCCTAAGCAAAGCAAACACCTGGATTTACAAAAGTGGAAGTGGCTGTTCACAAAAGAATTCACAGAATTCCTTCAGATACCAAGCTTTCCTAGTGTGTGTGTCGTCATTTCATTTACACGAAACTTTGCAGGAACTTCTGTGTTGTTTAAAGCAAGATATGTCTATACCGATGTTTTGGTGAATCAGTCTGTTTAAACACTTCTGGGCTTCCACACAGTTATTTATTTTGCCCTGGTTGATCTTGTTTGGTGCCATTGGCATGAAGCAGCCAACTGTGGCTGTTACAGTTTCATTCAGTTATAACTTGTAAACCTGTGATTCCCAGTCTTTTCAAGTTAAGATACCTTACCATTGCTTATTTGATTTTATGAAACTTGTTCCTTTTTTCCCCTCCATAAAAGAAGAAAAGCTTTATGATATATTTATTTTTTTAATAAAACTAAGCAGAAATAAAAGTTCTGGTACTTCTTTAAACCTTTGTTTGGGTTCCATTTACGATAACTGAATTCAGCACGTAGTAGATGATCTGTAAATGCTGGTTGGTTGGTTGTTTGACTGACTGACTGAAATGAACTAAAGAGAACCCACTACTTAAAACACTTGTTCTGGGAATAAGTAGAAAGTATATTATCTAGGAATTGACTACTAAGTCACCAGAAAAGAGTGAATATTTTATTTTGCAGGTGAATATTTTATTTTGCAGGTAAATATTTGGGGTAAAGGGACATGTTTTATATCAGCAAAGAGCTATAGTGCAAAATAAGAGCAGGTTGTCCCTTTGAACAGGTGCTGAAGGAAGTACAAAAAGGAATTGGAGAAATCTTGTCAGCCTTCAAGCACCTTACCCTTCAGCCAACTTAGTCATCTGACTGGTAAATGTGAGCATCTGACAGTATTAAACCTCCAGTGTCATAATTTTGAAATTTCTATATATGGTATGTTTTAAGTAAGCAAGAACTGTGGAGTCGGTCTCAATTTTGTGATGGTTCTGTGGATTTAAAACATACTGAAAGGCATTCAGTAAATCTTTTTCCCTACTGGCACAGCTATAGTTTACACCATTTCAGAAAGTTGGAACTTAATTAAACTGATTAAGATTTCTAGGGGAAGTCTGCAGACTCCCCAAGATATTTCAGTGTCATACAATCCTAAATACAGGAAGAATTTTTTTCATTTGTGCAAAATTTATAAATATTGGATCTTTTGTAATTTTAAGTTCTAAAACTCTGCTTTTTTGCTAGAAACCTGTTTATTTTAGTAAGTTATTATTTAAATGTAAAAATAATCATTAAGGCCTGAAATACTGATATTTAAAGAATTTGAAACAGATTTTTTCTTTTCTTTCTGGAAAGACTACAAATGGTAAAAATGTTTTCACTTTGGGACCCTACAATGCAAAAAATTTTTGTAAAGTGCTATAAAACTGATAGCGCTTATTTACAAACTAAAAGCCAGACAGCCGTTTTCCTTAGAAAAGATAGTGTTCTGTTATAAAAACAAACCCATCTAGTTTATTGACTTAAGTACTACTTGCAGGCAAGTTAAAAAAAAGGAAATGAAACTTTTACCTTCTTTAGCTTATTAAACTTACTCTTAGTCTACATTGTAGGGAAAAAATAGATGCAATTGAAAGGTTTTGTCAGCATTATTCGTTTTAATTTATTGCTCAACTCCTCAGCATCTTTTGGGAGAATCACTCTTCAATACAACTGTCAGATGACAGCTCTTTTAAAGCTTTAATCTTACATGAATGGAAGAGTGTATGTAAGAAGTGTTTCATGAACACTGCTAAATTCTCCAAGCTAGAGCAGAGGTGCCCAATCACTTTGAGGATGTCAGAATTTCACAGACTTAATTGTACCTAGGTGCCTAATGATTAATAAAATGCAAAATGACCAAAAGCTTCTATGAATTCAGTGGTACTTTAAGCAAATTTGTCTTATCACAACTATATCAACATTTGATATGTAGGATATAGTCTACAGACAACATTTGGTGCTCAAATGGATTAATGGGCTCCTTACAATAACTCCCACATGTTGCTAGAGTTTATAGCCAACAGGCTAGAAATTACTGGGCTCCAAATTTTTTTAACTATCTTAACTATATTCAATCTTAAAATAGCCTTAAATAAGACAGCTAAGAGGCTCAACCGAGTGTTCAAGAGCCTCCTAACCCTCCTAATACTTTGGAAATCTTAGGTGCCAAATTGTCATTTGGGCCCTATGTTTAGATACATCAGCTGCACTTCAAAGTGTTTCACAGTACATTAAGGACTGCATCTAACAGATTTGAGCGGCAAGAGTATATTAAACAGATGCTCCTCAACTACATGATATTGTGGGACTCTTCAATGCTAACAAATTCTTGTGCAGCCATCAGTTTATAAATTTGGTTTGAGCAGCAGTGATGGGTTTTGGGCATTAACACTTTTCTTGCAAAGGTCCTAGCTGAAGGTTTACATTTCGTAGCATCTTGGTCAGGACAGTTTCTTAAGCTTAGTGCAATGAACTGTTCCACTTAGGAATAGCTATTATAAATTTAATTAGCATTGGTCTCAATGATCTAAGCTAACTGAACCAGGTAACTATAAGCTTTAGTTCCAGTTGAATGTAGCTCAATTTCTGCTAAATGCAAATTTCTACCCATATGACTACATTTTTGAGTTTGTGACCTTATCTAACTTGTAGGCACATACAAGTCAGTGTGCTAGATAGGAGTGGGAGTACAGATTTTGTATCATTGTTACTTGATTTTGTGATGAATTACTTTCATTATCGGCAATGGCTTAGTCACAGCCTGTTAGAGAAAGTTACACAATCTTAGTATGTGGCTTATGGACTAATTGAGATAAAGAATGTAAAGTAGTTAGCACAGTGCCTGGCAAATTTTTGCCAGTAGTAGTAATAATAGAAGTCATACAGTAGGCTGAATAAGGATATCCTATTCCGAATAAAGACCTGGTATGCACCTAAAATATCCAAGTCCTAATCCCAGGAATTTGAATATGTTACCTTATAGGGCAAAAGAAGCTTTTCAGACTTTATTCAATTAAGGATCTTGAGATGAGGACATTTATCCAATGCAATCACAAAATTATTACAAGAGGGAAGCAGAAGATCAGAAGGAAATTGGATGATGCTATGCTGCTGACTTTGAAGATGGAGGGTGTGGCAATGAGCTAAAGACTGCAGGTGACCTCTAGAAGCTAGAAATAAGGAAACATTCTACCCTAGAGCCTCCAGAAGGAACACAGCCCTGCTCCACCTTGATTTTAGAACTTCTGACCTCCAGAACTATAAGAATAAATTTGTGTTGTAAACCACTAAGTCTGTGGTGATTTGTAACAGCAGTAATAGGAAGTATAGTGAATATAATAGAAATATTGAAGAATCTTCAAGGAGCTGATTTAATCTAATAATTTAAAAGAGCACTACAAATATGAAAAATTCAAATGCTTGTTGGAAATTGTAAAAGGTTATATGAAATTCCAAGACAGTAGACTACCAATGGCTTTTCAAGAGTGGTGTGTATATACATACATGCCAAATACAAGCCTCATTTAAATAAAGTTTCTTCAAAGAGGTACTTAAATACTGAATAAAAACAAGCGTTATACTTAGATAGCCCAGCCCTCATGAAAGACAGAAAGCAAATTGCTTTGGAGCATTGATTGGTGGCACAGGGATGGAAAATCTTAACATTTGAGGTTAACAGTGGGTTTACTTTGCTTATTCAAGCCTCCTTTAAGTGATCTCTGATTCTTACATAGGAAAGAGTACACAGCTCTTTTAAAAAAACCATTTTGTTGACTGCCTCCTAGAACCCTGTGAAAGGGCACTGGGTGGGAGGAGGGCAGGTTGCAGTAACTCCTGGCCTGGTTGTGGGTGTCAAAAAAAATGAAAGAAAGGGCCTTCTGCTTCCAGGATATAAATTAGCTTCCTTTAACTTAGCAAAGTATAGGGTTTTCTTTAGCTCTGTTGTTAAGGAGTATTAGAAGACCCTGTTGCTTGTAGAGACCCTGTTAAAAGTCTCAAACTTTATTAAAAAGAACTCCACTCCTAACCAGTTTCACTTTTTTGTAATCGGGGACTTAGCAGAAGACTTCATTTGAAGCTTTTCTTTGAGGAAAAGGGAAATCCACTTAGCTTTGCTTTTCTCTTTTGTACCTTACTCAAAAGAGTCTTATAGAGAGGGTCACAGTAATCAGATTGTTTTTGGTAAATAAGGTGTTATAATAAATGTAATGATTTCTTTATCCCTCATCACAGAAATTGAGAACAGATTATTCCAGCACTGATTAATTCAAGGGGGAAACATTTCCAAAGATTTTCTGATTCTCTTGGTTCTCCAATCATGATTACAAAATGACTGCTCTGGCCCCAAATTCTACGTCTCATTTACAACATCCAGAAGTAGGAAAGAATGATCTAAATTTAATGCCTTTTTTATCTTTGAAGAGCTAGAAAAACTTTACAGAAGCACTCCAGTGGACTACCATTTTTGTCTTACTGTCCTGGTTGCATTACATGACCATGCATAACCAATCCCTGGAAAGGGAAAGAGAATCATGAATGATTTGGACTCACCACTATTAACCTTCAGGATAGTAATCCATTAAGCACGTAATCAACTCGTTCGGTCACCTGAACAAGATCGAGGATTGTTTGGAAAAGGAAAATGGCTTTGGGGGAGAAAAAACAGCAATTACCTCCCACGCATGTTGTTTTGTGAGGTCCCATAAAGGGACTGTGGACGTCTGGTCAAGATGGTGGTGTAGGCAGACGTGGTTCAACTCTTCACACAACCACATCAAAATTACAACTGAAATATACAACAACCATCCCTCAGAACATCAGATATTGAGTTGAATGGAAGTCTGACAACTACAGAATTAAAAAAAAACACATCCATCCAGGATGGAGGAGGGATGCCCCGTGTATAGTGGATAAAAATTTGGGAGAATATCTCAGCAGCGAGGAATCCCAGCCCCACAACATACCCCTCAGCCAAGGTTCCAGTGCCAGGAAGATAAGTCCCCACAACTTCTGGCTGCAAAAACTAGTGGGGATTGAGTTGTTGGAAGAAACTGCTGGAGCCCCAAGCAGTTCCTCTTAAAGAACCCACACATGGACTTACCTATTCAGATCCTCCCTCTGAGCTCCAGCACTGGAACAGAAGCTTGAAAGGCACTAGTGGCATAGAGGGAGGAACTGAAGTGGCTGGCATCAAGGCAAGCAGAGGCCATTGTCCCTTTTCAAAACCATCCCCTCTGGCCACAGAGCCAGTAAGCTGGTGCCATATCTGAGACTCCATCAACCTGGCTAATGCTGTTTGACCTGCCTTGTAGATCCCCAGAGTCTCCACCCTACCCAACTTATGGGCCAACCCAAGCTACTTTTCCATATGAATGGCTGGTCTTGGATCATGCTGCACAACTTCCTGAATCCTGTCAAACATCCAACAGCTGGCCTCAGTGAGGCCAAGGCTCAATACCAGCAGCAGCCAGCCTAGATTCACAGCTTGGCCTCACCTGGGAATCTCCAAGCCCAGCACAAGTAGCAACCGTCTCAGATTGGTTAATAGCTCAACAGGATGGCCCTGGGCAAAACACAGGTGGGGGCTGAACTTGTCCTGCACCATCTGGGAAACCCCAGGGCCAGTGCACCCAGTGGACAGCTACTGACCACATTGGAGCACCACCACCCTGCCTCTATGCAGCTGATCCTTCACGGAGGGCAGAGGTTGGTGGTAAGTGGTCACAGCCAGTCCTTGCAGCTGACTGGTCTGACTATATCCATCCCATTGATCTGCCAAAAGCAACCAAGACTCACCTACAAGAGGAGGATGTACTCAGCCCACACAAAGAGTGAAGCTCAAGTACCCAGCTTGGATGACAGGGGAGGCTATGCCACTGGACCCTACAGGACACCTACTCCATTAGGCCACACTACCAAGTCACAGAGTCAAAGCAGCTCTACCTAATACATAAAACACACACAGAGAGGCTGCCAAAATGAGCAAAGAAACATGGCTCCAATGAAAGAGCCTATCAAAACTCCAGAAAAAGAGCTAAATGAAATGGAAATAGGCAATCTATCAGATGCAGAGTTCAAAACACTGGTTATAATGATGTTCAAGGAACTCAGTGAGGACCTCAATAGCATAAAAAAGATCCATTCAGAAACAAAGGATACACAAATTGAAATGAAGAAACATTTACAGGGAAACAACAGTAGAATGGATGAAGCTGAGAATCAAATCAATAATTTGGAACATAGGAAAGCAAAAAACAACCAATCAGAAAAACAAGATAAAAAAAGAATTCAAACAAATGGGGATAGTGTAAGCAGCCTCTGGGACAACATCAGGCAGTCCAACAGTCTCATCATGGGGGTGCCAGAGGAGAAGAGAAAGAGCCAGAAATTAGACATCTATTTGAAAAAATAATGAAAGAAAATTTCCCTAATTTGGTGAAGGAAATAGACATTCAAGTCCAGGAAACACAGAGAATCCCAAACAAGATGGATGCAAAGAGGCCCACGCCAAGACACATCATCATTAAAATGTCAAAGGTTAAAAATTAAGAGAGACTCTTAAAAGTAGCAAGAGAAAAGAAGTTATTTATCTACAGGGGACTTCCCATAAGACTGTCTCATGGTTTCTCCAAAGAAACTGTGCAGGCTAGAAGGGACTGGCAAGAAATATTCAGTCATGAAAAGCAGGGACTTACAGCCAAGATTGCTCTACCCAGCAACACTATCATTTAGAATCAAAGGGCTGATGAAGAGCTTCCCAGACAAGAAAAATGTAAAGGAGTTCATCAACACCAAACCATTGTTATATGAAATGTTAAAGAGACTTATTTAAGAAAAAGAAGTTCAAAACTATGAACAATAAAATGGCAAAAATACATATCTTTCAACAACTGAATCTATAAAACAAACTCAGCAAACAA
>CM052539.1:171934049-172027845 GCA_028533065.1 Trachops cirrhosus | reverse complement strand
TGATGAACTCCTTTACATTTTTCTTGTCTGGGAAGCTCTTCATCAGCCCTTTGATTCTAAATGATAGCGTTGCTGGGTAGAGCAATCTTGGCTGTAAGTCCCTGCTTTTCATGACTGAATATTTCTTGCCAGTCCCTTCTAGCCTGCACAGTTTCTTTGGAGAAACCATGAGACAGTCTTATGGGAAGTCCCCTGTAGATAAATAACTTCTTTTCTCTTGCTACTTTTAAGAGTCTCTCTTAATTTTTAACCTTTGACATTTTAATGATGATGTGTCTTGGAGTGGGCCTCTTTGCATCCATCTTGTTTGGGATTCTCTGTGTTTCCTGGACTTGCAGGTCTATTTCCTTCACCAAATTAGGGAAATTTCCTTTCATTATTTTTTCAAATAGATGTCTAATTTCTGGCTCTTTCTCTTCTCCTCTGGCACCCCCATGATGAGACTGTTGGACTGCCTGATGTTGTCCCAGAGGCTGCTTACACTATCCTCATTTGTATGAATTCTTTTTTTATCTTGTTTTTTTTTGATTGGTTGTTTTTTGCTTCCTTATATTTCAAATCATTGATTTGATTCTCAGCTTCATCCACTCTACTGTCGTTTCCCTGGAAATGGTTCTTTATTTCAATTTGTGTATCCTTTGTTTCTGACTGGATCTTTTTTTTTTTATGCTATTGAGGTCCTCACTGAGTTCCTTGAACATCATTATAACCAGTGTTTTGAACTCTGCATCTGATAGATTGCCTATTTCCATTTCATTTAGCTCTTTTTCTGGAGTTTTGATAGGCTCTTTCATTGGGGTCATGTTTCTTTGCTCATTTTGGCAGTTTCCCTGTGTTGGTTTCTGTGTAATAGGTAGAGCTGCTTTGACTCTGTGACTTGCTAGCGTGGCCTAATGGAATAGGTGTCCTATAGGCACAGCCTCCCCTATCACCCAGGTTGGGTACTTGAAGTGCACCCTTCATATGGGCTGAGTACAATCTCCTCTTGGTTGCTGTTGGCAGGTCAATGGGAGGGATTTACCCAGGCCAGTCAGCTGCAAGGACTGGCAGTGACCACTTATCACCAATCTCTGCCCTCTGTAGAGGATCATTTGTGCAGGGGCAGGGTGGTGGTGCTCTGTTGTGGTCTGTAGCTATCTACTGGATGAACAACTCTGGGGTTTCCCAGGTAGTGCAGGCCAAGGTCAGCCCCCACCTGTGTCTGGCCTGGGGCCACCTGGCCTTAGCAATAAAGCAATCTGAGATGGCTGCTACTTGTGCTGGGCTTGGAGATTCTCAGAAGCCAAGTTGTGAATCTAGGCTGGTTGCTGCTAGTGCTGGGCCTGTGGCCACTTAGCAAGAGGTGCAGGTGCTGGAGGCTCCCTAAGGCTGTCTGTTGCCTGTTTGAGAGGAGTTAGGAAGTTTCAAAGCATGAGCCAAGACTAGCCATTCATATGGAAAAGCAGCTTGCGTGGGCCCATAAGTTGGGTGGCATAGAGTCTCTGGGTATCTCCAGGGTGGGGCAAACAGTGTTAGTCAGATTGATGGAGTCTCAGATATGACTCTGCTGGCTCTGTAGCTTTGTTGGCAGAAGGTTCAGAAAGGACACAATGGTCTCTGCTCGCCTTTCTTCCTGGGAAAGTCCCCCAGCTATTGCCTTGATTCTAGACACTTCAGTTTCTCCCTGTATGCCACCAGTACCTTTCAAACTGCTAATCTGGTGCTGGAGCTCAGAGGGAGTGATCTGAGTAAGTCCATGTGTGAGTTCTTTAAGAGGAACTGTTTGGGCCCTGGCTGCTGGTGTTGCTCAGTGGATTGAGCACCCGCCTGCGAACCGAAAGGTCACTGGTTCAGTTCCCAGGTACGGCACATAATTGGATTGTGGGCCAGGTCCCTGGTTGGGGATACACAAGAGGCAACCAATTGATGTTTCTCTCACACATTGATATTTCTTTCCCTCTCTTTATCCCTCCCTTCTTTTCTCTCTAAAAATAAATAAATAAAAATAAATAAATAAAATCTTAAAAAAAAAAAGAGAGGAACTGCTTGAGACTCCAGAAGTTTCTTCCACCAACTCAGTCCCCAGTGGTTTTTGCAGCCAGAAGTTGTGGAGACTTATCTTCATGGCGCTGGAACCCTGGGCTGGGGGCCTGGTGTGGGGCTGGGATGCATTGCTCCCGAGATATCCATCCTTAGTTTTTATCCACCACACGTGGGTGTGGGACCCGTCTGTTCCGCATCTGTGTCCCTCCTCCAGACTTTATGGTTGTGGTTTCTTTGACTCTGCAGTTGTCAGACTTCCATTCCACCTGATTTCTGATGGTTCTGAGTGATGGTTGTTCCATATTTTAGTTGTAATCTTGATGTGGTTCTGCGAGGATGCTCATTGTGTCTACCTGTGCTGCCATCTTGACTGGAAGAATGCCCTTGACTTCCCAAGGCCTGTTCTAACTTGCAAGGAAGAAAATTATAATATCGCATATGCATTGGAAAGTATTTTTCAAGATAAATACCTTTTTTTCAATTCTTTATCTGAATGTTGGTCAGGTTAGTTGTTCAAATCTCTAAATTGATTAGAAAAGAGTGCATTGTTCTTCAAAAAGGATGTTCATCCTATGAGAAAATGCCTCTTCTGAAACATTTCCTAAGCTCATTGTACAGAGACTGTCTAAACCCCCGCTGAGAAGTGTCCATTTGCTCAGCTAGCCAAGAAGGTGGATGATTCTAGGAAATTTTCCACTTTTAATATTTAAAATTTATTCCAGCTAGAGCTATGATGTAGAAGTACACATGAAAATAACTTTGTATGAAAATTACATATATAATGATTTATACTGTGGTGCTTTATTTTACAAAACATGTTTATTAAATAGCTAAGACATGCAAAAGCTAAAAAGTGAAAACATTGCAAAAGAATACATAGAGTTTCCTTAATTCTCCTCCAGCCCCTGCTTAGGAAAAAACTATTATCTGTTTCTTCTATACCTTCCCAAATATAATATGTATGTGTATATTTTGTTTCAAAGATGATAGCATATTGAACACAGTTCCTGTACCTTGCTTTTTCTCACTTAATTTATCTTGGAGTTTAACCTCATTCTTTTTAATGACTGCCAAGTGTTCTCTCTTATGGATGCTCCTTAATTTACTTAGCCAATCCCCTAGTGAATGTTTGCGTTGTTCTCAGTTCTTGCTATTACATGCCATGCTGTGGCAAACATCCTTATATATACATCTTCATGCATATGTGCCATTATTGCTACAGATTAAGTCACCAGAAGTGGGATTGTGGGATCTAAGGATAGCGTATTTTCAATTTGACAGATATTGCCAGGTTGACCTCCTTAGAGACTGAACCAATTCTGCCAGCTATTCTTGCATACTTACCCCCACTGGGGAAACAAAAGTATGAGAGGAGAATGCTCTCCTAATCAATCTCTTTGCTCTATTTAAGTTTCTGCCTTTGTGGGATTGCGTTAAGAACAGAGAAGTGTGTCTAACAGAACATGGTACAATTACCATACTGTCATCATTCAGGTCTCATCTCAACTCAAATGTTGTCCCCTCAACCAAGTTTCTCTGACCACGCAGCGCACACATCCCCATTCACTCCCGAACCCATTATCCTTTCCTGTTGCCTTACTATAATCCATCGCTACTAGAAATTACTTTGCTTCTTTAGTTGTTTATTGTCTGCCTCTACTCTACTGCCCTCACTAGGAGGTAAGCCGTGGGAGAGCGGGAAGCATGAAGGCCTGTGTTGTTCACCCAGTACCTGGAAAAGTACCTGCCAAGGAATCAACACTCAGGGCATGTGTGCTGAATAACACTCTGGCTCCAGACATACTGCCGGTGCCCGTGGATGTGAATTTGCTCTGGAGTAACTTTCTGGAACCCTCCAAGAAAGACAGGAGGGTGGAGGGCTCAGAGCAGTCTCTAACCCATTCTGGGACTATTTTACAGGCTTTTGGAGGGAAAACAAGGCTTGCACCAATTTCAAGGAAAATACATAAACAGGGCTGGTAGAAAATATCCAGTCCTTTGATTTGAGCCTGAAGAAACATAAATCACATAATCCTTGGTCTGGGCAAACTGCGGAATAGAAATTAATATTTGTAAAGTGGTTTGAAGAGTTGTCAAGTACCAGGGCTATGATTAATAAGAGAATAAAGATATGTTTTAATGAAAAATAAAGCAGAGGCCTTTGACTTTTAGTTTATAAAGCACCCTGTTTTGAGCAAGCCCTTTCAGATGGTGTCTTCTGTTGAAGTGATACAGGTAGTATAATAAACGAGCTGTTTCTAAATACTCTAAGGGTTATTCTGCTGGGTCCTGGGTGTGGCTGGCAAGTTCGGCTAGGCCTAATTAATTAGATTCAGCCATGTGGGAAACCTTAATAATGACTGTTGGTATAACTATTTCTTGCCACCCAGTCACTGGCCTGGCACCAGGAAGACAGCAAAATATCGTTTGAGCTTTTTAGATGTTATGCAGGGTGTGACAAAAGTTAGCTTACATTTGTGAGTATGCAAAACAGAGTTTATTCCTGCAGCATTATTTATGAACTACTGTTTTATTCTCCATACTGCAAACCTACATTTCCCCCCACTCTGCATGTTCTGGGAGATACAGGGGATACCCAGTGTGTTTTCCCACTGGAAAATATTTCTTAGTCTTGATTACTTAAATACATAAAGTCGGTTCATCTTAATTGCCAAACAATATGCATTTCTCAGCATGCTGAGAGAAGTCTGCTGCTCAGTTTCTTATACAGAAATTGCATCTAGTCTTTCATGCACAAGGGCCATGCCGAGGGGGAGCTTTGGAATTCAGACCCCTTCATCCCTGTTGGTCACCTTCCTCAGTCTTTAGGGGGACAGTGAATGTTTTCTCAAGCTCAAAGTGCTACAAAAGTGCAGCTTCAGAGACAGGTCTTCTAGCTGCCCCCACTTCCAGCAGGACTGATGTTCCCAAACACCCCATGGAGCAAGTCTCAAGTCAGCCCTTGGTGGGGCCCTCCAACTCTGAAGACCCTGGAGCAGGCAGCCACTGCAGGGCTGTCTGTCAGCTCTGGGCTTCTTCCCTCGCAGACACCCTGCCCCCAGGGAAGTCTTAGATGCCATTCTTAGATGCCTTTCACAGAGTTCCCTGCTCTGCGCTCAGCAAGCCCAGGTCCCTGTGTGAACCTCGGACTGTGGAAGGACCTGAGGGGACTGGGTTATTCTGTGCGGGACAGCGCCAGGAGGGGCGGCGCCTTCTGTGCAGGAGGGCTTCTCTGAGTCTGCGCAGTGGTTTCTTCTCAGGCCCCAGCTCTACAAGTGGAAACTTCCAGATATAACTCTAGCAGGAGGACCCTCACTGTAAGAGCTGTGCAAAGCCCTTGCCCTCTGAGACTGGGGCATTTGAGTAGGCGTCCCCTCCACAGGTAGGAAGAAAGTACAATGCTGAACTGGAGGAGACTGGAGTATTCAAAGTTTGCTTGAGTCATGTGATTTCTAAGACGTAAAAACCCAAATTGATCTGAAGGTTCAAGATGCTCCTCCTTTTCACAGAATGTAATTTCTAGACCTGTAAAATACCCTCAGGGAAAAATGAACTACATATTTGTGTTTAAAAAATGTACAGGATTTTCAGAAGTAATGCCAGAGTTCTGCCCCACTTAAGATTCTCTAAAATCTGTTTTTCCTTATTGGTTATGAAACATTCACTTGCCTCCCTTAGATCTTGTCCAGGAAGTAAGAATTTTCCCACAAGTAACTTAAGTTGTCTAGGGGGAAAAGGTGTAGAGAAACAAATACTTCCTAGCATGTGGAATGAGGAATGATGTCATAATTCCCATTCAGATGATCCACTGAGATTGTTTCTGAAACAAAACGCCCTTTAATTAAGAGAGCTCTTAGGAAGGCTCATTTTGCCAAGCCTGGCTTAGAGACTTAACAATGTCTGTCCTTCAGCAGACTACCTTACAAGGACCTGTGTATCAACTCAGTTTTCCAGAGCTAAGGAAACAATAGTGAGGACGTGGCCTTCTCTGTAGTTACTAAATCCTCTCCATGACTGTTCTGTCTAGGACCTGTGGACAGGGTGACAAGTGTTGCTATGACTGTGGCCTAACCCTGAGACACCGTCGTATTAAAAAAGCCGATATGGGATATTATCTGAGCTTGGGGTCTCATAACAAAATGCCATAGACTGAGTGGCTTAAACAACAGAAATTTTTTTTTTCTCACTGCTCTGGAGGCTGGAAGTTCAAGATCAGGGTGCCAGCATGGCCCTCTTCTTGGTCTGCAGACAGCCATGTTCTCACTGTGCCGAAATGAGACAGACGGAGAACATGAGGGCCCCCTCCAGATAACATGACACCGCAGGTCGGGGCTTAAACACACAGATCAGGGGGCACAGTTCCATTCACAGCAGGTATTAAATCAGGGTAACTGAGATTTTGTCCCAGCTGAGGGAGCTCAAAATATTTGTGCTTCCTCATCTGTAATCTAGAGGCCATTCTAGATGTGATCTTCTGTGATTTCTTCAGGAAAGCTCAACCCAAAAGCCTATTTTAAAAAGTTTTTTTCATTGTTGGCACTATTACAGATGACCCCCATTTACCTCCGTTTCCCCTCTTTGTCCCCCTCCACCCAGACCTCCCCCGGCCTTCGCCACATTGTGGTCTATGTCCATGGGCTATGCGTTTATGCACGTCTGTTCTCCCACTAATCTCTTCCAGTCACCCCCCCACCTCCCCTCTGAGATCTCTCAGTCTGTTCTCTGTACCCATGCCTCTGGCTCTATTTTGTCCATCCGTTTATTTTGTTCATCAGATTCCACACATGAGTGAATCATATGGTACTTGTCTTTTTCTGACTGGCTCATTTCGCTTAGCATGATGTTCTCCGGGTCCATCCCTGCTGTCACAAAGGGTAAGAGTTCCCTCCTGCTTACAGTTGTGTAGCATTGGATTGTATAAATGTACCACAGCCCTGAGGCCTATTTAAATGACCTTTATCACTGAGTTGGGTAAGGGTGCAGGCTCACAAAAGCACTGGCTGTTAGCATAGAAGGCTCCCAGAACGCAGTTGAGATCCATTCACGGTTCATCTAGTATATACTGAGTTCCTGCTATGAGCCAGGCACAGGTCTAGGTGCTGGGGATACAACAGTCAAGAAAACATCAACTCCCCCTGCCCTTATGAAGCTTAATTTACATATTGCACCAATATGCTGGCCAAAGTTAGAGGCCTTGAAAAGCTTAGGTATGCGTGTTCAATCTGTCCTGCAGACTTTAAAGTGCATGTTTAGTGTTTTATCCCTTTAAGTTTTAAGATACCCCAAGAGTACATGCTGTTCAGAGGAGGTGGAGCTGCCCGGGGTGGGACCCGAGGAACAGGAGCCTTGCCCCCCATGTACTGCCTGCTGGGCTGTGTTGTCCACATGCTGCTGTGTGGCCTTGGACTGCCTGCCAGCTTCCGCCTTGTGCTTATTTCTTCATTGACAAAGCGGGGATGATGGTGTTTGCCTGTCTCCTAGGGACCGTGTGAATCACCCTCCAGTCAGTACTTGGAAAGTCTATTTATACGTAAGGACAAGTAAATGAAGTGGGTTTTGCAACTTGCCTCCTCCGCCCAGCTAACTCACTGCTGGCTTTTCGGGTGAACTGTGTGTAATCACCTGATGTCAACATCAGCTGTCAGAGGCTGAGGGAGCCAGGTGGCCCAGGAGAGAGACACCTGGGCGGGCTCTGGGCAAGAAGGAGCCCTTTTCTCTGGTTCCTTATTCAAATCCCTTCAAAAGGGGAGTGACTTACCCAATTGCTGGCAAAGTTTCTAGGACTGATGAGTTTCATTTACACAGAAGAGAACAAAAAGTTACACCTGGAGGCATTTATTTGCTGAGAAGCCATGGGCAGCCCACGGCTGTGGGCACTTGGCCACGTACTTCAGGTAGAACCTGCCATTACCTGAATTACCCCCAGCAAATTCTTTGACGTGGTGATGTCCGTTGTGCTAAGTAGGGCGTGGAGGATGCGGTGTGGTCCCTGGCTGCTGACAGTGTTGGCGGAAGGGTGGCAGTGAGTGACTCAATGTCTAGCCCACCACCTGTTTTGTCAGTGTTTTTCTTCCCTTAGGGAAATAATGGATATCGTGATAAGATGATTTATAATGACTAAAGCAGGCAAAATGGAAGGCATAGGAGAAAGCTATTTTGTCATTTTGGTAACCAAAAAATGCCAAGGTAAATGCAGTCTGTAGTTAAGACACAAAGAGCTTTGAAGATTGTCAGGATAAGATGTGGCATTGCTAAGGGATTCTGAACCCAAGACGTTCCCACTGTTTAAAGGAAAACTCTTTTTTGGCCAACCCGTTACCCTTCCTCACCTCAGACTGAATGAAAAGCTTATCCCAAGGAAAGTAAGCTGTCCCAGCAAAGGAAATGTTTTTGCTTTAAACTATATAAATTGGGAACTGGACCTCTCACTAATTCGTGACTAGTGGCCAAGTGCCCACCTTTCTTTTCTTCCCTCCTCTCCCTCCCTGCTCTCAACCATGATTAACAGGTTTTAGTCCTTTTTGGCCTCTCCTCAGAGGTGCTCCAAGTGTGTCACACGCCCAGTGTGACTGCAAAGTAACAAGTCAGAGTTCTGCGTCTGGCTCTGGGAGATGGGTCTCAGCACTCGGTAGTCACAGTACATTGTTTCAGGGTTATCAGTGTCCAGGAAGGACACCGGCAGGCGGGCCGTGCTCCAGGGGGAATGCTAGTGTGTGGCAGGCGGTGCCCTGGGTGAAGCTCAGAGTAAGCCACGCTTCCACCCTGGGAAAGCCAGGGACCCCTGCAGCATCAGCCGTGGGGTAGGGGGCTTTGCAACCTTCCTAGGACAAGGTGTCTGGCTGCATGTGGGAAACTTCCTTGGAGGTTTCCCGGTGAATTCCTTAGGTGAGCAGAGCAAGAACAAAACTACAAAACCAAGCATGGTGTGTTCTCTCTTCTGGGGTCCCAGCCTTGGCGAGTTCAGAGGGCGCCTCTGAGCCACGTCTGCACAGCAGCCAGAGCCCAGGAGCTGCCTTCCATCCTGGATGTGTGGAATAAGAGCTAGATGATGCTGAATTGTGATTTCTCCTCTGAGCAGTCAGCAGAGCTAAGTTCTAAAGTATGCTGGGTTTGTTTTTTCCTCCCTATTTATATTTTGTTTGTTTGGGCTAGGGTCATTCTTTAACAGATTGATCTGCTTTCCATTCAATGATTACCTGATGAATAGAAACCATTAGGAGCTGTGGGTTCTCACTGGGGGGGTTGGTACACCAGACTGATGATTCAAGATGAGCCTTAGATGCTGGTGATAAGGACCACAGGTCACCTTGTAAACTTGCTAACACACACAGGTCTGGGAAGGAAGAAGTCATGAATGTTCTTTTCACTCTTGAATAGCAGACCTTTCACCTGTGTACGAGGCCCAGGATTCAGCCTCATTGGGTGTTTCTTCACCCCGAGGAGGAGGGGCTGTGGAACACAGTTTTCTGCACAAAACGAGCCACGTGGCTGGAGGAGTGGGCTGGACATGAGTCTACTTTATGGTTTTTCCAGTATCACCCCCTTCCTGTGCTCAGTCCGGCAAGTCCCTGTGTGCTTTTTGAAAACACTTGTGTCTTAGCTGGAGTTAACTCTACAGTGTCTCCAGCAGCGCTGACGGTGGGGCAGGTCGGCAGTGGAACTTACCTGGTGGGCCCGGGGGCCTGAGGCAAGATGGTAAAGTTCATAAGGTCGGCACGTTTTCTGGAGAGAGTCACTATTGTTTGTCTGTCACCAGGGTGCTGGCTTACCCTTGGTTTTTCAGTGTACTTTCGTTCCCTTTCTCAGAAAACATAGCATCAACTCTCAGAAGATTTAAAAAAATTCAAGCATAGGGAACATTACATTTCTTATCAGTTAAAAATTGAACAGAGTTACAAGAAGGCAGAACAATATGTTAAAGCTAGTTAAGTAGATACAGGAAGCGTTATTATACTATTTTCTACAACTTTAAAATATTGTGAAAGCATTTAAATAACAAAAAATTTTTAAAAGACTGAACTCCCATTTGAAACAACACAAAGACATTTCACGTGTGCAATTCTTATCATATTTTACCGTGTAGAATGTGCACCCACGTTTTTGGCCAAACTTTCAGGAAAAACATCTTTCCTTTTAATTTTTTAACTCAAATTTTTATTTATTTATATTTAGAAACAAAACTGATTATCATATTCCAGGGCATTATTTTGCATATGGATATTGTTATCACTTTCTAGAGTTATACTTTTAACACATAAGCATAAATAAAAGAATTAAAAACATTTATATAGATACAGAATTAGTACTACCCATGAATAATGTGCATCCTTATATTTTCCTCAAAAATATAAAACTTGTGTATTATACATGGCAAAATATGGTTACTGCCATTAAGAACTGCCAATAACTGAGCACTTAGCCTTGGACCTGAGGATCTGTGTGCCAGGCTTTTACATGCACAATTTCTAAGCCTCACCACAATGATTAGTTCAAGCCACCTGTCAAGAAACAGAGTCAAGAATCAAACACAAATCTGTCTTTCCTTAAGAAGCACAACTTTCCACAACTCCACCCAACCTTCACCTTTGTATGGGTACAGAGTGCAGAGTTCAGGGGTTCGCTCGCTCAGCTGGGCACAAAAGCAAGCTGGGGCCCACCCAGGTCCCTCTCCTACAACACCCACATCAGGAGTGAGGCTGGGGAGGGCTGGGTTTTACCCCCAGGAAATTTTCAAGGGGAGGAGAAATTAGGAAATTCAGTTCTCCTTGATTTGATGTCTCTTGGATTCTCTCCTCTCAAAAGAAACTTGTTCCTCCAAAGATCCCCTCTCTTCTGAGGTTGTCTTTCAAAACATATTGTTTCTGGGCTGACATAAAACGTCATGACAATTCCTGATTCCTTTGCTTTGAATTAATTTATTACACAGCTTTGTTTCTTCCCCATTGGGACAGGATGTCTTAAGAGCAGAGAAATCTGGGGCCAGGGAATCACTAAGAGGTGGTAAAATGTTGCAAAAAAAAGGAAGGTGGGGAAATCAGCGTCCTTTCCTTCTTTGCAATTTCATCTAGCACAAGCCAATACCACAGCCTGGAGGGGTTATTGGGTCTTTACACATTGTAAAGTCTGAAAATATCTTCGGAAGAGAACATCTTGCCCTCAGTTCCTGCAGAAGATTTGAATCTAGTAATCAGTCCTATTTCTCAAAGGCCAATTTTGATATATGGATTTTCTTCCTCGATGCCTCTTCCTTGTCCACTTCAATAAGCGTTTGCTGAATGAATGCAAAGGCCAGTTCCAGGCCAGAAAGAACAATGGGCATATTAGAATTGCCAGGAGTCAGTAGCTGAATCATTTCACATCATAGGTCTGAGTTCCAGGAAACCATGTAATTCCTGAACTCATGGGAGATACTGGCATTCAGAGAGGCATGGATGATTTGAACTTCATCTGAGGCCTCTGGGGACTGCATCAGGCTGTGAAAATCTCTGAGAACAAATAAACAAACAAACACATACACACATAAACACATGTACAAATATACCCTACCTATGAGAACCACATAATATCTGTGACTCCTCCTTCCCCATAGCATATCCACTCCACTGAGAAGGATCCAGAAGGGCCTCTTAATACACCCGTGAAAGAAGAAAACATACATTAGATTCTTCCCACACCAACCCCTTGTTCGTTTTCTTGTCAGGGCTAAGAAAACATTCAAGCCCATGGCTTCTTTCCTCAACCAGCTGAACCAAGGGCAGGGGAAGGAATGAAAGCAGGAGCTTCAGAAACTCCTGCATCTGACCTGAAGTCCAAAGAAGAGTTCTTTGAATGTGTCTGTATAATCTTTTTTTTAAGATTCTATTTATTTACTTTTATAGAGAGGGGAAGGGAAGGAGAAAGAAAAGTAGAGAAATATCAGTGTGTGAGAGATACATTGATCGGTTGCCTCTTGCACACCTACAACTGGGGACCTGGCTTGAAACTCAGGCATGTGCTCTGACTGGGAATCAAACCGGTGACATTTTGGTTCACAGGCAGGTGCTCAGTCCACTGAGTCACACCAGCCAGGGTAGAATGTGTCCATATAATCTTGAGACGGGGGATGAGGGCAGCTGAGGCCTGTGGGCACCCAAAGTAGGAGTGGATCTGTGTTCTTCCAGCTGGGATGCCAGGTGGGCCAGAGAAATGCAGCTGTGGGAATCAGACACACATGGAGATGCCAGGGTCCATCATTAGCAATCAGTCTGAGGAGAGATTGCATGGTCAACCACTGGCCCAGACTTCCCAGCCTGGGCCCTGACGCAGGACATTTGAAGGCATGCAATAGGGACATTGACAGTTGTAATAGACAACCTCCCCAGAACCATTTCTAAAGTTCTATGATCTTAGAGGCCCAGGTCCCCAAGCATCTCAGGCCTAGAAAGCACTCCAGAGCCACCTCTTTGTGCCTGGTCATGGGATAAGAGATATCTTGTAAGTGAACTTTCCACTTACCCCTTTAAACCCTGAGAAGTCTCTCATAAACCACTTTTGAAGGAAGCATTTCTAAAAGATGTTATCTATCCACCTGTTTAATTAAACAGGTGCTAACGAACATACAGCCCTTTCTTAATAACTTGACATCACCCTCAAGCTTCAGTTTTCCCAACTACAAAATGGGGTAAATAGCCCCGACTTTATAGGGTTGTCAGGATTTAATGAGATGACATGTAAGGTGCTTAGCACAGTGCCTGTCAGTGTTAAATAAGTAACAGTGAGAGCACAGTCTCAGCAACTCAAACCACCAAGTCTCTTTGCTGTCTCCAGCAGCTCCCTGCCACACGCCCATTCATTTTGTTGTTTATTATCTATTGTGGGCTGGGGAGCTAGGAAAATCAAACATGTCTAGAACTTTTGGCCAAAAAGTTTATTTGTTTTTTACTGTAAGATGGCTCTAGAAGTTGTCTTCAACTTTTTTCAAAACAATTTTTGTATTATGACACATGTCGTATCAGTGTGCATTAGAAAAAACTTAGCAAAATTGGTGAATTTTTATGTAGCCATTTTAATATTGAAGATGGAAGAAAATAGGCAACATGTTCAGCATATTCTGCTTTATTAATTCAAGAAAAGTAAAAATGCAACTGAGATGCAAAAAAAGGATTCGTACAGTGTGTGGAGAAGGTGCTGTGACTAATTGAATGTGTCAAAAGCTGTCTGCAAAGTTTCGTGCTGGAGAGTCTGGCTGGATGGTGCAACAGGTAGACCAGTTGAAGTTGATAGCAATCAAATCGAGACATCAGTTGAGGACAATCAACATTATACCATGTTGAAGATAGCTGACATACTCTAATTATCCAAATAAATAGTTATTTGTGAAAATGAAAAATGTCTTTAATTTTATGGAAAAAACTAAACAGACTTTTGGCCAACTCAATGTATGTTTAGATGTTCAATTAGAATCAATAAATCTCCAAGTGAATGTTTAAATGTACAACTCTGTGAATGCTTTATCTGATCTGCAGAAACTTCCCTCCCAGTAATAGTCTGTGCTTTGAAGGTTTGAATATATTATAAATCAGCCTTCCGGTGTCTAGATGAGCGAGCTGTTGCTGTATTTATTATTCCCTACATATACTAGGTCATATTTCTCTTTAATAAAGAAGCTTTAACCACACATCTTTAAGGTCTTGCTGGGAAGTTACTCTTTCTGCCTCCTGGGAGAGACACACTAAAGAACACTGGAGGTGATGTGTTGTGATCGGTATAAACTAAAACCATGGCTCCTTGGAGGACCATCAAGATTTAGAAACATCAGATGCATGCAGCCCAGGAGAAATCTCTAGTCTTGGCTGTGCAGAGCAAATCTCACAGAGGAGTGTCTACCTCTGGCTCTGTCAGAAGGGTCATGGAAAACAATGATGTGTTTCTGAGTTGGAGGTTTGGCATTGTCAGCCCTCATTCTAAGGGGGCGGGGTGATATGATGTAATTTTCTGTTATGAAAACAGACAGAGACAGATGTGCCTTTGTAGTCGACTGTGGTAGATTTTGCCAGCCCAGCACCATTCATTCTTTTTTCAATAGCACTCCAGTCCAGGGATGGCCAGGCAACTTAAGCCTGGCCAATCCAAGTACCTGTCTGAAAGGGATGACAGTGATTGGCTCAGAGATAAATGTTCTAGCCAATGGAAGCCCCACTGCGGGTTTTGTTGGTGTTAACAGGAAGGAAGCAGTCTCTTTCTTTTAAACTGAAGATGTGAGCCTGGGGCTACTGGTAGCCACCTTGCTACCACAAGAGGAAAGATCTGAGACTGAGACAGAAACTTGGGGACATCATGGAAGCACCATATCAAGACTTTCCAGTTTTATGTGCTAGTAGATGCATTTTCCTTTATTTAACTTTTTTCTTGACAAAATTTGAGTTGGATTTTGGTTACTTGCAACTGTCTGATTTTTGATAATATGCAGTTCTGGTTCTGTGTGACGTCATGGTGACCAGCCTGTAAGATGGCCCCCAGTGAACTTTGCCTCCTGGTATTTACATCCTTGAGGAGAACCCCCTCCTACACCAAATCAGAGCAGGTCTGTGTGACTATAGAATACAGGAGATGTTATAATGTGTGACTTCAAAGGCTGGGTCAAAAATGCATTGCATCTTCTGCCCCAGCCCCTCAAACCTCTCAGTCCGGGGCGAGCCAGCCACATTGTTGTAAGAACACTCAGGGGGCCCATGTGAAGAAGTCCGAGTTGAGAGTACAAGGTCCTCTTACTAAGATCCAGCACCAATTACCTGGGCGTGTGAGTGAGCCACCCTGAACGTGGATGCTCCAGCCCCAGTCAAGCCTTCAGATAATGCAGCCCATCTGCCATCTTGACTGCAGCCTTATGGGAGATCCTGAGTTAGAACCACCCTACTAATTAGATCCCAAATTTCTGACCCACGGTGGGAAACTGTGAGAGATGATAAATAACGGTTGTTGTGCCTGGCCCCTAAGTTTTGGAGTGGTCACACAGCATTAGAAACAAACAGACCTCTTCTGCTACTTCTTGCCTCCTGCCCTGCTAAGAAAAACAGGATACTGTCAGGTGTTCATCCCAGGCTCTTGTTCCTCAAAGTCTCACTCAGTTTCTGAGTGTTCCCAGAAGGGAAGTGATTGTCAAAGTGGAATCCCTCCCAGTGTGCACCCTCCCTTTCCCTCAGTACCACCGTCACTTCCCTGGGCAGGGGCGGGGGCTGGGGCAGTGCCCCTGCCAAGTGACTGGGCTGTCCCTGGTCCTGACGACTCCTTCAAAGCAGCCCTTGAGTTCCCAAAGCAGAAGTCGGGCCTTGCAGACTGGTGTGAGCTCAGTGCGCACCGTGTCTTCTGCAGTAATGGGGCAGCTTCTTGCCCTCTCTCACTTTAATCTTTGACTTGCTTGTGAAGTCCGGAATGTGTAATTTCATACAGACCGTATGATAGCCCAGAAGTCCAGTTTGGCCATTTTCTCTTCTATCATTGGAACAAATAGCTTTTTCTTTGAGGCAGAGCAGCCTAATAGATTTTTTTCAAAGATGGAAATGTTCTGTATCTTCACTATTAAGTATAGTAGCCGCTGGCCACGTGTGAACACTGAGTACTTGACATGTGACTAATGTGATGTAAGAACCGAATTTTTAATTTTATTTAGATAGTCACATATGACTAGAGGCTTTTGTATTGAAGAGCATAGCTATAGATGCAGTGGTTGCCAAGCAAAAAACTTTTAAGCTTGAGCACAGAGGTTGCACTAAGATAAATGTGACTTTAGAGCAATGCTTGAACTCCAATGTCTTACCCAATATTGATGGAAGTGGCTGTCAGGTTTTACACTCAGCACCTCCCCCCACTTTCCTCTCAGGACTCAGACTGGAGCCCAGGACTGACTAATCCCACCTCCTTCAGACGTGTCCACAAACAACTGAATCCCAGCGGTGGGTGTGGCCCCGTTTCAAATGGATAGCCTGCTACCATCAAATCTGGCATCTCAGGCCGGTAAAGGAGAGGCTTGTCTAGTCCAAGCTTCCACAGACCCCTCACTGCTTGTGATTACATAACTGTTTACTGAGCAATTCCAGCTCAGTGGGGTATTACCATAGAATGGCTTTAATTTTTCCAATCACTACCTTCAAATTTGATTTGCTCCTAAGCAAACGAAAAAAGCTAATGACAAAAATTGTAAATCGTTTCCTATAGCACATCTTAGGCAGATTCCATGACTCTCTTGTCACCTTCAGTCCAATTAAAAACCACATTCTCATACCTAATTCAGGATTTATGCCAGCATCCTTCCCTCACTTGGTATTAGGACCGTGCAGGTGGCCAGGGTAGGAAAGCAGGGAACACAGTGTTCCCTGATGTGGGAGATCTTGCTCCATGAGGCCTCTTCTGCCACCCCTCAGCTCTGCCCTGGTGGCTTACCCCGCAGCTTCTCACTGCTGGGTTCCTTTGCCAGTGGGCAGCCCTTGGGGGTGGATCTTGGCCACAAGGCTCAAGTCCCGCTATTTCTTGGGTACTGACCCCCTGCCACCACCTCCTGCTCAGGTAGGCAAAGGGGTAGATCTGAAAGTCTGCAGCCTAAGCAGATGTTCACCTGGGGAGTAAGTGAAAGGCTACACCCCTTTCTTGCAGCCCCTCCCCCATGTCTTGGTCTTCAACCTCAGGGCAGCAGTGCACTGCGGGGCAGAGGGAAGGAGGGAGTCATTTGCTGCTGTGACCCTTGCTCAAGGCTGTTGACCTAGAATGCTTCTTCCAGCTCCTGCCCACAGAAAGGAGCAGTGAGATGGTGATGGCTGTGGACTGGAGAAGCCTAATCTGTTGCCTTTTAGAAGGTAGGAAGCTGCTTCTGGTTTCTAATATCTCTTTCGAATGTGAGGCATTTAGCACCTCTTCTTTTCCGCTAGGACTCTAAATGCCAGTTCTAGAATAACAGGAAAACTTTCATTCCACCCTCCCTGTCTGTGTTTTGTTGGTTTAGGTTGCCCTGAGCAGGAAGTGTGGATCCCCATGGATCCTGGTGAGCTACTTGATGGCCTTGGGTGAACTGCTTGTAAAAGGGCTGACACAGAAGGTGGCCTTGGGGGGTTGTGTCTGACACTCAGAAACAGACAGAGACCCCGGCACCAGAAGTAGCTGCCTGGCTTTTCAGGTCCTGTTAGCCCTGTGCTGGTGTCCTCACAGTGGGGAGGGGCTGCCCACCTCCAGCAAGCCCAGGCAGGAAGTCCCCCAGCACAGTGATCCAGGCTGGAGGGTTAAGCTCTGATAGTCTCCGTTGACTCACAGGTGCACAGTGGGGGAGGATCCAGCTCAGTAATAGAGGCGTTTGGGATCAAAATGCCACTTCCGGGGCATGGAGTGGCTCAGGGCCTTGTGGCAGTTGAATCTCCCTGATGAAGCAAACCCTAAAGGGCAGGTCTGGGGGTGGGTGCAGATCGGAGGCTGGCGCTAGTCAGCTCATGATGTTTTGGGGGTGTGGACAATTCTTCAGTACCACAGTCAGTCTCCTGGCAATCCACACACATTATCAGGCTGGACACGAAGCTGTGGCCATTCTCAGTGACCTGCACACAGACACCTGTGCAGCCGAGGACCCAAGACTGGTGCCAGCATTGATTTGCCTCCCCTCAGCCTGAACCCATCCTGTCCCGATCATGAACCCTGCCCCCACCCTGTTCAAGAGGAAACAGCTCGCCTGCCTTTCTTTCCATTTCTCTCTTCCCTTTCTTTCCTTGTTATACATGGTGCAGTAGGGATGCCACACCTACCATTCTCAGGGAGGCTCGCTGCATTGATTCCAAGACGGTTTTCCGAGCTAGCCTATATTTTGAAGTATCTGGCACTTCTCTCACTAAAGAACATAAAGGAAAAAAAATACAAATTAAATCCCCAGGAAATGGCTCTGACAGAGAACCTGCTCCCTATGCACGCTTGAGTAAGAGAAAGGAAAAAAACACCACGGCTCTTAAAGCATTACCTTCAAGCCAGCTTTTGGCAGTCTTTCTGCAGCCTGAATACGTCCCTGTTCTCAATACCATCTGTTCTCACACACCTGCGACCTTTAAATAGGCCAAACGTTCCTGTGACAGGTTACAGAAACAATTTCCATAAGCAACATACCCGAAAAGGAAATGTGGTTTCTTTAAATTCACTGGATTCTGAAACTTATTTATAATGGATAGGGAAAACATCCCAAACGAAGTCTTAGTAAAAGATAAGAAACGTGATTGCCTTGTCTGTTTGTTAAAGAGACGATATGGAGGTGAACGCAAGGTCAGCCATTTTTTTTTCTCTCTCTCAACTGAATTGATCTCCCTTGTGGTCAGGCTAACTTAGGGAAAACTTTCTTTTTTTCTAAAAATATATTCTACTGGCTCTTAAAGATGAGAAGGTTTCACTCACTGTATTCAAGGTTACATTTTAATTAGAATGATGGTGGTGGCATTTTAGATTCTCACAACAGCCACAAAACAGTACTGTCCCATTTTATTTACAGGAACCCCAAGGAGTGGAAATTTAGGAAAATTTCTTCAAGGTCACGTAATGATTTCACGTCATCATGCTGTCCTAAGCATCTGAGCAGTTATGCCACTGCTGGCATTCTGACTGGCTATTTCCCTTCAGTTCTTGATGCCAATTTGTTGACCAATGTGATCATTTTATTGTAACTTCCCTTGTGGTAGGTTTACATTAATAAGTACATTAACTGCAAGTGGCTTGATTTTTAAAAAATAGTGGCTTAAGGAAATATATAAGTAAAATGTGGTCAGCATTTTGTCTCAATTGTTAAAATATTATTTCAATACTTATCTCACTGGTATATCTAATGCTTTTGTTTTAAATGAGATAATTTACTAGCCTCCTGGAATAAACATACGAGGGAATAATCATTTTTAGTTACTCATCACACAGAATTCCTTTCTTAATGCTTACCTTTTTATGAATGGATCTTCTCTTCTGTTGTGTTTTTGTGTATGTTATTAACCCTGCTTCTGTGTGTTCTTGAATTCTTTTCTATTTGTCTGTCTTTGTTTCTCCGAAAACCATCCAGATTTTCCCTTTTCCCTCTTTTTCTACAGATGCATAGTCAACGGGCACACGCAGTCTCTCTCTCTGTCTTGTGTTTATTATTATTATTATTTATTTCTTCTTTTCTTCTTCTTCACCTGTAGTGTGTGCCCCATAAGGGGACCGAGGGATTTAGGAAATGGCATTTCTGCCCTCGGTTGCAGCAGCACTGACACTGCACCTCCAGTGAGTAGATGTTGGTGCTTCCTGTCTGCTCCGAGTTCTCAGACATTCCGCCCGCAGTGCAGGCGGGAACTTGTCATTCTTGGTCACAGGAGTAGGAAGCTCAGTGTGTCCTCGGTGCCTGTGTGTGGGGCAGCTCTGAACAGCCCTGCTAAGCCATCTGCTCCTCTGGAAAGTGGCAGGAATCTCTTCTTCCAGAAGCCTCTTTGGGCTTCTCCTCACCTGTTTGCTGTCCTTTGGCTGAACCTGGGAGGGCTTGCCACCCCCTGACTCCTATAAGCCTGCATTTCCCTCTTCTAAATTAAGGAGATAATTTAAAAATCATCAAATTGCCATCCCTTTTAGGCTGTGGAAAGTCCAGGCTACAGTGTGGAGAGAGAGGGAGTGGCCTGAAACCATGTGGACCACCTGGAAGGCACAGATGCTTTGGCAAGTTGTGTGCAAGCCGGTCGGGAAGTGGGTGGGAGGAAAGACTTGGCATTTGCAGAGAGAGTGAAAAAAAATGTTGACAAGAATCTAGTATCCATCAAGTGCAGTTGTCCCCAAAACTGGTCTCAGCACAGGCGAGACAATGCTGTCTTCAAATGACCAATAGAAGGAGGTACTGGAAAGAGGCTTTGCAGAACAAAAACAAAAACAAAAACATTTATTTCCAGTCTCCAGGTTTATGATCCACTGGAAATTTAGCCCTCTATCCACCCCCAGTTTCCAGGTGAAGCCCAGAACAGGGAGGGGACTTTTATAACATCTATGGCCATTTAGTCATAGATATTGGAACATACATTTCCCCAACTTATTGGTCCATTTCTCCTTCTGGTACAAAGCATAAATAATGCACCAGAACTGTGCTGGGGCGGGTGGTGGGGAAGCATGCTGCCAACATCATAATAAGAGCTAAAAGACCAAGCAAAGGCTCACTATAACAGTTATGGGCGCTAAAAAAAATAATTTATTTTTTCTCTCAACTTCTAAGTTCTTCTAGCTGAGATAATAAATTAATAGAGGCAGATTAACAGGAAAAAATGTTCAAAGTTTATTATATGAATGCACATCTGAGACCCAAATGCATTGAGCAGTTGAAACTTACATGCCATTATAGTCAAAGGAAAAAAAGCTGGCAAGGGATCTGGGATTCTGAAGGGGAAATAGGCAATTTACAGGTAGTCAAGACAGAGCCGAACAGGTAGTAAATAAATTTCTGCTAGGGACACCGGGGAATCTGGCTAACAGGTCCCTGCTCGGATCCTTTCTCTTTAATGCTAAGGTAAAGATGCTGAGACTCCCCGCCTGGAGCAGGCCTTTCCATCTTAAACTATTAGGCAGAAAAGGGGGAAGGCTAAAGGCACTTTCTGAGTCTTTGTTTCTTAACAACCAGCTTAAAATTAATATCCCCAAAGGCACATTTTTCACAGTAAAAGGGCAGCAGAGATGGGGAAGTACAAGGAGGGTCACTTGGATACTGTTTGTTTGCAAACTCCAGAACATACGGAGGCCAGGCGTGTCGCACAGATAAGAATAGCTTGATCCAGGGCTGGGAAATTATTGCCTAAGTATGTTTATAGCCTCCCTCGGTACAAGTTCCTGCTTCCTCCCTCCGTACAAGTTCAAGGCTTTGTCGGGCTGGTCCTGATGCCTGGCCATGAGGTGGATTTGCAAGGAAGATTTAAAGACACAGAGCCAAGGAGATCATTACAGCTCTTGTGTTCCCCGCACCTATGTGAAGATAGGAATGTATGATGCAGTTGTTTTGTGTGGCTAAGGGGGAAAAAAGTGACAGGAGGCCCCGAAGGAGAGAACATTTTAGGTCAAATATGAGGAAAAACTTGCTAAAACCCAGAGCCATTTCTCTGATGGCCTAGGATCTTCCTTCCCTGCCGCACTGTTTTCACAGCAGTGCAGTAAGGCAGAAGCTACCATTCTGCAGAACAATTCAGGTCAGTCTTTTGGGTTGTCTGTCTTACTTCTGCACTTTAAGAAATTCATTCAGTGAATATAGCAGGTCAGCAGCACGCCTGGCCTTTTTCCCAGCCTGAGTCAGCCCCAAACATCACTGCTAATAAGGAACAGGATCCTTTTTTAACCCTTCAGATGGTGCCAAAGCAAATTCCTGGGTATTCATGAGTCAAGGGACAGTATCTCTGGCGTGGAGATGTCTGGCAGGCTAGAATTTCTGGATAGCTTTTCCCACTGGAGGGATTCAAGCAAAGCATTGTCAGTCTTCCCTCTCTAGCAGAAGAAAGGAAAATCCTAGCCCTCTTAGTTCTGGCTCAAGGACATGGGTTTTCTTTCTGGGAAACAGGGACTGGCTCAGTGAGATGCCCCCAGAGTTGTGCTTTGTGCTGACAAGATGCCAGCCTCTGGCAAGCCGTGGGGGAAAGAGGCTGCTTGAGGGGGGTGGGTCTTGGTGCCTCACAGAATGACACAAAACCTTCATTATTGGGTAGTCGTTCAGCATCTGAGAAATTTTACCCCAAGAAAAAGCCTTAGACAACTTTACTAATAGGAGCATTTTAAGAATTATAAACAGAAATTAGATCATGTGAAATAGTGCATTTCTAGGCCCAGTACAATTAAATTGCTTCACAAGCTGAATAGAGAAACAAAGAGGTCAGTTGTGAGTGTGTCTGTAACTGGCAGCACAGGGGCTGGGTGAGCCAATTTCCCGCGCCCTCCGGCCCAGGCTTCACAAGCACCTCAGCACCTGGACACTCCTAAGACTCTTCTGTTAACGACTCCCTGCATCGGCAGCCACCAAGGCCAGAGGGACAGTGACTCAAATGCAGGGACCAGACCATGATCTGACATAGAACTCAGTCTCTTCCAGGCCCTTGCAATAGTTATTTGCATTCATAACTTCTCTTAAGCGGTTTCATTACCAAATAAAGCAGTTCTCCAAGTGTGGCCTGTGGACCCTGGGGGAGCCCTGTGAGGTTAAAACTATTTGCATGCCAATATCAAGATGCCGTTAACCTCTTTCACTGTATCGATAGTCAAGCTGATGATGCAGAAGCAACGGACAAGAAAACCACTCGTGCCTTAGTGCAAATCCAGGCGGTGCTTCCTCACCGGACTGGTAGTCATTGCGTTCTTTACGGCCCCAGACTCACAGGCGCAGAAAACCCTGCCAGTCTCATTCAAGAAAGTCCTTGATGAAGCCATTAAAATTATTCATTTTATTAAATCCCAACCTTTAAGTACATGTCTTTTTCATATTTATGTGCTGAAAAGGGAAGTATGCATAAAGAATGCCCGCTGCGTGAAGTACCACGTTCGTCCCCAAGGAAGAGTACCTGCGCCATTGTTGAGTCACAAGCTACACTAATTGCTTTTATCATGAAACACTACTTTTACTTGAAAGAATGGCTGAGAGACAAATTACAGTTATTCAGACTTGGGTATTTGGCAGACATTTACTCAAAAATAAACAAGGAAGACTGTCACTTCAAAGAAAATAACTGACAGTATTTGTTGCCAATGGTAAAAATTGAGCATTCAAGCAAAAATTAGAGTTTTGGAAAAGTTGGATCAGCTATCATGCATGAGTTTCACAGCTTTCCAATATTTAAAGACTTTACTGATGACATCAATGGCAATAATTGATAAATGTGATTTTTGATACCCTATGATATAATGTGTCAACATTTGGAAGATCTGCATAACTCAGTGAATCAATGTTTTCCAAAAGACCAATGCCTGACAGGTAAAGGATCACTTCAAAGTACAAGATAGATCAAAATATTTAATGCAATAGAGATAAAAAATTCATTCATTTGGTCTCAGGTTCCACATGGTAACTAACCTTTAAGAAACTACCACTTGTGCAGTTTGGGTATAGTATCAAATCATATATGCAATTATCTGAAAAGGCTTGTAAAATACTTCTGTCCCAATGACATATCTGTGTGAAGTCAGATTTTCTTCGTATACTTCAATTAAAACAATACATCAGAGCAGATTGAATGCAGAAGCAGATACAATCCAGCTGTCTTCTATCAAGCCAGATGTTAAAAAGATTTGCAAAAATGTACAGCAATGACACTCTTCTCGCTATTTTATTTTGCTTTGAAAAATAGTTATTGTTCATGAAAATGTTTACTTTCATGAGCATTACATGGGCTAATCAATGCTATTTTTTAATGAATTAAATAAACATCTTAAATTCCTTAGTTTTAATTTTTAAAATGTTAAATATCAATAGATAAAACCTAAATAAATAAAAATATTTTTCTCTTTTTTAAAATGCAAAATGCATTTCTTTTTTCATTTTTAATTTTTTCAATCACAGTTTACATTCAATATTATAAATACAAACCCTTTCCATCCTCAATAAATGTTAAGAATGTAGAGAAGTCCTGAGTCTAAAAATCTGAGAACTGTTAATTGACTAAAACCTCATGTAGTAAAGCTATCCAAACTAGGAAGTATAGTAAAGTGGGAAAAAATATGTGCTTTGGAATCAGATGGGCCTGAGTTCAAATTCTGATTTTACCATTTACTATTTTACTTAATAATTCACTTAATTGCTCTAAGTTTCAGTTTCCTCATCTATAAATGAAAATAATCATACTCAACTTATAGACTGCTTGAGGGCTAGGGATAATACTTATAAGAAACTTAGCGTAGTGCCTCATAACAGATACTCAAATATTTATGGATTGAACAAACAGAGAAGAGGTTCAATATATCAACAAATGCTTTGGGTTGAAAGGATCAGAAACGGCTTAAATGGTTAAAAAACAAATAAACAAACAAAGAAAAACTTACCTTCCATAACAAGCATTGCAGAGACAGAAGAGCCCAGCAACGTGTTACGGCCCCGGGGTCCTTACAGTCTTTCTGTTCTGGTCCCTTAGTGTGGCTTTCCCTGGTAGGAAGGCAGCAAGGAGGCGGCAGCAGTTACAAGGCATCACATCTAAGCATACAACGTCCTGAAGAAGAGAGAGATTTTTTTTTTTCCATTCGTGGCTTTGTCTTAGGAAAGAGGAAATCTTTTCTAGATTGCTTCCAGTATACTTACCCTCACATTTCATTGACCTAAATTTGGTCACATGTCCATTCTGAGCCAATCCCTGGCCAGAGGCATGGGATGTCCATTTGATTAATCGGGCCCACTTCTGGGGTTGGAGTGGAATCAAGCTTCCCTGGGGCACAAGTCCAGGAGATGAAAGGCTGATACCTGAATGAAACTAGGACTTTGTTAGAAATGGAAAAGGGAGAATAGAAGGAAGGAGTTGGCAATCACACTGAGTCCACTACATTTAGTAAATGAAAGTCTCAGATAGTGGGTCCCAAACGCCGCATGGCAGACTGCCTATATAGGAATCACCTGGGAGTTTGTTTAGAAATATAGCTCACACTGCATAGGAATTACCCTGGGATCTTGTTGAAATGCAAATTCTACACTCGAACTTGCTTTCAGACAATGTAGCCCACTTTCAGAGAAGGTAGACCACCAATGCTGGTCTATGACGCTCACTTAGAGTAGCAAAGATATCGATTTCCCACTGCCAAATTACTGATTCAGAGTCTGTAAACCAGATCCTGGTTTGAGAACTGGGTTCAATGTGGTGGAACATCAACAATGTACAAGACTGGCATTCATTCACTCATTCATTCATTCAATAGGCATTCACAGAAACTGATACCCTGCTTTTTGCTGAAACTACAGGGCACATTCTGTTGGGGAGGGGCAGCAGGTATACCTATAAGCAGATGTCTTTCGTGTAATGTGAGAAATACTCTAATAAAGCTATGCACAGTGTTCTGGATCAAAGGGCAAGGCGAAGATGGGGTGACAGTCAGGAATGGTTACACAGAGGACATTTGAGCTGGGCCTTCTTTGGTGCCCAGAGTGAGACAATGTGTGTGCACGAAAGCCTGGAAAAGCAAATGAGCAAAGTACATTGAGGGCACACTGAGAAGGTCTCTGACTTATGTACATGCTGAGATGGAGGTGGAGAAAGAAGAGGTCAGTTTGCTGGGGCTGGATTATGAGAGGTCTTGAATGATTTATTGAATCACTACATTGTTCTCAAGTTTGCACATTAGAGTAACTTGGAGAGCCTTTTAAAATCCAGAAGCCCAGGCCACCGAAGGGGACCAAAGTTTTGCGGACCTAAAATGTGCCTTTTGGGATATTGATTTTAAGCTAGTTATTAAGAAACAAGACTCAGAAAGAGCCTTTGACTTTCCCTCCTTTCCTGCCAAAAGGAATTCAGATAGAAGAACCTATTTCAGGAAGGGAATCTCAGCATATTCACTTACTATATTGGCTTTACCGTGTTCACCCTCCCCTGTGTGAATTATGGCAGACAGGGAGGATTCAAGCAAAATTCTGTTTGCTAGCTTCTCCTCTGTGTTCCATTGTTTCTGGGTTGTCCTCCTTTGAATTACCTACTTTCCCTTTGAAATCTCAGATCCCTGCCCCTGCTTCTCCTTTGTCCAAAATGGCAGATGTATCTTAACTGCCAAATGTATCTTTGGGTCTCATATCTTATGACACCCTAGAATGTACATCCGTAATAAATTTCGGACACGCTAAAAAACAAAATTCAACCAACTAAGTGTGAAGATTTAATTGGCTTTATTAATGATTCATGAATTGGGCAGCGTCCACCTAGCAATTAGAAGGGGAGCCGAGGGGTGGTACAAAATGGAAGGTTTTCATAGAAAGCAGGGTGGGGCAAGTGAGCTATTAGTGAAAGAAAAAGAAATATTATTTTGGGGGCCAGATATCTTTTCTCTGGGGGAAGAGAAGATAACGCTTTTTTTTTTTTATCATCTACATTGCCTTCTCTTTCTACAGTGAGAGTATAGGAGACAGATGACCTTTCGGGTGCTTGACCAGAAAATCCAGATTGGCTAATTTGGATTGTATTTCTGAGAGAGATTGAAGCTGCAATTAGATCAGGTATTAAATCTAGGCTTGGTAATGTGCACCCAGAGAAGAAAGATTCATTTGATGTGTACACTGAGAAGTAATTTATCTGCTGGGGTGGACTCCCCTGGGTCAACCAAGGATCTAGACTTTATGAATAATAGGAATCTAGCAGCTATTTGCTGACAGGGGTTCCTCACATAGTCTGTATACTGGGAAGAACCTCAGACTAAACTCTTGGCTTCCCACACTATGTCCCGCTTGTTTAAATAAGCCGTCTGAGTCAACTACTGCAAGGAAGCCCTGGTTTTGTGTTTCTACCAATGGTATGAGACTTGCCCTGTCCAATCAGAATTGTACAATTTGGATATGTTATTTATATAAATGGACCACATTGAGAACTTGGGCAGGAACTTTCAGTATAAAAGGCAGCCTCCCCTTTGGCTCTGTGAAACGTAATTTAGGTTGCTACCTGCATCTCTGTCTCCTGGGCTACAGCTCTTTTGCTCAAATAGATACTTATTATTTTTTAATAGAGTCTAAAAATAATTTTGGTTACAGTATCATGGACTTTTAGCCTGAGTAGCACTATTTTGGGCCTATAATCTTTTTTCTTGTACAGTTCCCCCCTTTCCATCATACTCAGTTCAGCTGAGAGACCTGATGGAAATTAAGGCATTAGTGTTGCTCAGCTACTGTTTTGTTGCTCTGTTGATCCTTGGTGTGGCATGACGTTTCTGCTGAACCTCTGTGACTGTCACAGGTCACAGTTCCAGGCTCCAGGTTTATAGTTTGTGGATTGTTCATTCTCTTTGTTCTCTCTTTGACATTCCAGTTTTAGGGAGATCATTTCCTTGGCAGTTAGCAGCTGCGATCATGCATTTAAAGCTTTTGAGAGAATATAATGACAGGGAGATTGTTATCATAACTGTAAGTAGGATAATTCCCAATGTTTGGAGCACCCTTCTAGTTGCCAGACGGGATGCTGCCCAATTCATGGATTGCTTAATAAAGCCAATTAGATCTTCAAATTTACTCAGTCGAATTTCACTTTTTAACAGACATTTTCTCCTGTTAATTTGTCTCACTTTAATTCAATTATAGCCCAGCTAGAAGAATTTAGATAGTGGGAGGAAAGTTATTTTTTGTAACCCCCTCCACCATACCCTAGGTCAATTACATCATACTCTTTTTGGCGGGGGCCCGGGGGCCGGGGAAAGGCATCAGTACGTTTTAAAGCAGGTGATGCATTGTGCAGCCAAGTTGAGAACCACAGGTCTGCAAGATGCAAGAGCAAGGCCTGCCCAGCCCGTTTGCATAGGACACACTCTTCAGTGCCAATAGAGCCCAACCTTCCGAAATGCACTTTTCGTTTCAATTTGATATTCAAAATCAGAATTATTAAAAGGCTTTTTATGCCACAGAGACCATGTGATGGGCTTTGGAATGGAGCTCGCCCAGCACAGGGGCCTGCGGGGTGCGGGCCCATAAAGCCTGCCCTTTGTTCTCCCGCCTGCGTCTGTGAAAGCTGATCCCTGCGAAGCTGAGCTGGGCAGAGGGCACCCCTTTCTCTCACTAGCCCTAGACCACAGGGATCTTTGACTAGATAAGTGTGCAGAGTGTTTGCTGAAAGAGAACACATCCTCCCCACCCCCTCTTCCTAACTGAATACCTATTCGGGAATTTGGGCCTATTTTTACATGATAAGATGAAAAGATGAACTCCCCACATTGTGAAAGCTGACAGGAAGAATGTTTTTGTAGGCGGTTCACAATATGAATTTGGAATGCCTGCTCTTGGTTTTGATCTCTGTACCCAGCTGCTAAAATGTTGTAGTTAGTGAAAGTTGTCTCTTCTCATTTATCACCATTAAAGTGCCTGAAATAATCTTTAAAGTGTCCAAATGTGGCTATGAAACTTCCGTAGTTTTTGTCCCCCCGAGTTGCAGAATTTCTGGAGTGTTCTGAATTACAGAAATGTTTTAAACTATTCCTTGTATAAAACATAAACACAACTGAAATATAGCACTCCAAACTTGTTTACCATTCAGCTCAATCCCCCAGCTTTTAGTCAATAAAATATTCAGCCGTCTTCAATGGGATGGAACAAGCTCTTCCTGGAGACAATGGAGACGAAAATGCAAATGTCATAGCCCAGCGGGACCCTGGGAATGCACACCTGGCTTTGTGCTGACTACCGTTGGCCTTATTGACTATTTTTACATTTTTCACAACTCCCTGTTTTACTGTGCCCCACCCAACACACAGAGGTGAAGTGCTGCTCTAGTTTCAGAATTAAACTATCTTCCCGGAAGCTTTCAGAGATCCCCTCTGCTTTTCCCTGGAGAGGTCCCCGGATGAGAAAGGCATGCTATCAGTCTTCCACAGCGATTTGCACGTCTTTGCTACGTAATTTTCAAATAATTCACCCAGCCTCTTCACTCCCTGATAGCTCAGGCTTTTCCCACAACCAAAGAATGGGAAATCACCTTGAAAAGAAAAAGAAAACAAACTTTTATCTGGAGTTCTGACTCAAAGAACTGGATTCTATGGAAATTACAGGCTTTCATTCTGGCTGTGCAGATGTGACTAGGAATCCATGCCTTAGCTAATGTGGAAAGGGAACTGGCCTCCATGTGCGCAGACCTGCGGTGTGTGGGTGGCCCGGGGCACAGCCAGCCCTGCCTGGGTTTGTGTCCCTGAGCAGGAGGCCCCGCTGCGGCCTGACCATGTTCAGGGAGAATGTGTAATTAGTAAACAAAACCTCAACAGCCCCCCACCACTGATCCTGCCTTCCCACAGCCTCAGTTGTGCAGCAGCCTCCAGGTCCTGTGGCTGTGCCACTCTGACCGAATGCCTGGCTCTCCCAAGGCCCCACTTGGATGCAAACAAGCTGGCCTTTGATGACAAGAAGGGAGTGGAGTCTTAATCTTGGTTTGGCGGTACATTACCTCCCTCTTTGCGGATGAGCAACTGCTTTCAAAATACCAGGAATCGTTATTTTACCGTACGAGTTGTGTGCCATGATTGATTTAGCTGGGGCTCTTAGAAAACAGTAAATGCTGAGTGGCCTTATTAGTCCCCATTTTAAAAAGCACTTTAACATTTCCAGGCAGCAGGTCTGATGAGGAGTGCCGCTTACTGTGACCTTCGTGCGCAGTCCTTCTGAGCTGGTTCTCACAGGGTGCTTTAATGGTGAAACGCACCGGCTCAGAATGAATCACATAAAAATGGGACAGGGATGCAAATTTATCTTTAAAAAAATCAATTACAGTTTCTAATGAAGTAAAAAGAAGAAGTCATTTCATGCGCACTAGAAATAAAACACATATCTGTATTTTGGAGAGAGAGAGAGAGGACAAAGTTTTGGGTTTATAAAGTTTAATTAGAAAATGTCTGCCTAAAAGGAATACCCACTTGAAGCTTGCTCACAGCCTGGGGCTTCTGATTCAAGCTATTCTCTTCTTTTCCATTCCCCTTTCCTTCTGCACTCTCTCCCTCCCTCCCCCATTCCCTCTCTCTGAGGAATAGCGCAGGTGAAGGATAAGCCTTTACAAGACCCATTAGTATATCTTGGGCTGTGCAAAAAGGCAGGGATTACAGATGGGTTGGCAGCGGGATGTGCCTTGCCCAGGTCTGGACTGTGCATGCCACCCCACCCTCCGCCCTGCCCTTCCTGCCCTGTGAATTTGGGTTGCCTGAAGCCAGGAGTCATCAAGTGCCCTGGGAGTTAGTTGAGAGGCTTTCTGGAAGCCTGTCCAAGCTGTCTGTACCTGTCACCCAGGATGTTCCAGGATGTGCCAAACTCTTATTGCATTTGACAATTTTAATTTTTATTTAAGAAAGGAATAAATGCTTTGTAATTAAAGACTGGTGATTAAAGTCAGTTTATTGATGGCTAACAAATACAAGTAAAAGCTGATACAAATCTTTATGAGCTTGGAGAGGCCCAAAGCGGCTTGTTGACAATCCCTCCTTTCTGAACCATGTTTCTCTGAAACAGAATGTCTCTCACTTTCCTCCCACTTTGTTTTGACCTAGTAATTCTATCCTGCTTTCACAACTGCTCGTCCTTTATCCTCCTGTTTTGGATTACCAACTGGTGTTTATTTTAAATGTAGTTACTAGCCAATTAAATGGAAATTAACTACATTTAGACTCAAGGCTCCCGATTATTGGATTATTGCTTCTTCCTTTGGTGAATGGTCATTCTCCTTAGGCCGTTCTGAGAGCAGAAATCCCACAAGCTAAATCTAGCACCCTTTGCCAAGGGCCCGTTAGAACAACTACCTGCTACGCCCAGAATTGCAGGAAGTAGGCATGGGATGCTCTGTTCACCCATTAGGATGAGGAGCAAGCTGGACTGTAACAGGAGCTGTTTCCTGTTGTGATTCAGTTAAACCATTTCTGATTCAAGACAGACTCTCTTACCAGGAGGTCAGGTTTATTTCACTGAAGAAGGGGGGAAAACCCTTCTTCTGCTTTTCTTTGTTTTTTAGGACAGCTGGAATTCATCTTCCTTTCCACCCAAACACCGAACACTATATGGGGGTAGGGAGCTGAGTGCCTCAGGATGTGCCACCCTGGCATAAAGATAGATTATTTTTAGCTAAAAACAGTTAAAACCCAACAAACTCAAGAAGAATTTTTTGTTTTGTTTTACCTCCCCCCCTTCCTGCCTAAAGAGATTCAGGTATACGAACCAGCTTTAGGAAAAGGACCTTAGCATATTCACTTAGCACATATGAAGTATGGCGGACAAGAAGGATCCATGCAAAAATCTGTTCTCTAGATTCCCCTCTGAGTTGTGAATTGCTTATCTCCTCTTTGGAATCCCAGACCTCATCTCCCTTTTTCTCCTTTGTCCAAAATGACATATATACCTCATTTTGCCTCACTGTCTTTGGAATTTGTATGCTTACATGAATTCCCTGTAGGTATGAAAATTTGATTTTTCTGCTACTAATTTGCTGTGTGTTGTTAGAATTATTTGACCAGCCAGAAATACTACTGGGGTAATGAGATTGTGTCCCTGGGCCCGACAACAACTTACTTGGGTGAAGAAGAGGCTGGTTCCCTTCCCACCTGGGTTCAATCTGTGGGCTTCAGGGCACAGCCAAGCTCAAGGCGTCTTACTTCCAAATTAAACCCTTTGTGCTAATCCATAATCTGATACCGGGTGCTATTTATTCTCAAACAAAACAAGAAGAACATCCATGATGGAATTCACTAGTTTAAACTTCTTTCGTTCTCAACAGTGTGCTTCTCTAAGTTATGTAGATGTATACATACTCCATGTGGGTGTGTTTCAGTATATGTGACCTCTCATCAGGAAATGTTTTCTCCTGTTCTTGCCTAACATAAAGCTAGTCATTCTTCAAGGTTCAGCTCAGGTTCACCTTCCTTTATGAAGACTTTCCCTAAGATATTGGGTCAAGTCCCAGCTCTGTCACTTTGTAGCTCTGTGGCCCTTGGTTAACCCCCTGAAGTCCTTTGGTTCTCATTTTCTTAATAGGGAAAAATGGGAAATTATTAATATCAAAAGGTTTAATAAGCATGAAAAATACTTTTAACTTCTACACAAGTGTGAGGTACAATTATAATTCTATTAAAACCCCTTGTCATTATTGCATCCTAGAATGCTATTTCGGACATTCATTTTATTTTACCTTCGATTTTTAAGTGTTCCTGATATGCTTGCTTGTTCTTGCTCATTAGGTTGTAAATGACTAGAAAGTAAGTAATCAAAGATAGATTCACCTTTAAGAGTCATTCAACCTTGTTTGTGATAGCAAAAACTCATCTTTGTTATGGGGAGGCATTGGAAAGGCCCCCCCACCCATGACAAAGATTATGCAGACTAAAATATCGATAGTGCCACCATCCCACCTTGAGTTTTTGGACATGCCCACAAAATCATAATCCATGACAGAAAAAATTGATAAATTGGACTGTGTTAAAACAAAAATTTTGTTCTGTAAAAACTTGTTTTTTGATGAAGAGAATGAAAAGACAAGCCACAAACTGAGATAAATATTTTAACATCACATCTGACACAAAACTGGAATCCAGAATATGAAGTCATAAAACTCAACAACCAGAAGACAACCTGTTTTTTAAAAATGGGCAAAAGATCTGAACAGATACTTTACCAAAGAATATATTCAGAGGCAATAAGTGTAAGAAAAGTGTTCAGTATCATTAATTACAAGTGAAATATAAATTAAAACCACAGTAAGATACTACAATATGCCTATCTGAATATTTAAAATGTAAAAACCCGGCAATACCAAGTGCTGGTGAGGATGTGGAACAACAGGAACTCACACGTTGTTGGTTGGTGGAAATGCAAAAGAATGAAAATGCAGAATGGTACAGCCACTTTGGGAACCAGTTTGGCCGTCTCTTATAAAGGTAAACATACGAGGTCTGTCTGGAAAAAGTCCAGCCATTGTTATATAATGAGAACGGTTTGTGCAAATCGATGGCAGCCGAGGACAGTGGATGGGAATGCACATGCATGAACAGTGATGACCTCATTGTACTAGTCAGTAGGGATGGTAGATGTGTTGAGTGAGCATGTGTACTGTGTGGCCATTACATTCAAAATGACTCAATGTAGAGCAATGAATCTGCATCAGATTTTGCATTAAGTTTGTTGATCATTTCTCCAAGGAAACTATTCGGATGATTCATAAGACCATAACTATGTGCAACTGGTGATTGGCAGCTTCATCATGACCCATCTCATGGTCATGAGAGGTGCCCACTCATGCATCACGCCCTGTGCAGTTTTTTTGGCCAAACATAAAATCACCCAGGTGATTCACTTCCCCCTACAGCCCAGATTTGGTGCCCTGAGACTTCTGACTTTTCCCAAAATTAAAATCACCTTTGATTTTAAAGGGAAGAGATTTCAGACCATCGATGAGATTCAGAAAAACACGACAGAGCAGCTGATGGAGATTGGGAGAACTGTGTGAGGTCCCAAGGTACTTACTTTGAAGGGGACTGAGGCATCGTTGTCCTATGTACAAGGTTTCTTATATCTTGTATCGGCTTCAATAAATGTCTATATTTTTCATACTACATGGCTGGAAACCTTCTGGACAGACCTCATATACCTACTACGCAACCAATCCAGCTATCTTACTCCTAGGAATGGATCTGTATTATATAAACCTACCAGCAATAAAAGAGAATGAACTATTGATTCGCAAAACAACATGAGTGAATCTTACCTGTATTTTGCAAAGTGAGAGAATCTAGATCCAGAGTTGTTTGATTCTATTCACATGACACTCTGGAAAGGGCCAAATCCTAGGGAAGAAAATAGATGAGGAGTGGAGAGATCGGGGGTGGGGGTGGGATGTCTGTAAAGAAGCAGCAGGGAGAACTTTGAGGTGATGGGATTATTGTGTGTAGAATTGTATGGTTCATAATACTACTTCGTGCATTTGCTGAAATTAATAGAACTGTACACAAAAATGAAATTTTACTACATGTAAAAAAAATCTTTGGGATATGAAAGAAAAGATGGAATGAAGACTGTGACAAATGCATTTAACTTATTACAAATTACTCACATAAGCATGATGAAAGGTATGGGGAGGAAAAGAGCTGACCAAAGTACCTTTGAACGACAGTGTTTTGATTTGATATAAAGCTAAAGTACCAAATACAAACACTGCATGTCAGTTGTTGCTTGCAGGGAGATGGGTTAGGAATTCTGACACTACTTATTTTGTATACTTGAGTTAAACAAAAATCTAAAAATATTGTAGAAAATGAGAGGTTTCTCACTGTTGGAGAAAGAAGTTATATGTAAAAAAAACAGGAAAGACTAGAATGACTTGTCTGGTGCTTAATTGTGTTCAAATGTGTCAATATGAACTCAGGCTTTAAACAGTAAATAAAAAAATTAAATACATAGCTAAATTGATACAGGAATATAGATACGTGTATATGCATGAGTTAATATATACATACACATACATGTACATATCCTAGCTCTGTCCACTGAGAGGTGTTAGAAATGGTGACAAGAAGAACCCTTAACTACCAATGGTATTCATTTCTTCTTTTAAATTATATTTTATTGATTATGCTATTACAGTTGTCCTGATTTTTCTCCCTTGGCCCCCTCCACTCAGCAGTCCCCACTCCCTCAAGCAATGCCCCTATCATTGTTCACTTCCATGGGTCACACATACAAATTCTCTGGCTGCTCCATTTCCTGTACTGTACTTTACATCCCCCTGGCTATCCTGTAAGTGCCTATTTTCACTTCTTAATCCCCTCAACTCTTCACCCATTCCCTCACACCTGCCTCCCATCTGGCATCCATCAAAACACTCTCCATATCCATGATTCTGTCTCTGTTCTTCTTGTTTGCTGAGTTTGTTTTATAGATTCAGTTGTTGATAGATATGTATTTTTACCATTTTATTGTTCATAGTTTTGAACTTCTTTTTCTTAAAGAAGTCCCTTTAACATTTCATACAACAATGGTTTGGTGTTGATGAACTCCTTTAGTTTTTTCTTATCTGGGAAACTCTTTATCTGCCTTTTGATTCTAAATGATATCTTTGCTGGGTAAAGCAATCTTGGCTGTAGGTCCCTGCTTTTCATGACTTTGAATATTTCTTGCCAATTCCTTTGAGCCTGTAAAGTTTCTTTTGAGAAGTCAGCTGACAGTCTTATGAGAACTCCCCTGTAGGCAACTAACTTCTTTTCTCTTGCTGCTTTTAAGATTCTCTCTTAATTTTTAACGTTTGACATTTTAATGATGATGTGTCTTAGAGTGTGCCTCTTTGCATCCATCTTGTTTGGGACGCTGTGCTTCCTGGACTTACATGTCTATTTCCTTTACCAAATCAGGGAAGTTTTCTTTCATTATTTTTTTAAATAGATTTCCAATTTCTTGCTCTTTCTCTTCTCCCCCTGCACCTGTATGATGCAAATGTTGTAGCTCTTGCAGTTGTCCCAGAGGCTTCCTCTATTATCCTCAATTTTTTGGATTCTTTTTTCTTCTTGTCATTCTGATTGGTTGTTTAGTGCTTCTTTGTGTTCCAAATCATTGATTTGGTTCTCAGCTTCATCCACTCTACTGATGTTTCCCTCTAAATTGTTCTTTATTTTAATTCGTGTATCCTTCATTTCTGACTGGATCTTTTTTATGTTGCTGAGGTCCTCACTAAGTTCTTTGAGCATCATTATAACCAGTGTTTTGAACTCTGCATCTGATGGATGGTTGCTTATATCTATTTAATTTAGCTCTTTCTCTGGAGTTTTGATTAGTTCTTTCATTTGGGCCATGTTTCTTTGTCTCCTCATTTTGGCAGCCTCCCTGTGTTTGTTCCTATGTATTAGGTAGAGCTGCTTTGACTCCATGTCTTGGTAAAGTAGCCTAATGTAGTAAGCATCCTGTAGGGTCTAATGGTACAGCCTCATTTATCAGCCAGACTGGGTACTTGAGCTGCGCCCTTCATGTGGGCTGAGTATACACTCCTCTTGTAAAAGAGTCTTGGTTGCTGTTGGCAGATCAATGAGAAGGATATACCCAGGCCAGTCAGCTGCAATGATTGACTGTGACCACTGACCACCACCTCCACCATGGAGGATCCGCTGTTCAGGGTCAGGGTGGTGGTGCTCTGACATGGTCTCTAGCTGTTCACTGGGTGTGCTGGCCCTGAGGTTTCTGGGGTGGTACAGGCCAAATTCAGCCCCCACCTGTGTTTTGTCAGGGCCATCCTGCCTCAGCTATAAAGCAATCTGAGATGGTTGCTACTTGTTCTGGGCTTGGAGATTCCCAGGTGAGGCCAAGCTGTGAATCTAGGCTGGCTGCTGCTGGTGCTGGACCTGGGGATCATGAGGCCAACTGTTGTTTGTTTGAGAGGATTTAGGAAATTGTGAAGCATGAGCCAAGACCAACCATTCATAGGGAAATGCAGCTCGAGTTGGGCACAGTCTCTTAGGATCTCTAAGGTGGGTCAAACAGTGTTAACTAGGTTGATGGAGTCTCAGATATGGCACCAGCTTGCTGGCTTTGTGGCTCTGTTGGGGGAGGGTTTAGAAAAAGGACAATGGCTTCTGCTTGCCTTGATGCCAGACACTTCAGTTCCTCCCTGAATGCCACTGGTGACTTTCAAGCTGCTGACCCAGTGCTGGAGCTCAGAGAGAGTGCGTCTGAGTGGGTGAGTCCATGTGCACGTTTTTTAAGAGGAACCGCGTGGGACTGCAGAAGTTTGTTCCAGCGCCTGTGTCCCTGCTGGTTTTTGCAGCCAGATGTTGTGAGAACTTATCTTCCTGACACTGGAACCCTGGGCTGGGGGGCCTGGCATAGGGCTGAGATTCCTTGCTGCTGAAATATCCCTCCCAAATTTTTATCCACCACATATGGGTGTGAAACCAGCCTATTCTGTGTCTGTGCCCCTCCTACTAGTCTGGATGAATGTGGTTTCTTTAATTCCGTAGTTGTAAGGCTTCCACTGAACTCAAATTCTTATAATTCTGAGTGATATTCTGTATTTTAGTTGTAATTTTGATGGGGTTACGTGAAGAGGCAACCCATGTCTGCCTACACTGCCATCTTTACCGCAACTCCCATTAGTGGTTTTTAAATGCTATCCTCCAATAAAAGGACTCAGGGATGTTTGGAGAACTCTTGTATTCCAAGAACAGGGCAGTAGAAAAAAATGAGTCTGGAGAACTTTGTGGTGTTTGAGTGTAAGGGAAGGTTTTTTTGTTTGTTTTTTTGTTTTTGAATAAAAAATGCACTTGAATTGGCAAGAGCTCCCAATAATCAAAGCAGAAACAAGTTGAGCAACAATATAAAATGCAGCATTGCAATATTAGATTATAATAAAAATGATAAAATAAATGTCCCTGAGTCGACATGTCTATGAATGAATGATTAAATAAATACGTGGAAGAGAAGGGACAGCTCTTCCTCTGAGTAGGATAGTAACTAATGAATATGGAAGGTGTGAGGGAAATGGAAGATCACCACGGAAACACCATAGTAATCATTGCTGTAGGCCCCATCCACCGGTGTGTGCTAATGGATTGGCAAATGTTGACATAGAAACAGGATATTTGCATGGTCTCCAAGTGTCTCTGCACTATTTTTTGCAACTGTTCTTTAAGCCTAAAACTATTTCAAAAATTGTTTTAAATAATAATAATAAGGGAGAGATGAATATTTAGTAACATGGGAAGATGTTTGTGACCTATCTTAAATCTTAAAAAGTAGTGTAATTCTAATTTTGTGTGCATTTATACACACACACAACCAAAATAATTTGAATCAAAATGTGAGATTTAGGGCTGTCTCTTGATGGTGGCATTATAGGTAATTTCAGTTTTATGTTGTTACTATTATATTTTGTCAGTATTTTCTAAAATTTTCTACAATGATTGTGCGTTAATATTAGAATGATAAAAATATATTTTAAAAAGTTCTTGAGCCCTGGCTGATGTAGCATAATGGGTTAAGTGCTGGCCTGTGGACCCAAAGGTCGCAGGTTTGATTCCCAGTGAGGGCATATGCGTGGGTTGCAGGCCAGGTCCCTGTTTGGGCATGTGTGAGAGGCAGCTAACCGATGTCTGTCTCACACATTGATGTTTCTTTCCCTCTCTTTCTCCCTTCCTTCCCTTCTCTCCAAGAAGAAATAAATAAAATCTTTAAAAATAAATAAATAAGACACCCTTGGAAGGGTGTATTACATATTTTTGTATCTTACATTGTGTTGAAAATAGTGGGTGATATCAAAGTGCATTATTGAATTAGAGCATGACCATGCTATTCCCTTTTGCAAAATGGATAACTACCTAGTTTATATTTGTATACAGCAACTTAGTGCTTTGCACAAAATACTTGGTAATAGGTAAATTATAAATATACGTTCTGCCATATTTAAACTAATATAAAGTGAAATACACTGGAAAAAGTAGGTAAAATATGTATATTATCAGATAAGTAGAAATAACAAAACATTTAGAGCCAAGTACATAGAGGCAGACTGTACGCCAGGCACCGTTCAAGCCCTTTATATGTATTAACTTATGCAATCCTCATCACAACTTAAAAGAGAGGGGTCATACTATTATCTGAACTTTACAGATGAAGAAAAGGAGATTAAGTAATTTGCACAAAGTCACACAACTAGCAGTAGCAGGCAGCAATATAAAGCACTTCTATATTCATTACCATTTTACTTCGCACAGCAGCTCATTGAGGCAGGTATTGTTACTCCAATAATCAGATGTAGAACCCAAAGCTCAGAGGAGTAAGTGAGTAACTGGCCTAGCTGAAAGTGACAGGACTGGGGCACTTGACCTCAAAACCCATGCTTTTACAGCTGTCGCATGCTGCCTCATGCATTAACATGAAGTGGGCAAACTAAAACAGGAAATGGCCAGAGAATTGTCAAAACACATCTCCAGTGGAGAATTCCAAACGATTAGTTCTTTCCCAAGTCTGCTTAAATTTCACACCATCCACCTGCATGTTTTTTTCTTCCCTACCAGCTGAGAATGGTGACATTTCTTGTTCTCTGATTTAAACCAGAGAAGCTTATGGTACTATAATCACCAATGAAGCTACATATTAGCTTACAGAGATTTTGTTTGTTCGTTTGTTTCCTTTAAATAAAAGAGGCAGTGAAAGGTACAATCTTGCTTCTATTCCTAGGTCCCTACGAAAGTCATTGTGGGCATTCTCAGACAAAAAGAAAGTCACTTCATGTTTAGAGACTAATAGCCTGTTGACAAGCTGGCAAGCTTGCTTCGTTTGGAAAAGAATGTGCAGAAAACCTGAAAGATAATTAGTGTGTGGTAACCTAACAGCACGCAGCAGGGCTGCAGCATGCTTGGCAGAGGCAGACGCGGCCGCACAGTTCATTAGCGCCGTATAGTTTGTTTAATTCCAGTTGGGGCAATGAGAGAAGGCTCTAAAACTTGGAGAGAACTCCAAAATAGACTGTCTGACTTCAGCGGCAGTGGGTTTGATCTAAGCTACCACCTTGAACCCTAGGAGATTAGATTGGAATTCCTCACAACTCTGTTTGCTTTTCTTTGACAATCATCTCTACATTGCTCAACATGACGGAGGAGAGCAGGAACGTAGATGATCAAAATAAAGGAGGATTTTAAAACTGGCTTTACATTACACTATACAACAATTCTATTATTAAGCTTGCCTTTTATTTATACTCTGCTTAAATTTCAATTCAAATTACAGATGTTTTCAATTTTACAGAGTGAATAAATTTTAGTAAAATTGTTTATGAAGTAACATTCTACTAGTGAAATTCTCTTCTGCTAAGGACTTATTTTAAGAAAAGATGTATTTCATTGGAGAAAAAAGTAGCTACACAGTATTGGTATGTGTGTATTTTGAAATGCTCTATAGCATTTTGAGAATGTTCATGCCTCTCCTGATATGAGATTTCTCCAATCCCTGCTTTCTTTTTTTCTCACTACCCTTGCTCAGGCCGTGGAACTCCTCACTTGTGCCTGAAGATACTCTGCTTCCACATTCGCAACTCTTGAAATTCAGCTCTGGTACTTTTTCTTTTCTTTTTTTTTTTTTTGGCCTCGGTATTTATAGTGTCAAACAGAGCTAGAATGCACTTTCACTTACAGCCAGTAAGTGTCGCTTCAAAATATGAGGGGCCCAAACCTTATTTATTGAAGTACTGATTCACTGATGAACACAGGTGTTGCTTTCAACAAATTCATTGAGCTTGAAAAAATCTACTTGCTGAATTTGCTTATAATGTTACACTTGTAATGCTTATTCTCTGATCCTGGTAACTGACGGTGTGGCAAGCAATGCAGCATTATGTTGAGCAAAGAGGGACAGCCAAGATGCCACTAAAGAGTTTCCAAAAGGCTTCCTTTGTGTGGTTAATCAGCCAACAGATAAACAAGTGACTTTGAGTCTTTTTTAAAAAATTAAATAAGAACAGAGCTTTTTCTAGGCCACATGTATAGCCCATAGAGCAACACAGAACTATTTGCCAAATGCCTTAGCCCCTGACTTCAGTAGAAGAAGGAGAACACGTGCATCTTTTGTTTACAGCTGTGGGTCAGCGTGGGGTGTTGTTGATCTGATCAATGCCACCGGTTGCACTGGGCACAACTCCAGTGGCCCAGCAAATGACTGTTGTATCTCGTCAGGATGTAGTGTTGAGCTGTTATGTATGTCCTCTTTTTTCCTTTCCACCTGCCTTTTTATGTCTGCCAGGAGGGAGTAGGCTGGCTTCAGGAACTCTGTTACATTCCCACATCTATTCTTCTAATGGAATAAGGCAAATAATATCATGAGACCGCTCTCCTACCTCTTCAGGGGAGACGAGACCAAAATTCCCAACAGAAAGCTTATTGCTGGTACCATGCCCAACATAGCTTCCTATCCCCGATGCTCCTGAGTACCTCTATGAGGATGAGACATCACCCAACGCTAGCTCCATTCAGCAAATGGTATAGGCTCTCTGGCTTCATTTCCTCAGCTCTGGAGCTCATCACGCCACAAACCACAGGGACTTTGTCGGCATGTTATTGTATTAGCACCAGATGGAGAGCACTCATGGAACTCACATGCAGAACCTGTGATGTCAGACCAGTTTACACGAGTCCAAATTTTGCGCAGCTGTTAGACTCAGATGTTTCATTTCATTTTTTATGTCAGCACCATCCCAATAAATCCACTGATCCTGAGACTGAAAAGTAAAGAGAGTTCCGTGCACTCACACGTGTTTCGGAGCTGGGAAACTCTGCGCCACGTGCGTGTGTCCCGCTCCCTACCAGGGGTCACATCAGAACCTCGGTCCCTGGGCTCCTCACAGAGGGGCAAGCATGGCTGTGGAAATCAACAGCGGGGCAGTTCCCGAGGACAGCAGTCCTCACCCAAGTGAGAGAGTATCACCTAGGCTCAGATGTGCTCTTAGAAATAGGTTTTGGCAAGGAACGTTTCAGGAAAGACATTGCAGTTTCTTTAGAAGGCATTTGATTAAAACCATGCATCAAACTAATTAGCCTCTGACAAGGAACAGTGTTTGCTAACAAGTGTCCCCGACGCTGCCTCAGAGAATCAGCCAGTCTGCCCTCGGTCTGCCTTAGTCAGGGCAAGATGAATCACCAGCGCAGGAAACCCTTCAAAGGCTGCCGCCCAAATAATGCTGATCTTCAAAACTAAATAGCCCTCAACATTTCCTTGGCATTAAGGATAGAAGATGACAGTTTTTTTTAATGCCTGGATTTTTAGATTGACATATGCTATTTATGGCTCTCCATAATATGACTACATGTGTTATTTTAAAATGAATGCTCAGAATTCTAGGTTTCCTATGATTCATTTGGGATAGGTTGTGGTTCTACATTGTTTGGTGAAAAAAACAAAACTTTAGAGACTTTTTTTTTTCTTTTTAAAGGAGGGCAAGCGTCGTTCCATAGACCAAAAGTTTTGTTCGATTCCCAGTAGGGCACATACCTAGGCTGCAGGTTTGGTCCTTGGTCAGAGGGTGTATAAGAGGCAACAGATCGATGTTTCTCTCTCTCCCTCCTTTCCCCTCTCTCTAAAATTAATAAGCATGTCCTCTGGTGAGGATTTAAAAAAAGGGAGGGCAAGAATTCTCTGCTTCTCTGGACTGACGCAGGCACAGTTTCTGGGCCTAAGTGAAGACTTAAAATAAGATGCATTTTCCCCCTTGCCCAATCCTCATCACTGCACCTCGAGGATCTTCCCAGCCTCCATGCCCTGTGATGGGGCAGAGTAAAGCTTTGCAAATCCAATGGCCTGCTGGAAAGTTGCTCCTGGGTAAGAAACACTGTAGAATTGCTAGCTGGCCTCGTCTCCCCCTCACCATCATGTTTCGTTGTATGGATTTTTGAAATTCAGAGGAAACAGATCAAAATTACTCCAGTTTATCTTCAGAAGAGGAGAGAAAACAATCCAGCTGCAACACTCGGTGAACATTTTAGGGCCTGCTTCATATTCCAGATGAATGGCATGCCTAGCTACGTAAGAAGGAACGTCCCTGCCTGTTCCCTAAGCAGGCGCGAACCGCACATTTCAGGAACTCTTGGGTGCCGTTTAGACTCTGGCTCTTAATGCTCTGTCAGTAAAGTTGCCATAGGAGATGTAACTCTATCGGGTGTTATTTGGGAAGACCCCACTGAATGGCATCTTCCCAGATAAGGTGGGAATAAGGAATGGATCTCAATTTAGCAACAAAGAAAAGGTGTGCTTGGAATGAGGCTTAATCAGTTTGTTTTGGAAGATGCTGCTTTGACCAGAAGGCTTTGCTCCATGATGCCATTCTGGACTTGGGGAGAGACGCTAAAGGGCTCAGGGTCCTTAGGGGTAAATAAGTCATGTAGCAGCACGTGGCTGACGAGAAACTGCTGGACATTCGCATCTAGGAAAATCAGATTTGCGTGAAGCCCTGGTGGTAATTATAGTGATTATACAAACTGCTCAAGTGTGAAAGTTAAACTTTATGCAAGGTTCAGCTGTTGGTGAATGAGACGCTTCTGAATTTTTTCACTCATTTTTTTTCAAGACTCATCCCACTTAAGACGAAACTGTCATCATTCTCTTCATGTCACGTTGTTTTTCTTCTAATAAGTATATGACCGTTTAATGATAACATGTAGGAATTTGCATCATAAAGTCAATCTTACAGTAAAAATACTGTATCCTGTACTGTTTGTCTGATTTCTGGAGGTGGCTTTCTTCTTATATTGTTGCTGTTTTCTGTATTTCTTATTTTCTACCTCTCATACCCTTAAGATATTATTCAATGTTATCCAGTAGTTTATACAAATATTATCCAAAATAGTTTGCCATAAAAAAATATAAGAACAGGTTTTCCAAAAAATATAATTTAATAATAAAGGTGTCATTTTTATGGAGAGAAAAGTAGACTATTTGCTAATTGGTATTAGAAAAGTGCTGTTCATCACAAAAAAATAAGTTTATCTACCTCATACACAATAATGAATTCTATATATGTTAAACATCCAAACATTAATTATAAAAAGTATCAAAGTAAAAAAATGTTTTTATAATTTGGGGAAGTTAAGCAATGTATGCATATAAAAACTAGAAATCAATAAAGCAAAAGGTTGATAAAATTGATCACAAACATTTTTAATATTTTAGTATGGCTAAAGACACCATAGACGAAGTGATTAAAGAAAACATCTGTCACGTGCATAAGAAATAATTACTATACATAATACATGAAAAATTCCTGTAAATCATGGAACGTAAACAAATAATTTAGAGAAAAAATAGGAATCGCCTGGAGTCTGATCTTCACTACAGATGAAAGAGATGCAAAGTAAAATGCCCAGGTGTGGTTGTTTCTCTCCCCCTCCGGTATTTATCTTGTTGGTTGTTCTCTGAGTTTCCCAGATTTCTGGGGAGTTGGTAGCTATGATTAACTTTGGATAATTTTCAGACATTATTATTTCAAATATTTCTTCCTCCTTGTCCTCTTCTCCTTCTGGTGTTCCAGTCACACATAATAGCCTTTTTGACACTGTTTCATCATTCTTGAGTGTTCTAGTTTTTTCCATTTTTTTCCCTTTGAATTCTAGACGTTTCTATTAATCTATCTTTGAATCCACTAATTCTTTTTTCAATGTCCAGTAGAGGAGCCACTGAAGACACTCTTTATTTCCATTACGGTTTTCTATTTCTAGTATTCTTCTCATTTTTACAGGTTCCATCTCTCTTGCTGACAGTACTCATTTGGTCTTACAGGCTCTTTTTTCTATTATAGCTCCTAATACATTAACTATTGTTACTTTAAATTTCTTGTCTGATCGTTCCAACATCTGTGTCATATCCGAATCTGGTTCTGATGCCTGCTGTGTCCCTTCAGAGTGTGTTCATGCCATGTAATTTTCCATTGAAAGCCAGATATGCTGTATCAGTAATCAGTTCTGAGGTGAATCAGCCTTTAGCGTGAGGGCTTATGTTAATCCAGCTTGGAGCTGGGCTATGTTTAGTGTTTGTTGTAAGTTCTAGAGGTCTCAAATTCTGCAAGAATCCTTACTTCTGTCTCCTCTCTTGGTTTTGGCACGTCCCTTGGTACTGCCACTTCCAGGCCCGGTCTCAAAGTTCCTCCAGCTGTGATCCTCTGCAGGCTGATTGGTGTGGCGGTAACGTCTGCGGACGAGACTGGTCTTTAATCTGACTAAGTCTCAGGCTTTTGATGGGCCTGTATCTTGGAAGTGTGGCCTTCAGAAGTGTTTCTGTTTCTCTGCCCTGAGTATAGGCCCTCCAAACTCCATTTCCAGTGCTCTATTAACTCTGTTTTCAGGGTTTGTTTTAGTGATACGGGAAGTCTAGGGGTTGGAATACATTGGGAATCACCTTCTCTAAGTGGGATAAGGTTTCAGTATTGACCCTGGAGAACAGACCTTTGTTACGGAGAAGAACCCAGTAGGGTTACATACCATTGCTACCCTTCCCATCCCTGGCCAGGGCCAAGAGGTTTTTTTTTTTTATTGTATTTTATTGATTACAGTTGTCCTAATTTCCCCCCCTTTGCCGCCCTCCACCCAACACTCCCACTCCCTCAGGCAATCCCCACACCATTGTTCATGTCTGAGGGTCAAAGAACTATAAGGTCTTTGGCTACTCCACTTCCTATACAGTATTTTATATCCCCATGGCTATTCTGTAACTGCCTATTTGCACTTCTCAATCCCTCACCTCTTCACTCATTCCCCCATATCCCCTCCCTTCTGGCAACTGTCAAAATGCTCTCCGTACCCATGATTCTGTCTTTGTTCTCCTTGCCAAGAGATTTTTTTTCTTAGATCATCACCATGAAAACCTGGAGGTGTTCCTGGGAGGGGGTGGGGGACCTCAAAATTGTGGGGGCCCCTGTGATTCAGGCCCCAGGGGATTCTCACTCTCACAGTGGTTGATCCACACCCAGCCTCCAGTAAATTGTCACAATACTAGTGAATTTAAGTGGTTCCACCCTTATGGCTCCAGTAGCTTCTATTGTATATCTCTGGACGCGCCCATCTCTCTAGGCTTCAGGGTGTGGTTTATCTTGAAGCTTCAATTCTCTGATGAATTCAAGAAAAGCCATTGATTTTCAGCTTTTCCAACTTTTTATTGCAAGGATGAGAATGGTGACTTTCAAGCTTTTGATATGTCAGAGTGAAAACCAAGTCCGTAAACTAAAATAACATCTCGTTTTCTGCCTATCAGATTGGCAAGTTTAAGAATAGTAGTAGTCAGCATTAGAGAAAAAGGGAGGAAGTGAGCACTTTCATATCGTGCTGGCAGGAACCTAAATTGGGTGTCATCTTTCTTGAAGGCAATTTTATATTATGAAAGTTTAAAAATGAACTTCCACTTCCAGGATTCTACTCTACAGATAAGCTCACATAAATATGAAAATATATATGTAAGAAAATATACTAAATATTTATCTCTAGTAGCAATGAATTGGAAATAACCTAAAGTTCCGTCATTAGAAGAATGGCTAAAAAACCAGCTATGATTTCTTTATTCTGTTGTTTTTGTGTAGCCCACTAAAAACATAGGTGGAAAAATATTAAAAAATGATAACATATCCATGACATTGCTATGTGGAAAAAAAAAGTTACAGAACAATATGTAAATATATTCTCTTTGCAAAAACCAAACAAGTAAAATACTGTGAGTACATGAGGCACGGGGGTGGGTGTGCACAGATATGTATTTGTATCTACCCAGAAAAAAGTCTGGGAGTGTAGGCACCAAATTCTCACAATTAATAGTTTTTCCTTTAGCAAGGAGGAGAAGCTTCCCATTTTAGGGCAGACTAACACATCTTAGAGCAAGCGTGTGTTATTTTTGTGATTAAAAACATACGCACAAAGGAACCAGATCCTATTCTTTAATTAAAGAGATAGCTGTCTGAGAAAAGATAGCAATACCCCTTAGTTCATATTTTTAAGCAACTCCAGGAATTTTAAACAAGATGCAATTTTTGTCTAAGTAAAAGACCTCCTGGGACAGTAGCAGGGAAGGAAAGCCATTTCTCTGCCGGTGGAAGGTTGGTTAACCTTGGCCTGTGCAGCAGCGAGAGCAGGAACTGTGTCCTTCTCATTCATCATGGTCATTCCAGGGTCCACACCACGTCCAACACGGAGGGCCTCACGATTTGGTGGTTGAATTAGTAAATTAAGTTTAAAAAGTGGCAATGATTCTGTGACAAATAACTCTACTGTGTACAATAGGAAAATTTGGCAAGCAGTCGATTAGAAGTTTCTCTCTTCTTACTGAATTTAGATACTAGGCTCCAATTCTGGAATTTGGACAAGAAGTTACTAGCACCATGGCAATGTTGGGAGAATTAACCAGACTGAGACAGAGCGCAGCTCATTGACTGAGAATCTCATTTGGAAACAGCAGTAGGAGTTGCCTAGGCAATTTTCTCTCTGCCAGTTCACACAAAGGATCAACTGACTCAGAAGTGACCTAAAAATATCTCATTTTAGTTTTAATTTTTACATTCAAAAAGTAATGCAGCGAATGGGGCCAGAATCAAGATTACCTGGGGTTTTAGTGGGCTGGAGTGTGTTTCCACGGTCTACCAGGATGAAAAGAGAGAGGGGAGACCAAGGTTTATGGATCACCTCCTAACTACTCATTGAAGCCGTGGATTGTGGTCAATGAGCACATGGTACCTCGTTAAGTCTCACAACAAGCTTGTGTGGTATTGTCCTCATTTTATAAATGAGGAAACTGGGACTTGGAGACTTGGGTAACTTGTCTCAGGACACAAAGCCAGAAAGTGGCAGAGCTGGGATTTGAACACAGATCATGAGCCTTGCTCCAAAGCCCCTGGTCACCTCTTGGGCCTGTGGACTTTCTCCTGGTGGGTGTCGGCATGTCTCTCATGTTAATACTCTTGCATTAACATGAGAAGGGTCCCTGTAGAAGATTCCTAAGGGCTTAGTTACTAAGAACTGACTAGCTTGGACCATCCCATCTGTAGAACTGATGCAGAGATTTTACACACACACGGAAGATCTCCACCCCACCTCAAACTTCTAGAAACTCTGGGGCAATGACTCAGTATTACGGAACAGGACTCTCCAAACCTTGAATAAATACAGGTGTACTGAGTGTTTCCTCACACTTGCCCCAGGATGTAGAACACCCTCATGCTGGGGCAAATCACAGTTTCCCAAGAACTGTTTACCAGGGCGTCAGTGACACGGAGACAGCTGCTTGTCATAAATACCCTCATGGAATAAAGATCTTCATTTACTTTTCCATTATATTTGCTAACTCAGATGGTTTTTGTCTTTATTTTCCCCACAGCAGAAAGCTAACATACAGGAGTGCTGCAGCTCTCAGCATTTCTACGTCGCCTTTCATTCCTTCTCTACTGCGTGTGATGCCCGGTGCTTTGGCCTCCGTCACACTGTGTTAGGTGTGGTACCTCTTTCCTTGACACACTGTCCTGGAGTGCTAATGTTAGCGGGTGTCATGACCTGGTCCTCAGCTTCCTATTTTTCTGTCCTCCCACAGCTTTGTATATCTTTTTTTTTTTTTTTATTGGTAACAATTTTTTTCCACCATGTTCCCCAGGACCTGAACCAGTGTGCTAATAGGTGGCCAGGGCTTGGCATTGGATCACTTGGGGTATTTACTCAAGATTTCATACATGTTACCAAAGGAAAGATATTAGCAGATTCATCTGATATAGAACAACACAACATTCAGTTTGGATGATGGCAAAGGTGTCTACCTGTAACCGAATGCCGCATGAACAGCGGAAGCCTGAGATCAGAAAGACAAATATTTATAGGGACTTGAACTGGGAGATGGTAGCCTGATCTTTGGATGTGAGTGTAGCCACAGCCTTGGGAATCTGGCCAGGCTGTGTAAACCATATGTGTTACCAGGAGAGGGGATGGCTTCTGTTGCAAGGAGGTGAATAGGAGGGCGGGTATGCCAGACTGGGACCCCTTCCTCCTTCCCTCTTTCAATGGTGCCCACCCTACTCCACATATAATGTGTCTCCATGGGTCCCACTGGAAACTGGGCGGCTCCTCCCTACCCACGGGTGTAAAGTTAGTGCCCCAACTGGCAGAGTGTCCCACTGCAAATTACAGTAAATGGCCCCAGTTCCAGGGACCCTAGGGTTTGGTGCCCTCACTATCATGGCCAAGCCACAGAATCAATCCTTTCAGAATGGCCCAGCTGTCAGTACACAGGGTCAGGCCAAGGTTCACGTGTGATTACCAAGCAGACTGCTCTTAGTTCGGCCCATTGGCTACTTTGATTTGTTCCTGTTTTCACCCAGAAAGTTCAGTGGATGGTTGAATGCCAACTGCCATCCAGGTGAGTGGGTTACCTCGGCCTAAGCCGTCAGTATAGCAGCCTCCTGCAGAACTTCCTGCTACTTCTTTGCAGATTACAGAGCTCAACCCAGGACAGGGGTGGGAGCATTTGGAGGTTGTCTGTATTCACGGGGCCTCAAAGCTGCTACATCTGTGGAGACAGAGCACTCCTCGGCTGTAGGCAGGCATGCCATTTAGTCAGCCTAGGAGCCTGAGCTGCGGCAGAGGCCAGCCAGTGGAACACGAGGTCCATCCACCCCTTGAAGGCAAGTTCTTAGTCTGGCTGCTCCATCCGGGTGTATCTGATCTCTGCCCGCTTCCATAGTTGGGACCAAAATCTCAGGGGCACTCACCCCTTTCACTGTTTCTGCCATATTTTCCCACCCATGCCTTCCAGGGTTACCGAGACATCTAATTCAAATGGCAAAAAATGCCTGTGAGATCCCAAGAGCTTTCATCTAGTTGACCAGTATTTTTGCTCTCAAAGGCAGCCTGTTGTTTGGCTCCGCAGTCCCATATGGCCCTTCTTTACTAAATGATATAATGGGTGAAGGCATTGCACCAAACAGGGTATAAAAGTTCACCGATACCCGGAATTCCCACAAAAGCCTGTACCTCCTTCACATTTTTTTTTTGGTATGGGGTACGTTCATACTTTTTCTATGACCACCTTGGAGACAACACAGGTCTTACTCAACCATTTCACTCTCAGAAACTTTTCCTGCAGTGCCCGGACCTTGAATTTTCTGCAGATTCACTGTCCATCATCATGTAGGTGCTCCAGCGAAGCCGGCAAGGTTTTCTGTAGCAGGAGCAGATGTTCACGGCACCAGTGTCGATCAAACAGTGACCCTTTGTCTCTGGGGGACCAGTTAATGGTGAGTTCCATAAGAGGCCCCTGATCGCCCCCTATGGCCCTCACCAAGGACAGTCTTGGCCTTCAGCCTATACTTGGGAAGGGGGGAGGCACCCAGCCACATAGGATGAAACCCCAGATGGCTTCTTCTGCTCCAACAGTGTCCGCTGGGGTAGCTGAGGGTATGGAACAAAATCGCTGTTCTGGCCTCAAAGCCTTCTATTATCCTAATACTGCACTAGGTTGATGATTGATCTTTTCTCTTAGCACTAGGCTGATCACAGACACTTGTCAGAGGTAGTTTTTGGGCTAATCTCCCAAGCCCTTTCTTTCCTACTGCATTCAATTTCCTCTCTAATTTCCCTCTGAGTTCCAACCTTCCCTACAGCTCAGACATGGAGACCAGTCAGTTTCCCCCAGATCTGTAAGTGTCTTGTCCCACTAAGGGGCCCAGCATGGAGATAAATGTCTGGTACTATGTACTAGGGGCCCTATGCAAACTCTTTGCTTTCATTCCTACTGTAAAAGTGGATTGGTCAGGTCCCTCAAACACTGGGGCATAGACCTCCCAGTGCATAGATCTCCAAGAATTGACTATACTTCTATGGACTTCTAGGGCCCCACTTGCCCAGGCCTCCCTTGCAGGACAGAATGATCCAGTCTCTGTGGGATCTGGCAGCGGTCATATCACGGAAGTCTCTCCTCCACACCCAGGGCCCAGCACTTGGGGAACCAGCACAACCCAGGGCAGTGGCTGCTGGCCAGTATACTAGGAATAGCCTAAGCCTGGGGCACTTCAGGCCAGAGTGCAGAACTTTTCAGCAGGATCCCTTCCCTCTCCTCTGTGTAAATGTCAAGACATGACAAGGGTGTTTGGGATTTTTGCCTTTCCTCACCAGCCTGTCCCCAACCATTCCTCATTTACTAGGCTCTCGTCTTTTATTCCAGGGAACTACTTCCCTTGATGCCCAACCACACACACCCTGTCCACCAGAGAAGACTGAAAACGGAGGTACCAACCCCACCTGCGCCCTGGTTCCCAGACCTGGGAGCACAGACACAGGCTGATTACAGACACTGACAGGCTCTGCCTCTGGTTTATTTGTACAAATAACTCAGGAGGACACCAACTCCATGCAGACAGCAGCCCAGGGGTCATACCGGTCCTTCCATCCTCACATCAGCGGCCAGAACTCCACTGTGGAGCCTTTATGGGGGCTTGGACACATATGGGAGGCTGAGCTTGAGCCTGAGCAGCAGCCTGAGGCTTGGTTTGAGACTTGGCCTTGGACTTTGGCCGGCAGAGCCTGAGACCCTTGACGATGAGGGCACAAGCACATTTCCCAAGCTTGGAGTGAGTGATGTAGATAAGTAGACTGAGCTTGTGGCTGCTGCCCGTTGGGATGTTGAGCTTGTTCTCCCTGGGCTTTATGGGGACCTTGAGAGCCTCTGCACGTGCACTCATAGCCTTGGCGTTGTTGGCCTGCATCTTCTTCAAGCCCTTCTTCTGTGCTTCTTGGCAAAGCACGTGTTCCTCAGGAACTTGGGGTCTGTCCCTTTAACAGATTCATATCTTTGTGACCAGGGTTTCTTAGTGCCTTTTCTGGGCCATTTTCAGGACTGGTTGTGTGTGGCATGGTTCTTAGACTTGGCCATATCTGCACCGAAGCTTGAGGCTCCCAAAGTGCCTGGGACTGGCAGAGGCTTTACAAATCTTTTACACACCAGCTGCACCCACTTTTATTTCTTCGGCCCTCATATCTTCAGACAGATGTCCAATACAAATCTCCCTGTAACAGAGTTGATTCCTGTCTTCATCTCAAACCTACTTCTCCCCTCCACCCTGAATTCAGTTCTCCATCTCATAACACCACCCTCCATTCCGTTGTTCAGACCTATGTGTTTTCCTGGTTTCCTACCTTTTCCTCACTCCCAGATCTAAGTCTTCAGCAAGTTTGGAGGTTCTGCCTCCCAAACATCTATCTCCCAAACATCTTCCATCCATCCACTTTCATGTCATTGCCAATTTTAAGCCATCCATCTCTTGCCTCAACTACTCTAGGCCGGTCTTGCTTCCATCTGTTTCATGTAAAGCAGCCAGAATGATAACTTCAAAACATAAATAATATTGATATCTTGCTTGAAATCTTTCAATGTTTTCCAGCTGTACTTTACTCTTATCTATAGGAGGTGCATTATCCAGCCCCGACCTACCTCTATGACTTCATCTACATCTTGTTTAATTCCCAGCCCTGCAGTCACGTTGTCCTTCCTATTCCTTGAACATATCAAGCTTATCTTTTGGGCTTTGCTGACTGTTCCCCATTCTTTCCCCAGATTTTCCATGGCTGCAGCTTTTCTCATTATTCAGGTCTAAGCTCACATCTTCCCTTACCCCCTTAAAGTAGTTATCCCTTATTTTGCCAGTCAATCTCTATTACAACATCCAGTTTTAGTTTTTTAAGCACTTATAATTATCTAAAATTAATTTTTAATTATTTATTTGCCTGCCTATTTTCTGCTTCCCCTGGTAGAACAACAGCTTCACATGAGCAGGGATCTTTCCTCTCTTGTTCAGGGTTGTATCTCCAGAGCTCAGATTCTCCTACTAAAATAGTAGCAGAAATTGTCTGGGCAATTATCTCTCTGCCAGCCTATAGAATAATTGATCGCTAACTCAGGAAATCACCTAAAAATATAACACTTTAGTTTTCATTTAAAAAAAGCGTAGTGAATGGGGCCAGAACTAGGATTCTAAATCAGAATCAGACCCGCACATAGTAGGTGTTCCATAAAAGTGCATTGACTATTAAACACACAACTACTTGATCATGATTATGAAGGAGCAAAATGTTACTCTATCCTAACCCGAGGCTGTAATTATGATAAAAAAGCGTTGTACTCATTTTAAGCAGCATTCTAATTAAATGACAAACTCTGGCTGTATTTAAATATACATTGCATTGTGTCATGACTTTCTAGATCATTTATCACATTAGTTGGACATTGCAAAACATTCACCACTTGAATTCATCCCAAGAAGTATAGGGTGGGGAGACCTGCTTTTCTAACAGTGACCAGCTGCCCTTACTGAATATGGCTGTTTGATTTTCAACACTTTGGACATCTAACATCGCTTCAAAATGCTGAGATAGCCAAATAAGGGCTGCTCTGATTACTGACCTCCATCTCCCCTTGAAAACAGGCCCTCCCAGTTAGTTAATCTGGACCGTGGCAGTCCTGGCTCCCAGCCAACAAGCTGGCAGTAAGGAGGCCTGATTGCCTTTGAACACCAGCTTTCCTAAGCAGCAGTCCGGAGTGAGGACTCTGATCCTCTGGATAGGCACGGTGGAGTTGGTTTTGCTCCTTCTTTTCCCCTTTACAAACAGTTATATATTATTTATTCTCATCATCACTCACAAAACATCTGAAAGCAAAGATGCAGAATGCTGAAACGCACGAGAAGCCTGAGGTTTCCCTTTGCCTCCTAAAGAGTACTTCTAAATAGAGGCATTCTATAAACAGCTGCATGTTCTTTTGGAGAGGAAATTGGAGGAACTGGCTGGCTGGAAAAAAAAAAAAAAGAAGGTAGAGCTGTATGAATGCCTCTTCTTCTGATAAATCGTGGGTAAACCTGAAGGAACAGAGGATACAGGGGTCCTTTTATTATCTACAAACTGAGCCCTGGGCATGTGGTATGGCCCAGAGCAACTTTTCCAAATTGAAGTGGATGTTCTTTAACTCTAGGTTAAACAACATAAAATTAAAAACAATCTTGAGAAGTTGAAGGTGAGCGGGGGCACGTTTACTTCCATTTAGCTATCTCCTGGTTAGATTCTGTGGATCAGTTAAGCTGAATACAGTTGTCTTTTGCAGGTTGTAAGTGATTTATTTCAGCATTCTGTGTCCACAAAGAGTGCAAAATGAGTTCAGGTCAGATTTGCATAGATTTGAAGGAGGGAGAACATACAAATCATAATGAATGTAATAGAGAAAGTTTTCCTGAGGAGTCACAGCAGTTAAATTCTTGGGGCTTTTTTTTTTTAATTTGGAAAGGGGGATGCAAGATGACTTACACCTGCAAGGGAGTTAGACCACTCTGTTTGTTCTTAAGACTCAAGGAAGCCAAAAGTTAATTTGAGTTTAGTTGTGGTTTCTGCACACATTGAAACAGCACACAAAGCACACTGATCAGCTTGAAGCTGCTCCCTTGAAGCAGATTGGTGATTAATGCAATTTTTGAGTTATTTTACAGCCACAGCGCTGCACATGTGCCACTCCTGTCCTCAAGATGACCCCAGAACCAAGAATCTTCAGTCTACTGGACTCAAGTAATGGAAATGTGGCCACACCTTTTACGAAGTGAGAGGTCCTTCAATAAGAAGATCTGGTGCCTAGTCCAAATATGGACACATTTAGAACTGAACAAACACTGACTGATTGGAATTCCTTTGTGCTCTCTCCTGCCCCTTGACCCTGTACTATAATTGGCCAAGTTCCCAAGCCCTTCAAATTCACCCTGCCAGCATTACCTCATGCCACTCTGTTCTCCTCAACCCTTAAAATTCACCCAGACCCCAGGTCAGGGAGACAGATTTGAGCAGTACTTCTGATCTCCTGCTAGTCCGTTCAGATTTATATAAGTAGCTCTTTCCTTTCTCAAAAACCAGTGTCAGAGTTTTGGCTTCTATGGGCATCGGTGAGAAAACCATTGTTTGGTAATAATGTCAGGACTAAAATGTATAAGGTCATGGAAATTCAGAGTTAGAGAGAACTTTGGGAATTTTCAGACACGAACAAGCATTTCAGGAAGAAAGGATGGGGAGGACAGAGGCCTAGAGGTGTGTTCTGGGAGTTGTAAGCCATTTAGTCGGGCTGAGAAGACAAGGGTGGGAGGGGGATGGAACTGGAGAGACAGGAGGGGCCCCAGTCGAGGGGCCTTGGAATTTATTGTGTAGATAAAGAGGTGTCATTGTAAGTTTCAGCAGGATCAAATACATGACTATTGTAGCCATGTTTTCATTCATTCATTTGTCAATTCAAGGGTCACTTACAGAATGTGTGTTCGTCTTGTTAGGCACAGGTACTAATAAAGGTGAATAAAAAAAGATCTCTACTTCTGAGAGGTTAACGGCCCAGTGGCGGGGCACTGTCATATAAGAAAATCAGTGTAAGGCACTGTGATAAGCACTTCAAAGGAGCCATCTGCAAGGTGCTATGGAAACACACAAACAAACAGGGGAGGTAATGGATGATATAGTTCAGGGAGTCCTAGGTAGGAGAGGAAAATGCTTCCCCTCCACCTATCTCAGGTTTATTGGCTGGGTCTCTGCAAATTAGACAGACATAAGACAGATTAACGAGAGAAAAACAAGCAGAAATTTCTGAGTGCATGCACTGCACACATACGAGCACATAGGGAGTACTCAGTGATGAGCAACTCAAAGGGGTGACCAGAACCTAGACTTCACAGAAGTCTTAACAAAAGCACAGTAAGTTTTTTAAGGAAGTGACAGGACAAAGAAAAAGGACTGAGTTTCTAGGGCAGCAAGTTGTAGGAAGTTAAATATATGGGGGAACTAATGGAAGGTAAGGACTAGTTAGTAACATTTGTTATGTTGATTTCTCTGGGGTCATTAACTTCTGTCCTTTCTGGTAGTGAGGGGACAGGATACCTTAATAAATTTATATCTTGCTTTTAGGCAAATAGGGGGAGGACAGAGAGCTTTTCTTGTATCTATTTCCTCTTAATTGCCTTCAGCTCAAAATAATCCTTATGTCAAAATGGCATACTTTGGAGTGATATATTCTGTGACCCTTCACTGAATGGAAGACAAACATCAGTCAGAAAAACAAACATTAAGAATTTCAACAGAGAGCATTTAATGTAGGGAATTGATTAACCAGGTCTTGGAGAACTGAAAATGCAAAAAGGGAACACCGTTTTCATACAGCTAGTAACTTTAGGAAGCAACTCCTGCCTCCTAGGTCTGGACAAACAAAGGGAAGAGATTGGGGTTATCAGAATTTAGGAGCTTGGAAAGGTACCTCACAGAGACGTGACTCAGACGTATTGGCCAGCTGGTGCTGGTGTTTTTGAGGAAGGTGGAATGAAACTAGTTCTAGGAGTGCCAAAAGAAACTGGAGACTAGAAACAACTCCTGTTACCAGGATGAAGAGTCATTGCTGGGTGACATTACAGGAAAAGCAAGCAGATTGGAAGGAACAAGTCCCTTCTACTTCCTCATACCTTCCAGTTTCCCTTTAGTTCCCCCTATAGGCAGAAACCAAGAGGATTTCTGCTAACAAAATAAAAACATGGTTTGCCACATTCCAAACCCAAGGTCACTAAAAGAGGGAAGAAAGGTGGGCTTGGAACTGACAGAAAGTAGCTTCATCTCCTGCTTAGAAGTTTAAATCTGCTCTGGCTGGTGTGGTTCAGTGGATTGAGTGCTGGCCTGTGAACCAGAGGGTTGCCAGTTCAATTCCCAGTTGGGGCACATACCTGGGTTGCGGGCATGTCCCCAGTGTGTGGGGCACATGAGAAGCAGCCACACACTGATGTTTCTCTCCCTCTCCTTCTCCCTCCTTTCCCCTCTGTCTAAAAATAAACAAAAATAAAATCTTTAAAAAAAGTTTAAATCTTACCAAGCGAGAAGGCTGACTTAAAAGGATGGCATTTCAGTCAGAAGGAAACTACGTGCAAAGGCATGATATCATCACAGTGCTTGGTTCTCTTGGGATTACAAATACTGAACTCAGTTGCAGCTGGAATGCAAAATGCATTGGGGAAGTACTGAGCAGTGTACTTGGACCGGTAGAAGGGGGCCATGTGGCATGCAGGGCAGGGAAGCTCATGCTAAAGAGCAAAGCAGGATAATATTTTTAAATATTTCTAGTTGTGTTTTTCTCTTTCTGTATTTCAGGTTTTTGTTTTCCTTTTTCATTTTCATAGGCATTCAGAATAGACCTTGAATCTGAGGCTTACTGTCCTAGGGAAGGGGAGTATTTGATACAACATGGAACAAAGAGGTTATTGCCTAGGTTTTTGAATTTCAAAATTGTTTTTAACTCCCTAGGGAAACAAAATAGCTGGAGGGCAAGTCCTTTAGATTTGCAAAAATCTGATGTTTGCAGACAGAAAAAGATTGACTCAAAACTCCAAAAGCTCTCTCCTTTCTTCTCTCTCTGTTAAATCAATTTAAGAAAAACATTTTTTTTAAATCTTAAAAAATAACAGCTTTATCAAGGGCCAAGAAACCGCAGTTTATTCTAAGGAGCCCTAAAATAAGAATACACAGAATAGGATATAAGGCAAGTCCGGTTCCACAGGACAGTTCCTTTAGTGGCTGAGAAGGGACCGATGTCAGATTTGAGTGTTCTTTCCATGTTCATTCCTCACCCCCACCTCTGGGTCAGACCTGGGCAGGGTGGGAAGTGTGTGTGCATCTATGAACTTCCTGAGACACTTAGCCAGAGGTCCCAGAACAAAAAGTTTATTCCTTGATTCCCCAGCTGCAGCCTGTTCAAACTGCCTGCTCCTTAGAGAAGCTGGTATTGGTACGAGGCCACAATGGTAACAAGATTCGTCTGGAGTTAGTATATCCCCAAACAATATAAATGGTTTTCTTGTTTTTGAGTTTTACAAAAATGACATACTGTCTGTATAGAACATGAGTTTGTAACATTATTTCATGGAGCTGCAGTTCATTCGTTTACAGTTAAATGCAGTGCATTGTGAGAATATTTTATAATTTATTAATCTATTTTCTGGTCAATGGTTATTTGTGTTGTTTCTCATCTTTATTCTTATGAGTAGTGCGGTCATGAACATGACATGCATTTCATTAGGATGGAATTGCTGGGCTATTGGCTATATGGTTGTTTTAAGATAATGCTATTTTTCAAGCTGATTATACCCATTTGAATTCTCAGCAGCATGTTTAAGAGTTTCTGTTGACTGTATTCTTTCTACCACCCAGTATTATCTGACTTCTTAATTTTGTCAGTCTAGTGAATAAAAAATATTATCCCATTATTATCTTAATTTTAATTTTCTTAGTTATTAAAAAGATTGAACATCTTTTCACATGTCTATTTGCCATTAAGGACTTCTCTTCTGTGTAGTTCTTTTGTATGTTCTATGCTTTTTCTGACAAGTCATTTGTCTTTTGATATTAATCGATAGGATATCTCTAGATATTCCAGACTCTTATCCTTTGTTAGTTATAATTCTTGCAAACATCTATTCTAGTTTGTGGCTTGAGTTTTTGCTTTCTTAATGGTGTCTTTTGAGAAACAGATGTTCTTAATTTCAATGTAGTAAAATTTATCAGTCTTTTCTTTAATAGTTAGAATTCTGTGTGTCTTATATTAGATATTCTTCTCTACTCTGTCATAAAATTTTCTTCCCTTTTCCTTATCCTTTGCATCTAATTCATCAGCAAGTTGGGAGGTGCTGCCTCTCGAGTCTATCTGGCATCCATCTGCTTTACTCCATCTGCACCCCATTGTCCCAGTCCAGGCTCCCATCCTCTCTTGCTTTGACTGCTGCAATAGCCTATTGATGAGTCTCTCTCCTCCTGTTCTTGTCTAACCATAATTCACTTTCCACTAAGCAATCAGAGTAATCAAAGAGTTAGAACAGAGCATGTACTACCTCAGCTTAACCACTTCCAAAGCCTTCTTATTACACTTAAAATAAAATCCAAACCACTTACCATGGCCCACAAAGACCTACAAAGCTGACTGTTGCCTACATCTCGTGTCCCTGCTCCCAGTTCCACTCCCACTGGCCTCCTTTGGCTTTCTTAAATATGCTGAGCTCTTCCCCATGTCAGGGTCTCTGCATGTGTTGTTTCTGATGCCTTCAGCTCTTTGCATGGTTTTCACCTCCTCATCAGTTTTCTATCAGCTCAAATATCCTCAGAGGGGCCTTTCCTGACCCCCAAACACTGCAATTACTTTGTTTCTTTATTGGTTTACATATTTATTCCAGACTAGAATTAAGTTCTTTGAGGACTAGGACCGTGTCTATCTTGTTCCTCATTATATCCCCAGCACCTGAAATAGTGCTGGGCACAGAATGGATGTAAGTTTTTCCCAGAGCAGTGTGTGGTGTGCTAAGGAGAGAGGACAGATGACTGAGGCTTATAGAGCATCTTACAGTTTTTTCAACCACATGAAAAAATGGACAGGCAAATGGACTTGGTATAGAAAAGATTAAAGAAAAATGGAAATACTGATGTGTTAGTATTTAAATATTAATGGTATTTCCTTCTTTCTATTATTGTTGTGCTATTTGTGTAATAAATTCAAATTAGTAGAGAAAATTAACTTTGTGTTCATATACGCTCATAATGAAATAAGCTATAGGAAGCTTATGAAAACAGTTTATCCTTATGATTTTGGAAGAAATGAAACCTATATGAAAATGTTCATCTGGGTATTCTTTATCCCCTGGTCTGACAATCTAATTTATGCCCCAAATACTGTGCCGAACTTATACCTTTGTTTTAAAATCTTAAATAATACTTTATTGCTAAGAATGCAGTTACCTCATATTTTTCATGTCTAATCTGCAGGGTCCTGCAGAAGTAATGCCGTCGAGTGTGGTTGGTAGGGTTCGTGAATATCTCGCATGAGATGGACAGCAATTTGAACATTTCATCTAAAATGTCATATGGTGTGCCTGAGTGTGGTATTGTTATGTTACAGAACTACACACTTACGATTTTGTAATAAAAGATTTGGTATTGATTACCAGCTCATAGAAGAGGGGTGTTATTTGTGCTGACTTTGTATTTTGGAAAAGGAAAGGTTTAAACAATTCTCAATATATTATTTTTATTTCAGCTTCAGTTATTATCTTAGTAATATTTTACTTGGATGTATAACTGAAAATGTACTATGGCTAATACACATTCTGTTTAACAAATAGAATATGCTGGAAGAGTTAGTAAAAGATAATAAATATGTACTTGGTTTTTTTACTTATTTATTTAACAAGTCCATACCTAGTACTACTATAGGCCCTGCACTAGGTACTTTAATATATGAACACATTTAATGGAATTCTTATAAAGCCCTATGATGTAGGCACTCCCACTATCTCCATTTTATGTATGAGGAAACTGATACACAGAGAGGTGAAATAACATCCCAAAGCTCACACAGTTAGTAATAGATGCCAAAACCACGATTAAAATCCAGGCAGTTCTTGCTACTGGATGTTTGCTGCAATTGGATGTGATGGTGATCAAAAGCTGGTTAAGTAAATGAAAATATGATCTTTGTCCAATTGAAATAATTTTGCCAGGTGCTTGTTATTTTGAATAGTTGCTTCTTCTGAAATATCATGAGAAGAGCTAGAAACACAGGCAGACAGTTGAAGTATCATTTAGCGTACACAGTATTCTGAAAGATAACACTCATATTCCCATGGTCAGGGTCACAATGGACCATTTGGCAACTTGTGCAGGGCACAACTCCCAAGGCGCCACATACATAGGCTCCGTGTGAATGGTGCCTCCTGGAGCTGTTTGGGGCATAGCCGTCTGTGGGGATCCTGACAGGGGCCTAAAGATTTATTGCCTATCTCAGAGTATGACTTCCAAGTGGAACACCCTTCTCTCTATATAGTCCATTTTTAGTTTTACATCATGAAATTTATGCTTAGAGAATGTATTAAAATGCCACTCTGCATGCTGGATAACCGTCACGTCTCTTTCATTTTCATTTCACCAGACAGAAAAAAAAATGCTTAAATGTTTAAATGTACCCATATATAGTACACTATAGAGATACTTTTTTTCTTGTGTGAAATGTTATGATTTTAAATGCCTTTCTGGGTATTTTTGGAGATAACAACAAATCTAAGCCGAGATTCCGTGAAAGGCCAAATCCATTTCTTAGTCCACTTACCTTTAGACAGTTTGAGAGCATCCTATTAAATTCCTAATTTAGTGAACTGTCAGTCAGCTAGTTTGGTACTCCCGGTCCACTAGGCTTAGCCCCAAAAAGTAGGTGCTGTCCTTCGAAGTTAGAGGAGTTGTGGGGACATGGGTCCTGAGTGGTCCTTTGGCCTAATTTTCCCTTAGACAGAGAGCAGCCCAGGCACACACAGTGGGTGGCTGGCAGGAATGAGACTTGAATCTTAAACATTTACTTTTTTGCTTTTTCCTTCTGTATCTCAATTCATCTTATATCCCTATAGAAAACACAGAATTTATCTTGTGTGGATCCTTTAAGTCACTATGTTCTAACCTTGTTATTTGCCCTTATTCACATTCTTTGGGACAATCAGTAGCATCCTTTGAGCACTGAATATGACCTCTCTCATCTTTAGGAAGGAAATTCCAAACTAGCTCAGAAATATAGACTGGGGTTTATTGGCCATCACTCAGGAGGTGGGGCTCCACTAATCATTGTGTGAATTAAATAACTGGTCAATTAACTTCTATGGGCTTTCCTCAGTTATGAAATGAGAGTTTGGACAAGTGGCTTGCTACGTACTTACAAGCTCTTGTATTTCATGTTTCTATAAACTACCATTGTGAGTGCCAACTGTCTTGTCTTTAGGTGCATTTGGAACACACAACACTGCTTTTAGGAGATTAAATGGGATCATGTTCTTTAGTAGCCTAGTCAATTCTGCTACCTCACTTTTCACTCGCCACTTTCAGTGCTTAGTACCCTGAAGCGAACTACTTAGCAACACGTGCAGTTTGTAACTGTCACAGTCATCTAACCTCTATCCTCTTAGTTGGTTCTCGCTACCAACCTCTGAAAAATTGTCATATTGTTATCATCATCATCACCGTTATGTCCCATTTTACAGACAGAGAAACTGAGGCACAGGGACCCCAAGTTATCCATATAATAAACAAGCAATAAAGAACAAACTCAGAGCTCATATCTTCTTATTCCAAAGCCTATATATAACGTTTTTCATAAATATACATCATCCTTGAAGTTTGTCCTTTTGGTTTTGCATTTGGTAATTGGGGTCATCTAGAATGGGGCCTGGAGGTGTATGACATCTGGCTTCATCCTTATTACTTCCTTCACTCCCCCCTTCCCCGAGAACCCCCGGAGTTGATGCTGTGCACACGGTCACCATGACTTCTACAGCAGTGCCTCACACTCTGAAGAGCGTCCCCTTCCCCCCACGACCTGACACCATCAAAACTCCCATTGCCTCAGTCCTTGAAGACAACGAACTGTTCGGAAATGGGTTTGCTGAAAAATGCACACTAAGCTGTAACAGCTTTTAGTACTAATCTCATCTCTGAACATAGATACTTTGTAAGTGGGAATTTGGAGAGATATTGCCTTCCACTGAAGGAGTTAATCTCCAATCTGTACTTCAGGCAGTGTGGCAAGTTGGAGGCAAAAATACTTGGGGTAGGAGCCTTTCTTGGTAATCTTTCTAAGTAACTCACTCCTTCCTTCACCTACCCACAAGGCTTCACTATGCACCAGCCCACACATTCTAGAACTTTGGATACACCTTGATCCTAGTACAGAACTGCTTTCACCAGCCTAACATGGACTCAATCCTTCCCAAAGTAATTCCGGACACCTGACAGCATCACTCAACAAACATCACTGAGAGCTTCCTGTATGCCAGCACTACACAACACATAGCCACTTGGCCAGTCTGGGATGCGGATTCGACAAAAACACCATGTTAGGTTCTTTCAAGTGGCAAGGTACAGGGACCTACTCAGGGTACTTCAGCAACTGGAAATTACTGGCAGAGTAGATGGGAAACGGCGGAGCTCGAGGAGCAGCCTGCGGCTGTCCCAGCCTCACAGGGCACGGGAGCAGGGGGCAGCATGCTGCAGCAGCTTCTGGCTCCTGGTGCCTTCGGGATACAATAAGAGATCTGATCATGTGGTCCTTGCCTCACGCTCATTTATTTATCCTTGCTCTAGTGAGTATGATATTAGTGTGATTCAGCTACTATTTATCTTTATTTATTGTCCTTTCTTTTCTGATTAACTTGTCCCCACTTCATGGCTTCTGCTACCTCATTGCTTCTGCTTCGAGCCTTTGAAAGCCATGCCTCTGATCTCTGCTGCTCTTGCCTGCCTGGAGCTCCCTTTCTGTAACTCCATTCAAAGGCTCCAACAGAGTCTATTTGAGTCTCTTGATTACTGTCCAGTTCTGAGCACCTATTTTAGGTTAAGTTCCCCAAACAGCAACCCCTCCCCCATGAGTGCCCTGTGGGCCACACATGCAGCCCACCGCAGGTCCCTGGGACTCCGAGGAGTCCACCTGGGAGATTTCTTTCTCTGCTTATTTTAACAAAAATCTTTTCTCAACCAACATCAAAAAGTAATACTAGACTAGCGAGAAGAGTGTGACAGGTCACTGTATATTTAGTGGTAATGTGGGAGAAAATGACAGGCAGGGCGTTTGCTCTCCCTCCCTCCCGCATGGCTCTGCCTGGAGCCAGGTGAAGTACATGCTTTGACCTTTCTCTCACTGCACATCACTATGGTGGTTACTCATCACTTTGAGACATTTTTTTCCTCTTCCTATTCTCAGTAACGATCATTCTTTTATGCTTATTGGTCTTGATCTTCTCTTTTTAGTTATGAAGTTGATCTTTAAAATAGCCCATTAATTCTCTCCTTGTCTTATTCTCTTTCTTTTCCAATTATTTTCCAAGAGATAGATATGGTAGTCATGAAGCTTTGGTTGCAAATCACAGAAAACCTGCATCAAGTTAGTTTGAACAATGTAGGCGATTTAATGGTTTATATTACTAAATGATCCAGAGATCCGTACAGCTTCAGGCAAAGCTTGATCTAGTAGTAAAATGATGACATCTGGGACCTGGCTTATTTCACTTTCTCTATTCTGCTCTCCATGGTATTGGCTTTATTTTAAGGATAGTCCGAATCAATATCCTAAGATAACCACCCACTGCTTCAGTGTTCTTGTTTATCTGGAAAAAGAGAATGACTTTTTCCCAACAAAAGCCTCAAGATTCACTTTGATTGGATGAGCTTAAGTCACATGCCCCTTTGAACAAATCTCCGTGGCCCAGGGAAAGAACGCATTGATATGTTTAATCTAAGCCACATCCTTAAATCCTGGGGCTGAAAGTAGATTCAGCTTTTCCAGAACCTCCTTGATCCCCATATAGTGGGCTGATATGGAAGTGAACAGGAAGCAATGGAAGCTGAGGAGGTCACTAACCAAAGACGCCAACAACAGGTTAGAAAGAGATGCTCTCCTTGTATGAAAAGCTGCAGTGGCCAAATGCTGAAAGGTTTTTTCATTTGAGAACTAGAGCACATGCTGTGTAAACCAAATTTGATGCTTCTAATGTGATACAAATTGACTTTCATCAATAGGCATGAAAAACAATCATTACCCTTTGGATTTTGTGATTTTATAAAGCATTGAATTCCATACTTCAGTGCTCTCACGAGGGATGCTTTTTTGTTTATGCATTTGAGCCATTTTCAACATGCTTTAAATTGAAACAGATAATGTATTTTTCTCCCTTCTAGTGTAAAATGGAATAAGCAACAGCACCCTGCAGGAAGTCAGTCTAGCCACAGCAAATCTGTACTTGTTTTTGTGAGAGGGGATGGGAAGAATGAATGTTTGCCCTGTGGCATTAATTTCCTGTTTAATGTTCTCCAAGAGGCATTTGGAAAATGCCCAGCAACACAGATGTACGTAAATAACATACATAACTTGTTTTCATGAGTGGAAGAGGAGTCTGAAAAATTATGACAAGGCTGCTTTTTCCTCACCTCCTGGTGGTTGGTGAGTCACTCTACCTTTAACTTGATGATTTGCAGGATGGATCATTCCCAAGTGTGGCATTAGAAGGACAAGCAGTGCAGGAGGAGCATGGCATTTGGCTTCTTAGCCCAAATTCTTATTCATTTAAGGCCACTTTAATCCCGAGGTTGACGTGTGCCAGCTGGAGGTTGCCTTCATATTGCCTATAAGAAGTATATATAAATGATTGCTTTTTTTAAATACAAGGACCATTTTCTAAAAACAACAACAACAAAAAAAAAACAAGCAAAAAATAAAAAACCAAAAACCCATAACACCTCCTCTCCGAACAGAAACCCATCTGTAAGACGTGCAGACCAATTTGTTTTCAAACCACAGGAAAACATGTGTACATACCGCACAGCATCTGTCACGGTGTGGGCAGATGTGTTCTCAGTGCTGCAGTCCTGTCGCCCCAAACGGGTCACACTCTGCTTTTGGACACCCTGTTTGACAGGTCATGGCTTGGCTAGAGAACCAAACTCTCGTTTTTGTTTCAGCAACTAACCCATAGGGCTACTATGTAATTTCAGAACTTGACAGAGAAAGGAATATTCAGACATAAAGTATCCAGACTCTAACTTACCCTTTTGAGCCTCTTTCTTGTACAAGGGCAAGATGAGCAATAAGAGTCATAAACAACATGGGCCTCTGATACAAAAAGGATCAGTCCCACTGCTTTTGTTGCATGCCTCAGCATTGCCACAGCTGTCTCATTATCTGTCCTATGGCTTCATAGCTTTGAATGTCCAGTGCAACTGACTTTGTTTTACATAAATAAATTCACTCTTTAAAAAAGTTAAAAATGCAAAACTTAGTTGAGAATCCACTTGAAACTACTCGATATATATAAAAAGATGAAACGTTTTTTTGGTGCTCTTGTCTAAAGGGAAGCTTTTTCTTAAACAGACCATCCTACTGGAAAGGACTGGACTAGATCCCCATAGAACTGGAAACATCATGTGAGCTACAAATGCAAGCCACAGTTGTAATTTGAAACTTTCCAGCAGCCAAATTCAAAAATAGTAAAAAGAATCAGGTAAAACTAATTTGAAGCATATATTTTATTTAACTCAAAATATTCAAAATATTATCATTTCAACCTGCAGGCAATATTAAAAATTATTAATGAGATGTTTTACATTCTTTTCATACCAAGTCTTGGCAATCCAGGGTGTATTTTACACTCATTCCAGACTGGCTTCGTTTCTTATGCTCAGTGGCTGTGCTGGCTCCTGACTGCTGGATGGGACCGTGCTTGGGGAGACTCAGGTGGCTGAACGCAGCGTGGAGGAAGGAGAAAGAGGATGCAGCAGGTTTGGGCATGTGGGGAGACACTTCGATAATCCAAGATACAGTAACATGAGGTTAGGCTGCCAGCTCATATTGCCAAAATTTGTAGCTTCGCAGGTGACTATTAAGACAGGCTGTAGAAAACAGTGTAAAATGCAGCATTTCAGCCAAAGTCTTTTCCTATTCCTCTAGTCACCTTTTCTTCTTAGTAGCAGACATGCAGATCCAGGGCTCACATTTAGGGGAAGATGTGATGCAGAGTGACTAAAGTTATGCTCAGTAATTATAATAATTTTGTTCTTTTTAACCACACCTAAAGCAAAGGATCTGCATGTTTTATAACGCGTAGCTGAGGCTGTCTCCAGCCCCCTGGGGGAGAAAGGCAGAGCAGAGGTCCCGGAGTTGCATTCCTCCACTTTCCAGATGCAGGAAAGAGGCCACAGAGAGCCTGAGGTCACAGACTGCAAGAACAGACAAAGCCATAAAAGAACCCAGGAAATGCTGTTCTGCACCCTGCTCAAACTTTATTCACAGTCTTTATGTGCTTTCCGGAGGCTGTTTTAAGGCTTTTCCACAGGGTGTGGTCCTATCGCCTCCTTGCCTGTCTCTCTTAAGGCCTGAGATTGAGCATGCTTGAAACCCTTACATCAAACTAAAAAGTGTCTGCACAGCAAAGGAAACCATCAACAAAATAAAAGACAACCTACCAAATGGGAGAAGATAGTCACCAGTGATAAATCTGACATGGGGTCGATATCCAAAATATATAAGGAACTCATACAACTTAACACCAAAAGACAAACAACCTGATTGAAAATGGGCAAAGGAGACTTCTCCAAAGAGGACATACAGGTGGCCAACAGGCATGTGAAAAGATAGTCAACATCTCTAGTCATCAGAGAAATGCAAATTCAAACCACAAGATATCTCCTCACACCTGTCAGGATGGCTATCATCAATAAATCGACAAACAGCAAATGCTGGCAAGGATGTGGAGAAAAGGAAGCTTTGGTTTCCTTTCCGTGCATTGTTGGGACGACTGCAAATTGGTGCAGTGGCTATGAAAAACACTACAGAGTTTCCTCAAAAAATTAAAAATAGAACTATCTTATGACCCAGCAATTCCACTTCTTGGTATTTATCTAAGGAATTCCAAAACACTAATTTGAAAAGGTATATGAACCCCTATGTTCATTGCAGGTTACTTACAATAGACGAGATATGGAAGCAACGTAAGTGTCTATCGATGGACGACTGGGTAAAGAAGATGGGGTGCATATGCACAATGGACTATTACTAGGGTATAAAAAAGAATGAAATCTTACCATGTTTGACAACATGGATGGGCCTACAGGGTATTATGCTAAGTGAAATAAGTCAGACAGAGAAGGGCAAATACCATCTGAGTTCACTATATGTGGAATTTAAAAAACAAAATAAATGAGCAAGAAAACAGAAACAAACTAATAGATACAGAGAAAAAACTGATGGTTGCCTGGTGGGAGGGGGTTGGTGGGCTGAAGGTAAAAGGTGAAGGGATTAAGAAGTACAAATTGGCAATTACAAAGTAGTTATGGGGGTGTAAAACAGCATGGGAACATAGTTAATAATATTGTAATAACTATGTATGGTATTGGGGGCACTAGACTTATTGGGGGGACCACTTGGTAAGTTACATAAATGTCTAACCACTTATGCTGTACATTTGAAACTAATATAATATTACATGCCAATTGTATTTAAAGAAAAATTTAATGTGGAGGAGAAACAGAATACCTCTGCTACCAGGCAAGACAGCTTTGGGGTCTAGAAATATTTTGATGTAAACTATCTTTCAGAATTACATGTTTTCTTCTAAATTTTTCAGTTACTCAACATGACGAGCATACTATTGTCTTCTCCATAAGGTATTCCTAATCTGTCTGAGGGTTTCACAGTGTGGCCAGCTCAGGCACCACCCCTAGAATTCCCGAGAGCTGAGAAGTCATCCGAGTCAGTATGACACGGCTTCATTTTGTCCCTGGCCTGAAATGAAAAGCACTTCCTTTAAGCAGATGGTAGGAGATGTTTTAAATTTTAAAGAAAAACAATACAGCACCACATACAAACACCTATACCACTTGAGGAAAAATAGAGATATTGTTTATTTGGCAACTCTCAGTTTTAACCTTATAAGCTCCTGATAAATTATGAAACATTGACAAGTTCAAATTGTCAGAGTGGAATGAAAGCCTACACTCATGTAAATATTTGCTGGATGAGGTGACAACATGTCTGAACAAAATCTGCTGTCATTGCTATCACCACTGCTGTGACCACCTTTGTCACCACCACCACCACTGCCACCACACCTTTTCTTCCACTACCCTTCAGGTAGTTGGGCAAAGGACCTAAGGAAACAGTGTTTTATGGGGAGTTCCCTCTGCACTTCAGGGCCACGTCCTCTCACAGTTAACAGACTTTTGGAGTGGTATAAATTGGAAAGTGCAGCATTTGTAAACCAAGCCACAGCCCAATAATGATGCCAAGTTATTTGCTGAGGTAGACATCAGCTAGCCTAACAGAACAGTCTAAGAAAGCAATTAACCAGGAGAGTGAAAATATGCCAGAAATGATTGTGGCTGAAAATCCTTGGGGAGTAATGAGATAGAAATTCTTAGCACTTATTTATAATGGAGAGTGGCAGAGCGTGGAGGAGCGGATGGGTAGGCGATGAGTCATGTTTCCCGCACAAGGCACAATCTCAAAATAGTGAGGCTGAGCCTACAAAGTGTATATGAACACCAGCTTCAGAACCAGTTAGTACTTGTGGATGACCGCTGTGCTGGTTAATTTCTAAGGCTGTGTCTATAGCAGAGTGGTGCCTTGCTCACAGCGAGTTTATAAGCAGAAGCAGTTAGAATAATGGTTCTTCAACACACGAATCTCAGCAAGTGTCTTAATTCTCTGAGCCTCAGTGGCTTCATCTACAAAATGGGGATAGTGCAGGATAAATTTTAAAATGCATATTCATTACATAGGATCTTCAACACATGTTAGAAATGATGATAATGTGGACCTTGTTTACTAAGAGAATGCTTGCTTCATTTCTATTAATCTTTTTAAGCTCCCTAGGAAATAGGTACTATTATGACCTCCATTTTACAAATTAGAAAACTAAGGCTCAGAAAGGTTAAGATCCCACTGCTTGCAAAAGATTTCTTCTACTATATTTTCACTTTTGACAGCAACTAGATATCTTTAATGTGTAAACTATAATTTGCAATGGTTTAGACATCAATGGAAGATGAAAATTACCCAAACACAAGATATAAATACATATAGAAAAACTCACTAATATGAACCAATTGGGCCATTTGAAAGGAAATGCCTACACTTTGAATAAAGTGTTTTATAAATAAAAGAAATCTCATGTTGGAAAACACATTATTTTCTCTGATAAGTAAATGCTTCCTTTCAAATATTATTTATACTCTTCATTTACTTACTAAGCCATTTTTTTTTGAAATTGTACAAAAGTACACTTCAGCTCAGTCCCTGCATACATGATTTAAAAAATTAGAGATTAAAAATGTTCAAATTGGGCAAGTTCTTGGGTGAGGATTTAAAAAAATGTTCAAATGAAATGTTAAAATTTTTAATCAGCTTAACTTATTTCTTTTCATTCTTTAGGATACACAATGTTCTGAATAAATGTAAATTTCTAAAATGTTTCCACATGTTACAGTTAGCCAAACTTCATTTTAAAAGATGTATTCTGGTTTTAATATGAATGGCATAGTATCAGCTATGTCCTTTGCTACTGTAGACAGTTTTTGAGCTATGTAATCTTTTCTCAAATGAAATATTTATGTCATTCATTAGCATTCTTTGTAGTATAAAACAGAAAAATGGAGAAGTGTCCAGACTATAGTCCTCAATGACACCGGCACCCAATCTGCCCTCGGTCATGGACCGGCAATTTCCATTCACTTTAGTGACCGGGTGTGGAATCTCTGAGCTATTGCTGTTAACTCATGGAAAATATTTTAGTACCATGCCTTCCCCTTAAAAGTTAATAAATTGTTGCAAAAAGAGTAATGAGATTCATTAAATATGGTGGTCTTGAACCGTGCCAAATATTTTGTGGTTTTGTGGGAATATTGCAAAGGTAATTATTGGTATTGTAATAAGTGAGGGTCTCAGCAGATCCCAGCTGTTGAACACATGATCGTTGCTTGGGAGGACAAATAGCAATATTTTTCCATCTCTAAAGTGCATTCTGCTCTTGACTTGTCTGCATGACTACAATGAACCACAGTGGGAATTACAGGTAAAGAGAGGAGACTGAGGGACTAGATTTCTTTTCTGCTGCCATAAGTGAATCTTCATTTGGTTGATATCTGTCCAGGGTTAAATTTTCCCTTTCACCTAAACTCTCTGTCAGTATTTTAATTCCATTTTGATAGGATGTATTTCTTTATAAAAGCCAACCAAACATTTGTAATAAATTTTTTATTATGTGGTATCTGGTTTTTACTGCATATTTGTATATATAACTAAAGTTAATGTTCAACAAATAACGTTTGAGCATCTGCTTTATGCCTAGTACCATCTTCACAAGCAAAGGAAAAGCGCTGGGCACTGTTCTTCAAGAACTTGGTCTGGGCAGAGAGATAAGATACATTTATCCGGAATCATAGATACGTAGAGTAGGAAGGGACTTCAGGGATAACGCAGTCTTGGGCCGTATATTCAACCTCCAACAGAGAGTTAGCAGAAACAAGTGAAGCGCCCAGGCCAGCTGGGCACCAGGTCGTGCCACAGTCCCGACCCCTTCTCAGTGGATTGGCTGCCAGGCAGAAATGCAGTTCTTTTGTTGTCCGATCTGTTGATTTACTTTCTTCTGAGTGGGTGGAATTCCAAGTTCTCGAAAAATTTCCCAATTTTCAAACATCGCTAACTAATTGGAGTTTTACTAATGCCAAAGGAAACATATCTGTGGGGCTTATTCAACCTGCGGGCTGCCATTTTGCAATCTCTGGTCTAGACTAACTCTTTCATGTCACAGATGTGGGAGACGGCCTGTCCCACGTCTGGCATTCTTCTGCAGGATTCTCAGTCCGAAGTTTTCATCACTTAACTACACCTTTTTTTCAATAAGAAAACAATTAGATGACTCAAAAAGAAAAAAAAGTATATAGTTATAAAGCAACGTGATAAAAAAATTTTTAAGCACAAGAAAATATGAAAATTATGGGGGTAAATCCTGTGGGAAGGAGAAGTAATACATTGCTTAGGGCAGGAAGGATGAGAAAAGGCTTTTACAAGTGGCATTTGAGCTAGATCTGAAAGGAAGTGACTGATACAAATTGATAAAAAGTAACAGTAAAAGGAATTTAGTAGAGAGGAAGGAATGAAGAAAACCAGTGACTAAGAATATGCAAATGGACATGTAAAACAGTGTAGAGGATGGCTTGGTAGGGGATAAAAATTATGTCACTATAATTCACTGAACAATGTTTCTTGAGCTCTCACTGGTGGCCAGGCACTGTTCTAGACCCAAGCACAACAGCCATGGACAAGAAAGCCAAGGTCTGGGTTCTTGTGGACTGTTATTGTTTTTGTTTTTCGCCCCAGTGGCACAAACAGGTGATAAACAAGTGAAAAACAATACAAAGTACTATGAATATAATAAAACTAAGAGATGTGACAGTAGCAGCTGTGAATGTATGGTAGACAGGGTGAGTGGGGAGGGCCTCTCTGAGGAGAGGGCATTTGCAGTGAGTCTCCAGTGATGAGAAGGCCGTCATGCAATGGCCTGGGCAAAGAGCTTTCAAGGCAGAAAGAAAAGCTACTGCAAAGGGCCTTCGAGGGAAGGAACAGAAAGCCCCCAGTGAGCCATGGCAGAGCGAGCTGTGGCGAGCACGGTAGGAAGGGCAGCCTGAGCAACAGGCAGATACTTACTAGGCCTTGGTAAGGAGTCTGCAGTGAAATGCAGTTTCTGTCATGGAGTGAAATGCAGTTTCTGTCAGAGAAGCGCCTAATTTGATTACAAGCAGACAGTTGCCAACAAGAAAATAGATTTGATAAGAAACCTATTTGATAAGAAAAGGAGGTAGATGTTGGAAGTTCTTGACTAGAAGCTGATGAAATACAGTCGATTTGGAGGAGATGCTGTAGATGACAGTGGGCAGAAGAACAATGATGCAAATGGTGGGTGGGAGTCTGCTGGGCCTGCGGAGCTCTGGGTGCAGGCCGTGGGGCAAGTCCAGGTATAAGAACAGACAAGGATTCGGTCAGCAGTGGTGGAAATGAAGCGGAGAAAGCAAGTATCATGCACACTAACGGGATAACGGGATGAGCTGATGCAAGTCAGAACCGCCAGAAGAGGAAACTTGTGAGAAACTGTCAAGTTGGAAAGCTGGAGGCTGTTTTGGAAGTGGCCTTGGTGACTAAGATGGAGAGAATTCTATCAAAATAGTAACTTTTAGGGGATCATGAGACACATACTATAAGAAATTAGAAAAACAAAATTCGAGAGGCCTTGGGAGTGACTGGTCAGGGCAGGAGAGAGGTTTGGAACTTCTTTTTTGTATTCACGGAAACTGAGGCTAACAGAGAAGTAAAACTGCCGGAAGGTGATGTGAAGAAGAGAAGTAAACCCTGAGCGTGTCCGCAGCGAGGTGGAGAGTACAGTGCACCTGCGTGTTTGTTGTGTTTTGTTTCTCAAACTGGTCTGTTCAATCAAGGGCAAAAGTCACAAAGCTCTTTTGTCAACTTGGGTTTGGAAAAAACAAACAGTGTGTTTGAAACAAGCAGCCATTCTATATCAATGTAACAAACACTAATATGTTTTTCTCCAAGTAAGTGTTATTTGAAGCAAAATTCAAACAAACAAAACGTAGACTCAGTTGGATGGCTTCTCTCTAATTTTTATATTTCCTATTGATGATGACTTAATGTTTGGGTGTGAATCTGAGTGTTTCCCTATGATCTTTAGCCCCTCTACACGGTCTAGGGAGGCTGAGTGTCCTAGACTTGAAAGTTCTGAGTTTGAAAACTGAGCAAAACAAAAGTTTAGGCAGAGTTTTAAACCAGCATTTACTTCTAATTTAGCATTGCATTAATTTTATCTTTGAACATAAATTTTAAAATATTTTTTTTCATACCCACAAATATCTGTTGAGTGCCCGTACACAAGAATGAAGAGGGTGGGCCCTGCTGTCATGGAGCTCACTGTCTCATTCACAAAAATGAAATTAGATCAGCTCTTCAATAGCAGAGGAATAACTGCTTTATCGAAGCACAGAAGAAGCAGTTGATTGTTTAGTGGTACCACGCTTAGCCATTGTGAATTCCTCTGAAAAAGTAGACTGGAGCTCATAAAATAAATGTAGAAAAAAAAGATCAAGGACGAATTTTGGTTTTCAAAATGCCAAATTGTGCCTTTCTTGAGGAAATTCCGAGAAAATCAGGTCACTTAGGAAAATTCTAAAGGATTTCTTTCAATTATTTTAAAAATGCTTCCAATTTTTTGTTTTGATTTTGAAGAACATCATCATTGCTTTTGTAACTATTAAACATGTTCATCAATGCACATCATGAGGAACTGAAACCATGCACACAGTACAAATGTGAACAGAAAGATGTCACCTCACTCTCCACCATTCTACAATGATATTATCATTATTAAGATTAGGAAACCATTTCCTAGATGCTTGTATGCATATACACAGACGGCAGGATTGATTGGTAGAAGGGTAGAAAAAGAGGAAGATGAAGAATACTGTTATAAAAGTTAGTCTCTTTGGTGCTATTTTCAATAAAATAAATTGCATGTAATCATATTTGAATTTCAATAGAATAAAAGGCAGCACGAAAAGGGGGGGAAGGCAGAATGAGTGTCAGAAAGGACCAGGAGCCGCTGGACTTTTTCCTCTGGCGCCATGCTATTGTGGATTAGGGGCCCTGATCTGTGTGATTTAGGAGTTTATTAGCTTTTTAAAATGTGGCGTTGAGGTACACTTCATTTTGATATATTAACCCTTGTTAACCTTCCCTGTTTAATCCAATTTAGTTATAACTTCTGAGATTGCGCTCTATCAGGAGGACATGTTTTCCACTGACTTATGAAAAAACTAACAAAGATAATTCTTCTGCATGGCTCTGATGTACACAAATTTCAGTTAGCACACTTTAATTACATCACAGCAGTCCCCCAACAACATAGCTCAAATTTTAGTTACCATGCTATACATGGTATATTTGCTCCTAGAACTTCAGTACAGTAATCACTAAGTAAATAACCAATGTACATTCGGATCCCTGACCAATCACACCACTTCCTCCTAAGACTGTATGGTCACCTCACACCTGTGATTCAGCTCACCCGCAGACAGCAAAGAGTGCAGTTGCATTGCCTCCCTGTCTCCCAGTGATGAACCTCTGTGACCTTTCACAGAGAAGGTTAATCAAAAGGGTGACGTGACCGACCGAGATGAAAGTGCACCAAAGTAACAAAAAGAGATAATGCTGGAAGTGAAACTGGAATCCAGTGTAAATGCAGTTGTAGAAGAAACAGCTGACCGTGGAATGTTGACACGGCGGCAGTGTGAACCCCTCCAGATAAGCAGCCAAGGTCACCTAGTGAAGGTGAACTTAGCAACACTAACGAGGAAAGTGGTTGTGATGAAGGGGATGATCATGTGCCGGAGGAAAGGGACCCTAGAGAAATACTCCACAGTAAAGAAACTCTTGGAGACATTTCATGACATTGAACATGCAAATGTTGGAAGCTGATCCAGGTTTAGAAAGGAACATAGTGTTGCCAAGGTGTAGAAAAGATGTGTAGTAAGTTATATAACGAGGAGAAGGCAAGTACTGTTGAGACAACTTTTGATAATGTTTTACAAGAAAGTATAATATTTTAATCCAAAATATTTCTAGAGTTTTAAGTTTTAGTTTACTCAAAGTTAGTTTTCACTATTTTTTCATTTTCCTGTATATTTATAACTGGTCTTACAGAGTTTTTGTTTTCACAAAATTTTCTAGAAGTTGTGAAATAATCATAATTTTGTAGGAGATGAGCTCCTACATTGTCTGCTCCACCTAGCACAACATTGAATATTTGGTAAATGCTTAAATAGTATTCATTGGTTTACTAGTTATCTTAATGTTGAAGGATAGGGCTTTTATAAAGCCTAAAGTCATAATAATAAATATTATGCCTTTCGCTAGAGTATAAGCTTCACCCATTTTAGTTTCCACTGTTAGGGCAACAAAGTGGCGCTCTCACGTTGCACCCCACCAGCTCCAGCGTGCACTGGTCCTGTGGATAATGATGCATACGGGGGCCTTGGATCTGCTTCGTGCATACCCTGTATAATCCCCAGCCCTGATGCCTAACCCTAACGTCTAGAACTATGCTCACCATGCCAAAGTATACCATAAATACTTATTAGATGAATGTAATTAATAATAATTACTAGAACTGTGCACTGCACTTTATTTTGTGACAGATGTCTTCCATAAATTATCTTATTTTGTCCTTAGAACAATCCCATCTCCCCTTTTTCACAAATGAGAAAAGTTTGGCTCAGAGAGATTAAGTGACTCATCCAGCCAGGCGATGCTAGAGCCGAATTTGAATACAGCGCCATTTGATTCTAATGTGTCTCAACAACTGCATTGCTAATAAACTGACATCAGTGACATTTTTCTAAATGGATTAGAAAGAAAAAGATGATACATTTAAAAATTTCTTTATGTTTCAAAAAATCATTTGGTTTACTGCTTTGGCACTTCACTACACAAACACTGTATAGGTGCACCTGGGTTGACAAACCATTGACTGCAGGGGAAGAAGTATCGCTGTATTCCCAGCATGTCAGATCGACCTCAGCAGGCTTTTTCATGGGAAGGGTCACGCAGCGCATGAAACCTGAAGAGAAGAAGCCGTCAGAGGTGGTGATGTAACTGTGCAAACCCTCTGCTCTTGGAGGGCTGTTGGCACTGTCCACTTGGCAGATGCCCCTGCTTCGATCCTGTTTTCTTTCTCCTTGTATGTAATGAATATTCTTTTGACTACTCCTCTCCCCACTGAATATACATGCATTGTATGTATGCTGTTTGGTGGGAAGAGTTCGTTTGAATTCACTGTTGAACAGAACATGGCCTGCTACGTGACTTCTCTGCCTGCTCTCTCTGTCTGTCTCTGTCACTCTGTTCTCTCTGGGTGTCTTGCTAGCACTCACTGGCCCACTTCCATCCCTTTTTTCTCCCTAGATTTCTGTGCGAAAACTGTCTTTTAAAATCAGGCGTTTACTCTTTGCTATTTGTTTAACTCTTAGCTTTTGCTGTGTGCTTTTCACAATGCTCTTTTGTGGTGGTTCATTTTGTCATCCATCAAATCTTCAGAGTTATCTTCCTTTTCTCTTTACACTAGAAGATCCATTACCTTCGATTGCATTTAGTAAATGCTCGGTTGAGGTGGTACCTTGGCCTGTGTTTTAGTGGGGAGGACATTAAACAAAATAGTAAGTAAAGGAATAAGCAATATAAAGTTTGAGAGATGAATGCTATTATAGAGAAAAAGCTTTTCCTCTACTCTTACGTTGTGTAGCTGGGGCCTGCAAATTAAGCTAACAAATGATAAATAAACAGGAGAAAAAGCATACATGTTTTATCTCATGTTAATATTCTTACATGGCATGGGGGGGTGGTGGGGGCTTCATAGGAAAGAAGTTAAACTCCCAAAAAAGCAGTTAGCCTCTGGGGCTTATTCAGCATCTTACAAGATAGGTTGTAGAGAAGTAACTAGACGAAGGAAAGGGGTTTGGGCTTCTGGGGTGTTACACTGAGAGAAAGTGACTAGGAAATATAAGGAGGAAAATAAGGAAGGGAACAGTTATTTTTAATAAGATTTGTTTGTGCAGACTCATCTTGGTGTCAACTATCTCCTGTAATAAGAATATTCTCATCTTCCTGGTATGAGGAGGGCATCTTTCTCACAGGAAGTTTATGCCCTGCTTTTAGGCAGAAAGGGGGAAGGACAGAGAGCTCCTCCTGCCTTTGTGGGTGCCTTCAGCTCAAAATCAATATGCCAGAGCAGCATATTTGGGGGTGCATTTTCTGATCCCTTCACTACGCAAGCCATAAATTGGTACTATGATGGGGTGGGGATGCACTACTCTAAATAGGGTGATTAGGGAAGGTTTTTCTTAGGAAATGATATTATCCCTGAGAACTGAAAAGTCCTATTTTGGGCGGTCAAGATCCCAGGCAGAAGGAACAGCATTGCTACCCTGGCAATGAATTTGGCAATAATGAACTTGTCTTGCTGTAAAACAAAGGAGGCCAGAGGTTCAGTGGGAGGTGATCAAGAGTGAACGAAGAGAAAGGGACATCAGGGAATAGTCAGGGGCCAAAGGAAGGAATCTGGATTTTATTCCAAATGAAATGGGGGGGACCCTGCTGGAAGTGTACCTGGGGGACTTAGAAGAGTGATGTAAGCCGGTGTATTTTTAAAAGCTTACTTAAAAAGTTTGTGAAAAATAGATTTTAGGAGGTGGGAGGATAAATACAGGATATCTAGTTGGGAGGTGGATATAGTATTTAGTCCAGGTGAGAGATGATAATGGCTTGGACTAGGTGGTAGCAGTGGAAATGGAAAAGATGTATAGATTTAGAATACACTTTGGAAGTAGAGCCACCAGGACTTGCTGATGAAGTAGATGGATATAGAAAAAGGGGGAAGGAAGGCATAAAAAATGGCTCTACAGATTTTGGCTTGAGCACTGTGATGTGTTTATAGAGACAGGGAAGAGCAGAGGAGGAGCAGGTGGGGAGGAGGAACTAAGAGTTCTGTTCTGTTTGTACATGTTCAGTGTGACATGCCTGGTAGATATTCCAGGGGAGAGGTGTAGAGCTTGGAGTTCGGCAGAAGTGGGCATCTTTTGCCTCTACGTTTGGAGAAAAATTTAAAGAGCAGTTTAAGGGAAATAGCAACACATCTATCTTGAAATTAGAATTATATCTCCATTTACTCACGTTTGGATCAGCTGCTTCATTTTGGAAAGCAAATGCCTGGTGACAGCAGGTTGATATGAGAGGACATGTTTGACATTTGCTGTCAGATCGGCATAGATAGTATTTTTCAGAGCAGGATTCTCCAAGTGTGCATCCCAGAATGTTCCAATTTCCTAGTGGAAACTTAGAGGGACTGGATTTAAATCCCAACTCCATCACTTATTAACATCAGTGTTTTCTTGTGTATAAAATGGAGATAATATTGACCTTGAAAGGTTGATTTCAGCAGCAGCCACTTTTGGCTTATGTGGACATTATGTTAAGGGAGACATGAGAGAAGTAAAGGTTATATTTGTCTATGGCTCCCAGAGCTGGCCTAGACCTGAGCTGGGTTGGCCTAAAAGGCCTTGGCTCAGGTGCTCAACACAGCACTACAAGGAAGGTTCAGGCCTCCCCGTTGCCTCCTCCACTCTGAGATGTGCTATGAAGATAGTGAGGCCTGGCTGGCAACCTGGAGTGGATGATCGTTTCACAAGCTCAGAGAAGGGTGTGGAGCAGATCCCCGTCTTTGCCTGGGGCTAGTGAGACTTGCCTTGAGAAAGACTGATGTCCCTAACGCAGTGGTTCTCAAATTCGTGTGCCTTGAAATCCCCTGGAGGGCTTGTTAAAGCATAGATTACTGGGCCCCACTCCCAGAATTCTAAATTCAGTAGGTGTTGGATGAAGCCCAAGAATTCGTATTTTATCAAGTTTCCAGGTGCTGCAGATGCTCCAAGGACCACACTGGAAGGGAACCCCTACCCTCCTGCCTCCCAGAGACTTAGGCAGTATTGTGACTGGGATACCATATTCTGTCCCTTGTCATCGATGTCAGTAACAACGTTAACACTGAATACAACACCCTCAACCTGGGGGCAGGGGAACTGCCTCTAAATACACTTCTCTCAGCTGCAGAGGGACACTTACAGCCCTGGTTTTCAACATCAATTGAAATTCGACTCACAGAAGAAATGAAGACTACAGAAAAGTAGGACAGTGCCTTAAAAAGCACCTCCCCCTCAGCTGTACACCAGCCCAGGGCCTGGTGTCCCCAGGTGGGACCCCCGCATCCTCATTAGATGGGATGCAACTGTAGAAATTGGGCCCAGGCTGCAGACTAGGCCTTGACTACCACAGCTTTCATGCTCTCTCTGAGATGGAACACTTCCTCGTGGAGATCTGTGTGGAATACCCTTATTTTATTAAATGTTAAAAGGACTTATCTAAGAAAAAGAAGATAAAAAACATGTATAGTAAAATGACAGCAAACTCACAATTATTAACAACCACGCCTAAAACAAAAACAAAAACAAACTAAGCAAACAACTAGAACAGGAACAGGACCACAGAAATGGAGATCACATGGAGGGTTAGCAACAGGGGAGTGCGGGGAGGAGAGGGTGGAAAACGTACAGAGAATAAGTAGCATGGATGGTAGGTAGAAAAAAAAGGGGGAGGGTAAGAATAGTAGGGGAAATGTAGAAGCTAAAGAACCTATGACACATGGACATGAACTAAAGGGGAGGAATGTGGGCGGGAGAGGGTGTGCAGGGTGGAGGGGAATGAAGGGAGGGTAATGGGACAACTGTAATAGCAAAATCAATAAAATATATTTAAAAAAAAGAATTCAGGGCTTTTGATCATACTGCAGGCAGTCAAGTTGGCCAAGAGGAAAAAGAAGCCTTGGAGTTTTCTTAGTCCCAGCCCTACAAGACTCTTTCATTTCTACTCTGTAGACAAGAGTAAGGAACTTTTGTTCTTGAACACATTCTGAATACTCTCCTTTTCCTCCCTGTTTCCTGGAGGAAAGTCATTGTTCAGGTTTGATTCCTTCGGTTCTTCTGAGCCACGCTCTTGCTGTCAGAGCCTGTAGTGCTCTCCTCAGAGGTCTTCCTGATGTCTGACTGGCACCTAAATCTCCTTTCTCATTGTGCCACAATCTCTTTGACTTTCCCCTCCCAAACAGCCCTCTGCTGCTCTCTCTCTCTGCTTTCTGGAATTTCCAGCTTTATCAGCCAAGTCAAATTATGCTGCAATAACAAACCACCCTGATATACTTGTGGTTTACAACAAAGGTTGTTTTCTGATTTATTTCAATTTCCCATTCGTGTTAATGTCAGCTTCAGATCTGTTCCATATCATCTTTATTTTGGGACTTAGACTGAAGAAGCAAGCTCTACCTATGACACACTGGCCACGTTACAGCAGAGAGAAAAGCAATGGCAGAAGCATGCACTGGCTTTTAAAGCTTCTGCTAGAAATGTCAAATGTCTCTCCAATCACATTTCATTAGTCAAAGGGGGTCAGAAAGCCAAACCTAATATTACTGGTGTATGGGAAGTATAATCTTCTCTTAGTATAATGCCTCCTACAATATTGTCCTTCCCACTGGGAGGGGCTGGTAGGGAGGCACTAGACTTGTATTTGTTTTGGCAAACTTATACTAATTGAATTCTAACTTTAGGCATCTAGGAAATCCAAGGTAGTAGTGGTCTGCTCCTTTTGTAGCTTTCCTGTTTTCACTTCCCATTGTACTTAACTTTCTTTGCGTAGTTCAAGCCCTAATCAGCTTCTTTGGATTCTGCAAATGATCTTAAACCAACTTGGGCTGTGAGATTGAGAAAAGGAAGAAACAAGGAAAAAGAGGAAAAGAAGCTACTTTACTTCAGAACGTTAAACTAACGTATTTCCAAACTAACATATAGATCAGAACAAACCTATGCTCCCAAGGAAGAGATTGTCTGCCCCCCTTGGCCCTGGCGAATGACAGTGCCAGTTGTCCGTGGCCATTTCCCATCCCTGGTTGGGTTTGTTGTGATCACACATAGATATGGGGTTATTTTATCAACATTCTTGACTCCTTTGTGTTCAGAAAGCACAAAGGCTGTGAGCCTGTTGGAAGAGCAAGTAAGAAGACACATATGGCTATGATGGAAACGAAAGTGTGGAGAATAAACATTTTAAATGAGGAGAAAATGATGAGAGTTGCATGTGTGTAAGGGATGAATTGTTTCACAGAAGGAACGGCTCTGAAGGACAAAAAGAATCAGGCAGCAGTTGAAGAGCTGGGCTTTGCAATCACGAGTAATCAGCAAGAGATGAGGCGAAGTGATTAACAAAATGGAAAACCTGGCGCACGAGTCAGAGCATCAGAATCAACACGGATGTCCTTTAGCCTGTGTTAATTCAGGGGAAGGCCAGGAGTTCGCTTGAGAACTTAAAGGCTAAATATGTTTGTTGTAGACCAAGGTCAGGCCTGCCTGCAAAATAAGTGGAAAACTCCTACACCCTGCAGCCCAGGTGTAGATAAGGCGAGATGGCCCCAGGCTTGGCACAGCAAACATTTCAAGGTCTAGTATCTGGACATTAGCCTGAATGAAGTAGCTCGCTATGTAACTGCATTTTTGCCTTATATGGTAGCATAAATTGTTTCTGGTTGCTAATGTGGCTGGAGGTATGAAAGATAGTGAGCCCACACTTCTGGGCTCCCCTGACCTCCCAGACATCTTGCTCTCTTCAGGCTGCCAAGCCCATCAAATTTATGGTGTCCTCTGAAAAACCAAGGCGGCAATGGCAAGCTGCATCTGCCTTATGTCGTGACTATCCTTTGCTCCAAAATATGCTGCTTTGCAAATGAATCAAAGTGCAGCTTCTTTGAACTGGACTCACAATGTCATTCTTGCCCAGCCTCTCACCTAGGCCAGACTCTATGTTCCGACTGCATGGGGTGAAAATGCCACCCAGGAAGCTCTTGTTAAAAGCCACGCGTGGTCCATTAGTTCAAGGCCTGGCCCCATCTGCACTGTCAAATAAGTAGTAAGTGCAGATATTTTATCTCCTGAAGTGAGGGGATTACTGCCTCAAGAGTTTTTCAATGATCTATTTTGGTGGAGAAAATGCCCAATAGTACATATGTGTTAGTAGACAGAGAGGACAAGTGCATCTGATTTAAGTTTTGAGAACCGTGCAACTCCTCTTAGGAAGAAATGTGTCCATTTATTATAAGCTTAAACTCCTCTTAATCACATTAGACAGTGACAATGGAACCCGGATCCCACTTGCTTGGCCTCTTCCTTTCCCTCTGAAAATCTGCTCACCACTACCTTTACCAACCCCAGGGCTCCTTACAACAGTATGATCAGCATTGCCCTATCTTATGCAATGTTAGCAAATTATAGTCTGAACTAGGACACTTTTGAGCATGAAAGGGAGCATGACTGGTGACTATGCCACGCAGTGGACATAACCTGGGACCGTCCTGGGAAAACTGGGATTATACAGATATCCTAATCCCAGTATTTACCTGCCTGAGGCTCCTTCCAAAGGTATACTGCTATGGCCCCTGTCCCTGCCCCTGCCCCTGCTGGAGAGGCAGCCCCAGCTCATCAGGATGACCCTGAGCCCCTAGGCTGGAGAGTAGCTGAGCATGTGATCCAAGGCTGGTGAGTAACCCTGGGCTAGTGACTATGGGGGACCTTGATTAGACTTGGCTGGACATGACTAGCCTGATCAAGCAGATTCTCTCTTTCATGAACTGGAAATAGTGACCAAAAGAAGCGGGGGTGGGTAGTGATTCTATTTTTTCTCCACATTGTTAACATGTGGGACACACACTACCACTGACAGTAACATCTGTCATTACGCTGCAACAATTTTCAACTGTTAGGCAGTGGGGAGGGGAATCTGCAATAGAAAAATCTCCAGCAATGTCTGCTAAAACCACGAATGTACACACCCTTGACCAAGTGATTTCAAGTATAGAAATTTATCCAACAGACACACTTGTTCACTTGCAAAATGATACATGTAGAGGCTATTCATTGCAGTAATGTTTTACTAACAAAAGAATCACCAACCCTCCCCCCCTTAAATGTTGATCCTTAGGGAAGTTGTTATGTTATTAATAAGCATGTGTCTGTAAAGTGTAAAAAAATATGTACTACATGGAATGACCTTCAAGATATGTTAAGTGAAGAAAGCAAAGTACCAAAGAGTGTAAACAGTACACTGAATTTGTATAAAAGGTGGGGCAGAGGAAATGTGTGTGCGTTGCTACATGTATGCATAATAAGGACCATAAAGATTGCCTCCAGGGAGAGGAATTGGATGGCTGGGGGTGTGAATTGGAGAATTTTCACAGTACACTCTTTTACACTTGTTAAATTTTGAACCATATGAATTTATGACCTATTTTGAAAAGTAGTAAATAAAATTAAAGATCTAGGATATGTGACAGCTTTGTGTAGGAAATACTTTCTTTAAATTTGCCTTAGAAATATTGATTGTAACCTTGCCAACAGGGCCACCTAAGATCCCTCTGGGCACGATGGACCCAGGAACATTGAGATTTGGGGACTGGCAGTTTTGGGGTTGGGTGGTAAAGTCCTGGCGCATTCAGCAAACATGTGCTAGGAACTATGAAGATTATGAACCAATAATAAGTAATTTAAAGTTGCACAAAAATGTGAATATACTGAACAGTATTAAACTGGACACTTACAAATGATTAAGTTGGTAAATGTTTTGTTATGTTTTCTTACCATAATTTGAAAAACAAGGTAATAATAAAAAGAATGAAACAAAAATTTAAAATATATATATTTACAGTTTACTTAGAGCCTAGATATAATCCAGTATTTTACTCTAGATGATGCTTGACAAATGTTTGATAAACGGTATAGAACTGGCAGAAAAGAGAATAAAAATAGTAAGTTAAACACCAAATGGAGTGAAATTACTGTTACGATAAAGGGGTAAGCCAAGTGCTGAACAAGAGTAGTGGGAGGGCTTCTTAATTCTGATGGAGAGGATCAGAGTACGTGCACTGTGATGGAGAAGAACAAAAAAGAAGAACAAAATGAAGACTTTCAGATCTTAAAGTTCTGGATTCATTCCTGGCTTGACGCTTTTACTGGCTAAGTCATTTAATTCTCCATTGCCTCCTTGTCTAAAGGGTTGATATTACCCACCATTCAGGACTAGTGTCCATTTAAACGGGGCAACTCAAATAGAGCACCTAGCAAGGTGCTGGGCACACAGTGTGTGCTTTACATATGTTGGTCCTCTCATGAGATTCAGTGAGAGCCTTGAAAAATGATTAGGAATTTGAGGGTCTGGAAAAAGTTTAAGAAAAAGGCATTTCAACTCAAAAAGCAATTACAATTGGGTGAGTCAAGCAGGAGAAGCCTTGGGATTTTCATGAAAGCCTGATCAGGGAACTTAAATGATGCTTGAATGTGGCTAAATGACAGTGGAAAGACCTGTGTGTATATTCTTTTTATTTTTATTGTTGTTCAAGTACAGTGGTCTCCATTTTCTCCCCACCACTCCACTCTCCCCACCCATTCCCACCCCCACCCTTGATCCTATTCCTCTTGGGCTTTGCCCATGTGTCTTTTATACATGTTCCTTGACAACCCCTCCCCTTCTTTCCCGCGGGGGTGTATTCTTTTGTATTTCTTCTTTTTGTTTCTGCTCATTTTCTTCTTTTGATTTCTTATAGTTTTCCTTTAATCCTCTCCTTTCCTTCTCTCTCTATTCTGACCCCCCTTCTTTTTCTTTTTAAATGTCAGAAGATAGATTCTATTCTAAAAACCATCATTATTTTTCCAGGTAATCTTAAGAATATTATATGATTTTCATAAAATAACATAGTTTCATAGGAGTTAAGACCTGGAAGGAGCATAATTTCAAATTTAAAATAGGGAGGAGAGAGTTATTGACTCCATTGGGACAAAAGAATAATAACATCCACTGTCTAGTGAGCAACTGTTAGGGGCTTCACATGTAGTATTATGATTTCTTAAAACTGCAAGGTACATATTGATCCCATTTTATAGATAAGAAAATCAGATCCAGAGAGGTTAAGTGCCTAGACTTAGGGGAACCTGGATTTGAGCTCAAGTCTCAGTTCAAAGACCAGTGTCATTCCTGTGTACTGGCTTCCATTGCCAAATTCATTAGTTTTCTCTGGTCTCCCATCTCTAGCCACTTAGCCATGCATACAGTCTTTAGTTCTGGAAGCCCTAGTCGCATTTAATAGAAAGGAGTGATTGGGATAGGTCAGCTGTATAAACACGGAAGATGACAATAGCATTACTCTATTGGTTCTGGGAGTGGAATTTTATTTAATACATGCCAAAGTTAGTAACAGTTTATTAAAATACATGCAAGACACAGGAATGCCTTTGATTCCACCAGATTCTCATAATGATAAATACTGAACCAGTGAATCCTCCCCCACCAAATTGTTTTGTTTTTAATGCCCAAGGTCACGTAACTGACCTGTTTCTGTTATTCCTTTTGCTTAAACCTACTTAGGCAGTGAACAGAATTATCACCATGCAGAAAAACATGGAGAGTCCATCCTCCACACTCAGTAGAAAAATGTATTGTTTTGAGGACTTAACAACTATTGCACATATTTTATTTATTTGTTCTCTTAGTGACTTACAATTGTCAAGAAGCTGGTATGTATTCTACAGTATTTCGAGTATGATTTGTAAAGCTCGACAGTTTTTTAACTGAATTGTGAACATGTCTGAATACAACTATAACTGGGAAAGCTTCTTGGGGAGTTTCTTTGTTTATAAGAGAAATAATTCAAATATGGTAGTGTACAACTGCTTGATTACTCTTTGTTTTTAACTTTCATGAAATGCTTCTGTCTGGCCTATGCTGTTCTGATATACTACCAATGGTGTCTACATACACCCCCTCCTCCCTGCAATTTCTTAGCACATTTAGAAGATAATTTTTCCCCTGGGGGAAGATAGGACTTAAATGTTAAAAGAGGAGGGGAATCATGGGGTCTTGCTAGGATTATAGAATATTTGTCCTGGAAATGGCTTTAGAGAATCTGATTTATCTAAAGCTTTCATTTTATAGATAAGGAAAATGAGACCCAGGGAAGCAAAGTTACATATCCAAGGTCACACAGCTGGCTAGTCACAGAGACAGGGTTGGAATCCATTTCTTCTGACTCTGAGGTTAAGATATGGCAAATTGATCAGAGGGAGCAAGCCTTAAAACAATTTGAGGAAGACATGTCGCTTTGAAACAATGTTCCCTTGCTCCTGGCTTCCGTCGGCTCCCTCCTCAGTGTTCTTATCAAGTACTTTTGGTTGAAACTTAAGAGCCAGACTATTCTGTGCCTTTTACCTGCCTTCAGCCTTTCTTTTATCCTTCTCCACCTCTACTCCAATTCTTACGTGTACTGCTGCTGCTTCCTAATGGGAAAGTATTTTACAAACCTCCTCAAAATTCGAAGGCAGTCATGGAGTAAGGCAGCGCCTAATGCAAAAGGCTAATGGTGAAAATGCAGACAACAATGGAAGAGAGGATTTTATTTTTTAATTATATTAAGTAAGTAAGTACTGGCAGCTGGGAGAGGGGAGAGCTTAGTTGGTGGAGTGGTTTTCGGCCTCTCAGTAACCATCTGGGCCACTGTCAACCACCTAACCATTCAATCACCTTTGTGCCAAGTCAAACTGAAAAACCATAGTAACAATGAGAACTATTATTTAAAGAACTGCCCTTTACCCCTGTAAAACAACTAATATAGTTCTTTTAGTTTTTTCATTAATGGTTCTTTTTTATTTTTTAATTGAAATTTTAATTGCCTTTCAAATACACTTTTCTGCCTTTTACCCCCATCCCAGCTCACCTGGTTAATAGTTCTTTACAGTTTACAAAGCACTTGTACATCTATTTCCTCTTTGGACTCAAATAACAGGCTGAGCTTGCTAAGGTAATCTGTATTGTTATTTAGAGGAAAAACAGAGGTCAAAGTCAGAGATTTAATAAGGGTGGATGTAAATCCAGGTCTTCTAAATCTATAAATCCCATAGTCTTTTCATTTCACCACTGTGTCTTCCAAAAAGCCCAACAGCGAACCTTCACAATTTCAGAGTTTGGGGAAACGGAGCCACATCTGTTTAGAAGGTGTGAGGGTTACCGTTGTGTGCCATCTGCAACAGGTCCAGGCTGCTGTGTGAGCTGCTCTGCTGCTCGGGCGTGTGATCTCAGAAGGTCATGTTCACGTTATTTCAAGACACTATTTCCTGGATGCTGTGGCAGGTGGGGTCGGACTGGGAGGCACAGCATCCTGTGGCTTTTTTTGTATCGTACAAATGACAGTACAGGCTTGCTAATTCACTCTTTCGTTTTTTATGAAATGCTTCTCTTTTGCATACATGCACACAGAAATTTCATTGCTGTGGGAAAGTGGGCTTCCTAGTTTAAAACCCCAGTATGAGACTTGTCTCCCTGCGGTGCACAGGACCTGAAGAGTCTTCTACTCTGTTCACTTTTGGGCCTGGAAGAACAAGGTACAAACATTCTCATCAGGCAGCTCAGTCTTAGGGAAAGAGAAGGGAAGGGGTTGGGCCACTCATGTACTGTTTCTCTTTCAAACTCAGATGTCGCTTTATCTCCTCTTGGGCAAAATAAATAAGAGTGCCAGAGGAGCCAAATTATTACATTAATGGAATTCCCTCCACAAGGAAGGAAACGTCAGGTATGGAAAGACATGCCCCACATATAAAGGAATCCAAGTTAGTGAAGATTACATGACTTAACATAGGTGAAACACTTAGGGCCTGGTCTAGAGTTGGTATTTGATTAATGGAAGCTCTTTTAATCGGAAATCCATAGACTCATTTTTGGTCTCAGCTCCGCCATTCACTGTGTGATTCAGGGTAAGAGATCACACCAGCGACTGCTGAATCCCCAGAACCAAGACTGGCGCCTTGTATAGCACCTGTAATTATAATATCAACAACAACAGTGAGTTTTTTTTTTAATCCTCACCCGAGGACATTTGCTCAATGCTTTTAGAGAGAGAGAAAGGTGGGGAGAGAGGGAGAGAAACATCGATGGGTTGCCTCCTGCTTCCCAACTGGGGACCCAACCCACAATCTAGGCATGTGTCCTGACCAGGAATCAAACCCATGACCTTTCAGTTCACAGGACGACACTCCAACCAAGTGAGCCACACAGGCCAGGGCAACAGTGATTTCTAATAAATTATTTATCCTCTGAATTTGTTTCCTCATCCACAAAATGAGGAGTTTGATGTTGATGACATTCAACTTTCTTCTTCATTCTAATGATCTCTTCTGTAATAGTTAGGGAGGAGTGTCCAACCTGCAGCCCGCAAGCCACGTGCAGCCCAGGACGGCTGTGAATGCGGCCCAACACAAAATCGTACATTTACTTAAAACATGAGATTTTTTTGTGATTATGTGTCGTAATGTATTTAATGTGTGGCCCAAGACAACTCTTCTTCCAGCGTGGCCCAGAGACGCCAAAGGGTTGGACAGCCCTGTTAGGGAGACTCAGCAAATCTGACACACCACTGTGTTTTTGATTTCAAAAAAAGGCAAATGGATTTGCTGCAGGCATCGGCATTTAGTCTTTGTATAATGAAATCCAATATTCAGAAAGGGCAATTCATTTAGAATAGTAACATAGGTATAATTCTCTAATAATGTTAGGGTTAATTAGTTTTTTCCTGCTCCCCAAATATCCTGGTCAATTTTAGTAATAATGCCAGCATTTTCTTCCATTCTTTGTAATTTTTTAAAAAATTTCATTTGGGGATGATTGAAAGCTTATCTCTATTAGTCCACTGTCCATACCTATGCTACTATAAAGTCTTCTCACTTTAAAAGTTTAGAGTTTTATAGAAAACTAATGCCACCAATCAGATTATTATTTTAGAAAATAATATGTTCCTTGCCCACTAAGCCAAAAACAAAACCACTCTTCAATTGTTACCATCTTAGAATGATAAATTAGGCTCAGGTACTAATATTACCAGGAGACCAAGCTAGTAGCTGAGCTTAGTTCTGAGCACTTTTAAAAAGTGCCTTTGTATCTTATTATCTTATCCTGGTACTTATAACCAGGTGTATCATCATCTACCATGATGCAGAAAGTTTTTGTGCTCCAGAAAAGGGCATGCACAAAATGCAGAATTCAGAACTTTTTCATTAGAAAATATAAAATTTCTTATTTACATTTGAACAGACTTGTCAACAAATGCAAATACTCAAAATCTGAAGTGAACAGCCTCAAAAGGCACAGTGAAAAATACCACAGTAGCTGAATGATTTCAGCAACTCCAAAAACAAAGGTCCTTCAAGACTCAGATCTCCTTTATGACCTGCTGTTTCAGTCTGGAGTCTAAAAGACTGTCTGTCTACTTTGTGTCTGACTTATTTTCCTGTCAGACAGGAACTGGAATTTGAACTTTGCTCTCCAAAAGCCAAAGGCCAACTAATTTAGGAGACTCTCAAAATCAATGATGGTTTCTTCCAGTTTCATTAGTTTTGTCTAAGGTGATTAAAGAAGTTTGATCCTCAGATAACCATGATCTTTATTGCTATTTTTACAAATCACATTAATTTCTATACTTGGTTCTGATCACTTGTGGCATTCCTGGGGCAAGTCTGGATTCATACAGCATTCCAACCCTGAATGCCTTTTCAAGTTTCCAACAGAATCCTGTGCTGGTGAGTGATGATACCTTTATTGTAGTAGCCCCAAGGTGTGGAAGTTGTTTCCTGTGGCCTAGACTCAGCCCGACCCTTCCACTTGTTGAAACATCTGCAAATACTTTTTTCATTTCAGAGGCATCTCACCACAGCCAGCCAGCCTCCCATCTGGATTGCTTCCTTTTTCCTGATTGCTCACACAAAGTATCAATAATCTAGGAAGGCACTTAGCAAGAGAGAAACTGGGAGGGCCTATGGAATAGAGTGGAGCACTTGGAGGTTAGTTCTTATCGGTTTTCTCACACTCATCCATTAATTCACTTACTCAACAATCATCATGTACTGGGTAGTGACAGCAATGCAAATGCCAACAAGCAGCGGTCTCTGTCCTCAATCAGCAAACCATCTGTTGTACGCTGCATTTATTGTCTCGAGGTAGGGACTTACATTCATCAGTTTCCAGTAGTAAACTACATTCGCCAAGTGTCTTCTATGCCTAAAGTTCCCCAGTTGCTTTAATTCTTATCTTTGATAGGTATAGGGTTTATGGTAGGTATATTTTACTTAATCTCTTTGTTTCCCCACCTTGGAACTACATAAAATTCATAGTTAAGAAATACCATAGTCACCTTTACTTGATAAATGAAATGATAAATTGTATAGTGCAGAGTAGTCACATTCCTTCATATGTTTCATTTACTTTAGGTCTATATATTAAGCTACAAAGCTAACTACTTAACTGTTATTAGAAAGAGGCTATATTTTTAAAAGTGTTAATACAGTTGGATAATTTTTATGTTCTTATGTGATATTAATTCCAACTTTTAAAATTATATTCATATTATGCACACATTTGCACATTTTAATGTTACATTTAAACTCTCATTTTGTTACAATCAAATCATACAAAGATCTAATTAACTTCGCCTTGGGAGTTGTTGAGCAATAATTACACCTTCAAAGCACCAGGAGATTTAAGGTGTATACAGGGAGTGGCCCATCCACCCAGGATTTCAAAACCACATGGTTCTGCAGGTCCTGTTAGGGCTCATCTAGTTGCACATCTTTCCCTGCAGGAGTTTGGACTAACCAGGTCACTACATCCTGACATCGTGATCTCTATCACTCATTGCAACATGACAGAATGTCAACAGACCACAGGGAAGTTAGCAACAGGAAGAGGAAAATGCTTTAATACCCAAGGCCATCCCCAGGGTTCAGCAGGACATATATCCTATATCAAATCATCTGATATCAAATCCTACAAATGAGCTCGAACATACTGTCAGACTTATCTATTCTCCAGTTGCAATGCAATACTGAGGCACCCTGTTGTGAGTCGATAGTTCTTCCAAGCTTGCTACAATCAAAAAGGCAGGTTGCTGCTCTGTCAGTGCTTCCTTTTTGCTGAAGAACAGTTCACATGGTGTCATGCCTTGGCTAGTCTTCATTTATCTACATATTAATTGGACATCTTGGAAGCTGATCGGGGTTGGTTCACTTCTTCAGCTTTGGCTTCCCTCCATCCCCCAGTGTTCCCTGTCCTATCACTCATAACAAAACAAAGCTATTAAATACTGTAGGAAAATACACCTTAAGGGGCAGTGGGAGCTAGTTGCCTGAGAACGATGAAGAACAGAGAGCCACTGAAGCCCTGTGGTGTTTTGTTCAAAGTAGACAAAGACACCCTTTCCTCAGCTACATTTAAAACATGTGACTTAGTAGGTGAAACGAGGGGCTAGAGTTCAATGCCTACCCAACTCCTCTGCCAGGCACCATCATACAGTTAACTAACTGCACAGGTGTATGGAGCCCTGGCAAAAAAGGGCATGCATAGCCTTAAAATGATGGCAGAGGGCATGAAGAAAGATGAGGGCAACTTTGATAGGGAGAATGATGGAAAACAGACAATACTGTATGGTTTTCTTATGACTTTCTGAATAGAAGAGACTGATTCAGAATGGTTTGTCTGCCTTCTGATTCAAGTTAAAACCATTTATCAAGTTAAAACCATTTATCTCGGAATCCATGACTTTTTCTTTCCCTACTTTTCCCTCTCTTTGAAAGACCAGGAACCAAAGATTTATGTATGTATCACTATTCCTAAAGTGATCTGTATTTAAATAGAGGTCAAAGACATTTGAACATTAAGTCAGTTTTGTCTGTTTACTACTCTATCCCTAACACAGAATGATGCCCTACACACAGCAGGTTCCTTAAAATGCTGACTGAGTAAATCTCTAATCCTAGACTTTCAAACATTGAGCAACAGGAAATTATACCAAGAAGGTCTCTCCCCTCCAAGATTCCACAGATCAAATTAGGAATTCATCAAAAATTAGTTTTTTCCTTGGTACTTCAGAGGCCAGAGGTCTCAGCTCTCTTACAAAATACCATCACCATGAACACTACCCAGATACTAATTTTTACAAACTCCCATTGCACATCGTGAAATACTTGTCCACCAACAATGTAAGGTCTATAAGCCAAAGATTTTATGGAAGGATGTACCCTCCCACACTGCATTTCAGTACTTAGTAGATGACAAATGAAAAAATTTGGTGGCACAGTTGTATTTAAACATTATTTTATACTTTTGTGATTTTTGTATATGGTTGTCATAACAGCAGTGTATTATTTATAATAAGTGAATATATCATCTTCCTCCAAAGGTCTCAAAGCACCTCTGGTGAGTAAGGAACAGTCCATCCTATACCTCTGGTGAACTAGGTATGCTGTAAGCATTATTTCCATTATACCCGGATCACACATGAGTCAGTGGTAGGGCTGGCATTACTCACTCATGACACTTTAGTTCACAGCCCTAATGCATCAGAGAATAATGCCCATACCTTAATTCATTCAAAATATTCATCTGATCCCTGGCTAGCGCGGTTCCATCGGTTGGAGCGTATTCCTACACACCAAAAGGCTGCAGGTTTGGTTCCCGGTCATGGAACTTACCCAAATTGTGGGTTCCATCCCCAGTTTCCGGGTGTGCAGAGGCAACGGATTGATACATCTCTCTCACATCGATGTTTCCCTCTCTTTCTTGCTCTAAAAAAAGCCATAAAAATGCCCTCTGGTGAGGAAAAATATTTCATTTGATGCAGTTTGCTAGGCACTTGGGCTCAGTCTCTAGTTCCTTAAAGAACTCACATCATGGACATTGCAATCTGTAAAAATTCTCATCAAGTGTTTAAAATTCAGATCAGAAAATTTTCTGCACATATTAATCCTAATTGTTTCATAATGACATACCTACCAGTGGGTTACATGTACATTAAGGAACTGACTGAAATACAAAAATTTAAAGATCTACTTCTCTCATATATTATGTATGTTAATCATGTATCTACAACATAGGCTTATTTTTTCAACGTTTGTGTCTATACCATAGGTTTGTTTTTTCAACGTTTGCCTGGTATGGCTAAATACTTGCGTTTTCTGTGTTTAATTAGAAGTTCCTGCCGTGTATTTTAGCTGAGTTTGTACAAGACGTTCAAGACCATGAAGAGATGAATGTAATGGTTTCCTCGTGTCACGGTCTGAATTTTTTTCAGTTTATTTGTCCTTTTCAGTAACCTTACTGTTTGTACCCTCTCACTGAATTCACAATTATTCCTCTTTACAAACTATGCCTCCAGACTTGATTGTATAAATTCAATTTCATGCATGCATATACAAGCCGTGTGCACTGCCTGTTAAACGATGTACTGTGAACAAGCTAAAGGCACATTTTAATGACCTTTGATTCCATGTTGCTGTGGTTTTTACCTACTGCTGGGCACAGTGCAAGACGGATTCACAAAGGTAATTTGCAGTGTGCGCCTCGCAAACCGGTTTGGTCATAGAAGCCTGATGCCTAACTGAGCAAGTTACACCTTCTACTTTTCTCCTCCGGCTCCTCGGCCCTCGCCGCCCCCTTGGAGGCTCCCCGCGGCGACCGCCTGTAAGGGGCTGATTAGCTGGAGCCCAAGCACTAAGCAGCTTCTGCTGCCACCACGGGCAGAGACAGCCCGGGCCAGGCAGCCGCTGCGTGACAGGCAGCCGCTGCGTGACAGGCGGCACTTCCAAGCCCGACGCTGTGGCAATTCAAACTGATCTCATCGCCAGTCGTCACGACACGGCTTCCTCTGCTGCACGCGGCGTAGCGTGAGAGGCGCCCGTCGGCCCACCCCCGAGCCAGCGAGCAGTCGCAGTTGCCCGTCCACAGAGGCACGCGAGGCGGAGCGCCTGTTCTGCTGGTGGTAACGCCGCGTTCAGTCCTCGAAAAGCTGGCCCCCGGACGTCAAAAACTAGTCCTCCCTCCCAAGCAGTGGCCTCACTCTGTCGAGCCTCAGCGGGCCCTGCCCCTCACTGCCCCGGGACGCACAGCTGCCAACCCACTCCGAGTTCCGGAGAAGACGCAGGGTCGCTGGGGTCAGTCGCCTGGCAACCCAGCTGGGCTGCTGTGCGCTTGTTCCCGGTCTTCGGGGCTGCGGAGGGGCGCCGTGGGAGGTCTCTGCCCGGGTGTCCTTATTCTGGGCGGCCGCCCGAGCCTCCTCCTGCACAGAAGAGCTGGGCGCTAAATGGACAAGCTACTGCAGCTGCCCTACCCGGGACCCTCGACGGAGGCATCAGGCGCAGCAGGCACTGAGGCCGCCCAGGGAGCTGAGTGGGGTCCGTGGGGCGAGGCCTATTCCTGGCCTCGCCCCCCTCCTCCTTCATTCCACCGCTGGAGCTGTTTGCTTTATAGCAGTGGAGGTGGAAACTTTCGGTGTTAAGTCCAGGGCAT
>CM052539.1:171907652-171933949 GCA_028533065.1 Trachops cirrhosus | reverse complement strand
ACTAGGAGGCTCCCGCCAGCCTGGGCCGCAGGCGCCTCCGTGGGGCTGGAGGTGCAGGTGCTGGAGGGTGGCCTGGGGTTTCCACCTTTACAACCCGAGCGGGGAGGGGAGTCACGCTATATTTCTGGAACAGGGCGTGAGTTCATCGGGGAGGACACAACGTCTCCTTGTTATCAGCACGGAGGTAACATTCAGTAATAAAACTCGCTCAGACAGGATGTATGAAACGAACTAGGAACCAGAGCTGCTCTATCAATAAGCAATCACGCCAGGGAAACTTTCCAAGGCAAGCTTTAAACTAAGGCACGGTGCACAGGTGCAGTTGGTGTGACGTGCTCACACAGAAAGGAACCAGAGCAAAGACTGCTGGCCTTGAGGGACGGAAGTCGTGCTCACTCTGCACAAAGATTAATGCCCTTGGGACTCTTGAGTTGCCATATAAGAGAGGTCTCTCCCGTTATAACGTGTGCCAGGGAAATGAGGCATCTCTGATTTTAAAATAAAACACACTGGTCCTCCCGGGTCCTCAGCTGGTTAGAGCGTGTCAAGACAAGCCAAGGCTGTGAGTTCTATCCCTGGTCAGATGCTTCTCTCTCTCTCTCTCTCTCTCTCTCTCTCTCTCTCTCTCTCTCTCAAATTAAAACAAACCAACCAACCAACCCCTGGAAAAGTACACTTTTGGGAGGAATGACAGCATGCACAGCACCATGGCTGTTATTAATGTTTATGAGAACACAGTGTCTGTACTTTTGTTTCTGTTATGAATTTACCTAACATACTTATCCTGCAGGGCATTGTCATATGTCCCATTCATTTTCATGAGTAGTGTGTCCCCTCCCCTCCTCTCCTCCTTACCCTCATGAAAAGCATGTGAGAGAAGAGATACTTGGTCTACAAGTCTGATAAAATATTAGGAAGTCTATCCAACATTGCTCATTTCAAAACGAGCTCAGAATTGTACAAAGGGAACATAGGGAAACTACAGTTAGCCCAACTTTTATTTTTTATCCTGTGAACTAGAACACAGTACCACGCTACCATGTGTTCTCTCAAAAGTTTGAATAAAATGGCTGCAGACAGGCCTCTCAGGGTGGCAACCACAGCTTTCATTGCTATTTCTGGGGTCCATCCAATGCAAGTATAGAATTTTTTAAAAGCTAACATTTATTAGGCTCTATTTGCCAGGTACTTCAAACATGTCTTATTTATTGAGAATACTCTCAAACACAACTCAGATTCTACTCACTGCTTACTTTCACCCAAGAGCTGGAAGTGGCCAAGGGCATGGCCCAACCCCAGAGCACTGAAGAGTAGTACTTAGACTGAATGTGAGTGTAAGCAGAAGCACCTGTGCTTCATGCATTGTATTAGTGGACTCTTTCAGCCAACCAGTACCCACGGGGCATTAGTGGAATGTGGATTAGGAACATGTGTGAATGCCCAAAGTATATTTAACTCTGGAAACTTCACTTTGACTTAGACTTACTTTCTTCATAACTTTTCGGATAGCTTGCTGTTTTCAAAAAAGATTTGGTCAGCTACAAGTGACCACTTGCTTTGTTGTACTCACCCCAACACATTTTATTCCCACCAAGACGTAGGTTGAATTTCCTGTCCTAACACTGTTTTTATAAAAAACTGATAATAAACACTTAAAGTTTTAGACTCCTTCGTAAAGCTACTTTGTACATTTTGAAAACTAAAAAGGTGGTCTTGATGGGCTTGGGCCACAAAATACTACTTGCGGAATTATACTGTATATTTTTGAATACATCATGTGGTCAGTGTAAACTCGAGTACCTAATAAAGTGAAGGTCACGATGTTTAAAGAGCATTTCTGTCTAGGAGTTCAAATGTTTTGTCATCTGTGCAGGAATAACTTGTATACTGCATTCTTTTTAGCTCCAAGAATATGATTATTGAAGTAGATTTCCACTGACACAAGTCAGGCCTTTAAATGATAAACATCTATCAGATATTAAAAGTAAGTCAAGCACTACAGTGAAGCCTTTTATAATTATAAATGTATTCTCTTGTGGCCTGTTCACTACTGATAAGAACTTTACCTAAATATGTACTATGTGCCAAATATAGTTGAATATTTGTTACATGAATACATTTTATTTTTTATTGATACATATTAGTTCTAGATGTATAATATATTTGTATATATTTATATATATTATGGAATAATTACAACAGTAGGTCTAGTTAACATCCATCACCACACAATTACAAATGATTTTTTCCTGTAATGAGAGCTTTTAAGATATACTCTCTTAGACACTTTCAAATATACAGTGCAGTATTATTAACTATACTATTACTGTACTATACTATACTATTATTAACTATATTAACTATTGTTCTGTAGCTCACATCTCCAGGATTTATTTATTTTCATGAATATATTTAAAAACAAAAAGAATAATACTCTAATGGCACTGACTTAAAGCTCTTGTAATGAATTTGATGCTTAAAAATATGGTACTGATAGTTCTTTAAATTCTTAGCATCAGATACCTAGCCTTAATAAATGTTAATGAATTCAAAGACTGAAAATTGATAACTTCCTTATGCATTTAAAAAAACCACTTTTGTAGAATTTGCTAGTTTAATGACATTATTGTTTATTCCTGAGATTTCCGTAGGATTCCAATGAAGCATCTAAGACTCTAACTTACATCTGTTTCAGTAAATAATTAGAAGTGATTCCTTTCTACCTTGATAGACATGAAGTTCATGTTTAGTACTTACAATTTTCAGTAGCTATCAAGTTTACTGGAATCAAATTATAGCAGTTGTCCTCCCATTTTGTTATATCTCTATTAATAAAATATTTAATGCCATTAAATAAGGAGTTGTGAATTATCTTACATTTTCTTACAAACTACTGATAAATACCAAACATTATCGGCTCTAACAAATGGTGAAAAATTAATTACAGTAGCTCTGGTTTGAAAGGGTGTAGACCAACTAACACTCTTAAACAGTGCTTTTAGGGTCAAAAAGTAATACATTTATTATGTTCTAAAACTCTGAAATGTTCAAATCTACTGTAGTGGGTACCTGATCCCCTTCCGTGTTTTCAGGAATCCAGACCTCTTCACCCTCCCCTCTCCCTACCACCCAAGCACAGGTAAATCAGCCCCGCTCCAGGAATGAGCTCAGATTAAGTCAATTCTTCCAGCCCCTTGCCCTTTACTGGTGGTTTGAATGGAATGGGCCTATGACCCAATTCTGACTAAACCTGCTTCAAGAGAAGGTTGCTGGAAGCTTCTGAGAAAGTTCTAATTAGCACATATATTTAGGGTTCATCACAGTCTGGTTTATAATGTTTAAAAATTAGAAACAGCAAAATGTGAAATTGACTTACCAAACGGCAAGACTGCGTGGTTATTAGAAATGATGATATAAGTCCTTTGGTGATGAATGTCCTAAATAGAATTTTCTGTGAAAGAAAGCAACGTAAAAAATAACATTATAATTTTTACATGCACTCCAAATAGCATTCTAAATACCATATACATTTTTTAATTATTTCTGTCAGCATGTATTTTATTAGGATACCAGTGTACCTCACAGAATCAACAGAAATGCTGAATAACCAACCTTCATGAAAGTAGGAAACTGGACTGCTTTGAGAACTTCACATATGAATTCTGGAACTCTAAAAATCATAGACAGTCTCAGGCCTTTGAATCTATCACTTAAGGGAAGTTAGTCCTATGCTTTTTTACAGTTTCTGCACATGGCAGGTCAGTGGTGGCTGACAGTTCAATTTTGCCACCAAAAGGAAGAGAGGAAGTTTTGTTCCCAACCCACGGTTAGAAAAATGTCAGGAAATGACTGGCATATCTTGGGTTATACATCAACCCCTTGACCAAATTCCTGAAGCCAGAAGGAGTCAGGTACAGGCCTCCTGATCAATTGTAGGGACCAGGAATGCAAGGCTGCACATGATGACCTCCCTTTCTAATTACATATCTAGAAGCATAGGGGCAGAATCCAAAGAGGGGCAGTTCTGTCCCAGAAGAAAAGAATGCTACACAAACATTCCTACATACTTCAGAATCAGGGTTGGCTGGGAAAACATTTTACACTTAAACAGTGAATCTTGCTCTTTTTCCACATAAACTGAGAGGTGAACATGTGTATTTTGTAGTTTACAGTAGGCATCCTAACACAGGAGAAGCCCCCTCTTCAGTGATAGTGTGTTACTGTGCAATACATTGCGTGTGTGTTTGTGAGTGTGTGTAACCAGGCATCATAGGCCTATGGGTAATAATAATAGGGAAATAAGAGTATAGATCGACAAATCAAAGTTTAAATAAATAGAAAATAAGCTAATGTGGAATTTTGCGAGCTTTCAGTTGATTGGAATGGTTTTTGCATTAAACTGTCTTGGTGTTAATATTCTTGTTTTGTCCTCCAAACCTGATTTATCTACAAATCTACAAACATTTGAATTCCATAAATACCTGAGCAAACAACGCATTTTGCTCATGGGACCTTGTGAAGGAACTTGGATTCTGGCATCCTAATATATAACATCTGCAACCTTTCTTTCCCCGTTTTTTAATAACTTCTACAACACAAAGGTCTGCAGGCCATGTGGAAAGCCCTAAGTTTAGTCACTTTACAGAGACTCTGTTCCCAAAACTAAGGGACATTTTTTCTCAGGGGTCATTGACCCACAGGAGGAAAAGAATAATAAAGGGTCACAGAGGAGGTTAAGAGGGACTTCATTTGGTTATCACTGGATGACTTTTAAAGGTCACAGTAAAAAGTGAAACTTTGCTGATTTAAATTTTAAGAACAGGATAAAACAAAACTTTATTCAATATGTCCAATGATGGGAATAATTTTAAATTCTACTTCAGTTAGTACGGCCAATAAAGTAAGAAAAAGAAGTGGAAAAAGAAAAAGGACAAGGAAGGAAACCTAGACAGAGGGAGAGATGGACACCAATGGAGAACCAAGAAAAACATACACCAACATGTGGGAGAGGCTTATTGAATTACTTAAAAAAAAATAAACCCTATTTTGTAACACCCTGTCACAACTCTTCATCTGTGCTGTGGTTTTCGGGAATAACACTTTTCACTGCTACTCTTTAACAAAGGCTATTCTTCACAATTTACCAGCTCTCTTTATCGCTGACTGACATTCTTGGAGTGCTTACCACTATTCAAGGGAACTTTCTTTGATGATGAAAACATTTTAAATATATGTGATGTCACGTGGTAGCAACTTGTAATTACTGAGTGTTTGAAATGTGGCTAAGTGCAAAAAAGGAATGTAAGTTTTTATTGTACTTCATTGTAACTAAATTAAATAACCGCTTGGCTGGCGATCTTATTGGACAGTGCCAGTCTAAGGCACATTTATGGTGGGAGGAAAGTTGGTCTCAAGGCTAATGTAGAGATGAATGAAACAGATGAAATTAAACCACAGAATGAGTGAGCACCCCGTACTGGACCACTTCATTGGCTGTCCTTTGCCTTTCTTAATCCTTTGTTCAGCCCTCTAATTATGCTTTTCTTCCCCAGATGAAGAAAGGTGCTCTCTTTGAAGGGGTATAAAAAAAGTCACTGGTAGGCATTGGGGCAAAAATATCAGTCAGGTTAGTGTACAGGGTACATCTATTTTCAAAACTTTTAGTGCTTTGAGGAACAACGCTTTTAGAAGTGTTCAGTACTTCATGCTATCATTTTCATTAATAATAGCTATGTGGTGTGACTACTGTTTTAGCATGTTCTACGTCTTTGGATTCTCTAAATCTACATTTTAATTAATTTTCTTGGTATTTATTCAACCTTATTTCATTCACTACTAATGTCTTTCCCTGTTAGTGAGCAGTGAATATTTTGTTTCTTGGAAGAGCTGCATTTCGGATCTCATATAATCTTCAAAAAGGAGAGATCTGGATTGTGAATGAGTCACCTGCACATCATACCAAAGGCTGCCTCTGTCTGGGTTAGTCACTGAGCTTCACCCCATCCTGGTATGCAGTGCTTGTCACACAGTGGGCTATCAATAAATGCCTGCTTTATGAATGAAGGAAAGTCAGCCACGTGTATAGTTTTCCAAGAATAGTAAGTTGTGGACTAAGGGTCTGAAGATACCTTTTGAACTAAACCCTTCATCTTTACTCTTGAATGAAAATTTTACCAACGCCTTCCAAATTAACTCGCCTTTCCTGCAAACACTGAGATCAGCTTCTTCCCCTTGACACCCATGACCTCTACAGGCATCTCTCCTCTTTCCGCCCAACTATACTCACCGCCTGCGGCCGCGTTCTGCACACGGACCCTGGGGCAAGGGGCGCGGGGGTGAGAGGCAGTTGAACTTAGGCCTCCAACCCAGGCAGCGTCTCTCCGTGGCCAAGACCCCTCACACTACTGCCCCCCACCCACCGCTCCCGGTCTCGCCCCTCCCTGCCTCTCACTGCACTCTGCGTTAGATGAACCCTTTCCTTCGACCCGCCAGAGCTTTCCCACTTCCTGCCCATTGCGTGGGGCCCCTAGCGGGGCAGGTAGGGGGCTCGCTCTCGCGTCGGCGACAAGCGTGGGCCGTGACGCCATCGCGCCCTGACGTCAGACAGACGTGCAGCACTGTCTCCCAGGAGACTGGGAAAGCCGTTTCTCTCCCCACGGAGGCCAGGTCTAGGTGAGAGGCAACGAAGGGCTTCCGTGAGCCGCGGGATGACCGGGTCCCGGGACGCAGTTCCGGAGCGGAGGCGAGCTGGCGCCCGGGAGAGGGCCGGAAAGAGAGCCGCAGCGCTGGGGGGCGAGGCGAGGGGGCCCGCGCCTCGCCTCCGCCCCCTCCTGCGTCCGCTGGCCGCCCCGCGAGCCCGGGCGGCCCAGCACCCCTTCTGCCTCCGCAGCGCGCGGCTAGGCCTCACCGTAGCACTGTCCTCTTCTTCCTGCCACGGCAGGTCCCGAGGGAATGGGGTTAGAAAGGGACAGATTTCAAAACCCTTCCAGCAGTTTTGGCTGGCCTTGTAGTTGATTTATATTTGGAAAATCCCGCCGCTTCAGGAAAGTCTTAGGACATAACGCCCGCCTCACCTGACCCTGACCTGCTCTTTGTGGGTGATTCACACCAGGGGAGTAGTTCTTTTATGGAAGGGCCTGAAAACGGGGCGTGAGTTAATGGCCCAGCGTGACACTGGTGTGAGGAAGGGAATGGGAAGTGAACAATCAAGGGCATTTTTGTGTTTTTGACATCTGCCTTGTGACCCTGTTAGGGAGAGCTGGTTCAGAAATACCCACGGAGCTGCTGCCAGTTATCACCACACCTCTTGTCGAAGGGTAGTGTTCACGTGTGTAATGTGTGTAGTGTGAAAGAATAAGAGGGAATCATTTGATAAAACACGCAGAGTGATGTAAGGGTAAATTAAAATTATAAAAAAATTTCCCTGTTGCCAAAAGGGAAAGAGACCTTTCACCTCCCTTTCTTGAGAAACCTCTTATTTGTGAATTCCCCCACTATTTCTTTAATATGTATGCAAAGACCCAGAATGTTTTTCTTGAGGACCTGGGAGCCATTTCTTTAAAATGTAAATATCAAGGAAGATGGCTTTGGTTTCCATATCTCAATGGGAGTTTTAGTCTAGGTGGCGCCTAGTAACCACCTACTTTGTCACAGAGACTTGCATTCCTTAGAACAAACGCAATTAGCCAGCATTGATGGCTACTTCAATTACCAGGTGAATTTGAAAGGAACTATGAAAGAGTGTATGGAAAGCTGTACTGAGGATTGCCCTGTATCTGGAGAACATGTATGCAATGAACTGTATCTGCCTGACTGTATAAAACAGTGGATTGCTTTATGTCTTTGGAATCTCATTAGCAGGTTGATTGTGATGTGCCTTGCTGTCTAGTTAAATGCACATTCGGTAGTAACATTGCTATCTTTCTGCCATGGGGAGATTTTCTGGGTTGACAGGTATTTTACTTTTAATTTTTCATCAATAGTTACTGCCAGTTCTTCCGCCTTGGTAGAGTAAGACCACAAAGTTGGGATAGATTTACAGACCATGAAGGTTCTAAGTAAAAACGGTCCCACTGGTGCCTTGTTTATACTGTCATTAGGTCCATGCTCTCTAATAATTTTGTGGGTGGAATTTTAAAAGGAGATTTAGTTGGTAATTTAGGAGAAATTCTCCCAATAGAATTTAATTAAGCTGATGCCATCTTATGTTACTGTTGGTGAGTCCATTGTAAAATGGCAGGAATGAGAATAATGAGCCTTCTGTGAGTAATGAGCTCTTGCCACATCACAGTGACAGTCTGCCAAACATCAGATTATTATGTACTTGGCCATGTGGGCCTGTGTTAACTCTCAGTTAACTTTACCCCCATAGTTAGCTCCAGTTAACTTTACCAAACACACACACACATATTACAGTTATATGAGAAGACAGCTCGTTAATTATTTGCTGTAAACAGCAACTCATTAAAACAAGGGATTTTGTGCTAATGGGTTAGGGAGGGAATTCTCTATTCTACCAATGGTTGCATAATTTAAAAAAATACTGCTACTACAAGAATTGTTGTCACCTACAATTTCCTTGCTACCTTGGTGAGGCTGGGGTTGCAGTCTCTGATAGAGTACTCTGCCTCTCCTCTCTCTGTCAAAATCCCACCCTGATCAAAAGCAAACAGCCTCGGGAAGCCTTCACTAATATTCTACTCCGATATTTTTCTTTCCTCAACTCCTGGATATTTCATTGTCTACAACTTTTGGCCCTTAGGTCTTCTCCCCTACTATGGAATTGGGCCTAGATCATCTTGCTCTGCTGCCCTTCTTCTGTCCCTTACTCCTTGGGTTTTATAAACATCCCTCAGTGATGAAATTGGATTGTCTATTCTTTTTTAAAAATTTTATTTATTGATTTAAGAGAGTGAAAGAAAAAACCACATCGATTTGTAGTTCCATGTATTTATGCATTCATTGGTTAAGTCTCGCATGTGCTCTGACTGGGGATCGAATCCACAACCTGTGTATTGGGATGATTCTCTAACCAACCGAGCTGTGCGGCCAGGGTCTGGACTGCCCTGTGTTTTCACCATATTTGGGGAAGATTTAAAAAAAAGAAACCCAAAATCAAAGTGCTCCTCCATTTATCCTCCATTTTATGAAAGTAGTGATAGAGTTTTGTATTGCATTGTTTTATTATAAAATGAAAGTCTATTAACAGTAAAATATCTGCATAAAATTATAAAAATGTTCATTTATAGGTGAAATTGGCAATTGGCTTCTCATGCTTTGATGACTCCTCTTTTCGGGGCCTGCATATCATATTTAACCCGATATCTGAGTATTTCCTCTGTACACCATCATTTAAGCCAGCATTCTTAGAATGCAAGAAAATTGCTTTTCTTGCCTGCTGAACCAAAATGTCATATTTATGCATTTTTCTAGTAGCTTTTAAAAAAAAACTGAACTAAATGGTTCTGTTTAAAATTTTGTGATCCTTATTCTGTATCTGCAAAGCAAATAATTAGTAGTAAATCACCACTGAAATTACAAGTGGACTTTTAATTTCTAAAGAAAGAAAATATTTGCAGCTATTATCAGTAGTCTCTCTCTAGGTCTTTTCTGTTTTATTGGCTTAATAACTGAGAAAACCCCACTTGTACGTTTAACACTGAGTTGATGAAATAAACATCTGTTGAAACAGTTATCACTGCTCTTCTAAAAATACTCCCAAGAATTTATATCTTTTAATTTGAAAATTTTTCACATTATTTCAATTCTGATTATTGCCATCAATATTTTTAGATTATTTTGCTTCAGAGTTCCTTCAGGATATTTTGGGAAATTATGGATCGTCACATTCCTATGCATGCATTACCTGAAGAAATCCAAAAGGTATGATATTATATCATGTTATTTCAGCATAGCTTTGGTAACATTTTAACAGGTAGGTGATTCTAAAACCTGGGGGAGTGAATTCAGAGGTTTTGTATTTGTTTCTGTCAGGGCACCTGTAATGAATTGATGGAGTGGGGAAGGGAATAATCTGAACTGTGGAATTCGATTCGGTGCCAAGTGTTTGACTTGTAAAAGAAGACAGAGATACAATTCCAGCACAGTATTTGACCAGGTGTTTGTGGAGCCTTTGGGAAAAGAGGGCCCCAGGAATGTCTCAATACTATATTTAGATACTTTTCTAGAGGATTTACATGAAAAAAAAGTTTAAAAGAACCTGGAATAAATGGGTCTGTTTAAAATTTTAAGTGATCCTTATTCTGTATTTGCAAAACAAGCAATTAATAGTAAACCGCCGCAGAAATTAAAATTAGTTTGTAGCTTTTCATGATGCTACATTTTTAAATCAATCAATCTCTCTCTCTCTCTCTCTCTCCCTCTCAGGGTCTATTTCAGTTTCACCTTAACTCTTGCACCAGGCACTTTTAAAAGCCCTTTCATATATATAAATTCATTTAATCTGCTTAACAATTCTTCACAGTTCCATGCTAATCTCCTCCCTGTTAGTTCATATCTGTCCTCAGGCAAACACATTTTTCCCATGTTTAGTTTGGCAATGCATACATTGTTAACAGTATAATTTAAAAAAATATCTCTTTGAAACTGATCAACAAATTGAGAATTAAAACTTCAGACCTTAGCTATCATTAATCATTCAGGTTTTTCAGTCAACTCTTAACCACCAGTCTGTTACTTTTTAATTAAAGAAATTAAAGTCAGCTCTCAGATATGCTTTTATCCTTTGTTCATGTTACTTTGGGCTTCCTGTTAGCATTAACCATGCCATTGATTTAACTTGATACTTACTGTTACTGCATGTTCTTCAGATTTATGTAAACTGCGATCTAACAGGAACTGGAAGGGAAAGCCAATTACCAGAAAAGACCTTTTCAGGCACAGCATTTAATTAGCTTCACCTGTTAAGTTAGGTGTAAGCGTAAGCCCAGAGAGAGCTCAGCCATGTATGCAGTGCTTACCTGGGAAATGCTGCTTTTATCAATTTGTGGACACGGAATGTCTTTCCTTTTTCCCTCAACTGAATTCCTTCCATTACTACTACCCTGTGTGGTAGAGATCAAAAGAAACCAAACCAAACCATCTGCAAGAAACAATACCCATACTTCAGATTCCAAGCGTTTGTCAGGAAGAGGATATATGGTCACATGAAAAAAATAATTCCAAAAGACAGTGTCTAATTTCGATGTCATACAAGATTGTATCTTTTCTGAGAAAGGAGAAGGTAGGGAGAGGAATCCCCAGGTTCGGGGACGGTCAAGGGAGGAACTTTATGCAGGAGGTAGAACTAGGACTGGCCGTTAAAGGCCGAGTGTTTCTATAGACTCCCGGCAATAGGGCGTGCTCGGCCAAGGGAATAGAAGCTTACTGGTGAGAAAATGCTGGCCAGCTTAGAGAATGTTTAACAATGTAAATGTTTTGACTATATGAAAAAGTATGTATTTATTTTGACAAGGTTTTATGAGAGTTGTAGAATTTTTTTCTCATGTTTAAGGTACTTTATAAGCAAATTATTTAAAAATGCTAAAACCAAACATTTCGTAAATCTACAGTTATGTTCTCAAAGCAGGAATGGGAAGCAGCTGTCCATACATTGTAGGAAGTGGTGGCTCCAGGAGAAGTGCTGCTGCCTAAGGCCCTGGACAAATACTCTGATGGCGCCCTTTGTCCCGCTGAATGTTTAGAATATAAAGTACAGCTTTGCACTTTTTCAGCCCTAAGTTCGATCCATTTCTACAACAAATATTTATCCAGAGCCTATTATGTGCCAGACATTGTTCTGGGCACTTGATTGTAAAGCAACCAAAACGTGTACCTGCACCACACAGCCTATTAAAGCGCAGTCTAAAAATAAGGCAGTTACTTGTTTTCCACAACTTCTTACCTACGTTTGATTCATCTGGTTTGTCCATATGTATTTGTTAAATTGCTTAGTGATCAAGCAGTATATCTACCTAGTCAGCTTGCATACATCATTCTATACAGAATCATGTCAGACAGATACAGGGTGGGTAAAAGTAGGTTTACAGTTCGTATGGCAAATAAACACAATAATTAATAAATAATGCAAGAATAAACTGTTTTGCATACTCAGAACTATAAACCTACTTTTGCCCCACCCTGTATATAGCTTATAATGGTAATAGGAATACTTCAGATTAGAATTATTTAATAATACCTTATCATTAAAATGAAAAAAAAATTTTATAATGGCTTGGAAATTGTCGCCATTTCTTTATTGGGGAAAAAAGGACATGAGGTGGCTGGGTCAGTGTCTCTTTCCACCCCACCCCTGTTCTTCTGTTAACTGTTTTGTGTTAGTTTTTATGCTGATTATTTTTCTAGAGAAGTCCTTGTCTTTCCTTCCTTCCTTCCTTTATCTCTGTGTAGGCAAGGAAAGTTGGTGTAGAAATCAGAGAAGGTGAGGGGAGCCCCTCCTCCTTATTTCTATCCATACTTTTGCTATGTGATATGGAAATGGGATGGCTGATAACTTACATGAAAGGTATGTGATAAAAACATGAAAATGACTGTACTACATTGTGTTATTAATAACAAAATAGGTAGTAGTAGAAAAGTTGCAAGAAAAAGTAGAGGTGGTGGGGGGATTGCCACCAAATGAGTAAGTACGGGGAAAAATGCTGATGATACTAAGCAGTGATTAGAGAATGAATGCATTCCCTGACTGGTAGGTTAAGATTGTTAAATCAGCTACCCCTTGGTCTCATCTTTCAAGGGACTGTTAGGGAAGCAAGAAAAGGATAATTTTTTGACTTCCATTCCTAGGTCTTTCTGCTTTTTGTCACAGTTTCTGACTGAGCATAAAATACATCTCAGACTTCCATCTCCCAAAGTGGCACAAAATGTAAAACAGGTCCATGGGTCAGACAACAAGACCACACTCATCCCTTTGTCTGCTGCTAGACTCTACAATTTACTTCCATGCATACTTAGAATGTATTTTAAAATCTGTTCTCTTTCTAGATTGAGCTGACTCATGCCTGTCCCTCATCTCTGACAACCAGCAGCTTTGCTAGGATTTTCATCCAGCATTCTGAAAGCAGAATACACTTGTAATGATAGTACAGTTCTGTGTTTGGGATTTTATTGCCACAATTTAAAGTTAAAACACAGATCAGCAAAGTAATAATTCTTTATTTCTTTCCCTCTGGAATGTCAACCCATTTTAGAGACATGTGGGCTCCCTCTTTTAAGAAAAAAAAGCAATGAACAACTTTTCTTTTGTTGTTCCTGCTTGGGGACATACACAGAAATCAGAACAACTGCAACAAATTAATGAAAGAAATCTGCTATTTTGCAAAAGCAAAGCTGATCTCTCTTTTAAATGTTGACAAAATGAGCACTTGTAATAGAATTTTAGCTTCAGGAAAGATATTTATTACCAGAGAACATGAAGTAAAATAAAGAGATCAGAGTTGTTTATTTTATAAAACACAAGTGGTGGTGCAAGGACTGGAGAGCACACTGTTCTTTCTGGGGTAACAATCCCTTTCTCTAGCAGTAACAGCTCATTTTGTCCTGTTTCAGTACAGTAATTTTAGTACTTTGAAACTTTGAAATTTATTCAGAATAACAGTTTTATATTTCTAAGCACAGATTGTCATTGCCAGAAAAAATAAACTTAATTTTCCAGGTCATTTTGGGCCACTGTGGCTAGGGTCAGATTTTGTGTTGAGTTAAAGTAGAGAAAAAAGAATGAGAAAAGGTTCATAGAAATGTTAATATTATTATCCTGGAAAAGTAATGGTATGTGTATTTGTGTGTGTGTGTGTGTGGGGGGGGTTTGTTGTGTTTTTAAGTAATTGCAATTTTAAAACCTAGTGACAAGAAGTAGTAAACTGTGCAATTCTTGGAGAGACTAATCACTTAATATTGCAATCTAAGATAGTTTGTTAGGAAAAACAGTTTTTTAAAAAAAAAAATGTTACTATGAATCTTGAAAAAAACTGCATTTGTGAATTTTTAGTTCAAAATACTTTTTCTGGCTGGCCATAGAGGGTCATAGAGTTCACTAAGGTGGGGTTTCCCAGCGGGAAAGTAAGTATTAGAGGAAATATACTTTGGAAGCAAACGTAGATAAACATAGGTATGTCATATGTAATTTATGCATGAAGCCAACATTTCTTGAAGTTGCTCAATAAAATTTGTTTATGGATTAATTTTTGGTATTTTAGTCCCAGATTGATTTATTTTTTAAAAATTATTTTCTTATTAAACTACTTATTTTGAGATTATAGATTCATATGCTCTTACCCCAACTGCTCCCAATGGTAACATAAGACAAAACTAAACTACAGTATCACAGCCAGGATATCAATATTGATACAGTCAAGACATAAAACAGTTCTTTTACAACAAGGATCCCTCCTGTAGACCTTCTACAGCCACACTCACCTCGACCTCCCCCTTCATACACCTCCACCTCTCCCCAAACCTAATCCATGACCCCTGGCAACCACTGACCTGATCTCCAATAATTTTGTCATTTCAAGAGTGTATAAATGAAATCATGCAATAGGTAACCTTTTGGGATTGGTTTTATCACTCAGTGTAATTCTCTAGAGCTTTATTCAGGTTGTTGCATGCATCAATCTTGTTTATTTCTTTTTATTGCTGAGTAGTATTAAATGATATGAATGTACTGTGGTTTGTTTAACCTGTTGAAGAACAGCTGGCTTTTTTCCAGTTTTTTGGCTATTACTTATAAAACTACTATAAATATTCACATATAAGTTTTTATGAGAACATATGTTTTCATTTTCCTGGGATAAATGCCCAAGAGTACAATTGCTAGGCTGTACGGTAGTTGCATGTTTAGTTCTTTAAGAGACTGCCAAACTTTTCCAGAGGCTGTCCCATTTACGTTTTCACCAGCAGCGTGTGAGTGATCCAGTTTCTCTGCATCTTAACCAGCATTTGATGTTGTCATTAGTTTTTCTTTTAGCCTTTCTGATTGTGGTTTTAATTTGCATTTTCCTAATGACTAATTGTAGGAGACCATTCTGCGTGGTGTGGGCCCAGCTCCCACTTGGAGATGCATAGGACCCACACCCACGGATAGGTTCTCCCATGGGGAATCAGGCCTGCAATGTACCTAGGCCGCTTCGAGACTTGCTTTTGCTAAAACTTCCTCACCCTGAATTGAGACAGCAAGTGCTTACTGTAACTTCCTAAAATCCATGCTAAAACTCCCCAGTATGGAGTGTAACTGGTTCAACTACTTTTCCCTTTTCATTTGCAAATATGCTTCTTCTGTGACGTGATTATCGGCATCAGCTCCTTTGTTTTCTGTAAAAGGTAACCACCTAAAGCAATCTGTGCATAGTAAATGAGGACCATCACGTAATGTGCCGAGAAACCCGATAAAGGCCTGTCACAAGCTGGGGTCTGCATCATATGGTGCCTGAACAGTGGGGTCCGCCACATTGTGGATGCGGGAGCAACATTCACACAGACTAGTGAGTCCTGTGGAGGAAAAGGGTGAGCATGGCTTCTCTCTCAAGGGGAGAAAAAGCTGCGGCCTCTGCCATGACCGGCCTTTATTGGGTTTCTTCGCACATTACATGATGGTCCTCATTTACTATGCACAGATTGCTTTAGGTGGTTACCTTTTATAGAAAACAAAGGAGCTGATGCCGATAATCACGTCACAGATGAAGCATATTTGCAAATGAAAAGGGAAAAGTAGTTGAACCTGTTATACTCCATACTGGGGAGTTTTAGCATGGATTTTAGGAAGTTACAGTAAGCACTTGCTGTCTCAATTCAGGGTGAGGGAATTTTAGCAAAAGCAAGTCTTGAAGCGGCCTAGGTACATTGCAGGCCTGATTCCCCACGGGAGAACCTATCCGTGGGTGTGGGTCCTGTGCATCTCCAAGTGGGAGCTGGGCCCACACCACGCAGAATGGTCTCCTACAACTAATGATAAAAATATACTTTTCATGTGCTTATTTGGCATCTGTATATCCTCTTAGGTGAAATGTTTCTTCAGGTCTTGTGACTATTTTCTAATTAGAATTTTTATTGTTGAGTTTGAGAGTTCTTTATATAATCTAGATACTAATCCTTTGTTAGATATGTGGTTTGCCAATATTTTTTCTGGTCTGTAGTTTATGCTTTCATTCTTTCCACTGGGTTTTTGTAGAGAAAAAGTGTTAAATTTTGATGAAATTCAGGTCGTCAGTTTTTCCATTTATGGTTCATGCTTTTGGTGTCAAGTATAAAAACTCTACCTAGTTTAGTTCCTGAAGATTTTATCCTAGATATATTATCTTCTAAAATCATATTTTTATGTTTTACACTTAAGTTCATGGTTCATTTTCAGTTAATTTTTGTATAGGGTTTAGGTTGAGGTTTAGGTTGAGGTTCTTTTTTAAAAAACTTATGGATATTCAACTGTTCCAGCATCGTTTGTTGAAAAGGCTTTCATTTCTTCATTAAATTGCTTTGGCGCCTTTGCCAAACAGTCAGTTTGGCATGTTTGTGTGGATTGATTTCTGGGTTCTCCGGTCTATTCTGCGGTTCTGCGTCTGTCCTTCTGCCAGCCCACGCGGTCTTGATTACTGTCGTGTTGCAGTACGTTGTGAAATCAAGTAAAATGATTTCTCCCACTTTGTTCTTATTTTTCAAGGTGATTTTAGTTTTTGTAGTTTCTTTGCCTTTCCATATAAATTTGAGAATAATCCTTTCTATATATCTGGAAAAAACATCTGTCTGGAATTTTGATAAGACTTACATTAAATCTATATATAAATTTGGAGAGAATTGATATGTTTAGTATTTTGAGTTTTCCAACCTATAAATAAATGCAGTATGTCTCTTCATTTATTTAGGATTTTGATTTCTTATATCCTTGTTTTGTAGTTTTCTGCATACAAGTCATGTACAGGTTTTGTTGGACTTATACCTAAGTATTTCATTTTTTGAGCAATTGTAATTGGTATTATAATTTTAATTTCATTGTGTTTGCTGGCAGTGTATAGAAATGCAATTGTTTTTTGTATGTTTATTTTGAATCATCAACCTTGCTGAACTTATTAGTTCTAGAAGTTTTACTGTGGATTCCTTGGGATTTTTCTATGTAGACATCATGTCATCTCAAATAGTGACAGTTTTGTATTTTCCTTCCTAGTAATGTATGCTCTTTATTTCTTCTTCTTGCCTTATTGCTCTGGCTAGAATTTCCAGCATTGTGTTACGTAAGAGCAGAGAGAATGAATATCCTTCCCCTGATTCTTAGGGGAAAAAATCTCTCACTCTTTCACCATTAACTATAATAAAGGTGTGGGGTTTTTTTGTAGATGCTTCTTTACCAAATTGATTTTTAAATTGGTGATACAGCAAGTTAACTCACTGATGAGGAAGGGTCCTGATGGCCTTATGAAATGGTAGGGTGGTCTGTGTGGCTCAAAAGTTCTATTGTTTTGTCTCAAAATGTTTCTCCCAGTCTCAGTGAAATTATCTAGCTAACACTCATTCTTTTTGAATGAAGTCATCTTTTTAATGCAGATCCTCTTGGAAGTGTTAGCAGTTTATACTGCTGTTATTCTTACTTTTGTGGAAGAGCGCATCTGTTTCTTTTCTCCTTAACCAAGCATAGTAAGTATGGGACAGGTGGGGCAAGAAAGGAGGAACAATTTTTGGAGCAGAGAATGCCTCAGTGGGGCAGCAGGGGGTGCCTAATAGAAAGGGCTACTGTTTCTGTCTGAAGCATAGACAGGAACTTTGAAAAGACTCAAAGCTTAATTTAAGATTTTTAAAAAATTTACATCATTTTTATATTAAGTAACTATAATTTAAGAAGTATAAATGCTGCAGTTGATAAGTTTATTTTATAATTTACTTTTAAATGGTTCTGCATTTGTTTAATATACTGCATTTGTTAATGCCTCCTCCAAAGTACATCTTCCAGAAAGCAAAGACATCCTGCTAATAATAGTCATTTTGTCAAGAATGACAGCATGTCATTATTTTACTTACAAAACAAGGAGTCGATATAACACCAAGTTTTAAGAATGAAGCATAAATTATATTTCACAAAAAACCCAGATAACTTTTAGTTACCTCATTTGGGAACATAATTACAGTATTTCATATCTTTTCAAGTTTCACAGAAATGTCCTAAGTAATTAGCCTGTATAAACACTAAGAATTTGAAAGTGTTATTATATTTTTGTTGCAATTTTACTTACAGAAAGTTATTTACAATTTAATAGCACTGAAATGTTTGTTCAGTATACTTATTTATTGTAAATTACCCAGTGATTCAGGTTGTACTAGCTGAAGTCTGCAGACTACTTATATGGATGGACTTATTATTTTATAATTAGATTGTCTTGTTTCCTAGATCATAATGGTACCATGTTTTGTCTTTCTTTGCTGAACTTCCAGAAGACCTGTTCTATAAAATGTTTTACTTCACTTATTTTAGCTCCCTCCCCCATAATTGCTAGGGTGGAATAACATTCTAATAGCTTTCACAACTGTGAAGTTTATGCTATTTTTGTTTTGTATATCAGGCTACAAAGAAAACTCACCCAGCAAGAGTTTTCTTTAGACTAAGGATAGTGTGCCCTGCCAGAAGCAGGGCAAGAACTATGATTAATAGGCAAAAGGTTAAGGATGAAAGTGCCTTGGAGTAAGCAATATAATTTTCAAGTTGATGAGAAGGAACCAAAACTAATGATGGGTAAAGGGATGGTAAGAAAATACCCATCTGCTCTGAATTAGTTTAGGTCTCTTGACATGGATGAATGATATTCCTGGGGACTGACAGTACTTTTGAATGGGACTGCAGGACACATACAAATGCCATTCCATGTATAAAAATGACCATAAACTCAATTTCAATCCCAGGCAAGATTCCAAAATGTATTACAAAGGGTGATTTGTGAGGATATATTAAGAAAACCAATAAAATTGGGCCAATTTTGTGTTGATTGAGAACCAGCAGGAAGGTCTCCCTTGCTGTGCCATTTTGTGTAGAGTTACTAGATCCAGGAATGATTGTAGGCATTGAATATATGGATCTCATGAAGCATTTGACAAATTTTGTCATAATATTCCTGAAGACAATATGAAATAATATAGGCTGGTTACAAAGATAACTGGGTAGTTTAATAACAAATGGAAGAATTATACCTGAAGTGTGCTAAGTAATGGATCAGCATCAGCCAAGGAGATGTAACATGCTGTGTGGAATTCTATCCTCAACTTTGTTGTATTCAACATTTTTTATCCATGAATTCTAGAGTTACTAGATCCAGGAACTGTAGTATGCATACAATACATAGACTTTATGAAGGCATTTGACAAATTTTGTTCAGAATATTCCTGAAGACAATATGTACGTATACAGGTTGGTTACAAAGATCATTGCGTAGTTAGCCCTAAAGGTTTCCTGAATGCCTGGGCCTTCAACACTTACATGCCTAGTTGGGTCATTCCCAGGTTAGGGCTTGATTCTCCTGGGTGCCATGTCCAGTCCTTTTCCACAAGTCAGCCGTGTGTAGGGTGGATGGGTGGAGGGGGTTTTAGTCACCCTACCCTGCACAAGCGTATGACTATGAAAGACTATGAAAGGTAGATCTCTACAAAAGGTGGAAAGGTGCCTGCTTTGGCAGCACATTTACTAAAATTGGGATGACACAGAGAAGATTAGCATGGCCCCTGCACAAGGATGACATGCAGATTTGTAAAGCATTCCTTATTTTTAGTCCTAGCCACAACAATCAGACAAGAAGAAAAAAATAAAAGACACTGAAATTGGAAAGGAAAAAGTAAAACCGTCATTATTTGCAGATGACGTGATACATAGAAAACCCCAAAGATTCCACTAAGAAACTATTAGAACTGATAAACAAATTCAGCAAAGTAGCAGGATACAAAATTAATATCCAGAAATCAGTTGCATTTTTATATGCCAATAATGAACTAAGACAAAGGGAAATTAAGTAAAGAATCCTATTCACAATTGGCTCAAAAGGAATACTATATCTAGGAATAAACCTAACCAAGGATATAAAGACCTATACTGAGAAAATTATAAAACACTGAAGAAAGAAACAGAAAAAGATACAAATAAGTAGAAGCACATACTGTATTCTTGGATAGGAAAAATTAACATCATTTTTGGACATCATTATGGACATCATATGTCCATACTACCCAAAGCAATCTATAGATTCAATGCAATTTCCAAGATTCCAGTGATGTATTTCACAGAACTAGAGCAAATATTTCAAAAATTTATATGGAACCACCAAACGTCCTGCATAGCAAGAGAAATCCTGAGAAAAAAGAACAGAGTTGGAGTAAGCAATATATCAAACTACACTACAAGGCCATGATAATCAAAACGGCCTGGTACTGGTGTAAAAACAGACAGATCAATGGAACAGAATAGAGAGCTCAGAAATAAACCCATACCTATATGGTCAATTAATATTCCACAGAGAAAGTAAGAACATAAAATGGGCTAAGGATAGTTTATTCAACAAATGGTGTGGGGAAGATTGGACAGATACTTGCAAAAAATTGAGATTAGACTACCTTCTTACACCACACACAAGAATAAATTCAAAATGAATCAAAGACTTAAATGTTAGACCTAAAATCATAAAAACTGTAGAAAGAAACATAGCCCACCAAAGTCTTGGACATTGCTCATAGCAATATTTTATCTCCCTGTGCAAGGAAAACAAAAGAAAAAAATAAATGAATGGGACTATATCAAGGTTTTTAAACAGCAAAGGAAACCATCAACAAAATAAAAAGACAATCCACATAATGGGAGAATATATTCACTGATACATCTGACAAGGGGTTAATATCCAAAATTTACAAAAAACTTACAAAACTCACCACCAAAAAAACAAACCCAAGTAAAAAATGGGCAAAGGACCTGAATAGACACTTCTCCAAAGAGGACATACAGGTGGCCAGTAGACATATGAAAAGATGCTCAATATCACAAATCATCAGAGAAATGCAAATTAAAACCACAATGACATAACATCTTACACATGTCAGAATGGCTACCATCAATAAATCAACAAGTGCTGGTGAGGATGTGGAGAAAGGGAAATACTTCTGCACTGTTGTTGGGAATGCAGACTGGTGCAGCACTGTGGAAAGCAGTATGGAGATAACTTAAATAATTAAAAATGGATTTGTGCTTTGAGCCAGTGATCCCACTTCTAGTAATTTATCCAAAGGAACCCAAAACACTATTTTGAAAGAACATAAGCACCCCTATGTTCATTGAAGCATTGTTTACAATTGTCAAGATATGGAAGCAGCCCAGGTGTCCATTGGTAGATGAGTGGATAAAACAACTATGGGACATTTACACAATGGGATACTACTTGGCCATAAAAAAGAAAATTTTACCCTTTGCGGATGGATGGACCTGAAGAACATTATGCTAAGTGAAACAAGCCAGTCAGAGAGAGACAAATACCATATGGTTTCACTCATATGTGGAATCTAATAAACAAACTGAACTAACAAGGAAAATGGGGGCAGACTCATCGATAGAGAGCAGGATGACAACTAAGGGAGGGGGCAGTTAGGGGGTGGAGGGACTGAGCAAAAAGGAAAAAGGACTCATGGACATGGACAACAGTGTGGTGATTACTGGAGGGAGGGGTTATAAGGGGACTAAAGGGTAATGGAAAAATACAATACAGATTAAATAAAAAAATTAAAAAGGTGGAAAGGAATGGATTGGTATATTCAGTATAATAAGACAGGGTTTTGCACCTATTTTTAAATAGGGGTTTATTTAACAGAGACATAATATGTAATAGCAACATAATTTCTAGAAATATGAGATTTTTCTGTTTGCATTAGAAGATAGTACTAATGATACTAAATACCAATGAGATACTAGAATGAGGGAAGTTTGAGTACTCTCTTACTCTGTTTTAGTAAGACGAGACACACTGAGGTGCTCAATTCTGGGCACCAACCATACTTTGAAATACATGTAGAACCTAGAAACAAGTTCAGAGAAAATTATCTAGAATGGGGAAGAAATTCAAAGCTATGTCGTGTCAGAAACAGCAGAAGGAGTTGCAAGTGTTGACCTGGAGACGAGAAGATATGGTTACTAGGAGGTCTAGGATCAGTGGGTGTTCCAGGCAGGCAGATTTGGGGTCAGTGTGGGAAAAAAGTTCCCTTACAAAACCAGGCATCAGAAGATGTCACAGATTGTTTTACAAAGTAGTTTTCCATCATTTGGGGTGTTCAAATGGAGTCTGGATAAGAACTTACCTAGGTTGGAGTAGGCGTAATGAACCTATCAAGAGCTTGAGCCGGGGTTACCTTTATGATTTCTTTCAAAATTCTTGTTTTGTAAATCTAGTTTTGGTATCAGTGGCAGTTAGGTGATTGATGTAGTCATTAATTAGTTTCCCACAGCATTATATTTTGGTTCTGCGTTTGAAATTTTTTAAAGTTAAATTTATTGGGGTGACATTGGTTAATAAGATTATATGAGTTTCAAGTGTGAAATTCTATGGTACATCATCTGTATATTGCATTGTTTGCCCACCATCCAAAGTCAAATCATCTTCATCACCATATGCGGGGGTCTGGCACAAATAATGCCCCTGTTTTTTATTACAAAGTCTTTCATTACAGAATCATAACCATGTAATTCTGTAACATAACAATATCACATTCAAGCATACCATATGACATTTTAGGTGAAATGTTCAAATTAAAACTATAAATTGTACTCTACCAACCACACTGAAGCAGGCCTTACTTCTACCAGACCCTGTATCTGACCCCCCTTAACCGTTGTTACTCCCCCAGCTCCCTTCCCTCTGGTAACTACCATACTGTTGTCTGTGTCTAGGAGTTTTTGTTTGTTTTTCTTGTTGTCCATTTGTTGCTTTCAATTTTATATCCCACATAGAGTGAAATCATATGGTTTTTAACTTTTTCTGACTTTGCTTAGCATGATATTCCAAAGATCCATGTATGTTCCTGCAAATGGCAGTATTTCATCCTTTCTTTTTTTAATTGTTATTCTATTACAATGTCCCTATTTTATCCCCTTTGCCCTACTCTTCCCAGCCCACACCCCACTCCCACAGTCCATCCCCATCCCATTGTCCATGTCCATAGGTCATTCATACATGTTCTTTGACTAGTCCCTTCCCCTTCTTTCCACCATTCTCCCCCTCCCTACTTCCCTCTGTTTGCTGTTAGTCTATTCCATCTTTCCATGCCTCTGGTTCTATTAGCTGAGTAGTATTCCATTGTATATAGAGGGTTGGCCAAAAAGTCTGTTTAGTTTTTTCTGTAAAATAAAAGACACATTTTTCATTTTCACCAATAACTTTATTGGTTTGGATATTTTGAGGATGTTGGCTCTGTCCCCTGTGGTATAGTGTTAATTGTTCTCAATTAATGTCTCAATTTGATCACTGTCCACTTCAACTGGTCTGCCTGGCCACGGAGCGTTGTCCTGCACAAAACTTTGTGAACTGCTTTTGACATGCTCAGTCACAGCACCTTCTCTGTACACTGCACAGATCTTTTCTTGCATTTCAGTTGTGTTTTTACCGTTCTTGAAATAATAAAGCATAATATGCCAAAAATGTTGTATATTTTCATCCATTCATATTAAAATGGCCATTCAAAAATTCACCAATTTTGATGGGGTTTTTTTTTAGTGCATGCTGATGTGACAGCTGTTATAATACAAACTGACAAAATTGTTTCAAATGAAGTGTTTCCAAATTTTTCTGGTAGATACCCAAAAGAGGGGTTGCTGGGTCATATGGTAACTATATTCTTAATTTTTTGAGAAGTCTCCATACTGTTGTGGATAGTGGTTCTACCTCTTTGCTTCCCCACCAGCAGTGAATGAGGGTTCCTTGTGCTGCACAAGCTCTCCAATACTTGTTATTACTTGTCTTGTGGACAATAGCCATTCTAACATTTGAAATTTTTATTATTGAAGTTTAAGTGTGCAAACTGTATAAAAATTTATTCTTAGTTGATTTTAACCACTCTTGTGTAATAGCATTGATAGGCAGTGTGGTGGTCGCACTCTTAGTTACAGGAGCCATTTTTGCAGGCTTAAGGGAGGTTAAATTAAGAGTAAGTGCTTCTCTAATAAACCACGTGTTGTTTTTATTTTAGTGCCCTGCAGCAAATATTTAATGAAGCTGCCTCTTTTCCTTTGTGAACAGTAAGTCAAGTAGAGGCTACTTGAGGAGTATTTGTGTACCTGACACAGAAAAAATAATTACCTCTCTCTTGACTTTGCTAAAATTCTATTTTTTACTGCCACAGTGTTGTCCAAAGATAGGTGAACATTATTTCTGAAGAAAGTAAGAGAATTTAGCTGACATACACATTGTAGATAAATATGATACAAATGGTTACAGGCATGGGCGTTAGTTTTAAATAGACCTGGGTTTAATCCTAACTTTACCTACCAGCTGGTTATTTAACTTCAATAGTTTCCTTTTCCTTATCTATAAAATGAGTATAACCATAACTACCTGAGGGGAAAAGAACTAATTTAGGAAGAAGAGATTAGGTTCAAAGGGTTTCTGCTATTTGTGGTTTTATGATAGAATGTTAAATTCTGTAAAAATCATAGAATGTTAAAACTGAACAGAAATTAGAGTTCATTTGGCTCAATGTCCTGATTTTATAAATGAGGAAAGTAAGGTCTGAAAATGCCTTGAGGTGTCTGCAGGATCACAGTGCAGTTGAGTGAGAAGCCAGTGCTTTCTTCCCACTTCATGGAAAACTCATCTTAAAACAAAAATTGTAAAGATGTTTTCATCATTTTTAGTTTGATTTTATGGAAAGTATTTCAAGAGTAAATCTTTCATAGAGATACCATGTAGAAATAATTACTCTGAAAATTCCTTTTCTAATTCCAAGATTTTGTGTCAGAGTCCAGATCATGCCAATTTAAACAATTTGATGCAGATGTAAGCAATGTCATAATTATTACTCCATGACGTAGTACGGTATACTTACTTCATTTGACCAGCATCGTTGCAGTAACATCTTGAAATTAGCATCTTCAGTTGAACTTCATTTTTCAGAATTTAAAAAAATCATCTCAGTAAATGTATGTTCTATTTTCTAGATGTCCCCTGAAGAAAAGGTTTGTAAGTACTGTGGAGTCAGCTATCTAATTCTCCATGAGTTTAAAGCCATGGAAGAAAAAGTGAAAGCGATGGAGAAAGAGATGAAATATTATCAAGGAAGTATAGAACGTGAAAAGAGACTTCAAGAAAATCTACATGCTCTTAGCCAAGATTTTGAACAGTACAAAACTGACAGTGACTCCAAAACAGAAAGGTTAGAGTGTGTTATTCTTTTCTGTTATTTATTTAGTTTGAAGGATAAGTACAGAAAATAAATAGACTTTCAGTGCCTTTCTAGAATCTCTCTGTATCAGGTATAATTTATACTTGAATACATTTGAGTTTAATTTATCAATAATTACTAAGTATAATTATTAATGATAGTTTGAACATTCTTTGAGACATATATTTACTCTCTGAATAATTTCTAAGAGAAATAATTCTAAGAGAAATAATTTCTCTTAGAAACCAATTAGTTCAGTAACTTGAAGTTGAAATAGCTTAAGTTTTATTTTTCCCCAGATATCTTAATTTTATCATTAGGAAGATTTGTCTATCAAAAATCAGGTGAACTTCGGTAGTTTTTGATGCCTAACATTTGTTTTAAATGGAATATTTAGATTTATAAGGTAAGGTTTTCTTATCTTATATCTTATAAATCTATTCTAAATCTTATAAATCTAACATTAGATTTATTTATGAGATTTTTTAATATCTTATAAATCTAATCTAAATCTATAAATCTAAGATTTAGATTTAAATCTAAATATTAAGTTGAATATTTAGATTTATAAGATAAGGTTTTCTGTTTGGAAAGGATGCCTAAACATTTAAATTGTCACATGATTCTAAGTCACTGAAATTGGAATAAAGTTAAATAATGAGTTTGTAATGCTAGCAAATCTAACCAACAGTTTAGTCTCCTTAAAGACAGGGCACTGAAATGGAGGACGGGATGTCAGAGACCAGAGGGGAGAGGGGAGGGAATTTCAGGGGAGAAGGGAAGGGTTTACAGGAACAAATATAGAGGACACATGGACAAAACTACGGGGCTTGGAAATGGAAGGGAGGTGGGGAGGGATGGGTGGGTGGGCTGGAATGGGAATAAAAGATAGAAACTGTACTGAATAA
>CM052539.1:171858638-171907152 GCA_028533065.1 Trachops cirrhosus | reverse complement strand
AGACCAGAGGGGAGAGGGGAGGGAATTTCAGGGGAGAAGGGAAGGGTTTACAGGAACAAATATAGAGGACACATGGACAAAACTACGGGGCTTGGAAATGGAAGGGAGGTGGGGAGGGATGGGTGGGTGGGCTGGAATGGGAATAAAAGATAGAAACTGTACTGAATAATCTAAAATAAAAAATTAAAAAAAAAAAAGACACGTCAATGAGCTTATACAAACACTTCTACGGAGGGTTTTTTTGCTGTTTTATCGCCTTACCTATGAGTGAATATTTCCCCATTTAAAATACCAACAGTTGATGTTAGTAAAGTTTGAATTAATGAGTGCAATGAATATCACCGTGTCCTTACAAAAACAGAAATTTTCTTAAATCTCTTACTATTAAGTACTTCTACTAAATTTTATTACAAATTTTAATAATTACATTAAATGTCAATTGAGTCTAACATTTCTTAGTTCTTTACCAAGAAAATTTTGTTATAGTTTTTAAAATTTCAAATCTAAATAATAAAGTATTCACACCATTTGAGTGGAAAAAGAAAAAATTTGAGTATTCAGTTTAAAGTTTTAAATTTGGAGGGTTTTTGCCTGTCAGAGATTCTTTTTGTTTGGTATTATTTGCACTTTACTTTCTTTAAGAATATATTATATTATGTAAGTACATAATCACATGAAATAAACAAGTATATAGAAGAAAAGGCAAGAAAGTCTCTTTTTATCCTGTAGGTTGTTTTCTTCATACTGGAGATAAAACCACTTTTAATGGTTTGGTGTATATTCTTTATTGTGTTTTTACCTTTATTATAGATATATTTCTTTAATATATGTAATATATATAAGCATATAGTTTTTAAAATGTTTATCGTTCAATAGACTAGTTTTTAACACATCACCAATATATTAAATTTATCATTTTGTGACTTTTGCCACTTAACTGTATATTTTGGAAACTGTTCCACGTTATTGCATATAAATTTACCTTGTTCTTAACTGCTGCAACGTTTTCCTTACAAAGGCTACTCCAAAATTACTTAACCATTTCTCTTTTCAACATTTAGATGATTTTCAATATTTATTATTATATGTAGTTTTTCAATTTATATTTGTGTATACATGTTTTCCGTAGGATAAATTTCTGGAAGTTAAATTGCTGAAGAGAGCAAACACCAATTTAAAATTTTGATGGACGTTATACCATATTATCCTTTGAGAAAATAATGTTACCTTTTTTTGGCCAATAGTTTATAAAGTGGTTGTTTTCTTATATCTTGTTAATATTGGTATCTTCTTAATTTTTTTTCAAATTTTCACTTTTTTCTTAAGTGGAAAAAATTACTTCATTATTACTTAATTTGTGTTTTGTTGCTAATGAAATTGAACATTTTTCATGTTCACTAGACATTTACATTTCTACCTCTATTAATTACCTGTTCATATATGTTGTTCAAATTTCTATTGGGTTATTTATTTTTGTTTACTTATGTGAGTTTTTAATATAGTATGAACACTATTATTTGTTTATATATGTTGCTAATATTTTCTCAGGGTTACTTACCTTTTAATTTTTTTCTGTATTGATTTTTAATATCCTTTGCCAAATTCTGGTCAGAGTTCTATATCAAGTTGGGTTTTTTTGGGGGGGTACAAACAACAGAAACTTACTCTGGCTAACACTAACCTAGTGTTAGATTCAGGCAAGTTGAAGAAAACAACATGTAGAGTGGAGCAAATGTAGATTTATAGTTGTTCATATGGAAAATATTGTAATAAGCAATCATACAAGGATAAACTTTATTTTGCATACTCACAACTGTAAACCTTCATTTGCCCTGCCCTGTGCATTTGAGTTTCCTCCATGTCTTTTCATAGCTTGATGGCTCATTTCTTTTTAACGTTGAATAATACTCTATTGTCTGAATGTACCACAGTTTATTCACTCACCTACTGAACCACATCTTGGTTGCTTCTAAGTTTTGGCCATTGTGAATAAAGCTGTTAAAAATATTCATGTGCAACTATTTGTGTAGATAATGCATTTTCAACTCCTTTGGATAAATCCTAAAGGATATGATTACTGGATTACATGGCATGTATAGTTTTTAAGAAATCACCAAACTGTTGTCTATTGATTTCTTGTTTCAATTTCATTGATTTCTGCTCTAATCCTTATTATTTCTTTTCCTCTGCTTGCTTTGATATAATTTGCTCTTCATTTTCTAGTTTCCTAAGGTGGAAGCTTAGATTATTGATTTTACATCTTTTCTCATTTCTAATATTCAGAGCTATACATTTCCCTCCAAGCACTGCTTTTGCTGCATCCTGCAAGTTCTAATAAGTTGAAAATTTCAATTCATTTTCATTTAGTTCAAAGTTTTAAAAAGTTCTCTTGGCATTTCTTCTTTAACACTTTTGTTATTCGAAAGTATGTTGTTTAATCTCCAAGTATTTGGGAATTTTTCAGCTTTTTGTTTGAGTTCTAGTTTAACTTTTTGTGGTCTGAGCACAGACATTGTATAATTTTAATTTTAAAAAATTTGTTAAGATGTGTCTTATGACCCAGAATGTGGTCTGTCTTGGTGACTGTTCCATGTGAGCTTGAAAAGAATGTATATTCTGCTGTTGTTGGATGAAGAAGTCCATAGATGTCAATTATGTTAGTTGATTGATGATGCTGTTGAATTGAAATAGGTCCTTACTGATTTTCTGTCTAATAGTTCTATCAGTTGTTAAGAGTAGAGTATCAGAAGTCCCCAACTCTCATTGTGGATTTGTCTATTTCTTTTTGAGTTCTATAATTTTTGCTTTACAAATTTTGTAGCTCTGTTTTTGGTGTGAACACGTTTAGGATTTTATGCCTTCCTGGTGGATTGATCCTTTTATCATTGTGTAATGTCCTTCTTTGTCTCTACTATTTTTCTTTGCTCTGAAGTCTGTCTGATATAAATAAAGCCACTACTGCTTTAAAAAAACTGCTTACATGTTACATTTTTTCCATTCTTTTACTCTCAACTTACCTATGTCATTGAATTTGAAGTGAGTCTTGTAGATAGCATATTGTTGAATCATAGATTTTTAAAACCCACTTTGCCAGTTTTTTTAAGTGGTGTATTTGGACCACTCACTTTTAAGGTAATTATTGATACATTAGGGTTTAAGTAGGCTATTTTATAGTTTGGGTTTAGTTTCTTTCCTCTGGTTCTCATCCTCTGTTTCTCTCTCTCTCTTTTTTACCTTTATGTTGGTTTCTTGAACATTTTTAGGATTATATCTTGATTTCTTGGCAGTGATTTTAAGTATATCGCTTTGCATGTAGGTTTCTTAGTGGTTGCTCTAGCTATTGCAATACAGGTACATAACATCATAGTTGAATTATGATGTATCTTGGCATGGATTTCTTTGGGTTTATTCTTTTTGGATAGAATAAGATCTTTTCTACAGCTTGTAGGTTTATATCTCTTGCCATATTTAGGGAGTTTTCAGCTTTTTTCTGTTTGAATGTTATTTAGACCTACTTCCTCTCTCTCTTTTTCTCAGATTCCGCACATATGAACTTTAGCTCTTTTGTTGTTATTCCACAGGTCTCCGAGACTCTCTTTTCATCATTTTTTTGTTTGTTTTCTCTCTACTGTTCAGATTGGGTGAATTCTGTTGATCTATCCTAAAGTTCAGTGATTCTCTCCTATTCTTTCATTATACTCTGCTATTGAGCCCATCCAGTGAGGTGTTTTTTATTTTTTGTTTTTATCAGTGTTTTTCAGTTATATAGTTTCTTTTTTGTAAATTTTGTGTCTTTGAGATTTCCTTTGGTTTCAAGAGAATTTTAAATTGCTTTTAAAAGGATGTTTGTGATGGCTGCCTTAAAATTATTGTCTGATAATTCCATCATCTGCTTCATCTCTGTGTGGGGCCTGTTGATTATCTTCTCTCACTAATGTTATGATTTTCTTGGTTCTGGCTTGGTGAGTGATTTTTCCATTGAATCCTGTTTATTTTGAAGGTTTTCCTATGAGACTTTGGATCCTATTTAACATCTTTTCAGCAGGTACTCCCTCTATTGAGATAACAGCAAGAAAGCTAGATGGGTATGTTTGTTCAGCAACCCACTGTCCTACTGACACTACTCCAGCCAAAGTGGGGGTTTAACTCACGCTGCCTTGTATCAGACTGGTGCAGTGAAGTTCAGTTATCTCCCCATCCACACCTTTTCTGCGAAAGTGGATCACCATCTTACACTGCTTTGTGTCTCTTCAAGAGACACAAAGGGTATGTAAGATCAGCTCCCTGCTACTGAACTCACCTTCACCAGGGAAGTGGGGAATCAGAGGACTGACTCACACTGCTTTGTTGCAGCAGGGTGGGAGCAGAACCTGGGCTCCTCTCTGTGCCCAGCTGACACCAAGGGATGGGAGAGTGCCAGCCAGCAGTGCCTCCCACCACTAGATTCTGCCTTGTTGAGGCCAGCTGTGAGTTGAGGCTCAGCTCTCTGCTAGTGCCCCTGCTACCAGGGATAGAGAAGCAGAGTGTTGACTCTTTTATCTAACAGCACCTTAATTCTACCTCATCGATGGAGGGTGGGGCTGAAAGCTCTCTACTGAGGCCCTCTCACATAGGATATGGTTGGGGAGCAGTATTCCGAATGCTGCTAGTCCATTCACTGCTTCATTTGACTTTACTGCTGCCACTTGGGTGTGGAGGTTTAGTTCCCCACTGGGCCTCACTGACAGGAGTAGAAGAAATGAGGAGTACTTACTTCTACCAACTTGTACTGCTTTGTTTAGATTCATTGGTTCAGGCTTGGAGTGGAGGTTTCACTCCCCACTAGATAGTGGAGGCCTCGATGACCCTATCCTGGTCGTGGGTTGGAGCGTATCTTGCTTCTGCAATAGGAGAATGAAAAATCAGCTCCCAGCTCACCCCATTGACACACCAGCCAGGTGAACTGGAGTGTACCACCTGTTTCTGTGGGCAGGGGTGGTATGGTGTGGAAGATCGACTCTTGGCTCAGCTGCAGCCCTGATGAAGCCGTGGGATGGGGAGGGACTGTTTTACAGTTGATATTTGGCTGGAGAGGATTTTGCCAAGAACGTTTTTTGTTGTTTAGCCACCTTTTCCGTGATCAGCAATGTAGATCAGACTTTTTCTGGAGATTTTTTTTTAACATGGCGTTGTGGTTCTAGGTTGGAGACATCTGAAGCACCCTGTCGTATGGGAGACAATAAGGAAACTCGGGGATTTCATTGCCGTGATGTTTTTCAGGTCCCAAAACTGTGAGGCCATCTGCTTTCTTTCCATCCTTCATTCTTCCTTTGCTTGTATTGTATTATGATCAGGATTTTTTAGTTGTAAGAGTGAGGACCTGGGAGTAATGGGGCCACTCTGTTTTGCTTGTGACCTTGGGTTAAATTTTGGAAAATTAAATATTGCTTTCAATAAGAACATTAAAAAAATAATTGATTAAATTTTGACAGATGTCAGTAGGTGGCTCACAAAAGTCAGCAGTTACACAGTGCATCTCTGTGTGCCTGCTAAACGTTTGCTCTTTGACTTCTCTTCTGCTCATGCCAGACTGGGACTGTGCATGGAGATCTGATCAGCAGTGGGATAGACCTGTACATGAGGAGCCAGGCTTATGAGTTCTGTTGGTCATAGTTGGCTGTTCTCACAAATCAGGTGAGCCATACGTAAGTCAAGTGAAGAACAGTCAGCCCTTGCAAGGGGCATAGGTAGGTACTAAGGATTCGGAGAGTGATATTGAGTACATGATTTGGGGTAAAATTAACACAAAGTTTAATTTTCTCTGAGTTTGTAAATGAAGAGTTGGAGGAAACAGCTGTACCTGGCTGGTGCAGAGGGTGGTGGGGCAAATGAGGTAAATTGTGCTAATCATTAACTTCACCTGCAAACTTACTTCCCATGTAGATCAGTTATCTCAGTTAGGAATACAGTCTGCAGAAAGAGGCTTTAATGGACAAGGGTTTGTTTCTGGAAAGAGGAAGGGGTATAGGCAGCTGAGCCATGTCACCGGGACCCAGCCTCTTCCCATCTCTCACCACATTTCTCAGGGAGTGCGCCTTCAGCCTCATGCTGGTTTTCCTCATGATCCCAAGAGGGTTTATACGCTACCAGAAGGTAGGAATAGAAAGGGAGATGAAGTCAGGGGAAATGTCTGTGTGAGGAAATCAGAAGCTTTCCCACAACTGCTGGGGAACAGACTGCAGGGAGTTGGCTCACTGCTTCCTGAAACAATACAGGTTCTGTTGTGAGGAAGAGGACACCGGCAAGACCTGCCTCACTTGACCGTCACATTTTCCTCCAGAACATGACATGCACATACTTACTGTAGTTCCTTGAGAAGAAGAAAAATAGTATCTCAAGAAAGAAATATATCACAGACTCATTTGTAGATGACCTTGCCTTCTGTACATGTCTTTGTCCAGGCTGTGCTTTTTCTGCTTTTGCAGCGCTCTGGGTGGTATGGAAGCAGTGTGAGAGGCATACGTGTTAAAAATGTTTGGGATAACTGAACTTTGAATATTCAAGACTTTAAAGAACAAAGAATTGATGTAGAAGTGTAGTTCTTATGGGGTAGGGGCTTCTTAGGGGATCATTTCAACTCTGGGGACTTTTCAAACCCTCATCTCTCTTCTAAAATTGTGATTTGTCCCATTTGTGGAAGAATGAGAATCTCAGTGGTGAAATGAGAGCTGTTATTCATGTGAGTGTGATTGGGCACATGGGGAAGGCAGGGGAAAATGTTGACTACCATTTGGAAAAGCATTTATTCTTCTTCAGGCCACTGGAAAATGCCTCCAATGGACACAGGGTTGTTAACAAATACATTAAACCTAGAAGTTCGTATCGTGTTTTACTTAGTCTAGATATATAAATATTGACATTTGTGTTATGCACTACCTAAACTTTTAGAAACCTAAGCAAGTTTTTTTCACACCATGTAGTTCTGAGACCAGCTAATCCTTTTATATATCATATTTTCATTTTTCTCTCACACCACCACTAGATTACATTCCAGACCAAAGTTCTTCGGTATAAAGCATACTGTTTTCCTTTATTCCTTCTCTCTGTAGACACATGCAAACAGTAAATAGAAGTTGACAGGTGTTTTTACTATTGATGTAAATAATGTTTACATGAGTTTCCTTGTTACGAGACCTGGCAAGGTTATGGAGATTGATATTTATTCAACAACATTGATAGACCTGTGTACACCTGTATATCTTTTATTACCAGTATAACTTTGAAAGCCCTTCTGTGTATCATTATGTTGTTGCTATAGCAACATGGTTACCAAAATAAGGTACATTTTTTTTCTGCTTTGTCTTTCTAATGGAGGTCTTTTCCCCCAAGGTTTTAAATCAGCATTGTAGAGTTTCAGTCCCAGACATTCAGTAGTCTTTCTATTTATCTTTTACCCTGGAATTTTCCTTACTTATAATTAGTTATTTATTATTATAACATAAAATACAATTTTATTGGACTAAACCCTAGTGGGGATTACAAGAATGAAAGAAGGAAGCGGTGTGTGGTATGGTATAAACACTGGAGGCTCTGCTGTGACCTAGCCCCATGACCTTGTCTCATAATCTTTTGGTACTTTTGTTACCTCGTCTATAAAACGGTCAGAGAAGCAGCTACAGGAATGATATGCACATTACTCTGTGCCTGGCAGGAATTCAGTTATGTCTCACTTTTTGTTCTCCTTTCCATGCTTGTTAACTAAGGCTAATACAGTGTTTTCCCTCCATAGATATCATCATGTTTTCACCTACCTTGATCTCTAAATATTGCCCACTTACCTTGGTATCTCTAAATATTGCCTACTATCACAAGGGAAATTCTGGGGTCTAAGAAATGTCCCGATCTCAGTGCTACCACAATAATTAATTCCAATTTAATTGGGGTTTTATAATGCCTAGCCCAACTCTGATTAGGTCCACACCTTGTTTTTCTGCTCAGTGGAATAGAGATTTTATAGAGAGCATGAATTTAGAACTTGTTACTTTTTATTAATTATGATCCCTTTTTATTATCATGTCCCAAAAGGACATGAGATGTTTTAAAGGAACATAATAAAATGAACAACATGGGGAAAAAAGGGAGAGGGAGGTGTTGGGAGAAAACACTCCAGGAACTAAATATGTCAACCCTCAGGGTCAACACTTAAGTGCAGCTTTCCTGCAACTCCTTTTACCTGAGCTACAGGCATTTCTGTACTCTTACTTAGCCTTTTTGGAGGAGTAGGAAATGAGTGGGGGTTGGGAAGGTGGGTTTTATTGATTTAATTTGTTTATATATTTGTTTAAGCAAGGCTGATTTAGCTCTAGAAATCTACAAGAGATCTACAGGAGACAATTCGGAGTGCAGTCAGACATTAGTGAGAACCTGTACTATCTGTGTATCTGAAGCAAACCTCAATAGGCAGTAGATGGCCGCCTTTCCAATGCTGGGCTCCGTGCAGCTGTTCATTGAGAAGGCAGCAAAGCTGTTCTAAAGAACGCGGCTCCAGCTTGCCTCTCTATTCGCTTCTCTCCATCCTCTTCTCTCCACCCACCTCCTTTCTGCTTCATTTACCCGCAGGCTTGAACAAACAAGTCAGATCATTTTATTTTAGCTCAGGAATAGGATGATTTTAATTTGTTGCAGGCTTCAATTACTACATTTTCAAAAAAAGTGTGCAATTTGGTTTCTTCTCAAATTCTTTGTATGTCATTGATATATTTCTAAATGGAAACAGTTTCAAATTGTGGGGAAATGAATTAACTCATTGGGTGAGGTGTGATTAGCAACTCCTGTTATATCCATTTTATAGATGCTAAACAAACAAAAAGATTAAACAACAGTGCTCACACAGCTTATTAAATCCTTTTTTCTTACTCATTTAAGAGTGAGAGAGGGAGATTTGTTGTTCCACTTATTTATTTATTCATTGGTTGATTCTTATATATGCCCTGACTGGGGATTGAACCCACAACCCTGGTGTATCAAGACGACACTCTAACCAACTGAACTACCTGGCCAAGGCCTTAAGTTTTTTTATTTTTATCTTTTCTGTAATGTCACTATTTGGGATTAGTTGAAGAAACCAAACAAATGTGGATATGGCAAGTGATGACATGAAGACACTGTCATTGGAGACCTGTGTTCGAAGGGACAGGACATACCTGGTCTTGCCTCTTATCTTGTGGACTGAAGAAACCCAATCATGCAAAAAAAAAAACAAACCACCCAACCTGTGTATTAGTAAGTAAAAGATAGGTTGGTTGAGTTTACAGAACTGTTAGGGAACAGTTGGAAACAATGTGAAGAACTCAATAAGAAATCTTCTTCACGTGTTACTAGCCTGATTCTAAAGTAAACTAAAGAAGTGGTGAGAATGAAAAATTTTTCCCGTTAGTCAAGTGACTCCATATCTGAAATTGCTAATGTGGACATCCATCCTTTGTTCATACACTCCTCACCTTCCAACCTGATCAGTTTCATTGCGGCCTGAACTCTTTGGTGCCTCTGCCTTCTCTCTCTGTTATCACTTTCTTTTTAAGTCCAACTTAGTTCCCATGGTCTGTGATGTCAACCATTCCCTTGACAGTATCTTAAAGTCCCTTGTCTCATTATTCATCATATGATGCCGCTTCCATCATATCAGCCTGGAAAACCACTGATATGGATAACTCCAACTAACCACACTCTTTGTACTGGTGCTGTAGCTTCTAGGAACCTGATACTGTCATTCCTCTTTCTATAGTATTTCTACTTTCTCTACATACTCCTTCCTTTGCAATAGCATTTCCTCAAGACTCTCCAAACAAATGAAGCCGCCACTTAATCTAAGGTTTCTTCTAGCTATTGCCTTAGCTCTCACTTTTCATGCTAGTCTTATCAAATAAATTATCTGGACTCACCGTCTCCATTTTCTCGCTTCCACACTCATTTCAAAGAAAATGTTCTAATTCAGGTTACCAGTTACTTCCATGTTACTAAATCTAAGAAATATGCTTGTTCTTTATTTTTCTTGACTGCTTACTAGTATTGACACAGTATTTTACCCCTTCTGCCCCAAATACTCATCTTTTACTTCTGTGGTATCATGTTCTTCTGGTTTTCTGTGGGCCCTCCTGATGCCTATTCCTTCTCATTGTCCCTTCCTGGTCTCCCCATTTCTTCCTGCTCTGTAAATGCTGAAGCCTCTCAGGGCACTGTAGCTCTCTTTTTATTTTCATTCTACATTCTTCAGTTTCCAGTTGATCTTACCCAATCCCAAGGCTTTAGTTACCCTCCTTTGTGTTGTAGGATTGTGAATTTCCACTTCCCTTTGTAATTTATCCACTGACCTCCAGGCTAATTCTTTCAGTATCTCCACTGGGCTGCATCACAGGCTTCAGTAATGCCCCAAGGTGAACTGGTCATCCTCCTTCCACACCCGCTACTCTTCTGTTCTTAACTTCAGGAGATGTTACCCCATCTCACTATGCAGCATTGAGGTAGTGTTGAAAGTCTGGGTTCTGCGACCAGCCTGCCTCAATTTGAATCCTGGCTCCACAACTGGTGTGGACTTGGGCAAATTTCTAAAAACTCTTTGTCTTAGTTTCCTGGACTATTAAATAGGGATGATAATAATAATAATGCCTGTATCAGTTGGTTATTCTGAGTATTAAATAGGGTTGTTGTGAGGTACATATATATAGAGAGAAATACACACATATACATAAATTTAATAAAATATATGAATTACTTATATAACAAACTATAATTATGATGTCATCATCAATCCTGGGCATTATTCTTGATTCTTCCTATTTTATCACCTTCCTCCTGAATATCTTTTGAATTTGTCCATATGTCTCTGAATCCATACAGACATCATCCTGGTCCATTGTCTGTTTGGATATCTATGCTACATGACCTGTTGCACATTTCTAATCCATTCTTTACTATACAACCCAGGTGACTGTGTCAAAATACATGTCCGATCATTACATTCCATCATTTTACCCACCACAGGTTTGCATTGTCCTTAGAATACTCCAAAATCCTCTTTATAATTTGAGATTCTGTATGATATCTGTCCCTTTGTTATTCTCACTCTCTTTGTGCTAGTCATCTTAGACTTTTTTCCACTTCCTAAAAGGTACTATACTCTCAACCCTGACCCTTAATATGCCTCCTGAACCTTCTACTGAAGACCCCTCCCCCTTCCATCATCTTTTCTCTACTTCCCTTTTCTGGTCTTAGCTTTAATGTCAGGTCCTCTGAAAGGTATTTCCTGACCCTTGAAGGGGTTCCATTACGTTCTTTGTTTTCCATTTTTTTGTGCTCTTCATACTTAGAATTATTTGTTTAATGTTTGCACTTGTGGCTATAATGTAAGAGCTATGAAAATCAGTCAGATTCTTTGCTTTATCTATCCCCAGCATGTAACAGTTTCTGGCACACAGTAATGCTCCAAAATGTTTATTGAAATTGATAAATAGATGAGTAGATATGAAAAGTATATGGTGGTTTCCTATGTCAGAGAAATGCTCTACTCTGATTCTTTTAAGCATTAGAACTAAACTTTCCCTGTAAATGCTGAAAAGGCCAGACACTTTCTCAGCCTCACTCACAGTTAAGAATGACTTTGCATGAAAGCTCTATCAAATTAGACATGTATTGGAATGTTAGTTACTTCTGTTGACTCACTTTAAAGCAAAAATATTTCACATCTGGTATGCAGAAGATTAAAAAAAAAGAGCAAAGCCTCTGGTATACTCCTTTCCCTCCCTCCCCTGCTACAATCACAAGGAGATTTTTCTTTTATGTTTACTATGGGAACTCGGTCGAGTTCCTGGAGACAAATCTCCCAATATTGTTGAGGCAATGCTATGACTGGCTTCCCTGAAGTTTTTCATTCTCAAATTTGTCCACAGTGCACCACCTGCAATTTGTAAACTACAGTTCATGCTTTCCTACCCCCAATAATTGTTCTTGAACAATAAAACTGGGACCGTCTTAGGACTTATGACTAATTTGAAGAAATAACTTATACGTGTAAAAAAAAGTATATAATTTTTTTAACTAAGTCTTTTTTTTATTGCATTGTTTTGTGTGGGAGTGCCTTTTTTTTTTTAAGCAATTTGTAATTGAGAAATCCCTGCTTTCATGGGCAGATAAACAGATTATAAAGGCCCGTACTGGTTTTGAATAACCTATATTCCCTAAAACATTGTTTCAACAGTCCTCGTGTTCCTTTCTCCTTCTGGTCACTTCCTGCGTGGGCTGTCCTGGTTCTCCTCCTCTGTCTGCTGCTGTGCATTTGTAGTGCCCCTTCCCCTGAAGAACCTTCTGTTCTCTTCTGAGAGCATTCTGTTCTATACAATGTCAGCGTAGACAGATAAATTACATTTAAAGCTTTTCTTCAAGTTATTGTATTCTTTCTTTTTAGCAATAAATTACAAAAATGTTTAATGGTGAAAATTTTGTTGGTCATACTTAACTTTTTTTCTGTTGCTGTAGGTCTGTGCGCTTCCTTTTTTATTCTCTTCCTTATTCATCCCAGCAATTCTTTCTTTGACTTTATTTTTATTTTTTACTTTTTTAATTGAATTTATTGGGGTGACATTGGTTAATAAAATTATGTAGGTTGCAGGTGTACAGTTCCATAATACATCATCTATATATTGTATTGTGTGTTCATCACCCCAAACAATTTTGTTATAGATTTGAGTTAGTAGGAAACTCTCTGAGGCTGTTCTCACTTCATTGTGGTTGTATGTTGTTTTTTCCCATTAGCCAAACTGAACTACCCATTTTATTTCTTCCTTTATGGTTAGATTGCTTTGATTCTTTAAGATCCTCCTTTTTTATGATGTTATGTCCAGTTATTCTAGTCCATAATATCTCTTTTTGATATCATATAACATTTATATTTTTATACAAACCATTTAACAGTTGAGTATGTACTGTCTTATTTTGTGTTTTTGTTGGTGATTGTTCTTAAGTCTTGCCTTTTAATATGTCAAACTCCTAGAGAACAATAGCTGTCTTTATTTTCCCTATATTACCCATAGGACCTCACACAGGGATGGGTACATGGCAGGTGTTTGCTAATTTACTGAGTGTTTGAAATGTATGAAATGAATTTTGAAACCAAGGTTTTCATATGATGTTTCATTTTGATTTTACCACGGTATATAACAGAGGGATGTTTACATACCTCCTGGAAGGTACTCAAACTTATGTATTGTTCTGTGTTATAAACGATATCTGTGTCGGGAATGGAGAAATGGAATGGTATATCTCTTGCTGCCACCTCTGTTTTCTATTAACAATAAATGCATGTAGGCCTAGAGATGGCTGTCTGCCATGAATTGCATCATTTACGCTGGTTTTTAATATGCCTCCTGGCATTTCAGTTTCTGTTCTCAGCAGGCAACCTCACTCATGCTGAATCCTCTAATATTTGTATGCAGATAAATGCTTAGAGAGCTGTGAAAGATATTTTGGCTTTGCTTCTACATGGTTTCAGATGAATGTCAAAGACACATTGGAAAGTGTACCATTCAAGTATAATTTAAAATATTGAATCATAATAATTTCCTAGAATTTATATTCCATTTTTCCATTAATGGACATGAGTTTTTATATTGACTTTTGTCACTGTGTATGCTTATTCCTGGGTTTTATAATTATGTGCTCTCAGAAGAGGAAGGATGTATCTCACCTGCTGCCAGCCAGCAGGCAGTATGCCTGAGGGTGCTGTGCCTGTGGGAGGATGCTGTGCAGAGACAGAGAGAGAGGAAAAATGAAAAATGGTTTGTAACCTTTTCCTTGCCCTAGTTGGAGGGGCAGTGTGGCAATGAGGCTGGGAAGGTGGGAGATGCATTTTAAATGTGATGTTAGCTTTTAGATAATCAAGGCTCAGAGGAGAAGGAAAAAAATTTACTTTGTAATAATTATCCATTTTTGTTGTGTCAATAATTATGTAGATGAGTTTAACAAACATTTTTTAAAAGTTTTTTTTCCCTTCAGGACCCTTTATGATCAAAAGACACATACTGTACATGAGATAAAGGTAAAAGAAAACCACATTTATTTTCATAGACATTTTTTCACAAATTTTATATTAGTAAGTAATAGGTTGATTTTGATAAAAACAAGGAACAAGAGTTCATATTTAGTAACATCTATTCATAAATATTATAGCTTATTTTTTAGATATTTTGAGTGGCCATCAGAATGATAGCTTTGAATTCTGAATTCTCTTTTGAAAAATATTTGAATGATTAATTTATACATTCTGCTTTATTGGTGTACTGGTGAACGTCCCCTGCTAATTGCTCAGGGGAAAACAATCAAACAATAACTCATGTAATCATATGACTTTTAATCCTATTGTTGATCTAATATAGAGTCATTTTTATCTAAAAGAAATTTTTAAAATAAAAACAGAACATAATTTATGGCTGTTGTTATTATTGTTATTGCCTGAAAATTCAATCTGCTTTACATGTTATAAAGTAGAATAGCAGGAAACTGTAAATGAAAACAAACTCCCCCCACCCATATACCAAAAAGGCAATTAATCATGCTCTATTATCTTTAATCAAGTACAAAGACTCTTCCAGTCATGTCACCGAAGCTCATTTCACCCACTGCTCCATTTGGCTGCCAGCCTCTTGTTTCTCTCCTCAGCAATGGTGAGGCAGATCCCTTTCCCAGGGAAGGGAAATCTGTGGTTTGTTGCCTTTGCCAATAACAAAAGTGTTGGAGAGCTAGGTGGCAAAGCCGCGCCATTGGCATCTTTCACATGAACTACGTCCAAAGAACCAGGGTGTCGCTGTTGGTTATCATGCCAGTTCTTCCCAGGTTAGCACCTCTGGTCACCATACACAGGTTATCAGTGTCAGATCAGTAGTTTTCCCAGTTCCAAATCAATCTGAATGGAGTCATTCACCTTTATGAGGGGATCAGGGTAGCAGATGGTGTGAGCATCATAGGTTATCAGATGAGAGATTCCTTTTGTGCCCACAAAGATTTTTCTCACTTTGCACAACTTGTACTTGGTCTCACCAGGTGTAATAAGGTGAACAGCAAAGCAACCACTGGTGTCATAGATCAGACAGAATTCTCTCTGGTCTTGTCAACACTGATGACATCCATAAAAGCAGCAGGGTAGATTTTATCGGTTTGGACCTTGCCATCAATCTTAATATAACTGCTGCACGCAGATCTTCTTTTTACTTCATCTCCTGTTAGGGTATGCTTAAGTCTGTTCGTTAAGAAAGTGATGACAGGGAGACATTCTCTGAGCATGTGGAGACTGGTGGGTAGATGACTGAGAAACAAGCATACTGGTCAGTTTATCCAGAATCCAATGCTTTGGATGCCATGGCTGCTATAGGCACGGAAAGACGGGGATGTAATTACTATATTAAGGTGCTGGGATCAGAGTAATTCTTCTGGTCCTCCCACTGTCATTTGAAAAATTTCTCTAGGTTAAGATTTAAGTTAACTCATTCATTTATTCCTTTATTCATGAATGATATTTTCTAACTTTGTGTATCTTGAGAAATACATTTGAATATTCATCTATATATATTTTATATCATTCTGTTATTATTTTGACAAACTCAGGAGAGTTGTTCAGTCCATATTCTGTCATTAAACATGCAAATAAAATAATGGTAACAGTGAACATAATGATATAATTAGGAAAGAATATCTATGTTTTTCATCATGTAATTTTGTCTAGCATGTGGTCGCAGTTCATGAAACTGTCTAGTCGAATGGGATTGCCTAAGAAATGGTTAAAGAAGGTAGGAGGGTTAGGAGTGGAAAGAAGACTGGGGTAAGGAAGGGGAAAAAAAGTAAAACAAAGCAGTTGATCAACACTTCTGTTAAAATGCAAATGCACATTTGAGAGAGTTGATAGTATTTACGGCCAGTTTTAACAGCAGAATATTTCAGGCTGAAGCTTAGACTGGAAGCAGAACACTGCCAAGTGAAAGAACTAATTCCAAGTCCGCAAAACTGTCTCACTGAGCCATACATACATCGGCGACTTAAGTTTTCCTTATCCTTTTATTAATAATTTTGTTTTTGCAAAATACGTAATTTTGTAAAATTAAGCTAATGGCTTTCTCTCATATTAAGCCAGAATATTTTGGAGAGGCACACAGAGGGAAACAAAAATAAAAGAATTGAAATGCTTACTGAGAGTGTCCAGCATATTTGGGGGGCTGCTAATCTGAGGAAAGAGATATCGAAATAAACGTGCTGTGTTCTCCTGCTCCTTTTCTTTTGCTTAAGTTTATTTATTTCTCTTCTAACCTTTTCTTTTAGCCTGCCTTTATTTTTTTAAGTTGCATCTGTTAAAAGCAGGAATATTTGTCACTATTTTTCTTCCAGTGTTCTAGGTCTTTCTCATCGGCATCACACTCCGAACACAAGCCTGTCTTTCCTTCTTTTTTTAACTGTTTTTTCACGTAATGAAAAGTAATTAAGATGAGTGGAAAAACACAACCTATTACACTTATGCCTTTGAAAAATTCATGTTAGCATAACCCATCTTATAGCTCTTATTTTCTGAAAAATTTATTTTCTTATAAATGCAAAGTTATAGACTTTATTAATCTTGTTTTTCTGCCAGATATTTTCTTCACTCATCTTTTTATCTAGAAGATTGTTATAATTTTCTCCATTTCCTATCATCTTTTAAAGAAAAAAAAGTTGGCTATTGAAATAAAACTCAAAATTGTCAATGAGTTAAATAAAGCCAGTCATTTAGTACCTCGTTTACACTATAATGTTGGCCTGGTATCTTGTGGGAAGGAAGACTAGAGGGAGCTTTCTAGGGTTGATGGCAAGAATTATACTAAAAAAATTATGTGTCACATAATTATAAGCATGTTTTGTTTGTCTCAGTGAAAAAAAAAGCACCAACATTCACCCCTGTGCTTCTTTCCTTCAGTGTCTTTCTCTCTTTTGCCCAAATCTGCAGTCAGTTTGGAGGCAGTTAGAAGGAGATGAAAGCAATTTGCTGTGGAAGCTAGAATATTAAGTGCTCTGGCAAGCATTTGGATTTCTCTCTCAGGAGGAAAGGAGCAGCATGCCAAATTCTTACCACGCTGAAAGACAGAGACTAACTGGGGTTGATTCTGAAAACATTTTAAGCTCATGAAAACAAAGGTTTGTGAAAATTACCACTGAACTCTTTCCCTCTGTGAACCGCTGAGTTTTACGAGGGGATTAAAAAAAAAACATACCTGGAAATATGAGTAAGGTTAATCTTCTGCTTACCGTTTCTTCAGCGTATGACATTTGTGGTTTTTAACTGCTGCTCAGTTCCCTTGCCTGGTAATGCCGTTACACACTCTTCACTTCCTGTCAAACCCTGTTAGATATCAATTTAATCAAGGCAGAATTCAAAGTACAAAATGCAAATAAAAATCCATCTTATAAAATTATGTGCAAAGAAAAAATCAAAAGTACAAAATCAGAGCAAACTACAGTCAACTATATATTAGTAGCAGGATAACAGTTAGGCTGCCTGGGTTCAAATCCCAGCTCTGACACTTGCTGGTTGCATAGCCTCATTCACCTTGCTTAGTTCTCTGTTTCTCTATTCCCTCATGTGTCAAATGGGGCTGACAATTGATCTACGTCATAGGAATGCTTTGATGTTTAAATATTACAGGTCATGTAAATTATTAAACAGTGTCTGGCATTTGGTAAATACTCAGCGGAGTTCATTATTTTGTTGTTACTGATATCGTTATAAAAGTTTTCTTACCTATAGGAAAATATTGGGGTGGCCAAAAATTTCACTTGTTTTTTTTTCCATACGATGACTCTACTAGCGCTTAGTTGTCTTGAACTTCATTTGAAACAATATTTTTAGATTGTATTTTGGCAGCCGTTATTATCAGCATGCAATTAAAAAAATCAAAATTGGTGAATTGTTGTGTAGCCATTTTAATATTTGAAGATAGAAGAAAATACACATCATTTTGGCATATTATGTTTTACTTTAAAACATATTATTTCAAAACATTAATGTTATTTCGAAAAAGGTAAAAACACAACTGAAACACACAAACAAGATTTGTGCAATGTATGGAAAAGGTGCTGTGACTGATCGAATGTGTCAGAAGTGGTTTGTGAAGTTTGGTGCTGGAGCTTTCTCGCAGGACAGATTTCTCGATGTTCCACAGTTAGGTGGACTAGTTGAAGTTGATAGTGATCAAAACATTAATTAAGAACAATCAACATTCCACGCGGGAGATTGCCAACATGCTCAAAATATCCAAATCAATAAAGTTATTGGTGAAAGTGAAAAATATGACTTTTATTTTACAGAAAAAACTAAACAGACTTTTTGGCCAACCCAATATGATCTTAAAAAATTAACATTGTAAGATCAATAAAATGCCAACATATAGCATGGTGACCTAATTCATTTATTTAAAAGCCAAAATGAATTCATTTATTTAAATGCCAAAATCTGAGAAGTTATAACATAGTTGATCCAATATATATGGTATGACCTAACAATTCAGCATTGTTTGCCAAAAGCAATCTAAATTAGTAAATATCTAAATGGTAGAATATTTTATAAATGCTCAGTTTTAATTCATTTAAGTATATATAATTAATACTCCAGGACAGCAAAGTATTGTGTGATTTAATACTTAATGAATTTGCTTTAATAAACCCCTAAAGCTAATATTATAATTTTTAATTATTTTTAAATAAAAATAAAGCATACTTAAGTATTTTTTCTGAAGTTTGTAAGCAGGTATTATATTAATATTGCCATCATAAATAATGTAGACAAACTTTAGGTCTTCTGTAGCTGTATAAGAAATTTGGAATCAATCAAATTATAACATAGCATTCTATTTCCCAAGCAACTCTGAGACCTCTCTGTACCGTTGAGATCCACACGATCAGCCTACTCCCAAGTCTTGCTGTTCCAGCATTACTTTGACAGAAGGGTGGACGAGAAAAGAGGCAGCAACCTTAGATATGGGCAATTATTTTCTAAAAACCATGTTTCTTTTCAACAAAGAGACTGAAGTATTTATGGGAAGCTAGATAAGCATCTTTGTGTTTGTTCACACTATTCACTCTAGAAAAATTTCATTTTGGGAAATACAACCCAAGATTACGTAAGTGTAAGCAAAAAGTATATACATTTACCTTTTGGGATTACACAATACCATACTTAATAAGTTATTAATACTACAAAACAGGCTCAACACTGTTTTGTTTCTAAAAGAAAAATTGAAGGTTCATGAATATTTTATATCTGAATAAAGGAAAGAAATTCTTAAAGATTATTGAGAGATAAGCAAAAGGTGATTGTTTATGGCATGCAACATAGGATTAGGTGTCAGTGAGGCTCAAGTAGAGGGACCAGGTTATCATCAGAGAATAGTTAGAATAAATTGTACTCATCACCTCCCTGAACTCAACTGAAAATGACTTGGTTTCTTAGGACAAGTACATAATTACTAGAAGGGGCTGGGACCTGGAGTTATACCCATCTGTTGGCTGCAACAGATGCTGAAGAAAACAGCCTCAACCATATGTCCTGCGTAGGTATAGTCTTTTACTATCTCCCTGGCCCCTCAACCCCGCCCCCGCCACCATGCACACACCCTTTGAATTTTCAAGAGGGTTGTTATATCTGGGGAGAGTTTTTAACAGGAGAAGTTCAAGGCAAAGGACTAATAATTATCCCCAACAGGGAGCAGAGCTCATGTTGGGAAATTCAAAAGTCTTATTGCTCAATGAGATGCTGAATTGCAAGGCTGTGATGCTAGTCTGGAAAGAGAATATTAAGGGTGTAGTCTTAGGTGGGGTTACCAATAGGATACAAGATTATAAGTAACCAAGACATAAGCCTATTTTATTAAAGGAGGGTGAAACAATCAACAAGAATTAATTGTTGCAGGGAGTTGGACAGGAGTTACTGAAGTCAGAATTGGTCTTAACAAGCAGGGAAGGGGGAAGAAGGACGAAGACATGAAGGCAGGAGGCAGTCTGTAAGTGGGGACATTGTATGGCCATAGCTGTGAGGTGGAATAAGCCCTGCATTACTGAAGGGGGATCACTGATGCTCTCAATCATTGACAGCATCCATAAATTGAGCCTTCTGAAGGAGAGGAGTCAATGGGAGGACAGACTGATGTGAAAGGGAGGTCTCAGGGACACAAATGCTCCTGGGCCCGAGTCTTGGTGGAAGTTTCTTAGGTAATTTCTGGTAGAGCAATCTTTCTATAATACAAATCTGATTCCTGCTTCAAATCCTCCAGAGGCTCCATAGCACCGAGAAAAAACTGCAGATTCCACATGGTTCACGTGATCTCCTTTGCCTTCAATTCTCGTCACTTTGCATGAACCATTAAGAATTAACCAGAAAAATGCCATCTTCTCTCAAGCTTCTGTGCTTTGACTAATGCCCTTCTAAAATTCCTTGTTATTATGCCCTTTTCTGCTTCCCACTGACCCTATGTCATCCTTTACCATTCATCTTCCTCGACTCCTCTGTGCTCTCATAAAATTCTGTGCATTCCAGTTGACCAACAAACCAGTTTCTAGTATTAACTGAAGTTCTTCGATGAATGAATAAATGCATGACTTAGAAGAGACTCTGAGTGGAGAGAATTAAGGCTAAGATTTAGCCTGGTTTGATGGTCAGCTTGTTTGAAGAGCCTCAGGCCTAGTAATGATAGCTTCCTGTTTGCAGTGAAGGAACCATCCCCAGACTTCCAAGTCATCTTCCTTAGCTGGCTTCTGTTTCTCAATGGAGCTCTTTGTGGGAAACGGGAGCCTCATAAGGTCAGGATGCATAGGAGAATCTCTGTTATTCAGGAGCCCTGGATTCCTAGTCATGCCTTTGCTGTCAGGTTTCAGGTTCTATATTTTGGAGAGTGGAGAGACCTCAAAGAAATAATGTAGTTTCTGTCTACCAGACCCTGGTGGAGGAATGGCATTAGGAAGACCTTCCCTAGCTTTAATTTTTATCCATGGCTTTTGAAGGCCATGGTGGGGGCTGCTTGACAGACATCTGAAGATGAGCTAGATCAGACTCTGTGGATTTGACAATGTGCCGAGTTGTTGCTATGAGAACACGTTGTTTAGCAGCTCTCTTCATGTGTCTTTTGGCTTGGCCTTACTGATGTGTAACAAGAAAAATATTAACATTCAGCTTCACCAGAACAATAGGAGTAGCATCTTTAGATGTGGAATTGTCAATGTTCTTTCATAGGCTTTCTAAATCTAGGGTAGAAAATTGGTTTTGGGGTATGGAATATACCCCAGCCTCTCAGTTTGAGTTGGGAATAGGAGGGAGCACATTGGTCTGGCTAAGGAGTCTTTCAAGTCTGAAGCAATGGGCCAAGTGTGAACGCAGAGGCAGAAGTGAAGGGTCAGCAGCTGGAAACCAATTTCACGATCAAGAAAGTTTGCAGGGTGGAACCTGAGGCAAGCCTGAAACAGTGTAGAGGGAGGAAGACTTGGAGGGAGCAGACTCTGTCCTGGGCAGGAGTCCCTCTGAAGGGGACAACTTGTGTGGCCAGATAAAGCTCTGAGGAACTCACTAAAAAGAGAAATCTCTCTTGTTGGGAGTGCCTGCTACCGCTCAGCTTTCCTTTTGCCGATACTTTCTGGTACCCTATTTAAATGAACACCACTTTAAATAAAAGTAGTCATATGGGATAATTATTAAATTAATGTGAAAAATAGAACATTGTTCCTCAAAGTGCACTTCAAGGATGTCTTAAGAAATGTCATTGAGAACGTATTCTATGGTCAAATTTTGAGTTTGGAAAATATTCCACATTCATCATCTCTCTGTGATTCACTCTATACATTAGCATAGTAAAAGCTCTGAGAAGTTTTAATTGTAAAGAAACCTGTTACTTCCAGTCTTAGTTTACTATGAAACCATTTGGGGGGGTGTGGTGTGGAGCTTATTGTAGGTAAGGATTAACATTTGATGTGGTGAAGAAACTGCTAAAAATCAGACAAAAATCCCATGATCGGAACCAAAAGGAAATTGAGATGCTAGAGCTAGGATTCTCCAAAACGTTTAAATGAGAAAACATCTGTAAAGCTATTACATTGGGCCTTTTGCATAGTTGGTGCTAGGCCAATAAAATATATTCTATATTTTAAATTTATAATGCAAAATAAAAGAATTTATTCTGAAGAATTTTCTCAAGTGAATGGCAGACAGCCACCCTTTATAAATTTCAGAGAAAAAATATTTGAGGTAGGCAGATTCATTCAGATGGGTTTTAAATAGCTTATAAAAAATATCTGAAGTCCGGCTATCGAATTTGAGAATTAATGGATGACAAACTCAAATGCCTGTGGGGTGAGGCACGTACCCGGAATCATGAGGGAGACTGGCTGGTGTGAACTGAAAATGCATGCTCATTAATGGAAGCAGCCGCTCCAGGGGATTCTTTTTGGGGGGAATGTGGACCTATTGTTTTTGAACTTCTCAATTTTTAAAGTAAAGCAGGGAATCTGGATCTTTATGTAGGATCTCTCATCCTACATAATTTTAAATATTGCTGCTTGTTTAAAAGAAAAACAAAAACAGGGTGCAAATCAAATAAAACAAGTTCAGGGAGCAGTTTGCAACTTCTGAATTAGGCGACTGTGAGACGACACACAGCAGAACCCAGGGAAGTCTTCCTACCCGCTCTGCTCAGGGTTCTACCTGTCACTGGACGCTTTACAGAGAAACTAGTGTAGCAATGTTCCTAGCCAACCCTGAAACTGAGGTGTCTTTATGAACCTTATAAGCATATGCTTAAAATGTATTTGAGACCATGGTACCATTATTTGGTGATCTAAATAAAGTCACATTACATTTCCTAATGGCGGTGCAGAATTTGAGTTATAAAATATTTAGTAAAATAGTGATAGCAGAAAAACAGGTCAAAAGTAAAGTAGGTTTCTTAACTGTAAGAATATTTTGATGGTTATATTTTTATATGATATAGTAACTTGTAGTTGAAATATTTGATAACTTCATTTTCTGGGCGTACGGCCAGCAATAAGTTGAATTTTGAATAAATACTACACATTACCTTTCCTTATTATCTTTGAATGGTGAAATGAAGAGCATATAATAGCTTGTCAAAAAGATTGGGCATTTTTAAATGTCACTGCAATATAATGAAGGTTATTTCCTTTTATTTCTGCTATTAAAATATTGCACAGCTTTCAAAATTAAAAATGCACCCACCTTTTTAAATCAGAATTTATATGACAGATACATTTGACATGTATGTATCACTCATTGCAAGTGTACAAGTGATTCTTTTTTTAACTTTTTATTTTAAAATAATTTTAGACATATAGAAAGTTACAAAAGTAGCAGAGTTTCCATATACTCGGCTTCCCCTAATGGTAACACCTTATATAATTATGGTATAATTATAAACACTAAAATAATAACACTGGTGGAATACTATTAACTAACACACGTACTTTATTTGATTTTATCAGTTTCGCCACTCACACCGTTTTTTCCAGTCCGAGATCCAACCTGGAATCATACTGCATTCAGAGCTGTATCTTCTCAGTCGTCTTTGATCTGTGGCAGTTCCTCACTCTGTCTTTGTCTTGCACGACCTGTGGTTTTTGAAGGCACTGGTCAGTTATTTTGTAGAATACCCCTCAATTTGAGTTTGCCTGTTACTTACTCATAATCATATTGAGATTATTCATTTTTGGCGAGATACCTCAGAAGTAATGTGCCCTTCTCGGCGTACCATGTCAGAGTGTGTGTGATGGTGGCACCAGTATGTCTTACTACAGGTGATGTTAACCTTGACCACTTGGCTAAGGTAGTGTTTGCCAGGCTCTTCCACAGTACGGTCATTATTTTCTCTTTTCAATTAATAAGTATCTTAGGGGTACTTTGAGAAAATTCAAATATTTTGTTTCTCCTCAAACTTTCACCCACTTTTAAAGCAACCATCAGATTTTGCCTGCAGAAGTTATTACTGTGCTCTTCTAACGATGGTTTTCTTTTCTCCTTATTTCTTCTACATTTACTAATTGGAATTTCTCTGTAGGGAAGCGCAGTCCCTTCTCTCCCATTTACTTATCTACTCATATATTTATTAATATTTGGATGGACTCATTCACTTTCATTTTGTGGGTTATGATCCAGTACTATAGCTGGTTATTTTGTTGCTCAATTCTTCCAGTTTTGGTTGTTCACAGCTCTCTCAGGCAACGCCCGTGGTCTTTCAGCACGCCCCTGCCATCCTTTGAGGTCGTCTTTACCTTCTAGCCCCGCAACGTGTGCTAGGCTCATCTTAAATTTCCCCTGCCCCAACGCTATAATAAAGCGCATCTGGTTTGGTTTCTTTTACTGGAGAATGCTATTTAGAAACCAAGATAGGCATTGAATGTGCTGATAGCTACTGGGGTGACCTTGCTTCTGAGTATTCACATTGTTAATTGTTTTTGTCATTTGTACCTTTCTCAGAGTATCCATTCATTTTTTTAAAATAAATGCATTTAAGGCTTTAAGTTTTGCTCTGAATACTTTAATATATAATATCATTTATTTCTAAATAGCTTCTATTTTCAATTTTTATTTCCTCTTTGGCTTAAGGTTTATTAGATAACTGTTTAATTTTCAATGTATATAGATTTTTGACTGCCTTTATGTTTTAAATTTTTTGTGTAATTTTATTGTGAACAATGAATGTGTTTTTCTTGTTTTGTTTTTGAGACTATATTAAAATTTTCAATTGTGGCTGATTACACATCAATTTTTATGATATATCATGTATTTGGAAAAATGATTATTAAATCTAATTCTAATTATATCCATACATCAAGCTTGTTAATTGTTATTCAGATACTGAATATCTTCACCTATTTTTCATGTCATCATGACCATTCCATTTCTGTGAGAAATGTGTTAATACCTTACTCTATCATTATTAAGTTGTTCACATTGGATTTTTAACACATTTTTCTTTACATATTTTTAAGTATGTTTTGGGTCTCCAAAAGTTCATCATTATCATTTTTCTTGGTAGATTAGAATTTTTATTAAAATGAAAGGGTTGTTGATCCATTTAATATTTTGCTAGTTAATATATATTTTATCATTTTAAAGCATCTGTCTTGTATATATTTTACTAACCTTTTAATTTATATATTTCTCTATTAAATTCTTTTTTAATGTGACTCTTGAAAATAACATTTAACTGATTTTTTTCTTAGTATGCTAAGACAAGTACTTGTCAGGTTACAAAGTAGGGCTGAAAATAGGAGTATTCATTAAAAATATCTTATAGGTACGTTTAGGCTTCTGGGGTTTCTCTCTACGCTGCCTCCCAAAAGACTTATAATTACCTTCCGACTCTGGCAGATGGCTTAGGTACTATCACAAAACAGCTAGTTCCCCACCTGATTATTCCACAGTGAAGCCCATCATTTATTAATTCCTGCACACACCAAGAAACTTACAGATAGCATTTCAGTGCCTCGTTCATTAGGTTTTTTTATTAAGAGAAAATAGTATAATAAATACTATTCATTAGGTTTTTTTATTAAGAGAAAATAGTATAATAAACACCCACTAACACAAATTCAAAAATTACCAAGATTTTGTCACGTGTCCTTTTCTTTTGTGTTTGCTGAAGTAATTTAAGGCAAACCCAAGACTGAATGCTCTTTTCATCCCTATTTACTTCAGTGTGATGTGCCATTTTCTTATATAATAATATTATTATTGTGCCCACATTAACAGTAGTCCCATGTTTTCATCTGATTCCCAGCTCATAATAAATTTTTCTCAATTTTTAAAATTCTCATCTGAGGACATGCTTATTGATTTTTAGAGAGGGGAGAAGGGAGGAAGAGGAGGAGAGAAACATCAGTGTGAGAGGGAAACGTGAATCAGCTGCTCCCCATATGCGCCCCTACGGGGAACTGTACCCACAGCCTAGGCGTGTGCTTGACCAGGAATCCAACCTGCAGCCCTTCTTATGGATGATGCTCCAGCCAACTGAGCCATACTCACCAAAGCTCTCAATTCTTAAATTTTATTTTTACAGTTTGAATCTGGTTCTATACAAGGTCCACATGTCACATTTGATTGTCACTTTCCTTCTCTTTTATCTGGAACCAGTGCCCTTTCTCTCTTTGTTATCATTAACTTGTTGTAGAAACTGGACCAGTTGTCCTTGACATGCCTCATTTGTGAGTATAAATAGACAACAAAGAATCTTCAGACTTTTTTCATGCCTATAATTTTATTTTATTTTCATGTTTTAAATTTTCTTTTTCAATTACAGTTGCCATTAAATATTATTTTATATTAGTTTCAGGTGTACAGCATAGTGGTTAGACAACCATATAATTTACAAAGTGATCCTCTAATAGTTCAAGTACCCACCTGGCACCATACATGGTTATTGCAATATTATTGACTATATTCCCTATGCTGTACTTTACATCCCTGGGACTCTTTTGTAACTACCAATCTGTACTTCTTAATCTTTTCACATGTTTTTACCTTGCTCACCAATACCCTCCTCTCTGGCAATCATCAGTTTGTTCTCTTATATCTATGAGTCTGTTTCTGTTTAGTTTGTTTGTTTTGTTCTTTAGATTCTGCATATAAGTGAAATTATGTGGCATTTTCTTTCTATGTCTGGCTAATTTCACTTAGCATAATACCCTTTAGGTCCATCCATGTTGTTTCAAATGGTAAGATATTATTCTTTTTTTATGGCTGAGTAATATTCCATTGTATATATGTACTACTACTTTTTTATCTACTTGTCTATTGGTGGGCACTTGGGTTACTTCCATACATTGGCTATTATAAATTACACTGCAATGAACATAGAGGTGCATATGTTTTTTCAAATTAGGGTTTTGGGTCTCTTTGGATATATACCTAGAAGTGGAATTACTGGGTTGTAAGGCAGATCCATTTTTAATTTTTTGAGGAAACTACAAAGTGTTTCTCACAGTGGCTGCACCAATCTGCATTCCCACCAACAATGCACAAGGATTTCTTTTTCTCCACATCCTCACCAACACTCGTTTGTTGATATATTGATGATAGCCATTTTGACAGATGTGAGGTGATATCTCATGTGGCCTTAATTTGCATTTCTCTGATGATTAGTGACATTGACCATCTTTTCATAGTCTTTTGGCCATCTGTATGGCCTCTTCGGAGAGGTACCCATTCAGGTCCTCTGTCCATGTTTATATTAGATTGTTTTTTGTGTGTGTTGAGTTATATGAATTCTTTATAAATTTTGGATACTAACCCCTTATTAGATGTATCATCTGTGAATATCTTCCCCTATTTACTAGGTTGTCTTTTCATTTTGTTTATGGTTTTGTTTGGTGGGTAAAAACTTTTTAGTTTGATGTAGTTCCATTTGTTGTTTTTCTTTTGTTTTTGATATATCAGAAAACAATATTGCTAAGAGGAATGTCAGAGAGTTTACTGCTTATGTTTTCATCTAGGAGTTTTACAGTTTTGAGTCTTACATTTAAATAAGGACCTTCACATTTTTAAGGGAGGCTTCAAATGTGAAAGAAAAAAAGAAAAACAAAGGAAAAAATGCAATGAGCTGAAGGAAACTTTAAAAATACACTATACTTGATATCCTCAAAAAGATAAGAAATTGTATCCATGAAACAAGAAAACAGAATAATAAAAAATGTACCTTTAATTACTAAGAATTCTAATTAAAATATAGCTGAAATTAAAAATTTTAGGCTGGATGAAAGATAATGAAAGTAGAAAAAAATGTTAAAATTGATAAGATGGCCAAGAAAGTTTCAGAAAATCAGGAGATATCTCCAGGCAGTCTTACACCCAAAACAAAAGGAAGGTATTCCAAAAAGAAAGCAGAGAAAATGGAAGATGGGGGAATTGCCGTATTCCCCCCAGGGGAGAATCCTTGACACTGAAGAGGATCAGTTTTCAAAGTGAGTATCATGTGCCCAGCACAGAAAATGACCAAAGACTAACATGGTGATGTATTTCGATCAAATTTATGATACAAAGTGAAATAGAAAACACTTTAAAGCTTCTAAATTGAGGTAGGCCATGGTGTGGGGAGGACCTACCATGTATCATACACAGAAGCAGGAATCAAAATGACATTGGACTTCTCAGAAGCACCACTGGAAGTTAGGAAAACAGTAGAACAATACCCTAATTTCCTATTGAAGAATACTTTTCTCACTTGTGATTCTAAATCCAGCCAAAGTGTCCAGTCTGAGATAAAATAAAGACAATTTCAGATATGCAAGGTCTCAGATTTACCTCCCATGTGCAAAAAGATCCTGGAGGACTTATTCCACTCAAAGGAGTAAACCGAGAAAGGCTTTAGAATCAGAATACAGGTCTCGCATGGAAGAGCCGAGGACAGTACCTGAAATGGTAAGGAAGGGCAGTTCCGGGATGACAGTTGCATGGTCACACCAGAGCATAACCAGGACTGGAGCAGGGGAATGGAGCGAGCGCTCCAGGAAAGCTGTCTCCTGGAAAAGAAGTGATAAGGAAGGGTCATCTGCTGTGTCGGAAGGTACTGAGAGAGGAGCACTACACCTGTCAGATTCAGAAGTATCAGTGATAGGTACACAGAAAACTAAGAAAGAAGAAAGGAGATGGTTTTAAATCCAGGGACAACAAAAATGGCTGTACAAGAAAAGAAATGTGATTATGGTATAACATGTGGCTCATTAGTGAAGAATAATGTAATTACTGAATTAAAAGATTGCTTTACATTAGGAGGATGAGGGGAGAATGCTGTGTGTGTATATAGGTGTATGGATATGTGTATGAATATCAGCCTTTTTTAGGATTGTGTCAGAGGCTGCTGGCTGCCTACCCTAACATTCATTCTCCCTCCCTCCTTAGTAATAGAAATGTGGAAATATGGGCATGTCTGGGCACTAAACTTTCCAGTTAGAACACTACATTTCCCAGCTTCCCTTGCAACTAGGTATTGACCTGTGTCTAAGTTTAGCAGAAGTATTCAATGGCACTTCCAGGAAATCTTCTTAAAAGGCACAGAGTGAGCCATTATTCTCTTCCCGCTGCTAGTCTGGAATGGAAAAGTAATTGATGGTGTTTCTGCCATCATCATGGTCTATGAAGATAAACTACACACCAAAAACGTAGAACAGAGAATGGGAGGAATCCTGAGGCCCTGATGACACTATGTAGCTATCATATTAACATTAGACTGGCTACCAGAACATTTTTTTTATGCAATATACCCTCCTTTCTTAAGCCATTGTATTCAGGTCTCAGTTATATGTAGCATAATCAGATCTGAACTGACTTGTAATTCACTAGATAATATCTCAAATGAAATATTAATAGTAGTACAAGCATGTTATTTAGTAATATAGAGGTAAATACTATAAACAGAAAAAATTGAAAGTACAGTAGGTTTGGGCAGTGGAAATTGAGGTAAAGGAGAATGATTAACTATTTTTATTGTAACTCTTTTAATCCAATAATATTTGACATTTCAAGTTATGTACCTATCTTACTCTAATAAAAATAAATTGATATTTCTTTAGTTACATTTCAACTAGTATTTCAAGTAAAAATATGTGTTCATTGTAAAAATTCAAACAGTACAAAAGACAGAAAGTAAAAGTCTTGCCTCCCATCAGTTCTTTGCCTGTCCCCTGCCCATCAGTTCTGCCGTCCTCCCCAAGGGTGACGGATGTTTGACTTGTGTCTCTCCATACCTTTTCTATATGCTCGTTTAGCAGATATAGAGATGCACAGTTTTCGTCTTTTATTTATTACAGTGTATTTAAATATTAATTTAAGAGTGTATTCATGAGAGAATATTTAGGCTCATAATGGATGTTATTTGCTTATATTTTTAGAATTCAAGCTGAAAGCATGCATTTAAAAAGTCAGCAAAATGAATTTCAAAGAGTACAGAAAGAATTGAGTCATTTGCAACAGCAGTTAAAAATTAAACAGAGACAATCACAAGTCTGCAGGTAAGATTCTCTTTAAATATTTGGAAATTATAAAGATTGAAAAGATACATTCAATAGTAGCTTTATAAATATTCAAACACAGTGTAGTAGAGTTTCTATATTTGGCGTGGTTAAAAAATGTGTAAATAACTGCACTTTTTAAAACCATTATCACAACTGAATAGTTTTACCAATAAAATTTAAATCAGGCAAACATGTTGTTCTTATTTTGCAGTGATACTTAGATTGAAAACACAGTAACTAATACATTTTCCTCTTGAGCAGAATTTCTTGGTGTATTTGGATCCCCTGGCACAAAAAAATAATAGAATAGGGAAACTTCCTAAATATAGTAATAAAACTGCTAAATTTAGAAATCTCCAGCATAAATGGTGTTAATTCTGCTTTTATATAATCTTTGGAGGGTTTATAATACCTAAAGGTGAAACCCAATATTCTAAAGACCCACTAGAAAGTACATTTTTCTTTTCTAAATCTAAAAAGGGAATTGAGCCCTGGCTGGTGTGGCTCAGTGGATTGATCATAGTCCTGCAAACCAAAGGGTCGCTGGTTTGATTCCCAGTCAGGGCACATGCCTGGGTTGTAGGCCAGGTCCCCAGTGGCGGGGTGTGTGAGCAGCAGCTACACATTGATGTTTCTCTCCCTCTCTTTCTTCTTCCCTTCCCCTCTCTCTAAAAATAAATAAATAAAATCTTTAAAAAGGGAATTGAATAGAGAATATAAGAAAGAATGAATTTTTGAATTGAGTAACTTTTAACTCTTAGACAAGGGAAATAAGTTAAATGAACATTACATATAGACACAGGTTCAGGGTGACTAAAATATATGTGCTGGATGAATATTTTAAACAATAGGTTCTTTTTCTTTTTTTTTCAGTCTATTACTTATTGCCAGAAACATTGTTCTGTTAAAAAAATTGTCTGCGCTAATAATTTTTTATACACTATCTGGTGATGACCTGCTGGTCATTTACCTTTCATAAATGCCTTCCTCATTAAATAATCTTCTTTTGAGGGAGAGGGGAAGGGAAGGGGAAAGGGAGAAAAATTATCAGTGTGGGAGAGATACATGGATTGGTTGCCTCTCGTGCACCCCCAACTGGGGATGTGGCCCACAACCCAGTCATGTGTCCTGACTGGGAATTGAACTGGCGACCTTTTAGTTTGCAGTCTGGTGCTCATTTCACTGAGCCACAGCAGCCAGGGCAATAAATACCTTTGAATAAATGAATGAGTCTACTCACAAAACAGATGACCATCTTTATCTTCAGAAATATCTGCCGTTTCCTAGAAATCTGGTATCGACCCAGCAGGATACCACCCAGGTGAACCCAACTCTCCATTTTAGTCTTGATGATCTGTATGCAAGATTGGCTCCTGTGATAGCTCTGGCCCAAGTCTGCTAAGTAGTCTATATTCACTTTTAGAAGTTTCCTATTGTGAATCATTCATAAATTGTTTGAAATATAAAGAGCTTATCCTTTAATTTTTCTTATTTGTAAATCTATCTACACTCTGTCATCTCTGAAATTTTCCACGCCAAAATTCTGTCTTTTTCTACTCTGATTTCTCCTCTCTTACACTTCTGATGTCAGTATGCCATTGGAGCTGTCACCAGCATTGGGGTGGGGGTCTGACTAAGGGGAAGATGAGTCGGGAGTACATCATTATAACTGCCATTTAGAAAGACTCTTTAGAAGGCTTCAGTAACACAATTAAGGAATTAAAGACTAATGATTTGGATGTGTATGAACTTTTAAAAATTAATAGAATAAAAGCAAGAAAGGTGAGTATTGTAAACAATAGAAATTATCCTGGTGAAGACAAATTTTAATGATGTTTTTTCATATTACATCAAGTAACTTAAGAGAGACACATTTTTGATAAGAGCTCCTAGATTATTTCATAAACCATTCACTGAAGAAGAGTTAATTATTTGAATACATTGGAGAAATATTTGAGTTTCTTGCAGATTTGACAAAACTACCAACATCACTGAATATAACATAAAAGTCATATCACTTCAAGGACATTGAAGATAAACTAGTTCATGAGATTCATTATTTCAAAGATAATTTAAGACTAGTCATTTTCCAAAGAACCTTGAAATGCCAAAAAATTTATAATCATATATGAAAAACATTCAATAAGGATTTTTCTAAATTCAACACTGCTTAGTATTTACATGACATTACAAATAAATAGTGAACTATGAAGCTGAAAGAATTTTTCTAAACTATGAATAATAAAAAAATCAGTGGCCATCTAGATGAAAAGCTGTATTAATGTTTCTGTTTTCTTCATGTAAAATTATTATAAATGGTTCTCATATGAAGAGGTGAATGTAGAGCATGTAGCCAAAAATTGTAGGCAAAAGTGTTACACAGCTGTTACTTATTAAAAAGTTACATTGTATTCCTTATTTTGTGATATTTATAGAATTTATCAACTTAAATATTTTTATTTTTAAATTTAATAATTTTTCTCATTATATAAATAATTGCACACTTTTTAACAAACATTTTATTTATATTTATTTTTAGAGAGAGGGGAAGGGAGGGAGAAAAAGAGGGAGAGAAACACTGATGTGTGAAAGAAATCAATCTTTTGCCTCTTGCACACCCTCAACTGGGGACCTGGCCTGCAACCCCGGCAAGTGCCCTGACCTGGAATGGAACCAGTGACCTTACAATTTGCAGGCTGGCACTCAATCCACTGAACCACACCAACCAGGACAAATAATTGCACACTTTTAAACATAATTTTGTAAGTCATCATTTTTGTATTCTTTTTTTTAAGGTAGCTTTTCTCCCACATACCACCAATCATATAAGATATGAGCCTTACAAAAATGGATCTGCTCTTAGCTCACAAGCTTGTATTTTCTGTGTCCTGCCTTTCTCCCTACAGAGGCACCTGCATCCTCATCCAGTCTGTTCTGTTGAACATCACTTTAGCCCCTGGCTTGCTTCCAGCAGCTGCCTAACACCAGGCCCATTAGCCCCTTAACCTTGACCTGGTCCATAGCTCTTGTCTCCCTGTACTGCCAGTTTCTGGCTCCACATTCAGACTTTCCATCCTCACCTTTGGCCTTCTTCAGTTAGTGATCTCTTTGGATTCTTTCTCTGCTTTGTGAGATCAACATCTCTCCTAGCTAGCTCCCTAGGAGACTGACTGAGGCATTCCCTGTGGCTTCTGATCACTCAGGTGGGCCTTAATTACCACCCAGAATGACACCACACTTCTTTCTGGCAAAGGCTAATCTTTCAGCCTATATCCATTCTTTCTAGGAGTTTGCACAAGAAATGAGCACATCTCTTGTCTGTGCTTTTAGCCTCTGTGCCTGCATTCATACTGTGTCCAGCTGTGTACACACATTTGGGTATCTCCCATTCTTACAAACTATTCTCTACTCTGTATCTTCTTCTTTCTCTTCTTGCCACCTCTGTCAGTGTTCTTGAATGTTGGTACTGCATAGCCCCTGTTTACTCACTTCTGCTTTGCTGTTCAGTCTTTCCTACCTAATGCCTCTCTCTGAGATCACCAAATGCTCCCTTAGTAGCAGATACAATGCACTTTGTTCAGCCTTTGTCAGGGGCCTTAAACACTTCTTTAAATTCTCTTATACTCTGGCTTTTCTGATAGTGTTATTGTATTTTGGTTCTAACTCACTGGTTGTGGCTCTCTAGTCTCCTTTGAGGGATTCTTTTCTGTTTTAGTCCCATAAATGTTAGTGTTGTCCAGTGTTTTATCCTAGCACTTCTCACTTCTTCATTCCTCCAACTGAGTGATCTATTTTTTTGTTTATTCATTTGTCAATATTTATTGAACACATACTATCGGGGGTGTCCAAACTTTTGGTGTCTCTGAGCCACACTGGAAGAAGAGTTGTCTTGGGCCACTCATTATATATGCAAACACTAATGAAAACTGATGAGCAAAAAATAGATTTTAAGTAAATTTATGATTTTGTGTTGGGCCAAATTCATGGCCATCCTGGGCCACATGCGCCCGCAGGCTGCAGGTTGGACTCCCCTGTGTGGTAGGTGCTATGCTAGGTGCTAGGGAAATCGTGATGAACAAGACATATGTAGTGTCTGCATCATAGATCTTAGTCTATTCAGAGAAATAAATATTGACCAAATAATTCCAGTCCCATGGCTTCATTCATCATCTTTTTGGTGATAACTCACAGGTTTATGTCTGCATCTTGCTTGATTACTAGGTAAATTATAGCCAGAACATCTACCTGAAAGTAAAAAAAAAAAATCATTGCAATCACTTTGAGCTGTGGCATTTCAAGAGGCAAGAGCACCGGATCAGTAACTTTTAAAGGTTTTGTTTATTATTACCCCAAGTTTTAATCTGCCTATAAAATTATGGTATGCAGGAAGAATGCTGTCTAAGAATCTGAGATGCTCATTTAGGCTCTGTGACTAAGCCACTTTTGACCTAATTTTCTTCTCTAGATCTTTGCTGTTAAATTGATTTTTAAAAATTAATAGAAAAATATGTATAAAATAGCTATATTTCTTTATAGTTAAAATGGTAACAGAATGGAAATTAGTTAGGATAATACATACCTTAGCCTTTCTACAATATTTCCAGTTTATATCTGTCATCTCAACAAAGTAGAAATAGCACCTACTCACTTTCCAAATTGTCTTCATTTAGACAATAGATTACATGGTCACTGTAAAACCATTTTTCAAAGAAAAAACTTTTCTCAAAGAAATATTTGTTATAATGCTTGCTATTCTTTAAAAATCCTATTTTTTTTTACTACCTTACAGTCAAAGATTGATGGAGTACAAATATTTCTGGAATAAGACTCTTTCATTACTTACCTTTACTAAAAGGGAGATAACTAGTATCAAAAATGAAGTTTATGATCATTTTCAAAACTGGACTTCTCTGAAAGAAGAAGTTTGTCTTCAAATTAAATCCATGAGTGAAACAGCTTTGACAGGTTTGTTACATGTACATAGAACACAACCATCTTTTTTCTTTGTAAATAGTACCTCATAAGTAATAAAATAATGATACTTCATTTTATGTGGTGGGGCTTATGATTAACTGAAGAGATATGCAGATGGCAGATAAGCACACAAAAATGTTTAACATAATTAGCTAATTAGGGAAATGTAAATTATGACCATAATAAAATACTACTACATATCTATTAGAATGTCTAAAATTTTCATTGACCATACCAAGTATTAGCAAGGATTGGAGAAACTGGATCACTTAACATTGCTAGTAAGAATGTGAAGTAGTGTAGCCATTCTAGAAAATGATTTTGTAATTTGTTAACACTTATTATGCACTTAGCACATGACCCATTAATTGTATCTTGGGCATTTATCCCAGAAATATGAAAACCTATGTTCACACAAAAACCTGTACATAAATATTCATGGCAGCTTTATTCAAAATGGCCCAAAGTGGAAACAACCCAAATTTCCTCCAATGGATGAAATAGGTACTGTGCTACACCTATACCATGGAATTCTATTCAACAATAAAAAGAGAAAAATATTAATACATGCTCAAGGGAATTATGCTCGGTGAAAAAAGCCAGTCTCAGGAAAATTACGTACTATACAAGTCTATTTATATAGCATTCTTGAAATAACAACATTATAGAGATGGAGAAGAGATTAGTGGTTGCCAAGGGTTTGGGATGGTATGGATAGGAGTAGGTATGGCTCTGAAAGGGTAGCAGGAGGCAGCTTTGTGGGGGCAGGGCAATCCTGTATTTTGATTGTGTTGGTAGTTGCAGGAAGCTACGTATGTGATAGAATCCCAAACGCACACACAGATGAGGGTGTGTATAACTGGTGAAATGTGGATCAGCTCTGTGAATTGTACCAATGTCAGCTCCCTAGCCTTGAGGGTGTACTATAGTTACACAAAATGTCAACGTGGGGCCAGGTGGCATGAAAGCGTCACGGGACTGCTCTACACGTTTCTTTGCAACTTCTTATAAATCTGTAAGTATTTCAAAATGCAAACTTTTTAAAAAATCTACATATACACAGTGTTTTATGATCCCTTTTTATTAATTAAATTTGGTCTCTGAGGCTTTTTTAATATTAGTGTAATAAAACCGTATAAAGTCATGTGAATTTATGGTCACTCTTTGTAACATCAGTGTGCCTTGTCAATAAGGTTACAGAGGTTTCCTAAAAACGTAATCACCTAAAATAACTTTAAGTTCACTTGAGTAAGCGAATAGGACTAACAACAGGAAATATCTTATCCAGGCAAAGAAATTGATTATTTGAGGGTAATATTAATAATTGTACTTGTGTTGGCTAGCAAATTATATAACACATTTTAAAAACTAAAAACACCACTAGCCTGGCAATAAGTTTTGCCAATATAACACAAATTTTAAATGACAAATACTTTCTTTAAAAATACCAGCTTTTGTTTTGATCTGTATGGATTATGTCCTTATGTTGTGAGTTGACACTGCATGGCATAGTGCTTCAGTTGAAAAGTTGATGTAAAACAAACTTGAAACATTTTTATAAGAAGTAAAATAAACTATGAATTCCTCTATCCTCATACAATTGTTTTTATGTTTCCATTTGATTTTCTAGTCCTCCACATGTTCATCTATTTTTACATATTTTTAATTACAAGGTAAATTTCAATGCACATTCCAAAATGTATTGTTATTGGCTGAATTGTGCCCCTCAAATTCTTATGTTGAAGTCCTAACTTCTAGTCCCTCACAATACAACTTTATTAGAGTTAGGGTCCCTAACTCTAAATTTAAATGAGTGGGCTTTAATCCAGGATGACTAGTGTTCCTGTAAGAAGAGGAAATTTGGAAACAGACACATGCAGAGGGAAGATGATGAAAAAGAGAGGGGAAAGTGACTATCTGTAAGCCATGTAAAGAGCCTTGGAACAGGTCCGTCCCTGTGGCCCTTAGAAGAAACCACCCCAGCTAACACCGTGATCTCAGACTTCTAGCCTTCAGAACTGTGTGAAAATAGATTTCTGTTGGTTAAGCCACTGGAGTTAATAAAAAATGAGTAAGATAGCCTCTGACTTAAAACAACGTAGTCCAATAGGAGAGCACATGTCTGCATAGGATAGAAACGGCATACATTGGTGTGAGTTCCAGGAAGATCAAGCCCACTTCCAAATCCATCAGGAAAGATTTCCAGGCAGGTAGCATGTGAGCTGTGGTCATCCTAGTGTTTGAGGATAGGAGACCTTTCTGCTGAAACAGGGGGTGATGCTGAAACAGAAAACACAAGGTGGGATCAGTGATCAGAATAGGTTGGTCTCATGGAGATCATACTTTCTGAAACCAGAATTGGGACACATGACTGACAAGCATGAAACTGTGTTAATGATGAAGAAAGGATTGAGTATTTGACACCGGGGTTGCCATAGGCATATGTAGTTTGCCCTGCGTGAGTTAATTTACCTCCCTTAAGTAGACTCTCTTAATTTTACATTAGGAACATTGAAGCTCCTGTTAGTTTTGAAATCTTGCTGTACTTTTCCCTGTGTTTGGATATATTTGACAAATGAGTCTGTATTGCAGATTCTTATTCTTTTAATGTCAGATAGAAAGTCATGTTGACACGAACAGTTATTTTAGAGACAGCAGTGCACACTAGCAGAGTCAGCTTGCTAACCGAAGCAGTGTCATTCTGGCAAACGGTAAACAGGCGACAGCACGCGCCCCTCTGCCGTGTCATTCTGACTTAGGCGGAGATAGGTGCGGTGACAGTGCAGCAGGCTTTATCCAGTCACAGGACGCTACCTCTATGGCTGCAGAAATACCCAGGAAGGCCTGTTAGGTCTGAGGAGAAATCACACTGTTTTTCTTTTTAAAGCTTTAGTACTAGTGTGTTAGTTTTCCTCACACAAATGTGTATCCATAAGCCTTTAGAAGCATATGGCTATTCTTAGGAAAAATTTCTGTGTAATTGTTGGAATATGGTAAACCCCAATTAATTTGGTCCCCATCGATTTATTTCACCAGATTTTCTAATTTGGGCAGGGATTGAAAGTGAAGAAGGTGCCGGACCCTTTGTACTCATGACCTAGGTCTGTCTTACATGCCACTTTTTCTTCCAGACAAATGTTTTTCCCCAAAGAAAGACATTTTGCTTTTCTCTCCTTGGCCCATGTTCTTGATGCTACTCAAGCCCACCCTCTAAGACATGCCCCCGTCCCTGTGCCCTGTTCTGGCATACTGCTCTACTTCTCCTTGATTTACCGGCCATATTTCCTGCCATGTGTGTCCTCCTAATCTCTGTTTCTGGTCTTCACTGGCCCATGTGGCTGCTATTTTTGCTGTAGTGGCTCTAAGACCAATAAACCAGGCCAACCTCCTTTACAGTCTAATCACATGCTACACCCTTCACATGGCCCAGAGTGACCTGGGCGAGGAAAGGAATGCCGAGTGAACTCTCTGGACAAGCAGGCTGTCCAGATTTTCATGTACTCATCATTTCAGTTAACTGTGGTTGTACAAATTTTGTAGTATTTTATCATTATTGTGTGCTTTGTATATTTTAATATGATGGTTTAAGGTAGCAGTGCTCAAAAGGCTGAGGAAGGGAGAGCTTGATAATTATCACTCTGAAGGATAACATGCTCCATGCATTTTTCACGAAATTACATAAAATTAATATATGTAAATCTACATAATGCTGTGAAGGCATTTTTTAAAATTAAACTTAATCTAAGTAGATAGAATAATGACCAATGATTGCTATGATGAAATTCTGGTCTCATTGTGAAGGGACAGAATATTGTTAAAAACATTAAGATATACTAACTAATACTTAATGTCTGTAAATTCATTAGTTTTAGACCCTGCCTCCTGTTATTCCTCTCTACGCCTACTACCTTTTTTCATAACTTACATATGAATTTACAAATTCATATATTTATATTTAAATTTACCTTTTCTGAATTATGTTACCAAGAAAACAATTTAATTTCACTACAACCCAGAACAGTGTAGAGATGTGTTATTTCATTTATGTGAGTATTTAAAAAGCAGGCTTGATTGCCATTTAATACAATTTAAAGGCAAAAATGAAAACAAAAAAAACCTCTAAAAGGAATCATGCACAGTTTAGCAATACAATTCTTTTTCTTATTTCTTTCGCAGAATAACCACTAAACTTAAATTTAACCTTTTGGTTCGGTGTCACCACACTCTCAGAAAATTCATCTTGGCTTTCAACTATTAATTTTCTAAAAGAAAATAATCAGTTTTTGAAAATCGTTTCATGGTTAGATGTTGTCTATTTGTAAACTTTGACTTTTCTTTACAGAAATAGAGATACTAAATAAAAGTCTGTCAGTGTCCCAGAGAAATAAGGGATGCCTGGAGGAGGAAATGAAAAATCTGAAGCTGCTGTCAGATGCAGCTATACTGAGGTCTCAGCAGATCCAGACATCTAAACAACAGGAAGTAAACTTGCAAACCAGATGCCATGACTTGCAAAAAGAAGTACTAGGTAAAAAAGATTTTTTTCTTTTGTGATTGCTAGCAACTACCCATAATAAGTGTATAAATTTTTATTTCTTTTAAAATCACAACAATCTTTTGATTACCTTGTGTTGCAAATATGCCTCATTATTAGTAACTGTCAGTGACTGTGATCAATTCACTATTATCGCTTCCTATTCTGCCATTTAGAGTGGTAAGACTAGTGGAGATATTAAAGATATTTTAAATACAAAATAAGACTTCAGGAAAACAAAGTGAAATTTGCTTTAGTATATCATTATCCCAGTGGATTGGTAGTTTAGTGTACCGAAGGAAAATACAGCATATGCTGTTAGTAAAGTGAATCCAAATTTTTATGTACTCTTTCATTTTCCCAAATGAAAAGATTAAAACTGTGTTTTAGGTACCTTGTTTCTCTCTACCTCAGAGAATAAATATCTTGGCAGTAAGCCTATGGAGTATGCATATTTTCATGAAGGCAATATGGAATCACTGAAAATTGATAATCATGAAAGTGATACAATAAAAACAGTGTTTTAGCAAAATTAAGTTGTTAGCAATGAATGGAGGTGCTCCAAACATCAAGTGTTTGGAGCCAGATACTATGAAAATATCTTTACTGGTAACCCAGCCCCTAGACTAACCATAAGATACCAAAGTAGGGAGGGGAACTAACAGTGTTAAGGACCTAATGTGTATTGGACACCATGCTAGAAATGTACATAAGTTATTTCTCCCGGTTCTCACTGTGACCACGGGAAGCAAGTGTAAGTGTCCCATCTTACAGGAGAGAGAATCAAGGCCCTGAGAGGTAACATGCCTATTCCCACACAGCTGGTAAATGGCAGGGAGTGAGTGCAGACCAAAGATTGTGCTCATCTCCTTGATCCTCTCCAGCCAGTGGAACGGTTAAGATAGAATCGGAGTTGAGAGGACTACCCAGGACTAGGGAGGAGAACACCTAGCTGAAGGTGGAAGGGAGAGAAGGAAGTCACAGGGGGCTGCGACCCTCTTTGCTTGGGAGTCTTTGATGATAAGAACATACCACAGACTGGGGAGATCTAGAGAGAAACTAGTATTAGAAAGAAGATAAGGAGTCATCACATGAGACTGGAAGCAGTATGAAACCAGGTATATGTTTTAAAATCATATATTTTAAAATTTTCTCTTCTTTGAATTAGCTTTTCATATTTTGCCCATTTTCAACTACATTATTGGGATTTCCCTTGTTAATTTTTTAGAGTAATTTATACAGTATTTATCTTTTATATTAACTTTTTCCTAATGTATAATTTGTCATTGATTTTTATGGTAAATTTCACCATATCAAAGATTTTAATTTTGGTATGATCAAATTACTATCTTATATTGTGTTTGGCTCATCTTAGTTAAAACAGTCCCTCTCATCCTTAGATTATAGTCTTCTGGATTTTCTTTCCTTTGATTCATTAATACATATGGAATTTATTTTTTATATGGTATGAGATATGGGTGTTCAGTTTTACTCTTTTAATATGGATAGCCAGAGTTGTATCAGTATTATATATTAAATACTTATGGTTTTCCCACTAAATAGAACTATACTACCTGTCATGTTAAAATTTTATATATACTACTATCTATTACCATGTTCTGTCTTCTTTCCACTAATTTATTTGAAGTAATAAATATCATTCATTTGAATATAATGACTTAATGGTGTATTCTCCTGGCTGGTTAAGTCTTTTCTCTCTCTGGTTTTCTTACTTTGGAAATATATATTTGGAGATATATTCTATTTGAACTTTACGATCATTTATTTACCTCTAATCCAAAGGCTCTGATGTATACCTAGTAAAGTTTTTCTCCTTGAGTCTTTACACTGTTTTTACATATTTACAGGCAGTTATTTTTCCACATAAACTTTAAGATAATTTTATTTATTTCCAATAGGGAGTCGAATTGGACTTGCATAGTATTTATGTATTAACTTTTGGAGAATTGACATTTTTAGTGACATTAAGTCTTCTTTGTATTATAAAAGCCTTTTCATTGAGGAATAATGTCTTCGCTTTTTAAAAATGTTATGCTTTATGTTCTTTAATGCATTTTACAGTCTTATTTAAATGTTTATCATTCTTGTTAAATTTATGACTGTCATTTTTCAGTTACTGTGAAAGGATTATTTTCTCTTGTTTTCTTGATATTTGTTAATGGGACAGAGAAAGGCTATTGATTTTTGTATATTTGTCTTATACACATAAACTTTACAAAATTCTCATATTAATTCTAGTAGCTTTTTATTAAGTGTATCTAGGATTTTCTAGTTATATAGTTATATCACTAGACCCCATTCCCTCCAAAAAAGAGTTTCTCCATTCTTTCCCAATGTTGACATCTGTTATTTTTCTCATCTTGTTCATATCTTAATTAAGTTCACTTAAATCTCTAAGACTGTGTTAAACAATAATTGTGCCAATGAGCCTCCACGTCTACTTCCTGATTTTAGTTAAAATAATTTGATGTCTTTCCACTTGAAATTATATTCAATGTTTGGGTTTTAGTAAATAATCATTATTTTTAATTAAATATTTTCCTTCTATCCCAATTTTACTTGGATATTTTATTAGAAATGCCTTTGAGTTTTGCTAAATGCTTTTTCAGCATCCATTGATATAATAGTATGATTTTGTTTCCTCCTTAACCAACTGGTAAAATGGATTAGTATTACTAAATTTCCTAATAATAAAGCACCTTTGCTTTCATGGGATAAACCTACATCATTTACTTTTTAATATATTATTTTCCACATGATTGTGTTTTATTTATCAGTTTAGTACATATACTCATAAGTGAGTTTGGCCTAAAAATTTTTCTTTATCACAGGCACTAATTTTATCAGAGTTTTATGTTAAAACTAAGTGAACTTCACTAATAAATAGGTCTCATGACATTGGATTATCTGTTTTTAAAAGTTAGAAAACATGATTGAACCCAGTTTCATTAGGTAAAATTCAGTTACGAACTCATCTGATTCAAGTGCCTCTTTCAATGAGGTTATTTAATATGTTTGAATTTTCTGTGGAAATTTGACTACTTAAAATTTTTATTCTTCTTGGATCATGTTAGATTATTTATATTTTGACAAAAAATCATTTATTTTTCAAAGATTTCAAATTTGTGTCTATAATATGACATATAATACTTTTTTCTCTTTTTATTTTTTTACAATATTGTTTATTGATTATGCTATTACAGTTGTCCCATTTTCCCCCCTTCATTCCCCTCCACCCTTGCATACCCTCTCCAACCCACATTCCCCCCTTTTAGTTCATGTCCATGTGTCGTACTTATAAGTTCTGTAGCTTCTACATTTCCGATACTGTTCTTACCCTTCCCGTCTATTTTCTGCCTATGCTACTTATTCTCTGTACCTTTCCCCCTCTCTCCTCCTCCCACTCCCCTGTTGCTAACCCTCCATGTGATCTCCATTTCTGTGGTTCTGTTCCTGTTCTAGTTGTTTACTTAGTTTGTTTTTTAGGTGTGGTTGTTAATAATTGTGAGTTTGCTGTCATATTACTACACATGTTTTTTTATCTTCTTTTTCTTAGATAAGTCCCTTTAACATTACATTAAATAAGGGCTTGGTGATGATGAACTCCTTGAACTTGACCTTATCTGAGAAGCACTTTATCTGCCCTTCCAATCTAAATGAAAGCTTTGCTGGATAGAGCAATCTTGGATGTAGGTCCTTGCCTTTCATGACTTGGAATACTTCTTTCCAGCCCCTTCTTGCCTGTAAGGTCTCTTTTGAGAAATCAGCTGACAGTCTGATGGGAACTCCTTTGTAGGTAACTGTCTCCTTATCTCTTGTTGCTTCTAGGATTCTCTCCTTCATTTTTACCTTGGCTAATGTAATTATGATGTGCCTTGGTGTGTTCCTCCTTGCGTCCAACTTCTTTGGGACTCTCTGAGTTTCCTGGACTTCCTGGAAGTCTATCTCCTTTGCCAGATTGGGGAAGTCCTCCTTTATGATTTGTTCAAATAACTTTTCCACTTGTTGCTCTTCCTCTTCCCCTTCTGGTACCCCTATAATTCGGATGTTGGAACATTTAAAGATGTCCTGGAGGTTCCTAAGCCTCTCCTCATTTTTTTAAATTCTTGTTTCTTCATTCTTTTCTGTTTGGTCGTTTCTTTCTTCCTTCTGGTTCATTCCATTGATCTGAGTCCCAGTTTTCTTCCCATCACTGTTGGTTCCCTGTGCATTTTCCTTCATTTCACTTAGCGTAGCCTTCATTTTTCATCTAATTTGTGACCAAATTCAACCAATTCTGTGAGCATCCTGATCACCAGTGCTTTGAACTGTGCATCTGATGGTTGGCTTTCTCTTCATTACTTAGTTGTATTTGCTTTGGAGCTTTGATCTGTTATTTCATTGCACCATTTTTTTTGTCTTGTTGTGCCTGTTACGTATGAGGGATGGAGTCTTAGGTGTTTAATACTCTATTTTTAATGTGCACTTTTTGCCCAAGTTTTTGAGAGAAAGAAATGGATGTGCATTATACATGGGTAGTACTAATCATATGCATTATATATTGGCAGCACTATAAAACGTGGGTGTGCATTATACATGCCACAATATGGTAGCCCCTCTGTCTGTTGTTACACATGATTTCTGAATTTTAGTCTTGTCTAATTTTGTTTTTATCTTTTATTTTCTACCAGAATTCCAAGGCCTTTATTTCTTGGTCTTTTCAAAGAACTAGCCTTTGTATATTTTATGATTTCTGCTACTTTTATTTTCCATAACATTACTTTTCACTTCTATTTTTATTAATTACCTCTTTCTGGATATTTTGGAGTTTGTATTTTTTAGACTTATGAAAGGAATAATTAGTTCTTTTATTTCTTATCTTTTAAAATTTAATTATAGATGCATTTAAGGGTATACATTTTCCTATGAGTACAAGTTTCTCTAGATCTTATATCTTTTAATATAAAGTATTCTTTTTCATGCTGTCTAAATACTCTATAATTTATTTTTTTAATTTTTCTTTCATTGAAGGATTATCTAGAGGTATATGTCTTAATTTCAGTATAGTTCATTGTTTTGGCAGGGAGGTATTTTTATTATTTATTTAACTTTGGGTTATTCTTTTAATTTTATTTATTTGCTTTTAGACAGAGGGGAAGTGAGTGAGGAAGGGAGGAAGAGAAAAATGTGTGGTTGCCTCTCATGTCCCCATTAGGGACCTGGCCTGCAACCCAGGCACGTGCCCTGATTAGGAATCGAGCCAGCAACCCTTTGGTTAACAGGCTGGCATTCAGTCCACTGAGCCACACCAGCCAGGGCTAACTTTGGGTTATTCTGATTAAATAATGTGACATAATATTTCTTTGAATATATAAACTTTTTTATGTTGAATACATAACAAGTTTTGTAAGTATTTCTTAGAAATACAAAATAAAATATAATTCTCAACTTGATGGATGTAATGGTGTCTTAGCTGGGAGTGGAATCCTTAGGGTTTTTTTTCTTCTCAGTGGATTATAGATGCTGATGCTTTGATTTCTAGATTTTAGTGTTGTGAATAAGAAGTCTACTGTAGATCTGATTTCTTTTTCTTTTAAAGGTAAGTCTTTCTTTTACCTGGAAGCTTGTTAGTCTTGTCTGTTTCTTGTTTTGCTTTATTTTGTCTATTTTTATTGGACCTCAGGAATGTTCAGTTGGATCACTCATAGTGCTTGGTTTATGGCATATATGCATGGACTATGACTTTATACCTGTATACAGTGTTGAGTAGAATCGTGATAGTTGCATCCTTGTAAAATATGCAACTTTACAAAAGCATACTTTAACTTTTGGTTTTAAGCATAAATTATAATGAATGTAAAATATCTATAATCGAATGATACTAAAAATGGCATATAACAAAATTTGTTGGATGCAGCCAAAGTGATTCTTTGAGGGATATATATAGCCTTACATACTTTTAAGAAGGAAAGAATAAACTCAAAGAACATAGAAAAATACATAATAAAAATAAGAGCCTCAGTCAGTGACTTAGCAAAGATAAAATAAATAGCCACAAAAAAACATTGATGTTTTTAAACCAACAAAATAGACAAACCTCTGGCAGGTTTGATCAAGAAAAGAGAGAAGACACAAATGAAAATATATGAAAAAATAGTAGTGACAACAAATAAAGAGTAAAAAAAAGTGGGTCTTGTTAACAACCTTATGCCAACAAATTTGAAGTGGGCATATTATTAGAAAAATATATGTCAAGACTTACTCAAGAAAATTAAATGGCCTTGTAAGTACAAAGAAAATGAAGCAATGCCCCCTTACAAAGAAAAAGCCAGATGTTTTATAAACAAGTTCAACCAACATTCACGGAATAGAGGATCCTAATTTTATAAAGCATTTTCTAAACAGAAAATTGAGAAATATTTCCCAAATTATTCTACAATGCCAGGATAACCCTGTTAGAAAAATCAAAGTATTAAAGGAAAGAAATATTATGGACCTACTTATATTATGAATATTAATATAATAATTTTCAACTATGTATTTAATATTTTTAAAAGTAGTTAAAAATTTTTTATTGTATTTTTTCCATTACCCTTTATTCCACTTATACCTGCTTCCCCCCGCAATCACCGCACTGTTGTTCATGTCCGTGGTTCTTTTTCCTTTTCACTCAATCCCTCCACCCCTTAACCAGCCCTGCCCCTTCATTGTCATCCTGGTCTGAATCCGTGAGTCTGTCTCTGTTTTGCTTGTTAGTTCAGTTTGTTCGTTAGACTCCACATATGAGTGAAGTCATAGGATATTTGTCTTTCTCTCAGTGGCTTATTTCACTTAGCATAATATTCTCCAGGTCCATCCATGCTGTCACAAAGGGTGCAATTTTCTTTTTTACAGCTGATTAGTATTCCATTGTGTAAATATCCCATAGTTGTTTTATCCACTCATCTACTGATGGGTTTCCAAATCTTGGGCACTGTAAATAACACTGCAGTGAACTTATGTATTTGTAAAATTATACATAAAATAAAACTCTGAATATGCCATGTTATTTATTTTAGACTTAGGAAAACAAATTTAGGACATTTGCTAAAATATGCATTTCACAGGAAAAAATAATTTTCTCCAAAATGCAACTTTTCCCAAATCAAAGATGATTATTATTGTCTTTTATTTCATCCTTTTAGTCTGACTTATAAGTGGTTTTTCTTGAGTATTTAGTTTCTTAGAACAGTAAAACATTAGAGAGCATGGTATCTTATATCGCATATAACAGGTAGTTAAGGCTTAAGTAATAACCATTCCATATTTGGAAAAAGAAGTGATTTATGGGAGCAAACACAGGCAGAGAAGAAAGAACATTTTCACTAACTGGGAACAATCTCTGCACGAGTGCATTGACTGGCAGTAAGCATTTGATTAGTTTTCCCTCATCTAACCCTCACAATATCCTAATGTGGAAACTTTTTTTTTACCTTTATCAAGCATAGAGAAGTAGGTTGTGGTCACACTGCTGAGATTCAAATGTAGATCTTTGGTAGACCAACATTTTTGTTAGCTTATTATCTCAGTCAATTCCAGAAAGGCACATAAAACACTAACTCTTTTCCTTAAAGAGAGAGAGAGAGAGAGAGACAGAGAGAGAGAAAAAGAGAGAGAGAGATTGAGATTGAAAGATTTTTCCCCTTCTAACAAAAATTGACTATTGACCTAGCAAGTCTTCTAGGAATTTAAGCTAGGGCAGAGTTTTCCAAAATTGCCTGACCACAAGACCATCTGGGACTATAGATATACGTGTGTGTGTGGGGAGGGGGGGTGTAATAAAGGGACCTATTAAAAATGCACATTCTTGCACGTCAGTCCAGGCATACTGAGTATCTCCAAGACTCTAAGACTCTGCTTTTAATAAGTGCGCCAGGTGGTTCCTGTGATGAGGCAAATTCACTAGTGTAAAATAATGAATAGGAAAAAGAATGTTCTCATTGTGGCATAGTAAAAAAATGGAAATGGCTTAATTTTTAGAAAATGGTGCAATAGTGAGGTTTCTTAGTTGCAAGTAGGAGAAACTGACTATAATCAACAAAGGAATTTATTGAAAGGATATTATTTAGATATTCAGAATCTGAGAAGTTGGAAGAACCACACTCAAAAAATGCTTAGGAACCCAGTGAGGCTAGGGTCACATTCATAATCATGCCCCAAGAACCATCTGGTGAGGATGCAGCTGCTGTGTCCCTAAAACACGGGACACCCTGCCTGATCCCCCACCGCCTCCTCCGCTCCGAACACTTGTTCATCTCTGCTGCTTCTGCAGCTTGGTGTCAGTTGTTTTCTGGTTAGATCTTGGGGGAAATATTTTAAAAACTAGTCTGGAAAGTAAGAACCTACCCTGGATGTTAGAATGTGTCACTGTAGGAGTGTGTTGTAGCTGTAAAAATGGCAACGTGTAGTTCTAGAACAGAATAGTAAATCCTGAAGAAGAATTATAGTTTAATATATTTCCAATCAAATTTTAATATATTTCCATTAACAAATGGAAAAAGCAAAATTATGTTATAAGTGGCATAGGGATAACTAAAGAAAATAAACTAAACACACCAAAATAAGCCTCTAATTAAGTAAGAAAAAATATGAGGGAAAACTAGCACCAAAAAAAGATACAGAACTTCACCTAATCATGGAGGGAGGGATAAAGCAGCACTTTAAAAATTGTAAAAGATAAGATTGACATATTTTGCCTCTAAAAAAAATGTAAAATCCCTGACTTCAAAAACTGCCAAACAGTCTAACAATAGAAGATGCAAAGAATATTTTTGTGTCCGTTATACAAAGGGCTAATTCACATACCATATAAAGAATTTATGCAACTATGTAAGAAAACTCCAAGACCTCAAGCAGGCAAATGGCTGAAAACAAAAACAGACAATAAACACAGGAAATATAATGTTATTCTTTTAC
>CM052539.1:171817884-171858138 GCA_028533065.1 Trachops cirrhosus | reverse complement strand
ATTTTTAACAATAAGTAAACCTTCTTTTAAAAAATCTGTATACATCTTTTGAGTTTTAGCTCACACTTTACCTTCTGTAACAAACAAACAAACAAACAAGCAAAAGCCTCACCAAAACAGTGCAGTACTAATTAGCCACAGGCTTATACTCAAAGCCTGACCTTGGGTAAGTGCGGTGTGTGCGGTGTGTGCTTCATGTGGAGGCCGGGTAGTCCTAGATGTGGCACAGACTCCTCCGAAGGACAGTGTGAGCACAGAGCAAAGTGGCGCATCACTTCAGACTGAGTTAGTTTCACGTTTGCGGCTGGTGTGGAATAGATTTGCTCTGTGGACAACACTCCAACTGTGTTAACAGACAAAGAAACCATTTTTAAAGGGTATCTATTGTATCTCTCTTGGTAGAAACCATTTTCAAATTGGTAGATCAGAGTGGAAAGACCATTGAAACTAATCTAATGTCAACTGGCGATGGCAAGTCCAGTAGTCCCCCCTTACTCATGGTTTTACTTTCTGCAGTTTCACTTAACCGCAGTGAACTGAAATCCAAAAATATTAATGTTTTTCAATGACAGTTTCCATTTAATATAATTTTGTATTAGTTTCAGGTGTACAGCATAGGGGTCAGACAATTATATGCTTTACAAAGTGTCCCCCTGATGCAGGTATGCACATACAGGAAGAAACTAACCGTGGTTTCAGGCATCCACTCGGTGTCTCAGGACGTATTCCCCACAGATGAGGGGCACTGCTGTACCACTTCCTGTGAACCTGTCTGTGCGGAGCGCTGGGTTTTGTTCTTGTGCTGTTCTCCCTATAACAATCTTATTCCTGTGTTAGGGTCTTCAAAACTGTCAGCACATCTAGAAAAATGATAATAGCTGTACCTCTTGCTTTATCCACAGATACCCTTCTGGTGAACTGACTGCATCAGCATATCATTTCTTAACAATTTATTTTACAAAAGTGATTACAGTGGCTTAAGAAAACAACAAGTACGGGGAAGACAGCAAAGTTTCAATTTTAGGTCTTGGCAGTGTTGATTCCCAAACTCGGTATACTGTCTTCTCCCCTGGAGGGTCCAAGCCTGCTCCTCTGCTTTCCTCTCACTACGTATGTTCCACTTGTTAAAGTCTGATTTCATCTCTGCCCATTACCCGTTAGCCTATACGCTAGCCTCATGCTATAGCTCCTATGTTCCCATCCATTGGCTCTGGGCCGACCATGACTTGGGAATACCTTCATTTTTTCAGCAAGTAGTTATTGGACATCTGTGGCGTGCCAGCCCACTGGTCTCGTCTTCTCTGACTTCTGGTGTGCAGGTGTTCTCCCACTCTTCGCCAGTTTTCATGGGACGTCTGACCTCCTGGCTCCACACTGGTTGGTTGCATGTGCCAGGACTCTTAACTTGAGCCATTTTTGACAGGTTTTTGTTGTCCTATATTAAGAATAGTCTCTAAACTTTTCTAGCGCCAATTTTGTCATTTAATTTATTTTTTTAGTTTTGCTTTCTCTAGCATCTCATGTCATTTGCTTTCATCATTTTCATGAACTTCAACAATCTTCTTATTCTGCATTCTTTTAAATGATGACTAATTTTTCTGTTACTGACCAGTTGAGATGCTTAAGATATTATCTTGATAATCATCACCTATAGCTTCGCCAGCTTATTAATGTCTTTCAAAAATCATGTCAACCATTTAAAAAGAGGAAAAACCAGTACATCACAGTGACTAACTCCCCTCACCCAGATAAATCACTGGATTAAAATAATGGGCGTAGCATTTTAGATTTTCTTTGGGCAAATTAAAATAAGGACAGACTGATACACTACTCATCTCTTAACTCTTTCTGTGTCTTTAAGAAACATAATTATTTTTTCAAAGAATACAAGTTCTTTAAAATCACTTTTTGATATGAGCTTTGTAAATGGCTTACTATATTTCGTAATCTAATCTAATTCTAAGCAATTGCGTGGTTTATACTCCTTCCTGCCAGCCATTTTACTGGTTTCTCCACAGTTGCAGAATGAGCTTTAAGTGATAAGCATCACAGCAAGGCTGCCTTTCTAGTAGCAGCGGAACATTTTCCTTCTGTTCCCTTGCCTAATTCTCTGCCTGACCCTCTGTTCACCCTTTTTTCCCCATCAGAGCATTCGAACACTATTTCTCCTGTGTCCTGCAGTCTTTTAGTTCATCTCACTTGAACTTCTCTACTATAGTCTGATGTTATCCCTGCTCTTAGTTGTCCTTATTCTCTTAGGTTCTCTCTCTTAATAAATGAGCTAATGTGTTATGCATTTTTGACTAACACAAAACAAGTATATATACTATGTATGTACATAATATATTATAATAACATATAATAAATAATAAGTGCAATATTAGATTATGTAATATTAGTTAAAATAAATGTATATTAGATTCCACATATAAGTTATATCATACTGCATTTGTCTTTGATTACTGTAGCTTTGTAGTATAGTTTAAAACAGGGAGTGTAATGCCTCCAGCTTTGTTCTCTTAAGATTGCTTTGGCTCTTTGGAATTTTTACAGTTCCATACAAATTTTAATATTTTTCTATTTCTTTGAAAAATATCATTGACTTTTGATAGAGATTACATTGACTCTATAGATTCTTTTGGGTAGTATAGACATTTTAACAGTATTAATGTTTCCAATCATGAACACAGAATATTTTTCTATTTATTTGCATCACCTTCTATTTCTTTCCCTAATGTCTTATAGTTTTGAGTATATAGGTCCTTTACCTCCTTGGTTAAATTTATTCCTAGGTATTTTATTATTTTTTATGCAATTTAAAATGGGATGTTATATATATATTTTTTCTTAATAAGAAAATGGAAATATATATACACACATATGTGTGTGTGTGTGTGCGTGTGTGTGGAGAGACAGGGAGGAGGAGGGTGGGAGGGAAACACAACAGATTTTTGTGTGTTGATTTTGAATTCTGCAACTTTAATGAATTTATTAGTTCTAACAGTTTTTGGTGGAGTCTTTAGGATTTTCTATGTATAATATTATGTTATCTGCATATATTGATAGTTTTACTTCTTTCTTTCCAATTTGGATATTTTATTTCTTTTTTCTTTTGTTTAATTGTTCTTACTATGAACCTTCAATACTATGTCAAATGAAAGTGGCAAGAGTGAGCATTCTTCTGTTGTTCCTGATCTTAGAAGAAGGCTTTTAGCTTTTTACCTTTGAGTATGTTAGTTGTGGGCTTGTCATATGTATCGCTTATTATGTTGAGATGCATTCTCTCTGTAAGCACTTTGGTGAGAATTTTTATCACAAAGGGATGGTGTGTTGTGTCAATTGCTTTTTCTGCATTTATCAAGATGATCATATGATTTTTATCCTTCATTTTGTTAATGTGGTATATCGCATTGATTAATCTACAGATGTTGAAACATCCTTGCATTCCTAGAACAAATCCCTAGGTTTGCTAGTATTTTATTAAGGACTTTTGCATTGTGTTTATCAGGGATACTGACCCATTATTTTCTTTTCATGTAGTGTCCTTATCTGGTTGGTATCAGGGTAATGGTGGTCTAGTAAAATGAGTTTGTAGAAATATATTTCTTTATACTCTGAAATTTTAAACTTATGCTGAATATTATATCATTATTGTGTTTTCTTATAAATACATTTTTAAAGTTCTAATATTTTACATTCCCATATCTGTTACTGTTAGAATTCACTTTTAGAATTAACTTTCTCCATTTTAAATTACATACCTGTATCTCCGTTGTGTCTCCCAGCCTCTGCCCCCAATAATGTGGTACTAATTGAAAGCATTCTAGATGAAGATGATGATCCTACCTACATTAGCCAGATGATTCTGACATGCCACTCAGCCCTGATTAGTAATATGTTCACACTTAGGCAGCGAATAGTCCTCAGAGACCCCTGTAGACTAAAATACATTGTAATTCTGATTCTAATTCTGATACATTTGACTTCTTTCTAAAGCTAAATAAATGTTCATATTTTTACATTTTGATTTTTTTATTTTAAGTCAATCTTGAATAATTTCAACTTTGATTCAAATCTTTATGATCATTACTTTTCTACATAAAAACTTTAACTTTGTCTCCCCCATTTTCCTTTTATTTATTCTTCGATATGTAGGCAATAAAAAATACAAATACAAGTGATAACTCTGGTGCACATATTTTAATACCAGTTTAAGAGTAAATAATAGGCTGTCAATAGCAGCTCAACCCTTAATGTCAGAATTTAATTTTTCATAGGAAAATAAACATATAAAATTTTAAAGACTAAATTCTTGGTTCCTTTTCAGAGATTTATTTATACAAGTTTTGAGTTTTATGTTTAGTTCCCACCAATATAACCTGCAAACTGCACAATTTACCTCAATTGACAAGATTCCTCTCAGAGGTCACTGTGACCCACAATTCAGTCCACTTAAATGGTTTTCCTTCCACCTTGTAAAGTGTCCTTTAGTTTTGTCAGTAGTCTCAAATATTGGAAGACAGAGTTCAGATAAATGACTTTCAAATTTATTCCAAGTGAAAAAGCTTCAGTGTTTTTTAGTATGCTCTTTGGTATAATAAGTAATACACAAATATTTCAATAAAACTATTTTACATATATAATATTTTAACACCTTTATTGAATTTTAAAAATAGCCTTAATGAGAAATAATTTAATTATCATATAATTCACCCATTTTAAGTATCTGTCAATGATTTTAGTATACTTATAGTTATATAACCATTACCGCAATCTAATTTTATTCCTCTTATTTTTTATTGTATTTTTTCCATTACCATTTAGTCCCTTTTTACTCCCTCACTGCTGTCCGGGTCCGTGAGTCCTTTTCCCTTTTTGCTCAATCCCTCTACCTCTCCCCTCCCCTCCCTTTAGCTGTCATCTGCTTTCCATCTATGAGTCTGTCTGTGTTTTGCTTGTTAGTTCAGTTTGTTCATTAGATTCCACATATGAGTGAAATCATATATTTGTCTTTGTCTGACTGGCTTATTTCAGTTAGTATAATATTCTCCAGGTCTATCAACAAAGTCCCATAGTTGTTTTATCCGCTCAACTACTGATGGACCTTTGGGCTGCATCCATATCTTGGCAATTATAAACATTGCTGCAATTAACATAGGGGTGCTTATGTTCTTTTGAATTATGTTTTGGGTTCCTTTGGATAAATTCCCAGAAGAGGGATTGCTGGGTCAAAGCACAGATCTATTTTTAATTTTTTGAGGTAACTCCATACTGCTTTCCACAGTGGCTGCAGCAGTCTGCATTCCCCCCAACAGTGCACGAGGCTTCCCTTTTCTCTGCATCCGCACCACACTTGTTGTTTGTTGATTTATTGATGACGGCCACTCTCACAGGTGTGAGATGATATCTCATTGCGGTTTTAATTTGTATTTCTCTGATGATTGGTGATGTTGAGCATCTTTTCATGTGTCTGTTGGCCATCTGTATGTCCTCCTTGGAGAAGTGTCTATTCAGGTCCTTTGCCCATTTTTTAATTGTTGTTTGTTTTTTTAGTGTTGAATTTTATAAATACTTTATAAATTTTGGATATTAACCCTTTATCAGATGTATTGGCAAATATATTCTCCCACCCTGTGGCTTATCTTTTTATTTTGTTTATGCTTTCCTTTGCTGCACAAAACCTTTTTAGTTTGATGTAGTCCCATTTGTTACTTTTTCTTTCCTTAGCCTGGGGAGGTATATCTGGTAAAATATTGCTAGTTATGTCTGAGATTTTACCATGATCTAATTTTAGAGCATTTCTGTCACCTAAGAACAAAATTCTTGGTCATTAGCAGTCACTCTACTTACTCATCTTCCCCTTGCCAGACACACTAATCATTAATCTTCTTTCTGTCTCTATAGATTTGCCTGTTCTGGACATTTCCTGTAGATAGAACTGTACAAAACATCATCTTCCACGTCTGGCTTCTTTGACTTAGTGTAATGTTTCTGAGTTTCATCTGTGTTGTAGCCTGTGTGACTACTACATTCCTTAATTAGTAGCTTCTTTATTAAAGTGAACAAAATCAAAATGACTAAAGTGCAGTAGAAAAAAATACTGATCTAGGAGTCAAATACTTCTGCTTTCTGGCCCTGTTTATGCCTTGTAGGACTGTCCCTGTGGATAAGTTACTAATTTCTTTGACTCAGTTCCTTCATTGGTAAAATGGAAGTATAACAGCCTTCCTTACCTATCTCAGAGCACTAGTGAATGAACAAGATAAAATGAAGGCCCTGTAAGGAACTATACAGATATTATACTGCATTTCAAAGTAGTTTTCCTGGTTAAGAGCAAACCAAATTATTATATTTAGGATCAAAATATTAGAATTTCCTTAATGCTCCTATCATAACAAAGGAAAACTGTAAATTTTAATTCCTATTTGTCCAAAGGTCCATTTGTTTCCACTAATGTATCTTTCAGTCAGCCTTGGTTAGCTGTAACAGTCAGTAGTCTGCTGGTTCTTAGAACTGGTTGTTGAAGAAGGGAGTAGCTACAATTAATTCAAGAGCCATCTATTGTATGGTGGATAAAGGCATCTCTGAACAGAATTCCACTGTGGCCTTTCCTGGAAGCTGTGACTTCCAGACAGAGCTCGCTGCAGGGAATTGATCAGTTTTTATGATTCCTATGAACCCTTGGACTCCAGTAGGAGTAATACAACTTTTGGCTTCCAGGAAAAGGGGAGAAGTGCTGATTTTCAAACAGAAAACCAGGGAGGTTTGTAGTGATTCTCAGTTACTAAATCCAGCAGCCCTTGAAAGAAACCAGTTTGATATCAGGACACTGTGGGCTGCTTCTGTACCCCAAACCAAGGGAACACAAAAAATACATGGTTTTCCTAGGGTCTGTAGACAAGTTGCACAACAGATAGTTTTAACTGGAGCTCAGAGGGTTGTTTTTTTTTTTTAAATAGTACCGGTCACCGCTGGAATATGGAATCCTATAAAAGGGTTTCTTGTGGAAGTGACTTGGTCCTTGATCAGTGGAGTCATACAGGATTATCTTGGTTTCCTTTTTTCATTTGCTCCCAACTTTGAGTTTTCATATAAAGTTGCTTCTGTTTTACATATTATCTCCATTTTACAAATGTTTGAATCTTAGAGGAGTTTTCTGCAGTGATCTGTGGCATGCACAACTTAGGATGGATGTCTCGTCTCCGAGGCTCCTTTGCCTACTTTGAGATAGCTGTACTTCTAGTTTATTCTCTAGTCATTTCTCACCTACGCCTCTACAACCTTCTCTACTCTCTCTTCCTCTGCATCATGGTTTTCCTTTTTTTAAGGCTAAATCTAAGGCTTGCCACTTTCTCTGCCTTTTGTTTGACCACACCATCCCCTTCAGGACCTTGGATGAATATTAGACTTCACCTTTTTTTTTTTCCTTTTTCTTTAAAAATCCTATGGACTTATGTGCCCTTTCATTCTTTCTCTTGTTCTGTACATGTGGCCTAATATAACTGCATTCCCCTTCCCTGCCCCTTAACATAAATTTTCTTCTGCCCATTCAGGCACCAATCACCAATTTTGTTTATTTAGCAGTATAAATGAGGCACCTGTCATCTGGTGAACTCTAGTCTTGATCAGGAAGGTATCTCCTGTGTCATACATGGCTTCTACACTAAGCCTGCTGCATCCTTAGGTGCAACTCCAGCCAAGCAAGGAGGAGAGGGAGCTTTCATCTGCCCTGTTCCTAACCCACCTGGTCACACTGCTGCCTGCCCTCTCAGCGAGTCACTCCTTCATGCATGTGTTTACCCAGGCACATAACACACCTGCTGCTCATAGATATTGAAGCTCATCCACATTTGTGGGCCTATAACACAAGAAATAGTGCCACTGTTTAAATGAGAAATAAGAGATCGATCCCCCTCACTTAAACTCCTACTTCACCCGTGTCCAGTGTTTCTCTACTCTTACCAGCATATCTCCCCTCTAGCTAACCACTAATACGACATTTAAAAAAAACCTTTCTTATAAGTTCAGGTAACTGTCCTACTATAGTCTAAGAAGCAGCTAGCATTCACAAAGTGCCAGCCACAGAACGGCCACAGTGCCCTCACTTTATCACTCTCCTCCCTCCTAGGTTTGGCACTTTTATTATCTCAGTTTACAAATGGGATTACAAGGTTTAGAGGAATTAAGTCGTTTGCCCAAGGCCATACAGCCACTAATTTGCAGAATTGGAACCTGAGTCCAGAACTGTCCTGCCAAAACTTGGGCTCTTAATCTCCGAATTCTGTTGCCTGTGAGCATCAAAGCATACATTGTTATCATTAATTTATACCTCCAAGAGAGCCGCGGACTGGGCCACTTCCAGTACTGGTAGTAAACACCAGCTTCTCCGAGGGGAAGGCAGCAGAGGTCCCGGGGACCGGTAGGCTCCTGGCGATGGGTTTCACAAACCAGCCACAGGTTATGAAATGAGTTACAAGATGGGTGTGGATATGTTACGTGGTTCAGTGTTAGGCTCCTTTATTACGATTCTTTTGTTTCGTATTACCAAAATAAACCATGTTTGTATTGATTAGGACATTCCAACATTCACACAGAGTTACAAACATTTGATGTGTATCCTCCAAGACTTTCAGTTTTGAATGTCTTTTTATAAAAATGGAATCATAGAATGTTATAATCTCCCCCTTCCTTTATGAAATCTTTCCACATCAAAAATATTCATAGTATCCTGATTTTGGATGAATTTTGGTTTATTTAGTTGTACCCAATTTCTGGACAGTTGTTTTCACTTGTTGTTGCTGTTGTAGTTGTTAGAATGATGTTGTGGTAAACATCCTCACAGCTAGTGTGGCACGTGTCCCTGGACCCGCATGCTGCGGACGCGTGAGGGGCCACTCCCCAGAGCACCTGGGCCTGTGTTCGGGAGGTCCTGAGAGGACAACCCCTCAGCACCGTTCCGCAGGAACAGAAGACTGGAACGGCCTGTCGACCGTCCTCGGAGTGCTGGTGTCCTCAGATGTGGACCTGGGCAGTCCCAGGACAGGTGGCCGCCACGGTGTGTGAGGGGAAAGAGCTCAGACGTGCACACGCATGCACACACGTCTGTTCTTGCTGGGCGCCTGGGGCAGGGAGGCATCCCTGGGCCCTTTTCTTAGGATTTAAACCCGGCCAGTGGCATAGGCTCACCGCTCTAACAGCTAATTTAAGAGGTTTCAGGCCAAGACACCTGGAAAGTCTCCTTCTCCAGAGAGGCTCAGGTACAAGCTAGTCCCCCACTCCTCCCTCACAGCACCCCCGAGCAGGGCCAGCCCTGTGGAGCCTCTGGAGTGAGAGGTTCCACACTGGGGGTGGGGGTGGGGTGGGGAAGTCAGGGCGTCTGGGCAGCCTGGTGTGCGTGTGTGTGCACCTACCTCCCGTGGACGGTGAAAAAGTCCCTCTTGCCAGATAAAGAAAATGTAGCCTTGGGGAAAAATCCCGACAGCTAAATCTTTTCTCATTTCTGTGTATAGCTTTCAGATCTCCTTAGTCTTAACCTTATAAAATATTTTTGGTTTTTTGCTCACTACTTTTACACCTTGGAGTTGTGTGGTGGAATTTTTTAAAACGCAGTTAGCACGAAGGAGTTTTGAAGCATGAAAACACTCTTACAAATAAATTCTTGCCCTTTGCTTATTTTCCTGCCATCCAAACACAGGGAGAAAGGTTAGCCTTGTATGTGGCTGAAGATGCCCTCCGCCCCCTTCACAGCTGTGCACAGAAGTACTCCTGCGCACAGGTCTCTGGGAACGTTCTGGCTGTGAACCGCATCTTTCTTCGTGAAAGAGGTTCGCGTTACGTGACTCTCCCTGAAAATGTCCGAAAAGTTGTTAGATGTGAACTCCTCTGTCTTCCATTTCTTCATTTACTTTATTATTAGCCCTGTCTTTTTCTTTTTTATCCATAAATGTTTTCAGCTAATATTCTGTTCATTTTAAGTCACTGTCACTTCTACTTAGTTAATTCTAGGCTGTCCACATCCTTTACTAGTATTTTTCAGTCTTGAAAAATCTCATTTTATACACATACATATATATACACATATATAATGGAATAATAGGGTTTTATAATTTCTACCCCATTTCCTCTATTACGAAATCTATCATGAAATATATGATTATGTAAATTTACTTGTACAAATTTGTCAGAACTGTTTAAAGTATTCAGAAGTTTGTAATCCATGAGGATTGTTCCTATGAGATAGAAAAAAATGTTATCTTCACTTTGTCAGTTGGGAAGAGTGATTCCATGACTTCACCAGGGTAAAAAAAATAGAATTTAAGACTCCTCCTATCTTATTTATCTATAATATATCATATTTTATAAGCCCCTATAAATTACAGTTATCTTCTTTTTATATTTGGTTTAATGTTCAGAATAAAAATACAATGGAGGTATAAAAGCATTTTTTTGCATTCTGAAGTAAATTCTTGATCCTTAATATTAGAATATAATTTATTTCTAAATTGTAAATATATGATTATCTCCTTAGCTTGATTCAAATTCACTTTCCTCCTCACACATATGCAGCTAAATAATTTTCTGGTTTTCGTATAGCTACATCTGGACTGAATTGCAACTTTTTAGCTGCACATATATTCACACCTGTTCTAGCATCTGATTTATAAAAATCGCTCAATGATATTTCAGTCTCTTCTGGCATTATGCAGAAAATGTTAATGTGTTTCAAGTATACTTGTTTCAAAATAGATGTGAATTAAACCTCTGAAATATAAACCCTAAAATGAAATGGATTTTCCAAGTGGTTGTATCACCATCTGAGCTTTGTAAAATGTTGGCTAAAATTATAATATGTTAATTTGCAATTGATATAGTTGAATACTCATTAAAGAACTTTCTTCTGTTATTGGTATATATTCTTACATTTGCAAAGGTTTCCTCTGTTAATGCTCAATTTTTAATTGATTTTTAGAAAGAGAGGAAGAGGGGAAGAGAGAGAGAGAAACATCAGTCTGTTTCCCTTATTTATGCATTCATTGGTTGATTCTTTTTTAAATTAAATTTTATTTTTTTATTGATTATGCTGTTACAGTTGCCCCAATTTTTTCCCCTTTGCCCCCCTCTACTCAGCACCCCGCTCTCCCTCTGGCATCCTCCCTGCTTTGTTCATGTCCATGGGTCATGCATATAAGTTCTTTGGCAACTGCATTTCCTATACTTGTTCTTAATATCCCCTGCCTATTCTGTAACTACCAATTTGTACTTCTTAATCCCTTCACTTTTCCCCCATTCCTCCATATCCCCCAACCCCACTGACCACCATCCCATTGTTCTCCAAATCTGTGATTCAGCTTCTGTTTTGCCTTTCCACAGTCTCATTTCTACCCACTCCAGTCGACTTAGAAGTATGAAATGAGATGATCAGCTTCAATAATAAGCAGAAAAACTGCAAATTAAGCCAACAATGAGACACTACTTTGTACCCTATGATTAAAAAGCTTTTATTGCAGAATCATTGGTAGTGACACAAAGTAGCAAGCAACCTAGGTCTATCACTGTAGGTGTAGATCAGTAAACTGTGGCTCATGCACATGATTAAATGTTACACAGTCAGAAAGGAATACATCATGTCTATTATATGGCCACGTGGATGGGTCTCAAAAAACAATGTGTAGTAAAAAATAAGAATTAAAATGTGATTTGTTTATTTGTACAGTTTTTTGAACACCTGGGAAAAGTACTGTTTATTAAAGGCATACATTAAAAGTCATACATCATAAACGTGGGTGCCCTCTAGAATGGATTATTCCCAAATGCAAATAAATGTGCCCCAGTGTTTTAAAACAAAAACAGAATCAATAACCCTCCTTGTTACCATATCCCCCTCCAGCTGCAATTGAATTTCTCTGCTCCCTATTCACAGAATCAAATGAATTGTCTGTAATTACAGATTCAAGCTCATTCCTCACCCCCTCCCAGTTCTCCACCCCTTGTTCCTTTCTTACCTTGGACACACAGAACTGAGTTGATTAGATTTGGTTCAGAACACTCTGTCATCCTTGACTTGTGCAGGCAAGACCCCACTCTAAACAATATGTCTGTAAAACATGTCACACCCAGAAAATATAGAGAATACTAGAACAATCCAGTGTGACATTGTCCGTATTTAAGAAGTTTTTTAACATTTTGCCATATTTACTTTGTAGACTTTTAAAGAAAAATACACAGTTAAAACCTTCATTTTTCAGTCCTCCCCATACAAAGATACCCACTGGTAACACTGGTCCCAACAAGTTCCTCAAGGTGACAGGTGATGAGATTAGATTCAGGGCAGAAGTTGGCTGTGGGTGGTTACTACCAGCGGCAGTGGTAGTAGCTGGCACTTACTGGTTCTCAATGTGTGCCTGATACTGTTCTCCTCTTTGCATATGTCAAGTCACCTAATTCTCAGAACAATCCTTTGCTGTAACAACCAGTTTATACACAGTAACCTGAAGTGCCCGAATTCACATAGCGAGTAGGAAGCAAAGTCAGAATTTGAAATCAGGCACTCTGGCTTTAAAGTTCATGGATGACCGCTCTATGTTATCCCATCTTAGGAGTGTTAAAGAGTAGTGAGTTTTGTTTTTCCTCTTCTTCAATGAGTTCCACCATTTAGTATATATATTATTATACAGCCTCCAATTACTCATTGAAAAAATTCCCGGGATCTGGACCTATAGGTGCCACCTTTTTTTTTGCCTACTTATTCTTCCATTCTGCTGTTTGAACCGGAAATTATTTTCCTTCATATAGCATTTTGAGCCAGATTTAAAAATTGCAATATCCAGAAAGTTTTAAGCTTGAAATATCTTTCCACTGTAATGATTTTATTTGTTTTAAAAACTTTACACTAACTTAATGTACCCTCCAAATGACTGTAAAGTTTTATATTCTTCTATAAAATAACGATAAATACCTTTTGTATTTGTACTTTCTAGAAACCTTTCAGAATGACAGGATTCTCTTAAATGACTAATTACCCCAAATCTGATGCCTGCGAAATGCTCTTCAGCAAGCAGCTGGCTTTGTATGAAGAGAGGCTGAGAGCTCTTTTTGTCTTGTTCATTTAAAATCATTTGCTTCTTATTTAATATCTTCAAAGAACGCAGTCCCATCATAGTAGAATTTGATGTAAATTTTGGATTGTTTCCATGGGTTCCGCCTTACATCTGCATGGTGTTTAAAGCCAATGCTTCCTTTCTTTTTGTAGGCATGCAGGGCCTTTTGCCTCATAATCCAATGTCATGCTGAATGACAGAAAATTGAAGTTGAATTTATCTAACCGTAGAGAAGGACTGCACAGAACAATACCCTTATTTAAGAACTCCTTGCCTCAGGAACTGAAGGAGCTGTCTAGTGCAGGTGGCTTAATCTCTCCACTGCTTATCCTAACTGTGTTCCTTTATTTACTGAGGACAGGCACTGGGCACTCACTTCCAAAAACAAAAGGACCCTACTCGTCTACCAGAACCAATTATAAACCAATAGGATTTTTACGTTTCATTCAGAAGAGTTAAGATATGGCCTATGTATTTTAAAAACAATTCTTAGTCCTCCTCTATTAGAGAAAATATTACTAAAAGTGAAATAACAGCTGTAAAAAATATATTCACCAACTCCTAATTATATACTGGTGGATTGTTTACATTATGGATTATTCATGAGTAACTTTGTTTCATCTCTCTGTGATATCTTGTCAGCTTATATAAAATGATTTATTTGTTGGCATTATTTGTATTTCCTGTTTCTATTTACTTCACATGACAGCCTTCAGAGTTTTCTGTGTTTTGAAGGAAAACATTTACAGTATTTGCTGTGCTTATTTTTTCTCAGAGTTGCTATAATAACATAGTGAATAATCTGAGGGAAGTGGCTTCTCTACCCATTGGGTATCGTGAATTGAAGACTAAGCTGTTTATGTTTATCTTGGAATAGGGAGAAAGGGAGATACAGGTGGGTTTGGAGAAAGAGTAACTCTGGAGAGTACTAGTTTTTCCTTCCTTGAGTTGGGTATGATTGTGTAGTTTACTTTCCATTAAGCTCAGGAAATTTTGGAACTGTGATGCACAAGCACTTTCCATTTTGGAACTGTGATGCACAACCACACTTGAACCTAATGATACTTCCAATGTGATAAAAATGGTTTTGGATTAGCTGCCATTTTTTACAGTCTAAATTCTAATTATCAGGTAGTTGAGAATTAATTGCATAAAATTCACGTATCAAGTATCAATTCTTTGGAACTTATTTTTAAGATAATCAGTTTTCCCTGTTAACAATAGCTGCACTTAGAAGTAACCACAGAAAATCGGTCACATGGGCTCAGACCTGTACTTACTTGTTTGAGATTATATCCTGCCGGAAGCATGGAGGAACATGTAATAGGAAGTCATAGTTGTTCTCTCTGATGTTCGTCTCGTAAAGTTGGTCATCATGACACCATTTTGTCTTTTTTTACACCATCTTCTTTTAATATCTTCCATTAATTATAATATATTAGTTTTTAAACTTTCAAAATTTAAAATCTAAACCACCTCTTGGAGTTAGAAATTTGACTGACTTACTGTGTATCTTATATAAAATAATACTTTTCACTTGTCTTAAATACACCTCTCTACAGCTTCTGGGGTGTGCAAAGTAAATCTGTACCCACTCTGCCCACACCTTCCTGGACAAATGCCCTCGCAGCTCTCCTAATTTGCGTCAGTGTGAGAGAGCTGGATAAACAAGGGCTGCGAGATGAGGCCAACCTGAGTTCGAACCTTGGGATCACTTGTAACCAGCTGTGTGACCTTTGATAAGTTAATTACTCTGATCCTTAGAGTCTTCACTGGTGAAAATAATACAGGTGGCTGTGAATGAAATGACTCAGGGGAAAGCACTCTGCACAGTGCCTGGACATGGCACCCACCAGCCAGTGTCAACTTCCTTCCCTGCTTATTCTCCGGAGGTCGGGTCGAAATCTTTTAACTTAATGACAAAGAATCACAGTATGCAACGTTTATGAGATCTCCTTGTTTCTGAATTGGGGTTATACTCAAAAATAAATTCTCTATGTGTATGTTATTTTATCTTTTCTTTCATGTGATGTTATCACTTGATAAATGGAAAAAATGTAGCCCACAGAATTATCTACCAAGTAGGCCCATATTGAATAATTTTTTTAATTTTATCTTTATTGTTTATGTTGCTACAGTCCTGCATTTTCTCCCTTTCCTTACCTTTACCCAGCCCCACTCTCTCCCCTCCCCAAGCCAATCCCCATATTGTTGTCCTTGACCATGGGTGGTACATAAATGTTCTTTGGTTATTCCCTTCATCTTTCATCTCATTCCCCCTCACCCTTTCTGGCATCTGTCAGTCTGTTTTATGTATCTAAGCTTCTGTTACCATTTTTTTCATTAGTTTATTATGTTCATTAGATCCCGCATATAAGTGGAATCATATGGTATCTGTTTATCACTGACTGGCGTAATTCACTTAGCATAATTTTCTCCAGGTCCATCCATGCTGTTGCAAAATGTAAGGTTCTCTTTTTTTTACTTCTGTGTAGTATTCCATTGTGTAAATATACCACAGCTTTTTTATCCACTCATCTTATTTCAAGGGGCCATCCTCTCAAATTTATTGCTTCGGGAAAGTTTAAAACCTTTTTGCCTGCAGGATAATGCAGTTACTCATTATAAGATACCAGGCAGGAGAATTGGAGAGGCCTTATGTTTTCCTCATTGGAAAAATGGGACTACTAGCATTTACAAGGCAGTTCCAGGGGTAAAATAAATAATGTCTGTGAAAGTACTGGATAAACATAAAATTTGTGCCACTGATAAATTCTAATTAAAACATTTGTTTAGAGTGAATTTACTTTCTGATTTAAGAAGATGGCTCTTCTTCATAAAACAAAGTTAAGAAGGCAGAGTGAAGAGCATATATATGTGTGTGTATAGTATTTGTATGCATGCATAAAGATTTTAAATTTTATTATTAAAAATATGTCATTAAAACATCTGAAAGATGTAACAGGAATTTATAATTCTAGTGTTTTAAATTTTTTTTGTAGAGTCCAGTTAGTCAGTCCCTCTGTTTAAGGGTTTCTTTTCACCTTATTCCCCAGAAGAGTGCTAGGAAGGGCTGTCAGTGGGCTGGTTCAGACCGCAGTCCCCACACACAGGCTAATGGCGGGACTCAGATAATTCAAGCGTTTGTTCTTTCCGCGTTGGTTTCAGTTCTGCATCCACACACAGTAGACATGGCTGTTTGAATAATCTTCCTTAAACACTTTGAATCCCACAGTTAAGACTCTATGGAAGCCAATTTCTTGCTTGCATTTTCTTGGCTTTGAAAGTCTATTAGATGCTACCCAGAGTTAATAAATTCTTTACCTGGAGCCTTGCGTGTGGTTTGTCTATTTCAGTTCTACCAGGAGACCTCAGCAATGCTTTTCCTTTCCAGGCCCCAAGAGATAGCTTAGGCAGTCAAGTGTTTCACAAGTGAACCACATAATCATATGTGTATTAGCTACATAAACTTCCTCTGGAAACATTAGTAAAACTTAGCCTATTAGCTGTTTGAAAATTAGCATGACGTTAGGGGTGGAAACAAGCTAATAAGTTGGATCTGTCCAAACCCATTAGTTCCATGGGGTTTCAGAGTAGGACAAGCTGTGTATAATCATCCACACAAAGAGGAATGAACATTTGCAGTATTTTGGGGGAGCTAAGCAGTGGCAATTCCAAAACAACATGGTTTATACTATGTAACTATCTGGGCACTTAAAATTTCCTAATCAGATGAATATATTGTATCATTTCAGATTTACAATCTCAAGTAGAGGCACTTGGGCTAAAACTTCAGAAGGCAGTGACCCAGCTGGACAACTGTAAAGAAGAGCTCAAGTAAGATGGTGAACATTAGCCACCCCATGGGAATGTAGAAAGACCCCTGATGTGTTCTCAGTGACTCCTCTGGCAGCGACACGGCTGTGTGGGCTTGGTCTACTGCTGCTTTTATCCTGGCCTAGGCTGTATATTGAAGGACCTGCAGATATTTTTAAAGACATGAAATGTTTCTTTTGCTCAGTAAGAGATTTACCTATCCATGTATTAAAACTTTCCCTGTCCAAATTAGTAACTTAATGTGAAATAGTCTCTAAACTTTTTCTCTTATGATTGTCTCTATATTATCTGCCCAGAACAGACAACATTATGCTGGTTCTTAAAATTACCAATTTCAGATTCAAAAAGAAAGTTGAAAAATTTTGAAGTGCTGGAGTACTGATGTTTTATGTAAGTAATAAATGAAATACTGACAAAGGATAAGCAAATGCCCCGTAAAACATGCAGAGCACTATTCCTTTTAAAAATGAAAGAATATAGGCACCCCTGTGTTCGTTGCAGCATTATTTACAGCAGCCAAGACCTGGAAGCAGACCGATATGTCCAGCGGTAGACGAGTGGATAAAGAAGCTGTGGTACATGTACGCAATGGAATACTATGCAGCCGTAAAACAGAAGGAAATCTTACCTTTTACAATATCATGAATGGACTTGGAGAGCATTATGCTAAGTGAGATAAGCCAGACAGAGAAAGACAAACACCATATGATTTCATACATATGTGGAATCTAGTGAACAAGATAAATTAACAAAATGGGAACAGACTCATAGAAACAGAGAACAGACTGACAGTTGTCAGCGGGGAGAGGATTGGGGGACTTGGTGAAAAAGATGAAGTGATTAAGCAAAGAAACAAAAACAAAAAAACTAGTAATAGTATGGTAATTACCAGAGGGAAAGTGGGGGTGGGGAAGAGGTAGAAGAAGGTAGAGGGTGGATAAACGGTGATGGAAGGAGACGAGGTGGTGAACACACAGTACAATATACAGATGACATAGTATAGAATTGTACACCTGCAACCTATATAATTTTACTAACCAATGTCACCCCAATAAGTTCAATAAATAAAAAAATCTTCAGAAAAATGCATTTCAGAAATTTCAAAAATTACGTTACAGTATAAATATAGCAAATTTGTAATTATAACTCTAAAATAGATTTATATAGTCTTTTAAAAGTAAATTTTTTTACTTGTGATATATAATCTGGTAGATCTGGTTTTCACTTCCTATATTTTAAAAGGATGAATCTCACAAGAAATATAAATATTTAGAATGCTTAGCAACCTAATATTGTGTCGACCATGGACAACTTCTAAGAACAATGTGTTAAAACACTCAATAAAATGGGGTTAGAAGGAAAGTACCTCAACATAATAAACTCCATTTATGACAAACTTTCAGCTAATATACTCAATGGTAAAAATCTTAAAGCATTTCCCTTAAGGTCAGGAACAAGACAGGGATGTCCACTTTCATCACTGTTATTCAACATAGGTCTGGAAGTCCTAGCCAGAGCAATTAGGCAAAAGAAAGAAATAAAAGGTGTCCAAATTTGGAATAAAGAAGTAAAAAAGTATTACTTTTTGCAGATGGCATGATTCTTTATAAAAAAAACCCTAAAGATGTCACCAAAAATCTGTTAGAAACAATAAACACATACAGTAAAGTTGCAGGATATAAAAATCAATGTATAAAATCCACTGCATTCCTATATACTAACAGTGAAATGTCAGAAATAGAAATGAAAAAAACCCCCAATTTCTTTTGCAATTGCAACAAAAAGAATAAAATACCTAAGAATAAACTCAATACAGGAACTACAAAGTATTATTAAAAGAGATTGAAAAAGACACAATGAAATGGAAAGATATTCCATGTTCATGGGTTGAAAGAATCAACATAGTTAAAATGTTCACATTACCCCAAGCAATATATAGATTTAATGCAATCCCCATTAATACAATGTTTTTTGCTATTTACCATTTATTACCATGTCAGGTCCTATGCCTTTTACCATTTATTTCTTAATTTAGTTAAAAAAATTTTATTGCTAACAAATTATAGTTGTACCCATTTTCCCCCATTACTCTCCCCGCCCTACCCACCCCCCACCTCCCACATTCAGTCCTCCCCCCACCATTGTCTTTGTTCATGGGTCCTTTATACATGTTCCTTGACGTGAGCCTTCCCCTTCTTTCCCCTGTTATCACCCTCCCCTCTCCCCTCTGCTCACTGTCAGTTTGTTCTTTATTTCCATGTCTCTGGTTCTATTTTGCTCACATATTTGTTCTGTTGATTACATTCCACGTATAGGTGAGATCATATGGCATTTGTTTTTCACCACCTGGCTTATTTCACTTAGCATAATGCTCTCCAGTTATAAAATTATAAAACTCTTAACAACACAGGCAGGACAAATTCCAAAAATGCCCTATCAAATTAATGTATACTTGGCTTATTTGTAGCAAATAATTTGTTTTTGAAAAATAAGAAAAATCAAATATTCATGCTTTACAATTTTGTGGTTAATAGCAGAGTAAGTATAGTAGTTCAGTTTTTGTATATGGTGGCTAAGTTTGAAGGAATGAGTGGACGGGAGGTTCTTGGCTCACTAGGTCCAGGAAGTAATTTTCTGTGTGAGAAGAAACACGAGAAAGAGAAACAAGATAGTGATTGCCAGGAACATAATCACTGTTCCCCACCCTCTAAGAACATTGGTAAGGGCTTTGGCCACGCAGATGCCTCATGTGGAAGCGTCCTAGTCAGGCCCCTGCTACTGTGTGACTTTGGCTTCTTGGAGCTCGGAAAGGGAAGAGGGAACAGTCTAGGAGTAGGGAGGTAGCGCTGGTTGTACCTACCAGCTAAAATGGCTTTGTGAACACACCAAAACTCAGTGGATAGAGAAGAGTCCTGACAAGTTAGCAGAGAAGCGAAGCACAGAAATAAGCATTCCAAGGAAAAGGAGTAAAGCTCATTGGTTGTGACATGAATTGATTTTGTGAGTGTGCGCAGAATTCTCTCTATATACAAGGAATCTGCCCACTTAACATGCACACATGCTTCGTGGTACTTTCTGTTAATTGTATTTCTAACATAATTTATCATATGAGTGCTGTGAAATGGTAAGAGTCAGAGGAGATGAGAGTCGAGGGGAGAAATGTACCACCTCACCAATGTCCATCAAATGAATTACTTGGAAGAAATCACTATACAACTGCACAAATGCTGATGCTGTTGTTTCCATTTATAAAACTGGTGCTCCCTGCCTATATAAGAACTTCTTAAAATTAGAAAATAGGCAGATACCCATTTTTAGAAAATTGGAGTTATCAAAAGTAGAGCCACTTAAGTGGCCCCAACCGCTGGAGACCGTTCTCTGTGCTGGCTGTTGGCCGCATTCCCATCTCCACGCCGTCCCTCTGCCTCTTCTCTGCTAGCAGGCAGTGCAGTGGGGTGGGCATTCCGGGTCCGAGCCTAGGGCTGCTGGGCCGCGCAGGGCTCAGGAGGTCCCCAGTAACATGTACATACTATTTTATTTGTAGATTAAAACCAAACGTGTGACTTGGCCATCGTTTTATGATAAATTCAGTTGGAAGTTAAAATAACTCAAAATTTTGACATACAATTGTAAATAAATTAGATATTTTATACACGCAGACCCACACAAACCTTTTGAACTTACAGATATTGGAAGGTGGTGTGAAAGCAGGTGTATTTAAATTTTTAATTTTCACCCTTTTTGAAGGGTAGGGGTGGGAATGGGTTTCACATACCCAATATAAGATTGCTCTTTTGTTGTTTAAAGATTTTCAATGTTTTGATATGCTTCATGTATTTTTACTTAAGGGGAAGAGGCAGTTTTTAAATGCACAAACTTGAGGTTCTTTTTTAATGAACTAAGGTTTATGAGAAAATATTTTCCCAGGTTTATAAGAACTTGTTATGTATTTGAAAAGAGATTTCATCAGTCAGGATGCTTTGGGCTACAGTAAGCGACAGCGGTGGAGTGGTTTCAGGTTAGTCAGTCCAGCAGCTCGGCGGTATCTCCCCGCATCCTGTCTTCCTCCTGCCACCCTCGGCACTGGCTTCCCCCCACGGCTCGTCCCTCGTGACCACGAAGCACCTGCAGTTCCAGGCACCACATCCAAATGTAACCAACCCACAGGCAGGAAGGGCCTGTTTTTATGGTGTCTCTCCTTAGAAGTGAGAAAAACATTTTCCCAAAAGTTACCAAACGGCCCTCTTTACATTTCTTTTTTACACCCTCTTCTAAATGAATCACTGGCAAAAAGGAAAGGTGACAACCACGATTAGTTTAGCTGGGTGTGTCCAAACTTTTGGCATCTCTGCGCCACACTGGAAGAAGAGTTGTCTTGGGCCATGCAGTCAATGCATTGAGACACCTAATCACAAAAATATCTCATTATATTTTAAGTAAATGTATGATTTTGTGTTGGGCCGCATTCACAGCCGTCCCGGGCTGCACGTGACCCGCGGGCTGCAGGTTGGACGCCCCTGGTCGACCAAGCGGGATTTATGCCGAGAGCAGGTGCTCACAGGGCTCCGACGGCCAGGAGGGGAGCTGTGGTGCTCGCTCAGCAGGTGCGCAGCAGTGTCTGCCAAGGAGGCAGAATGTCCGTGATGCTCTGAGAAGTTGGTGGTGAAACTTTCTATGAATGTTATCTGTAAGTGTCATAATATCTAGATAAGGGAAGATCAGCCTGAAGTAATGAAAAATATAGATGCTCTAAAAATGCAACTTTGTGACCTTTAAATATATATGTAAATATATAAATATATAAATACTTAATAAGTAAATAACTTACTTATTTTACTTAATTTACTTATATACTTATATAGGTAAATATATGTTTATATGTAAGTAAATATATATACTTATTTACATATATATTTAAAGGTCATAAAGTTGCATATTTATATATAAATATATATACTTATTTACATATATATTTAAAGGTCATAAAGTTGCATTTTTAGAGCATCTATATTTTTCATTACTTCAGGGAGGTCTTCACTAATCTAGGTATTATGACACTTATATTTATGACATTTCTATTTATATATAAATATATATGTTTACATATACATTTAGGAAATATACACATATTTATGTGTACATATCAGGATAAACAGAAATATATATTTATATATAAATATATAAAATATAAATATACACGCACATACATTTACATATTTGCGCATGTATTTATGTATATATATCAAGACAAACACAGATAAATAAGACTAATAAGAAAGACCACTGTAGATGGTAAGACATTTTTAGGAATTCCTGAGGGAGAATACATAGGATTATAAAAAGGCCAACTCTATGGAGGAATAAAGCCGAGGAGAACCAGTTGTGTGCCGGGACCTCCCTTGGAATCAGTGAACACAAAGAGCAGGGACGAGGATCTGGAGAATCATCAGAACAGTGCTTCTCAAACTCCAGTCAGTCTGCAGAGGAATTCTGCGGAGTGTATTGAAACTACATTCCAGTATGACCGTGACCTTCCCCACGGACCCACTCCCAGGGCCAGTGTCAGGGCTCCATTCCACGGACAGCCTGATTTTATGTTTGGATCTGGGATGGCTCGGAGCGGTCTGCAATTTTTATGCACTCCCCACTTGATTCTGATGCAGGTGGTCCATGAAGCCCACTCTGAGGAATCATATCTGGAACATTGAAGCCACTGGCCCCTCACCAACTGCCCTCTGATCAGCAGGCCCTGTGCCAGGCAGCATTTGTGAGTCAGCTGCATGCAGAATACAGCAGTGAGTGTGGGACTGGAGCCGGGAAGCCTGGCAGCTACCGATCCCAGGACAAGCTGGGGTCCCCACATCCCGAGACAAACCTTTACTGCCCCCACCACAACCTGACCCTTCATCACAACATCCAAAAACAACCTGGGGCAAAAACAAACAGCAAAGCAGACGAGTAAACAGGATGTTAAGTCTGAGGATGGACACCCGACCTCAAGTTGAGGAGAAACCTCCCTCCCACCACCTGTCCCCCCAGAACACAATGGCTGTGAACTCACACAGGAAAGATGTAACACCCAAGAAAAGTATTAAATAGCAAACAGAGTTATTAAGATAAATTTAAAAAATTAAGATATCCTTCAATGTATTCCAGGCTTGTAACCATAAAAAAATTGCTGTTGTGGGAGGTTAAAAATGTGATTAGAAAAATAATTCTGTTCATGTTAAAAATGTGTGTGAATGCACACACACACAGATTTGAATGCACTGAATGCGCTGAACAGTCCCCTCTGCCAGTGCAAGTGGGGTGCAGAGAGACTTTTGCTTGACACTGTTTACTTACACGTTGCTTAAGTAGCTTACGTTGTGAGGGCACTCACTTTTATGTATGTGATAAAAAACAAAGTTCACATATGATGATTTGTAATTTATCAGTTACTAGTGAACGTGTCTGGAGTGGTTACACAAAGTATATTTTCTAATTTAGGGACCTTTTTAATCTACTTACCTTTAACTTTATTTGCAGCCCCACCCCTCTCATTTAACCAGTAATATGAGCAAAGATCAGTTTATGACCATCGTAAATTACTGGTTGGTAAAGCTGTTGTTTGACTTCTCAGAAACGTCTGATACAGTTGACCAGTCTGTTCTTGGAGCTGTCTTATTACCGCCGTCTGAGATACAAAGTTCTAATTTCCCTCTTACCTCTCTGGTCATTCATGAGGATTTTTTTGCCTTGCATGTAGGTGGTCTAGTGGCATTCCAGTGTCGGGTATAGACCTGCGTTTCACATGATCCTAGATTGAACAGGCCAGGTTTACTTCATTCATTCATTCAGTGCAAAATGCTTAGTGAGTGGTTATGTGCCATCACTGTTGTGTACAGGCACTAGATACTGGACTAACAAGATCGACAAGCTCCAACTGAGTTGTTTAGGTAATTTCAGGCAATGTTAAGGGCTGAAAAAATACATAGAACAGGCATAATAGAATGTGAGTGATGGGGACCAGTGGTATACTTTAGATAGAGGGGTATCCCTGAGCAGATGGCCTTTGAGTTGAGATCTGAGGAGGAGAGAAGAACCAGCAGTACTAAAACACTAGCATCTGGAAGCAGAGAGATCAAAGGCCCTAAATTCTTGGAGTGAGTTTTACAAATTCAAGAAACACAAAGAAGGCCAGTTGCGGCAGACACCCTAATAGCTTCCAAAGACACACGAAGAACTTAATCCCCTGGATCTGTGAGTCTGTTACCTTACACGCAGAGAGGACTTTGTGCATGTGATTAAATTAGGATTTTGAGATTGGGAGCTTATCCTAAATTAGTTGGGCTGGCCCAGTGTAATCAAAAAGGTACTTTTAACACGGGCTGGTATGGCTCGATTGGGGGTGTCCTGCAAACTGAAAGGCTGGGGTTTGCACGTCTAGGTTGCAGGTTAGGTCCCCATTCTGGGTGAGTATGAAAGCAACCAATTGATGTTTTTGTCTTTTTCTCCCTCTCTTCCTCTCTCTCTAAAATCAATTAGTATGTCTTTGGATGAGGATAAAAAGTTTTTTTAAAAAAGGTTTTTATAAGAGGAAAACAAGAGGGTCAAAGTCACAAATGGAGTTGTGAGGATGGAAGCAGAGGTTGGCGTGATATAATTTGTTGAGAGAAGGAGCCACAAGCCGAGGAATATAGGTGGTCTCTAGAAGCTAGAAAGACAAGGCAACAGATGCTCCCCTTGGGACCACCAGAAGGAACATGGCCCTGGTGACATTGATTTAGGACTTCTGACCTCTGAACAGTAAGGCAGTACACTTGTGTCATTTTAAACCACTGAGCTTGTGGTAATTTGTTGCAGCAGCAGTAAGAAAGTAATACACCAGTATGTCCAGAGCCTAGTGAGTAGTTTGGGTTTATTTAGAGGACAGTGGGAAACTATCGGAGGGTCTTAGTGAGAGAGTGAACTGATCGGATTTGTATAAGCAGTCAGCATGGCTGCTCCCTGGGGAGAGGACTGCAGTGGGAATACAAGAGCCATCAGGGAGGCTGGGTGGGAAGCCGTGCGTTCATAAAGGTGGGGAGTGACGGGTTCAGTGTGAGGCTGTAGTGTGGAGACAAAGAGAAGTATTATGTCAGAGGCCAACCTGACCAGGTTTACTGATAGAGTAGATGTGGTTGTGGAAGAAGGGAACTGGAAAGGGAAGGAGAGAATAAAGGGTGGCATTTGGAGCTTTACAGCATCAGGACAAAGAGCTGGAGGCAGTGTAGTGGCTGAGAGCCTAGGCTGCTGGTTTCAAATCCCAGGGCTACTCGGTTAGTAGTAGTCACGTCACCTTGGGCACGTTACTTATCTCTCTGGTCTCAGTTTTCTCAAGTTTAAAAAGGGAATACGGGCTGCTTTGAGGGTTGCTTAGATATATAAAGTGTTACCGTTTGGTATCATTACTGTGTTGGTGCCTTTTACTGAAGTGAGAAAATCTGTAAGAGAAATGGATATGGGAGTGAAGGAAATAAAAATGCTTTTGATCTGTTAAATTTGAGATGCCTTTGGTCAGCAAAGTAGAAATATCAAGGAGGCAGTTTGAGAATGGCTATTTCATATAAAGGAGTGGAATGGTATTGACCCTTGCCTTTCAAATTAGGGGAAAATATCCAATTATTTCATCTGATTTCTTTTGCTTTGATTGGCAGGAACACCAGGGGCCTTTCTGAAGGCTTAGCAGTTGAAGAGAAAGGATTAGCACTGTTTGCTGGGAGTAAAAGAAGGAATGCAGTGTTTAAAGAGACATAGGCATTCTTTCTATTCCTTCCAATTTCTTCCATCCTAATGAAGGTGAAGATCACAATTGAGTGGTGAAGGGTAGACCATAGAAAGAGTGGCTTAACTGGAGTGGGGGTGGGAGTTGGCTGTGGTTAGGGGAGTTCTTGGGATGATAGACTCTCTAGGGAGCAGGCTTTTTAAAAAAATCCAGCCAAGATTAATTGTCCACGTAGTTATTAAAGGAACCACTAAAGGGAGTTCTACTGTCCCTGCCTCTAGATTTGGAAAAGTGTGTACGAGAGCCTGAACACAAACTGAAAGTAGTGGTCAGGTGGAGCTGCTGAATCTCAGAGCACGTTTTAAAGTAACATTTCTGTTTGATTTCAAAGCAAATGTATAAAACTTAGAAAATACAGCAATGCATTTAAAAAGACATTGCAGTTATTACATTATGATATGTCCTTATAGTTCATTTTTCTAAATAATGTAATTTTTAAACATTTTTACTTAGTGATCTATGATCTATGATCTTTACTCAGTGATCTCTTCCTGGTCATTACATGATACATTTATTGATTATTATTTAATGACTATATGGCCTTCCAATCTATGGATAAACCATAACTTATTTATTAATCCTTTGTTTCTTTAGAATTTCCAAATTTTTTATTTTTATAAGTAAAATATAGCTAGTGGGGGGTTGGTTAGGGAGTAGAGGAATTGAGCAAAGAGGAAAAAGGACTCAGACATGGACAACAGTGTGTTGGTTACTGGGGGGTAGAGGGGGATGAGGGAACTAAATGGTAATGGAAAAAATACAATAAAGATAAAAAGTAAAAAGAAATAAAATGAATCCTTTAAAATCGAGGGTATGTTTGCTTTGGAAAACTATGTCATTATTGTCTACTGCCATGAAAACAATGAAATAAAAGGGAAGTTAAGTTCTAAGAAAAAATTCATAGAGACAAATCTTTCTTCTCACACACAATTGTATCCTTAGGATTTTTCCTAGAACCAAACTTGCATATTTTTAAGGTTTTTAATGCATAATGACTCATTGTCCTCCAATAAGATTATGCTGATTTTCAAACTCAGCAGCAATTGGAAATACCCATCTCTCCTAGCCAATACTGGGTATTACAACTAAAAAAGAAAAAAGTTACTAGTTGAATTGCTAAACATGGTATCCCTGCATATTTGGCTCTTTGTATTCTTTCCTTTGTGATGTGCCTGAGCAGAACCTTTGCCCACTTTACTGACGGCATGCCAATCTTTTCCTGATTCCTTCTTTCCTGATATGTTATTTGGAAACACTTTCCAAATACTCTGCTTCTCATCAAAATTTGTACCTAGCTATAGCAACCATTAATGATTTTTGCCTTTTCCAATCTCTACTATAGAGGTTGCTAAGTGATGATTTCCCAACTCTAGCCCTCCCTCCCCTCTTATTAGTCAGCCCTCAGCAATTTAGTGTAAGCAAGAGCCTCCCTTTCTCCCATGGTTTAAAAAATGTATTATTGGTATGGACTCGTGAATTCCTATTTTTTCAAGGGTTTATAATTTATTACTGTACTTAATTATTTTGGTACGCAGGTTGTCCCAGACTTAGCTAGTGAATCCCTTCAATCTGGCTCATGTGACATCGGAACATGATGCCATCATCTTTTATAAGCACTTCCTTCCTTTCTGACATGACAAGATGTTTCAGACACCCCTACCCTGCCCCACCCTTGGGGTGAGCCATCTCTCTGAGTTAGTCCTGCTGCCCTTGAATGGGGAACCGTATGAGACAAAGATCAGTGCTCTAAGTATGCTCCTCTGCTACTTGATCCCGGTGATGGTTTCATTAGGTTGGGTTTCGTTCCAACCTATCAAAATTGCATGCAGTTCATTGTATGTCAACATAATGCCTTTAAAGCCATTTTACAAAAATGAGAAAAAAGAAAGCACATTTTATAGAAAGGCATTTTTTTCTTCAAAATATGGAAGACTAAATTATAGTGTTCGGAGATAAAACTTGGGTCATAAAACCAAAGAAAATCAAAGTGACTACCATAAAATACAAGAGAATTTTTTTTTAGGGTGAAGGGACTTTGCTGTGCCGGGAGCATGAACAGGAAGCTTCTAGGGTAGCTGGCAAAATTTATGTTTTGACCTGGATGGTAGTTACAAGAGTGTTTTTCCGATAGTAATTTATTATATTTTGTATTTTAATGTAATATTCTATATCTTACAATTTTATCATATTTTATTGGAATATTAATCTTTCTTTGTACATTCACCTTTTGAGTACTGTTTCAAAACCCACTTATATAAGATCAAGACATATGTTTATTTCAGATTTAGAATTTCCATTTGGTTCTTTCAATAGTTTCTATTTCTCTGCTAAGATTTTTAAATCTTTTCATTAATTAGATTGTATGAGCAGAATTATAATTGCTCCTCTAACAATCCTTAGCTGCTAGTTTCAATATTTGGTTCGTCTCAGAGTCAGTCTCTATTAACTTTTTTTTTCTCGAGAATGGGTTATGCTTTTCTGTTTCTTCCTTTTTTCTTATTATGTTGAATAATTCTTATTCTGGACATTGTGAATTTTATGTTATAGAGATTCTGGATTCTGTTACATTTCTCCAAATAATGATGGGAGTAGTATTGCTTCAAGCAGACAATCAATTTGTTTGGCCTCAAACTGCAATATATCTCTAGGGCAGAAACTCCAGTATCACGGGGCTGGTGGGATCTGCCCTGTGCTCATGCAGTTCTGAGCTCAGCCAGGCACGTGGGCAGAGTTTATGTGCAGTGTGTGGGACTCTCTCGGGCTCTCACCTCTTCAGGGCTCACCCTTTACTTTACAGCAGCTGTGGTTTCCCCACACACTGTCCTCTAGTTCTTCGGGCCATAATGACTGTGAGTTTGAAGCCATTTTTCTACCAGAATTTTAGCGTTCCCTACATGGTGCAGACTGGGACCTGCCATAAGTGTAAAACCATTAAGCAAACCAACAAAAACCCGGTATCATGCTGTTGCCTCACTCCAAGTGTTGACTTCCCTCCGGAATCTGCGTGCTTTTGGTCACTTTCCAATACCTTCACGTAGGCGATTTTCTATTTTTCAAAATGTTATCTAAAGTTTAGACTTTACATGTGATTGAAGGTCAATTTGATAAGAGCTTACTTGGCCATTATAAAAGTAGATGAATATGGTAAGAATTTTTTCTAAATAAAGTAATGATAAAGAAAAACACCTATAGTCAGACTAACAGATTAGATTTCTTTTGGCAAAGAAAAATCCTTTGATTATATGTTTGTAATTTCAAGGAAATCTGCATATAAAACCACAAATAGAATATGAAGATAAGAAAATAAAGAAAAAACATGTTTTAAAAAAGGAAAATAGTTATACTTTAACTATTTTGAAATAAAATATTTGAGCCACTTCTGTATTATTTTAGGAATAAGTCTAATGAAGCTGATGACTGCCAGAGAAAACTTAGAAAACTGAAGTTTGAATCCATTATTTCTGAATCAAGGTACACATTGCGAACTTTTTAATGAATAGTTTTTAGTAATTGAATTTGAAACCATATTTTAAATAACATTTTATTTAAAATGTGTTTAGTTTTTCTTACTGTGTTATTTACATATACATTACCTCATTCAAGTTTATATGTTAAAGCTATTTATTGATTTTTGCCTCTTCCTAGATGGGAAAATTGTAATATCACAGAACTATTCATTTTCTAGCCTTTTTAATTTTTATAAGTTAAAGTTATAGTCTATTATCTCAAATGGGATTTTCATATACCTTTGATAAACATGAAATATAGTATCTAATGCATATTAATGGAGTTTTTTCTATTCCTTTTTAGGCATACCAGATTGCTTAAAGAGAAAGAAGACTCTTTAGTGGCTTGTCAACAAATACATAAAACTTTACAGGAAGAACTGACCGCAAAAGAAAGGCAAGAAGAAGACATAAAAAGAAGACTGAGCCTTGCAGAAAGTGAACTGGAGATAACCAAAACTCTCCTGAGTCAGATGAAGGAAGAGGTTGTAACACTGAAACATGACAGGTGCAGTCAAGAACAATTTCTCCCCAAAATGTTTTATGCTTATGTCAGCATTCCATATGTATTTGAAACGTCATGGTCCTACATATTTTAATAGCAATGAAGTCCCAGGATCAAAGATGTATTTCACCTGAAAGATCATTACATCTCACCACCTCATTTTATAGGCATCAAACTAAGTTTAAATTGGTTCAATTTCTTGCTTAAAGTCATACAGTTAGTTAATGAATGTGGAGATGGAACCCACATTACATCTGGTATTCAGTTTTTATTGAAGAGACTCTGAAAGGCCATGTGTGGTACTTGATTGAATTTTGCCAGGGCCAGTACTTGGTGGGCTGTTGTTTTCCAATAGAGAAAAATCTTTTTATATCACTTTTCCCTTTTACTGGTTTCTCTTTTCTTTTCTTTGTTGTCTGTAAGCTCCTCTTCCTGAGGATTTGCCATAAGCACAAATACCCCTGGTATTGAGGTGGTATCAAGGATGCTAAGAAGAACATTTATCCAACCTTCCTAGATATGTATGCTGTTAATTTGTCATTAAATTAACCATCTCTGAACTTAGCATCTCAACCCTACTTTCTGTCTTTCTGTTTTCATTTGCCTGGCCTGTTTTGCTCATTCTTTCCAAGTCCTTTTGCTTTAAATGCTTATTTGATATATAGCACAAATTTTGGGTTTGTTTTATTGGTTTTTATCAAATCTGGGAGTCTTCATTAGGAGATGTTATCCCATTTACGTTTATTGATATAATTATTAAATTCTAGAAGAACACAATTTCCTTAAGGGCAAGAATTTTTGTCTTACATTATTCTCTGTGCACAGAAAGCACTATTAGGCTATTGGTTTTTCAGTCCTCCTATCATTTTTATCTTTTAGCTTATTTTTTATTATATTCATTTCATCTTATGAGTACTTGGCTGCTTTCTGATTTAGAAGAATTATACTCTTTTTTTTTTTTTTTACTTCTTTATAAGGGCAACTATTCGCTGAAGAAAAGTCTGGTAGTGGGGCCCCAGGAATGAGTACTGTGTAGCTTAGAATAAGGTTTATTGCCTCAGAATTTTCTCCCAACACTTTGCCCTGGGTCATATCTGTCTGCAGTCCAGGCTAGCAGGGCATCTGTCTAGTTCACAGGGGAACAAGCCTTATCTCTGGTTCATCCCGGTATGATAGACATTAACTTCTGTTTGATTAAATAAGATGAACAACTGCAGAGGTGAATACTATCCATCATTTCTCCCTTTTCTGCCATACCAATAACCTGCTTTTTGCAAAGATGATACACCTTGTAGTTATATAACTCTTCCTTCCACCTCATGACCTCTCTCTGCCATTTTGCAATTACGTAATTGCTCAGCACATAGCATATTAGAAGCAGGAAATTTGCAAATGCCAGGTTTACTAATAACGTGAAGGAATGGCAGCTGAAACATTGAGATAAAAACTATAATTGCAAACAAAAAAATTAAAAGTATTGCCATTTGGCCCAGTATACAATATAGACAGATGTTCCTACACGCATCAATAACCTTGAGCATCCCTATATTTGGAACATGGGGTAATAATCGATGGCCGTAATGATGAATGATGAAAGATTGCTTTAATCAGAAAGATTAAAATCAGCTACAGAAGGATTAGAGATGCAGCTACACTGAGAACGGTAGGAAGGGCAGAGACTCGAAAAGAGCCGGCCCCCCTTCCACACACTGCGGCCCTGGTACATTTACACAATGGAATGCCACTCAGCAGGTAAAAAGAAGGAAACCTTACCCTCTGCAACTGCGTGGATGGACCTGGGGAGCATTACGCTAAGTGAGACAAGCCAGTCAGAGAAAGACAAGTGCCATATGATTTACTGATATATGGAATCTAGTGAACAAAATAAACTGATGAACAAAATAAAACCGGAGACTTGGACACATGGAACAGCCTGACAGATCTTAGACGGGAGGGGAGCGGGAAATCAATCTGGGAAATACCATTTAGGATCAATGATAAAATAAAATGGTTTCTTTTTAATGTTTACTTAGTAAATTATCTCTGATTGCAATTTGAAAAAGGCAGTTTTATTAGTGTTTTGCAAATTAATAACATAATTAGAATAAATATAAAGCTTTCTTGAGGGATTGCTTTGAAATAGCACACTCACCCAGATGTATATATGTTTTGCCATGTTTTTGTAAAAAATTTAGTATGATTCTAAGCTTACCTTCTGTTGTAAGTGTTGAATGAGAAGGATAATTTCTTTAAGTTTTCAGAGAACAGGGGCATCAACTGAACTACCTTTCTCCACTTCTTCTCCCTTTTTTCTCTCACATCCTTGCCCTTTTTCTTTCTTTGCTTTCTGTACTTAGTCTGCTTAAAAGAAGGCATGATATTACTTAGTCATTTGGTGGCACTAAGTTTATTGACGGGACATCTGTCACATAAAAAAGTTAAAATATTCTTATGGAACAGTAACTTATCGTATTATCATAGGATTATTCCTAGACATAGGATTGTCATTTTCCTTTGCCTAGGCTGCCACTTTCAGATTTTGTCTGCCTTGTCCTCAGTTGTATCTTCAGAGTTTGGCAAATGTGTCCACTCAAAGGACTTGGCGTTGGGTACTTCGGTCAGTCAGTAATTATTTGTTGAGCATTTACTATATGCCAGGTGTATGTATCCTGGGGACACAACGGTGAATCTGAAACTTCCTGCTCTCATGAAACTTACATTCTAATGGGAGAAACAAACAGTAAAAAGTAGAAAACTAACTAGGATATTATAGATTGCGGTAATAGATAAGTGAAGAGGTAGCGTAGATAGAGACTGTAGAAGTGGTGAAAAGGGTGTTCATAAAAGTGACTTCTGAGATGATACATAAAGGAAGACGAGTATAAGTTTCCAAACCAAAAGGGAAGGGCTTTCCAAGCCAAGAACCAGCGTGGTGAGTTCTTGGAAATGGCAGTGTGACTGGAGGGCTAGCAAGTGTGAATGAGGCAGGCAAGGGTCAAGTTCAGGTCAAGTTCAATTCAAGCAGGCTTTGCTCTCCACGTTGCTGCTGCAAAACTTTATTTTCCTTTGGCTGCAGGGGCAACCTGTTATCCTGCCCCCTTCCTGTCCCTGTTTTGGATCTTTGCCCCTCCCCACTGTGATCCTCTGACAGTGGACATTCCTTACAGTTCATGCATGAATTTGGCTTTTCTCTCTTCACTTTCTTTCCTTCAGTAAACTTTCTTTCCTTCAGTCCGCTGAGCAAGCACAAATGGGACCTTAAAAAGCGAGGTGGCCCTAAGCAGTTGGAGAGTGAAAGTCCCTCCAAAAGGAGGAACTGGGCTTAAGAAAATCTTTTAAAATAGAGACACAGAGATGTGTGTTTGGTAGGACTGGGCAGAGCTCAGAAATCTGCTGCACAGCAGGGTCCCGAACCATCGCTGTGGAAGGGCTGCAACCAGCCAGGCTGCCAGATATGCTCACCAAAGGCCAGAGCCCAACTTGCACACTATCACGGAGACAGCGTGTGCATCCCTAAATGCAGGCAGCCTCGTCTACACGCTGCCCTGCCTCCCCCAACCCCTCCCAGCAGCAGAGTCCTTTTGCTGAAGTTCCATTGGGACCATACTGAAAAAACATACAACTTAGAAGCTATATAGTTTCAGAAGAAGAGAAAAGGATGTAAAAAGCCAGAACTGATCCTGGGGGTGGAGCGGGGGGGTGGGAAACTGGCAGAACTTCTGAGTTTGGAGCTAGAAAGGAGTTAGTGACTGGGAAATAATCCACATATTAGTACAAATCTATTAATGGTGCATTCCTTCCTCCCTCACACTCAGCTGAGGAAGCTGGATTAGAAGAAGCTCCATGGGGGAGGAAGAGAAGTCGGTCCTTTGAAACTGGGGATGCTGGGGGCAAAGAGGGTCTGTGGCCAGCATGGTCACAGACACATTGAGGCTGGAGGAAGGGGTCTGCTTTGTGGACAGGAGGGATGCAGCAAGATGCAGAGGACAGTGCCAGAGAAAAGCTTGGCTCTTTTTAAAATTCTGTGTAAAGAGAGTTCACAGATCTCATTTTTCTGGGCTACAGGGGCTCTCCGACCAGAGCCAGAACTCTGCTCAGACCTTGAATTCATGATACCACTTTGTGGATTAAATAGAGTTCTGTGGGCTGGCCTGTGGGCTGGCCTGTGGGCCTAATTCCATTTTTATGGAAAATTATTTTGATGGTAAAATATGTTCTGAATCCACTACAACCAACTTACAAATGGATTTCATAAGGCCATATGTGTTTGAGCTTGGAGACTGCCTACATATAACACTTAGAGAAATTCATGTATGCATTAACACGTAGCCTACAGCCATACTGCTGGACCACACAGCAGTTTGTAACAGCTCTCATGCCCTGTGCATTCCCAAGAACTGTTATTAGCCCCATCCTGGCAATTTCCAAGGGAAAATATGGATAAGTACTTGCTGTGATTTACTTGTCAATAACATAAGATTAGCGAAGAGCATTTTTGAAGGAAAAGCTTAGTTGAAACCAAAGTTAGGTGCAAGTTGCTTATGTTAAATTATTTTGTAAATATATAATATATGGCTATATCTCTCTATCTATCTAGATATTTCTCTGTCTTAAATGAAGTTGTCTTAATTGTTCTCTGTCACTGCAAAGATGTATCTTTCAGGCTTTAGGGAAGGATTTTATTTTCCCTCTCCCCCACACATAATATTAACTTCTTTTTTAATTCCCTGGTCCTCTCCTCTCTTTATTTTTGTTGTTTGTTTTAATTGGAAGCTATAAACCCTCACCTTAGAAAATATACACAACATCTAGCAAATTATTTCAAGAAGTTCAGGGAGTTTCCTGTTTTCCTGTGTGTGACATGACCCCATAATTAAACGGGCCTGCGTCCTCATGTTCTCTCTCCTCCCTCCCTCTCTCCATCTCTCCTGCCCCTTCTCCTTCTCCCTCTCTGGCCCTCTTACACACAGTGCTCGAGTCTCACAGTGTGGAGAGCCCTCTCGGCACTTGTGTGGACAGGATCTTGTCTTCACACCACCCTGGTGCAGATGCCTGTGTCCTTGTGTGGTGCTCAGTGGGAGGAGCAAGGGGCTGGGAAGAAGCCTGGACTCTGCTCTCCCAGCCACTTGCTACAGAGGAAGGGGCTCATTTTTCTTACACAAGTATGCCACTCTCCCTCACCCCTTACTAAGCCATCTGTCCCTAGGTCTGCTCCTGTCCACAAGGAACACTTTTTCTAGTTCACCAACCCTGAGAGGAAGTCATTTCCAAATGACTAGCGCTGCTAGCAGATCCATGGTCCTCGCCTGTGAAGCAGGTGTCATTTTCCACATGAGAAAATAGCTTAGGCGAGGCTACATTTCTTGCTCAGGGTCACATCATTGACAAAGACAGAAATGAAGTTCCATGTGTCTAACCTTTATAACCCATGTTCTCTCTATTACAGTTTGCATAGTTCCCTCAGCATCTGCCTTAACATGCTCAGTTTGGTCAGCTTCCGGTCATGGGACTTCTCTTTCTCCACCAAGTTGTAACACCATCTTCAGGGGACTCCCAACCCTGCATAAAGCAGAAGGACCCCGAGCGTCTCCTTTGTGTCCCCTTTCTTTCATCTTCCACCTCTCCACTCTTCCAGGGTTCTCCCATTCACTATAAATATACATATACATATACGTATACATATACGTATACATATACATATACATATACATATACATATACATATACATATACATATACATATAAACAGGGACGTTTTGTCTTCTTTTCTCCTATGTCTTGGCAAAATCAGTAGAGCTATATCTTCAGAATGAAAATAGAATACAAACATTTCCCAACACATTCTAGAAAAAGAGAGGATTAGTGTTTATTGAGGCGTGTGCTATTTTCATGAAGGCTAGATGCAATAAGCAGTATACAATATAGAAAAGAATTTGGGAGCAGTGTTTTAAGGGTCTGTTACCTTGAGGTAGTATGGCTTAGTATTTTTAAAAATGGACTTTAGATTTAGGCAAACCTAGGTTTAAATGTCAACTTGACCAGTCTCAAGTTTGGACAACTTTACTACTTTATAGTTCATTTTCCTTATCTGTAAAATGGGCATATTAGCAATAGATATCTTGTGAAGATCAACACATCTATAATAGTATTGTGCCTGGTAGAATGTAGATGCTCAGAAGCTATTAATCCACTCCCTCTCATCTTTCCTGACACTGCTAACCCCTCGAAGATCACATCTTACTACTTTTGATACCCTGTACTGATGATGCAGATATTTAGTAAATGTCTGTTGAATTTAAGATTATCTGCCTTACTCTTAGAGTTATAAAGATTAGTCCATGGAGTGCTTCAATTTGGATGCCATCCTGTTAGTTTAAAGGATTGTGAAATGAAGTGGCCTAAGGAACATCATTCTGGAATAACAATCCACATTGGGCTCCCCTCCCCCCCAAGACTTGTTTCTTTCTCTGATTTCTTATCCATCAACAGCTCTCAGAATAAGAGGCTGACTTCTTATGATATCACTGGCTTACTGCTTTTAATGAAGGCAGAAGTTGTGGCAAAATCAAACGCATCAGTTTGACTGACAATGTGAAGACAATTGAAAGCTGTCATTTAGCTTTACAGCTTGACATTTGTTTGCAGTTACATTTTTAACTGCAACTAAGGGAGTCTTGATTTTTTGCATGTGTATAAGAAATTAGATTCTCATTTTCTTTTTGGTCTAAGAACTTAAAGTTTTAAAAATAAACACTCTTAATTGTGAGTTGATCCTAGTTTTCCAAATGTGCCAACTCCCGAAAACATTATTTTAAAAAATCTCTGTCTGGTGAAGTTGCAGGCTGGAATGCTCCAGGCAGCCACCCTCCTCTCACGTGGCAGAAGCAGAGGCAGCGTAACAACAGCCGCAGAGCCCCGGGCTGGTATGAGCCGGAGCGGCTTTGCCACTTGTGAGTCACATCACTTCAGAAACCTTCATTTCTTCTGAAAGTTGGGGGATTGCATTAATGTACTTCCAAAGACTGGCAAGAAAAAAACGGCTGTATTCCTAGAGACTAAAACAGTGCCTGACCCCTAGTAGGCGCTCCATAAACATTTGTTGAACGTATGGATGTATGGACGGGAATGAACTGAATCCCAGTGGAACCAGGGCTCCCAGTGTTTCTCTGAGGTTCGGAGGGTCTCTGACTTGCCGAAAGTCAGAGCCGGGACTACAATTCTATATTCTCGTGAAAACCTTTTTTATTGGGTTCTTAGTAAATCCAAATTTAGGACCTAAAGTTGTATAGTTTCCTGTAAATCTAATTTCTGTAGAACTGGTTTGGTTCTAAAGAGGAAATTGAGTATCTGCATGACAGTCAAAAACAGCTGTACATTTTCAGCTTTTTATAACATGAAAAATAGCAACGTGCCTGTAGTAATTATGTTTTATTTCTTAAATTCCTCTAGATATCTAGCAGAAAGTCTCACCAGAGTCAAAGTTGATTCTTTAGAGGTCCCTTCAACACAGGATTGTGTTTTCTTGATCAGTTTCTTAAGACGGTTTCCTAAACAATGTGCAAGCTCTTCCATAAGTGCACCGTATAAGTGCGCTCTTTCTTTTCAAATCAGGATTATCTTTTTTCACACATACAGTCATCCTTGTATGCATCACTCAGTGCACAGCCCATGCTAATCAAGGACAGTTAAGTGTTTGTAACATCACATACAATTTTTCTTTCTGCCTTGTCCCATGAAGGAATCACAGTGAAGAGTTTGTGGAGTCTGGAACAGAGGTTCAGCAGGAATCAAAGATATATAAAAATCCTTATTTCCATTGTTATAAGTATCAAGCAAACTTACCATCACAGACACAAGTTCATAATTTTTATAACGGTGTACTCAAAACACCTTATACTTTGCACAAATTCATAAGGAATTTCATAATTCTTTGAAATTCAGTGAATAGTTATACTTCACTAAAATTCATGTTTGAAACATGATTTATGTTTTGGCTTCCCTAATCTACTGGACTTTCACAGTTTTGTTCTAAAGAGATGTACCTAACAGTGTGTTTTGTACTGGGCTCATCAGAGGGACGTGTATGGAATGGATTCTACTGGTGGTATCAATCGAAACTATAACTGTCTCCAGGGAGACTGAAATTTGAGCATCTCAAACGTTCAGTATCATCCATTTTATAGTAAAGGTAATTCCTAATGTACTCACAGGCACCTGTCTGAAAATGCTCCTTGGAATTCTAATCAGAAAGACCTCTTTTTAAATAGGAAAACTGGCTTAAGAAATAAAGTAGATGAAATTGCCAGAACTCTGGCCATTTCTAACAGGCACATGGCCAGCCACAGCCATTCTATGATAATTTTGAAAATCAGGTAAAGTGCACTTTATTTCCATATCCCAAGACCCTTAATCCCATCTGCAAATTCCCTTTTGCTATATATGGTAAATCATCTATGGAAAGGAAGGAAGTAGAGAAAGCTGTTTCCCAACAGGGCAAAATCACTAATACCCTCTTCTAATGTGACCAATGCAGACAAGTACGTATCGGAGAGGAAAACCAGGGGGCTATGGCGAAAACTGGACTGAGAAATCACTTCCATGGGGAAGAACCATAGACTAAGCAAAGAATGTTTCCTACCTTCAGGCTAGGAAGCCTCATAGTGGCTTCCAGTGGGATTTCAGAGTGGCAATGGACTCCACCTAGGACCAGGTGACTTACTGGGTGCTTCCCAGTGAGTGGACTGTGCTACCCACACTTTGTGGACATCAGACTTGACCATTTGACTTGTTCTTGCCACTGAAATGTGAGAGAAGTGATATGCACCGATTCTAAGCAGAAGCTCTAACAGATCCTATGCTTTGGCAAGTTTTGTTTTCGGTGAGCCACAAAATCAGAATTCTCACGTAAGAGTTGCTCCTTGGGCTGCTTCCTGGAACAAAACAGGGAACAGCTCAGAAGATGACATCTAATGAGCAAAAAAATAAACAAACTTTAGCGTTGTCAGTCTTTGAGATTGCAGACATGTTACGTTCCGGATGTCTCTGAAATGTAAAATTACAGCAGTCAGAGGAGAGTTGGATACGTGAGTCAGCTACGCAGGGAACAGACTGGAACTGGAGATAAAATTTGGGAGCTGTCAGCATCTGTATTGCATTTTAACCGTAAGAGTAGATAAGATCACCTAGAGAAAGAGTAGACAGAAAAAAAAAAGGTCCAGAACAAAGTGCTGAGAACACAAACATTAATTGACAAGTAGAGGAAGATAAGTCTACAAAGGAGACAGCAGTGGCCACATCTTTGGAGGAAAGCCATAAGTGTGGTTTTCATGTAACCCTACATTTGCTGTCCTCATTCTGTGTTCCCTATGCTTCACTTCCTTTTCTCCAGCCTGCAGACTGCTGAGCAAGCATCAGGACCTGCTAGGTCTGCCTCACACTTTAAAAGATAAAGCTTCTTCTTACATTGCTGGATTTGAGCACCAGTTGGGCAGACACCCTGCCTTCCTAATTCACCTCTGTCCCTCCAAGACCTGATGATGCCGCCTTGTTCATAGTGTGAACAGTGGTCAGTAAATCCACCATACTCCTCACCTGCCCATTCCCTCACCTTGGTCTCTCCCTGTTGCTCTCTTTCCTCCACATGCCCATTCTACTCTGCACTCAGGCTTAGTTTTTTGTGTAAATACTGAGTACATACATGGAAGGTTTACATAGGTGTAAAGGATAAAAAAGTACAACACAATGAACATCTATGCATCAATCACTCAGTGCAGGAAAAAGAACCTTTCCTTTGGCTTTGAACCCCTTGTATTTCTCCCCAGTTCCACCACATTGCATTCTTCCCCAGAGGAAACCACCAACGGGCACTTTGTGGTTCTCAGCAAACTAGGAATAAAAAACATCTACAAAAACCATGGTAACTTACGCCTGTGATTTCTTTGCTTCACTCGATGATTTTACCAAATATGTTTGTATTCCTAAAAAATGTTAGATTTCTATGTATTTTATCTTTATAGAAATAAGATCATGTATATTCCTCAGTGATTTTTTCTTTGTGCTCAAGATATGTTTCTGAGATTTGTCCATAATAATGCATCTCACTGAGAATCATTCATTTCACCTATAGTTTATTCTAAAGTATAACATTACTTATTTATCCATTCTGCTGCAGCTGTATTCCAGAAGTTTTGATACAGTAGAACAAGGAGGAGGAAGAGTTAGAGATGACTCAGAGATTTCAGGCTAAGATTTTGACTGTTGAAGTTTTTCAGAAGTCAAAAGGAAAGGCAAGATCACAAGGAAATGTGATCTTGATGAATTTGAAAAATTCAAGATCTTGAAATTCAAGAATTTCAAGATTTTTTTTTAAATTTTTTATTTTAGATTATTCAGTACAGTTTCTATCCTTTATTCCCATTCCAGCCCACCCACCCATTCCTCCCATTTCCAACCCCCCTAGTTTTGCCCATGTGTCCTCTATATTTGTTCCTGTAAACCCTTCCC
>CM052539.1:171712032-171817384 GCA_028533065.1 Trachops cirrhosus | reverse complement strand
GGTTTCTTGTCTTCTTTGAGTGGAGTCATGTAAGTTCTTTATATATTTTGGAGACTAAAGCCTTGTCTGAGGTATCATTGGCAAATATGTTTTCCCATACAGTTGGTCCTCTTTTTATTTTAATACTGTTTTCTTTAGCTTTTGATGATCTTGAAAAATTCTGATTAATTTTTTCTTGAGTGTGAAATCTTTGGTGTTGATGGATCATTAGAGATTTCCAACAATGATTATAAATGAGAGTCATGAATTTGAGAAAAGGGATCAGAGCAAAGGAAGAGGTTGGTGATGGAAAACAAGGGGCATAGAAGAGGAATAAGCAATGGAGAAAAATCACCTACATAGACAAGAAGACTCACGGAGATTACAGAAAAGGGTGGAACCCTGACCAACAAGCCTGCTTTTGCCACCACTTATGATAGTTAAAGGTTTAAGTTCAGCGCCCGTGAAAGGTTCTCGTGAATCACCCACGTGACCTCCATCAGGAGGATCACAAACTAAGCTTTAAGATCTGTTTATGTGAATTAAAATATTAAAGTGTTCTTTGTATTTTCAATTTTCTGATTTTTTGTATTATACCATACCACATCTCAGACATTACCCTCCCTTTGGTTTGTTCCTACTGGTATTTGAGAAAAGTAAAAGAAAAATCTAGTAGAAACCACAAACATGTTGATTTTATGGCATATCCCAACATATTTTCCTTTAAAAAAACCAAAATATTGTCTAGTGTTACAATTTAGTCATAAACTTCAGAACCACAATGTATAACATTTTATTTTATTTGTGATTCCATATATGTTACTACTATTTCATACAAAAATGACACTACTTATTACACAGAAATTAAGCCTGAGAAAATACTTACCTTATATGAAGTGTTTGTAAATTACTGTTAATAGTTAAAATCATATCTAATAGCAGTATATATATTGCTTAAGGGAATAAACAGACTAAGTTGTGAAATTATATTTTCTGAGCCAAGATGTGCAACTTAGTTAGAGTGTTAGGGGTGAGTCTTGACTCATTTGTCGGATTTATGGTTTTCAGGGAATTGATGCTGATTTCACATCAGAAAAGCATTGAGCAGCTGCAGGAAACCCTCAGACAGAAGCTGCTGGATGATGATAACTGGAGGGAGAAGGTAATGATAATGTAGCTTTCATCAGCATGTGTCTTATTTGCTTTTTAAAAGATCTGTCCATTTGCCAGAAGACTATTACAAATAGATTTCTTTGCGTCTATGCACACATTTGGTTCCTTCTGGAATTTCCTAGACCAAAAATAGTTATGATATATGTCTTTTCCAATTTATTAGATAACATAATGGGAATAAAAAGGTAAGAACAGCACTTGAAATCTTGTAAGCTTAAGATAGCCCTTAGTTCTCATGTAAAACCATATTTTTATTTTTAAATACTTATACTTTTTCCCCCCACACAGTGGCAGAATTTGCATTTGACTTCATCTTTACAAGCAGGGTTATATTACTTCATTCTAACAATTCCTCTGCTTTTAAGAAGGTGATCCGAGAGAACGGAAGATGACAAAATTATTCTCTTATGAACTTCAGGCAGTGTGAGCCGAATAAGTACTTAGCTCATTATTTCCAAAGAAAGTGTTTATTCTTAGAGTATTAAAAAATTGCATTGATTTTTGTCTGAACTTCTCTATGTTTTTAAGAGTTTCAACAATGAATATGTGTTACTTTGTTAATTTTAAAGAATACAAGTACGTAACATTTTAAAAATGTTAGCCCCTACCTTCTCAGCCATCATCTCTCTATCATAACTTCTGATGCTCCGTGATGGGTCCCTGGGCCTCGTTCCACACAACGCACTGAAGCCTTCTGAACTCTCTTCCCCGACTGGCACCTGTCCCTAGCACTAACCTCTGCCTTGGTTTTCTGAGCATGATTTCAATTTCCATCCAGAACTAGAGCTGGCTACTAAAGTTCAGATGGCTTGACTGAGGTCCTGACCCGTTGTTTGGTTATTACCGTCTTCTTCTCTTTGGTGACTACACCCTGTAACCTCAAGCAACCAGTGCTTGCAAACCAACATCTCCTGGATGGAATCTCCCACTCGGCCATCCACCAGATTGAAACCTTTTAGGTATTGTTGCTGGCTCAGGTCAATTGGAAATTTGTCATTTCACTTCCAGTCTTCACAGAGGTGGCCATACTCAGCCCGTACTGGTCCACTGTAGATCAGCTCTTTTTCCCTTGTCCCTCAGAGTTAGCACTTCTAGTCCATGACAGAAATGATCACTATAACAACAGTTTCAGATGGGCAACAATTAAATTGGAGAATATGAACCAAAGTTGCTCTAAGTGTCTCATTCTTATTTTGTCTTATTTTATAGCATGGTCTTTTTCTTGTCCTTCTCTTCCAAAGCTCACACTGCTTTAATTCTTTCAAATTTTTATTAGTCTCGGTGTTTGCAATTGGCTAATCTGTCTTACTCACTTCCCCCATCTTTACCAATCCATGTTTAAAAATACAAAAAAATGTTGAACTAACAATCCAAAAAATGCAAAATAAAACAATGAGGGATAGTTTTACACACTTCTAATTGGTAGAGTGGTTTTTGCACTGTGCTGAAAGTCTCATGAGATAGTCTTTCATACTCAACCTTTACAGGACAGGAAATTACAGCAACCGTTTAGAAAGCAGTTTGGCAATGTATATGGAGAGATATTATAAATGTCCCATCTTTGGCTCAGAAATTTCACTGATGAAAGTAATATGGATAGAGATTTACAGATACTTCCCTTCCCTCAAAATTCTTAGCCCTCCCTGGAGTGACAGAGTGAACTTTCCTGCCTTTGCTTGTGTAGAAGCTTCTCATCTCTCAGCCACATTCCATGGAAGACTTCAGGTACAACCTCCTGGAGAACTCTCTGCTTTCACTACCCACTCTGGTACTGCTGCTCATTGCACCCTGTCCCTGAGGTGCTAACACAGCAAGTAGACCTAGTCAGTGTGGGTGTCTGATCATACAAGAGTATTATGTTCGTGCTTTATGATAAATTAATTTGGTGATGAAAATAAACCTACATAGTTTAAGTTTTTACTAAGACCATGTTATCTTTCTAACAGAACTATATCACAGGTATATTTTGGCAGGTATAATTTTCTAGAATATAAATGGATATTTTATTTGGTTGAGAAGGCATGACTTCTTGTTAATAAATCTTATCATTTAGTTTAGCAGTAAATCAAGATCCAGACCAGTAAAGCCAAGATATCTTTATGTCTTGGCTGTGTTAGCTATTGAAACTATGAATAAAAAGTTCCATAAAAGTTCTCTCATGAGAAAGAAGAATTGCTAATATGACATTGTCATCTCTTTCCTGGGTCACTGTGCCTTTGTGTAGGAATGAAATGTTCCCTTTATAAATATATAGTACACATATTAGAAGTTTATTAGAATTAACTTAATAACTTAAATGCTTTTAACATTCAAGAAAGTAGATAGCAATTTATGCCTATGCTTAATTATTTTAGAGTATGTGAAAAGCACATAAGAAAATCAATAGTTGCTATGCAACAAGGATGGCACATTTTTAAATAACTGCATGTTTACTAATTGTCATGAATTTTTGTTTATTTGAAGTGTTGCTTTGATGTGAAGAAAGGAAATTAATGTGCATGCTGAACATTTAAAATTGGTTCCAAATGCACAATGGTGTTACTACTCAGTAAAAATTCTGTAATTAAAAAATCTCCTATAGCCAGAAGGCTTACAATAAGTGAGTCACTTATTGACTATCACTTTGTCATGCCATAAAAAAAATTAACCAAATATTTTCTTAGGTTATCACTAAGATATCACATTTAGGAACTTTTTATAATTGCATTATGGACCTTATTTTAAATAGTACATAGATCTTTTAAAAATCAATAGTTAAAACAAACAATACCTTACTTCCTGACTGAGCAATTGGATTGATAGTGAAAATGCAGGGGGAAAATTTTACTTTAAGAAATAGTCAATTCCAGCATGGAAGAGAGGCAAAAACCAAACCAAACCAAACCTACCCAAATTTTTCTTTAAAATGGTCTATTAAGTTCTAATGCACTTTAATGTACTATTAATAAAATTAAAAAGGGTGAATAAAATTAAGAAAAGTGATAAAATAATATTTGACAGGGATGTAGTTGTCATATATAAAAATACTAATTTTTATGCATAAATGTATGGCTAAAAAATACTGAGGGCATACTTTAATTTCTTAAAATATGTTGTGTAGTTTTCAGAACTGAATTAATCACAAAATTTTAGACCTGAAATAGCTTGCAAAGATCATCTGATTTAAACCCTAAATCTAGGTAATAAAAATATAGTCCCCATTGTTAGAATATTTACCATATCCAGTTCTTGTTTTGAATGCTTTCCATAACTATAATTTTAATCATTGTAACATTATTATTCCCATTTGCACATAGAAAAGGTAAGGCTCAGAGCAGGTAGGTAATTGCCAAAGTTATGTAGCTGGGAAGTGAGAACTGATACAGACCTGAGAGAAAGAGAGGAGAGAGAAAGCTGAACACAAAGTCCAAACCTCTGCATTTGGCTTAGATGGAGTAACAGAACAGATTTACACCCTAAAACAACTAAATAAAAAAAAGAAAACAGTAGTTTTAAGGCATTGGACATCAGGCAATGGAGGGCAGTGGTTCTTAGATATAGGAGACAAACAAGACGAGCTTTGTGATAACCCTCACTTAGTGCCTTAAAAGAAATGTAAGGCCATGGTGCAGGGAGTGAGTATCCAGGAGTTTGGCAGATTATCTGAGTTGAGGAGACCTTGCTGCGAGTCCAGAAAGATCAAGATGGCTAGAATTTATAGGATAGTGTTCTCATAAGAGACCTGTACAGAGAAAGAACACTAAAGATCTACAAAGGGTCCCAATAAATGCATGTATGATCGGTGCAAATATGTGAGGAAACTACCCAAAGCCAGGGAAACACCCATCTGAAGGATGAGAAATAAGAGTAGCAAGTGCTCTACAATGTCAATAATGGTACCTGTTCCCACCAGCCAGTGTGAAAATCTGTAATTCACGGGGAACTAAGTAGAGTTCTCAGAATGCACTTGCATCAGCAGTGGGGAATAATTAGCTCTAGATTAAATGCTGAGCTGGTCCTGCTTAACAGATTTTTAAAGGAAGACCTAAAAGTATCTAGCTGATTCCAAGAAACGTAACTGCATCCCAAAACAGAGTTCAAAAATATTCGTAAGAATACAGAATTATTTGACATTTAACAAGGTAAAAATCACAATATCTGGCATCCAATAAAAAATTGCCATGCATGGAAAGAAACAGGAAAATAGGACTCATAATAAGAAGAAAAATCAATGGATAAAAATGGACTCAGAAGGGCACAGTTGTTAGAATTAGCAGACAAAAAACATTAAAACAATTATGATAATTGTATTCCATATATCTAAAACTAGAGGGGAAAATGACAATGTTAAGTGGAGATATAGAAGATATAAAGAAAGATCTAATCTGAACTTCTAGAGATGAAAACTGCAATGTCTGAGAGAAAAAGTGCACTGGGTGAAATTAATGACAAATTAGACATTTCAAAAGAAAAGATAGTGAACTTCAAGACACACCAATAGAAACTACTCAAATGACATAAAATAGAAAAATTCAAAACAAACAAAGAGCATCACTGAGCTGTGAGACAAATTCAAATAGACTAGTATATGTATAATTGGAATCATGGAAAGACAGGAGGGAGAAGAGGGGACAGAAAATTTTTGGAAGAAATAATGAAAAAATTTTAATGAAAACTATAAACCCACAGATAAAAGAATCTCAACAAACCTTAAACCCACCAAGAAACATTATAATCTAATTATTCAAAAATAGTGATAAAAATTAAATTTTTTAAGCAAGCAGAGAATAAAAGGCATACATAGAGGAACAAAGATAAACGAGCCAGCACATTTTCATCAGAAACAATGCACCAGAGAGACAGTGGGACTGAAAGTACTGAAAGAACGTTGGGGGTGGGGGTGAGCTGCTGGTCTAGAATTGTGTACAGAGTGAAAATATCTTCCAAATGGGAGGGTGAAATGAAAACTTGTTCAGAAAATTTAAAAGCTGAAATAGGTATCTCCAGCACACACACACATTATAAGAAATATTAAAAGAAGTTCTTTAGTCAGAAGGAAAATTATACCAGATGAAAATATGGATCTATATAAAAGAAGATAGAACACCAGAAATGGTAACAATGTGGATAAATACATGCTGTTTAGCATTTATATATCTTAAAATATAATTAACTATTGAAACAAAAATTTTATGAGATTTATGACGTAGAAACAAAATATATGACAGCAATAGCACTGGGAGGGGAGACATGAAAGCAAACTATTGTAAGATTCCTACACAATACATCAAGTAATGTATTACTAGAAGATAGATTGCATTAATTTAACGGTATGATCTATAAACACTAAAGCAAATCCAAAAATTAAAAAAAGTTATAAGCTAGTAAAGCAGCAGAGGAAATGAAATTGAATTAGAAAATACTCAATCCAAAAGAAGACAGAAAAAGAAAAAGGGAAAATGATGAGATGGGCCAAAAAGAAAACATGTAGTAAGCTGACTTAAAAGCTAATCATATCAACAATCAAATTAAATGTACGTGTTCTAAACCAGGGACCAGCAAAATTTTTCTATAAATGCTCAGTTAGTAAATATTTTTGGTTTGTGGGACATATGGTCTCTGTTACAGCCACTCAACTCTGCCATTGTAACTTAAAAGCAGCCATAGACATATGAATGGACATGGCCAAATTTAGCCTGTGGACCTTATTTTGACAAGCCTGGTCTAAATATCCCCATTAAAAGACAGAGAGTGTAATGTTGGATAAAATTGTAAGACTCTATGTGGCCTATAAGAAATGCACTTTAATATAAAGAAATGTTTAAACAAAAGTAAAAGATGGAAAAAGAGATGCTAACACAAATAAAAGGAAGCCAGAGTTACTATATTACTACAAGAGAAAGTAGATTTCACAGCAAAGAAATAAGAATACAGTTGACACTTGAACAACACGAGTTTGAATTACATAGATCCACTTATATGCAGATTTTTTCAGTAAATACTAGACATGTAAATATATGTGGATTACTTTCGTTTTTGTTTAGTTTTTTATTTTTTAATTATATTTTATTGATTATGCTATTACAGTTGTCCCAATTTTCCTCCTTTGCCCTCCTCCACCCAACACCCCCCACTCCCTCAGGCAATCCTCACACCATTGTTCATGTCCAGGGGTCATGCATATAAGTTCTTTGGCAACTCTATTTCCAGTACTATACTTTACGCCTCCAGGGCTATTCTGTAACTACCTATTTGTACTTCTTAATCCCCTCACCCTCTCAGCCATTCTTCTACACCCCCCACCCATCTGGCAACCATCAAAATGCTCTTCATATCCATGATTCTGTCTCTGTTCTTCTTGTTTGCTTAGTTTGTATTTTAGATTCAGTTGTTGAGAGATATGTATTTACTGCCATTTTATTGTTTAGTTTTGATCTTTTTTTTCTAAAATACGTCCCTTTAACATTTCATATAATAATGGTTTGGTGATGATGAGCTCCTTTAGTTTTTTCTTGTCTGGGAAGTTCTTTATCTGCCCTTCAATTCTAAATGATATCTTTGCAGGGTAGAGCAATCTTGGCTGTAGATTCCCACTTTTTAAGACTTTGAATATTTCTTGCCAATCCCTTCCAGCCTTCAAAATTTCTTTTGAGAAATCAGCTGACAGTCTTATGTGAACTCCCCTGTAGGTAACTAACTTCTTTTCTCCTGCTGCTTTTAAGATTCTCTCTGTCTTTAACGTTTGACATTTTAATGATGATGTGTCTTAGAGTGGGCTTCTTTACATCCATCTTGTTTGGGACACTCTGTGCTTCCTGGACTTGCATGTCTACTTCCTTCACCACATTAGGGACGTTTTCTTTCATTATTTTTTCAAACAGATTTCCAATTTTTTGTTCTTTCTCTTCTCCTTCTGGTACCCCTATGATGCAAATGTTGGACTTCTAAATTTGTTCCAGAAGCTGCTTATACTGTTCTCCTTTTTTTTGGATTCTTTTTTCTTGCTGTTCTGATTGGTTGTTTTTTTGCTTCCTTATGTTCCAAATCATTGATTTGATTATCAGCTTCATTCACTGTACTGTTGTTTCCCTGTAAATTGTTCTTTGTTTCAATTAAGTGTATCCTTAGTTTCCAACTGGATCTTTTTTATGCTGTTGAGGTCCTCACTAAGTTCCTTAAGCATCCTTAGAACCACTGTTTTTTAACTCTGTATCTGTTGTATCGCTTATCTCCATTTTGTTTGGTTCTTTTTCTGGAGTTTTGATCTGTTCTTTCATTTGGGCCATGTATCTTTGTCTGCTCTTTTTGGCAGCCTCCCTGTGTTAGTTTCTATGTACTACATAGAGCTGCTATGACTCCCTGTCTTGGTAGTGTGGTTTAATGTAATAGGTGTCCTGTAGGCTTCAGTGGTGCAGCCTCCCCTGTCACCCAAGCTGGATACTTGAGGTATGCCCTCCATGCGGGCTGAGTACACTGTCCTCTTATAGTTGAGCCTTGGTTGCTGTTGGCAGATCAATGTGAGGGATTTACCTGGGCCAGTCAGCTGCAAGAACTGGCTGTGACCACTGACCACCAACCTCCACTCTCCACGAAGGATCAGCTGTGTAGAGGCACAATGGTGGTGCTCCGACATGGTCTGTAGTTGTCCCCTGGGTGTGTAGGCTCTGGGGTTTCTCAGGTGGTGAAGGCCTTGGTCAGCCCCCACCTGTGTTTGCCTGGGGCTACCCTTCGTGAGCTCTAAAGAAATCCACAGATGACTGCTACTTGTGCTGGGCTTGGAGGTTTCTAGGAGAAGCCACGCTGTGAACCTAGGCTGGCTGCTTTTAGTGCCAGGCCTGGGGCCACTTATCAAGAAGTGCAGGAGCTGGGGGCTCACTAGGCTGGCTGTTGCTTGTTTGAGAGGCTTTAGGAAGTTGCAAACCATGAGCCAAGACCAGCCATTCATATCGAAAAGCTGAGGTTAACAGCTTGGGTAGACCTGGGAGTTGAGTGGGATGGAGCCTCAGAGGATCTCAAGGGTGGAACAAATAGTGTTATCCAGACTGATGGACTTTTAGATATGGCACCAGCCTGCCGGCTCTGTGGCTTTGTGGGGCGTTCAGAAAAGGGACAATGGCCTCTGCCCACCTTTCTGTCTAGGAGAAAGCTGTCTCCCAGCTCTTGCCTTGAGGCCAGACACTTCAGTTCCTCCCTGTATGCCACTAGTGCCTTTCAAGCTGCTACCCCTATGCAGGAGCTCAGAGGGACTGACTCTATGTCCATGTGCGGTTCTTTTAGAGGAACTGCTTGGGACTCTAGAAGTTTCTCCCACCATCTCAGTCCCCACTGGTTTTTATAGCCAGAAGTTGTGGGGACTTGCCTTCCTGGCACTGGAACACTTGGCTGGAGGGGCAGATGTGGGGCTGGGGCCCCTAGCTCCCCAGATATCCCCCCCAGATTTTTATCTACCACAGGTGGATATGGGACCAGCTCATTCTGCATGTCTGTCTTCCCCTCCTACTAGTCTGGATGGATGTGGTTTCTTTAATTCCATTTTTGCCAGACTTCCATTCAACTTGATTTCTGACAGTTTTGAGTGATAGTTGTCTTATAGTTTAATTGTAATTTTGATGTGGTTATTCGAGGAGGCAAGCTGTGTTTACCTATGCTTCTATCTTGATTGTGTTGTTTTTTCTGGAGTTTTGTTCTGTTCTTTCATTTGGGACTTGTTTCTTTGCCTCCTCATTTTGCAGCCTCCTTGTGTTTGTTTCCCTGAGTTAGGTAGAGTTACTATGTCTCTTGTGCTTGGTAGAAATGGCCTTATGTAGTAGGTGTTCTGTAGGATCCTGTGGCACAAAGAACATCCCTGATCACCCAAGCTGGGCACTCCTAGTGTGCTTCCCACACCCACTTATGGACGGTGTACACTCTCCAGATGCAGTTGAGCCTTGATTGCTGTTGGCACATCAATGAGAGGGATTGATACCCAGGCCAATCTGCTGCAAGGATTGGCTGCTACCACTGCGGAGGATCAGCTGTATAGGGGCCACCCCACAGAGTATGACTTAGTTAAGCAGGTCTGTGGTGCCTGCTGAGTATGCCTCTTGAGTGTGTCACTTGTGGATGTTGTTGAATGGTGCTTTGACATGTTTTGAAGCTGTCCACTGGGTGTACTGGCTCTGGGGCCTCCCAGGAGGTGCAAGCCAAGGTCAGCTGTCACCTGAGTCTACCTGAGTCCACCCAGCATGAGCTACAAAGCAATCTGAAGATGGCTGCTACTTGTGCTAAGCTTGGGGGTACCCAGGAGAGACCAAGTTGTGAGCAAGTCTGGCTGTCACTAGTGCCAAGCCTAGGGCCACTTAGCAAGAGGTATGGGGCACACCAAGGACAGAGGCTTCATGTTTGAGAGATTTTAGAAAAATGTGAAGCATGAGCCAAGAGAGGCCATTTGTATGAAAAAGACACAGAACACAGCTTGGGTAAGCCCATGAGTTGGTGGGGCAAGGTCTCAGGAAATTATCGGGGTGGGACAAACTACATTAGGTTGATGGGGACTCAGATATGGCACCTGCCTGCCAGCTTTCTGGGGGGAGGGTGAAGAAAAGGAACAATAGCCTCTGCTAGCACTTCCGCCTGGGAGAAAGCTGCCCTCCTGCTTTCAGTCTGATGCCAAACAATTCAGTCTCTCCCCATATGTCCCTGGTGCCTTTTGAGCTAATGCCCCAGTGCTAGAGCTCAGAGCAAGTGAGTCCAAGTAAGTCTGAGAGTGGGCCCTTTAAGAGGAATGCCTGTGACTCCAACCACACTCCATCTCATTCAGCCACAATCCCTGCTGGTTTTCGGAGCCAGAAGTTATGGGGACTTCTCTTCCTGGCACTGGAACCCTGAGATGGGGAGCCTGGTGGGAAGCTGGGACCCCTTGCTCCTCAGAGGGGACCTCTGCAGCTGAAATAACCCTCCCAATTTTTATGTACCACATGAGTGTAGAAGAAGCCCATTCCACATCCATACTCCTCCTACCAGTCTCAATGTGCCTTTTTCTTTAAATCCTTAGTTGTAGGACCTCTGTTTTGCTAGATCTCAGGCAGTTCTGAATGATGGTGGTTCTGTGGTTTGGTTGGTGTTTTGATGTGGTTGTGGGAGGATGTAAGTACTACATTTACCTACTCCACAATCATGACCAGAAGCTCCAAATATTTTGAAACTAAGTGAATACCTAATCCATGCCCTTAATCACTATTCCATGTACAAGTATGAGGAGACAGGCTACATGGAAAAACTGAACACCATGAGTTATGGATCCACCAGAAACACTGAGTGTGTATACCTTCTCCACCTCATATTAGCTCTATGCTCTTGGTGAAAGTACTTAACCTCTCTAAGACTATTTCTTTCTAGACAGTGGGAATAATAATTATTATATGTTCTTCCCAGGGCGGTAAGAATTAAATGAGTTAATGTATGAAATATGTCCTACCCAGTACTTCGTCGCTTGTATACTCAGAGGTACACAGTGAACATTCTCTCTTTTGGTCCTAAGTTTACACAGCTCTTGGGAAGGACTTCAATATATATTCTTGATTCCTTCATTATTTTTACTAGAAACTCTGTGTATTAGAATAATCACCTACTTTTATAATATATTTATTCAGTAATTAATTCAGAAATAATTCTAAGTATTAGTTTTCAACCAGTATTTGTTTTTATTTGGAAAATAGTATAATTTATTTTTAAAATGGTATGTGTACATCAAATTTTAACAAATGCTTTTATTTCTGCTTTGACATCTGAAATTCCCTTGGTTTTAAAGGGATCATCAAGTGCTAAGTGATTATGTTATAATGTGATATTTGACTCCATGGAAAGTTAGAAAATGATATTCAAATCAACCAGAAAGATCTCACTTGGAAAATAATTAGTGAAAAGACATTACTTTGCACATCAGAATTAGACACATATTATAAAACACTAATTATGCAGCTCAACTTCAAATAAAACGGACTTAAAAAAATTAACATTCTAAGAATGCTCTGGAAGCATCAGGAGGCATTCACCAAGGAGATAGAGTTTAAGCTAGAGGAGAATGTGGATAAAAAAAGCAAAAAGAATTAAACCTAGAATGTGTACACAGATAAGTAATTTTACTTCATGTAACTCTTGAGCTCTTATGTTATTCTTTATTTAAAAATCAGAATTTCCTCATGATTATCAAAATTACCATTAATTATTGGATAAGACAGTTCATATTTTTCTGTATGCATCATCACTAAGTTCCTTTATTTGACATAAACAGAAGTCCTGCCATCTAAGATACTTTAAACAAACAGCTCCTGTCAACATGTGAAAAATACATAAACATGACATTGGCATGATCCATCTTCTCAATGATAAATAATGTACTGGCTTCAGCAAACCGTTGTTTGTGGGTTCATCATTTTGTTCAAACTATTCAGATCACGGAGGGACCAGCAGGTCATCTCCCTCCGCTACAGTGTCAGCACATAGAGATGGTTCTTGGCATCTCATTGCAGCTTCCTTAAGTGTTAGAAATGCCACCTGAAGCTCATCATTTTGCTTCTCTTTCTCAGGTTGTGCAAATTAAAATGCAAACCAGTAATAGTGAATCACTCTTCTCCCTTCTGTTGACAGTGCTTTTTCTTTCCCACCTTCCACCTATTTCTCTTTACCTACAATAGATCATTCCAAGAAATAGTTCAAGGGTAAGAAGTTCTCCTTGCTTCCTGATTCAGGTAGACCAGAACATTCTACCCATTCAAGCAGTCAGCCACGCCCTTTCCTTCCCTGAATGTTTCCCCTTTGTTTCATCTTTATCAAGGTACTCTATGGATGTTCAAAATGGCCTCTTCCCCATAATAAATTAAAAGAACTTTTTTAAAAAGTTCTTCTAAAACCTTTCTGTCTTTAATTTACAATTTTCTCTGGGTTACCTAATTTGTGTTCTTTCCTAACTGGAGAGAAATTAGTCCATATTTTGATGATGCCTTTTTGTCCTAAGATAACTGTTTGGCTCTATCAATTAGCCATGCAAAAGATGTTTAAATAATCGATATTTTAGCAGCTCAGAACACATTTTTTTTTGAGCTTCTAAAAAATGTTATTTGGTTGGGTTTTTTTTAAAGGTATCTTGTGGCCCATTTAATTCTTAAAATTATTCCTTGCAATCTTTCCAAATGTTTTGCATTTGATGTCCTTCTTTCTTGTGTTGTTGACTTACCTATCCCAGTGTGATTGGAGCACAGAGATCAAACGGACATGTGGTGAGAGGTTGAAGTCCAGAGCTGCCACAGACCTGCGCAGTAGCACAGGCCAAGGGAGAAAACAGGGCTGGAATCCAGCCTGTGCTCTGCTCACCAAAACTGTGCCTGGAATGGGGCTGAATTCGTCTAAGGAAGGGGTGCTCTGTTGATTCACACAAAGGTTTCATATGGGCTGGTGGTGGCCCTGTAGATAGATCATGTAGAGGACTGTTGACTTGACACTGATGCATTGAGGAACCACTAAGGAGGAATGAGAGCATTCAACTTATATTTTGTAAAGAACACTCCGCTGTGTGTATCATGGATTGGAGACAGGCAGAGTAGAAGTAAGGAGGCCAGTCAAGAGGCGATGGTGGCCAGAACTAGGGCAATGGAGTGCAAATTTAGAGAAATGGCTGGATGTAAGGCATCTTTTGGAGGAAAAATGAATAGGATTTGATGCTAGATTAGGTGTGGAGGGTAAGGAAGAGAGGGGAATAAAAGATGGCACCCCGATTACTGACTTGCATAACTAGATGGATGGTGGTTCTGTGTCCTGGGGTGGGGAGGACTGGGGAGGAATAGATGGAAACAGGGTTGTATTAAGGTTTCTGGTTCAGGCCCTTTATTGAGACACCTGTGAAGTTCCTACATTGCTACCAGAAGGCAGGTGGATGTAATTACCTGGAATTGAGAAGAATATCTGTCCTTTTTTCTGAGTGTCTCTAAGGCTTTTCTTGTCTTTAGCAGTCCAGTAGCAGCACATCTGAACAATTCTGTCATGTTTGTAAGTGATCATCGGCATCCTTTCCCCAAAACAATCCAGAAATTTATTTTGAGAGAGGCAAAACAACTTCTTGTGTTGAGTATAAATAGAATTGTTTTGCCTTGGGGCAAATGCTCAGGTAAACCCATTAACCCCAGTGACTCCCCACTGGAGCTGGTCTTCTGTCTGCATTTTATTAAATTTAAAGGGCTTCCGACAAACCTTAGCAAACTGTCTTCCTGGTTCCCTGGTTTCAGTGTTCCCTTGAGAAATTTGGATTGACGCTTTTCGCCTTCTTATAGTGACATCAACCACAGAGTCACACTAAGTCAGGTTTGACAGTTTTTCTCCCAAGTTGTCTGGCATTACCTCCCTCTTAGAATTTACAGTCATGGCACAGTGTAAATCTAGAGCCAGCCTGTCACTGGAATCTCTTCTGTAATCTCACCAGATGAACTCCCAGGTCTGAAGGACTCCAGGACTTTCTCTCTTGCTCCAGTGGGCAGAGCCAAAACCATTGGTTTAAAACCACAGGGAGGAAGATGTTGGCCCACCTAAAGGAAAAAGTGTCTAATGCTTAGTGCTGCCTGCAAATGGAAACGCCTGCTGGGGAAGGGGTGAGTTACGGTTTCCGGTGGCGTGGACTCACAGAGCAGACGATCATTTGGTGCAGGTCCATGGTAGAGACTGAGGGTCAGAGCACAGAAGTGCTCGCCAGTGACGACTGAATCTCTGCTCATGCTACAGCTTTACTTGGATGTTTCCTCCCATTTAACCCGCATAAGGACCCCCAAGGGAACTAGTTATAACCCCACCAGTAGAAGTCATGATCACAGTTTAATATCACAAAGTAGAAAGTGTCAGAACCAGGATTTAAATTTCACTTTATCTCAATCCAAAGTCCTTGTTTATTCTTTCCACAATTCATGGAAGCTTGAGAAATTGAACTATGGGATTTCTAAGGGCCCTTTCAGCACTGTGATTCTATCTGAGTCAAAATATGGATACAGGCATCCGTATGTTTTCCTTGATCAACTTTCTGGCCTCAGTCACATTAAAATGATCATCTGTGGCCCAACACTTCCTATGGACTCCATCAAGAAAAGACCATTAAAAATCCAACTTCTGTATTTTGTATCCCCTTTGAGCTCTCAGCAGAACTGAGTCTAAGGGCCTCAAAATCTTTTTTGGGGGGGAGTTGCTGGCAAGGACTGTGTTTACAGAAGACAAAGCTTTTAGTATTTCTCAGAACTGTTATAATATATTACCCTTCCGTCTCTACTCATTTTTCAGGTCTTAGAAGAAGACCCAAGGTCAGTATTTCTGATCTAAGTTCTCAGTCAAATTAAAAATAAGTATATTAGAGTTTAAAAATTAGATTAATTTTTAAAATTACTATTAGAATTTTAAAAAAATGTTAGAGTCTGAAAACAACTTTAATTTACTGATTTTAAGGTACAGTGCCTTTACATGTGTGTTAAATGCTATTTTCTAGATTGAAGCTGAACTCACCAAGGAAAGAGCCCAACATTTACTTGAATTTGAGGAGCAAGCTCTTCTCTGGAAAGAAGAAGCTAAACTGGAACTTGATATTGAAAAGGAAAAACACCAAGAAATAATCCAAAAGTATAAGAAAGAACAAGAGGAGCTCCAAATGAAGGTGTGGCATTATAATATCAATACCATGGAATGGGTTTGAAACTACAGACGGTGGTTGTTCCGCCTAAGAACATGACAGGATTTACAACTCCGGTCACTGTGCCTTGGGCTCAGCCGCATAGGAAGAAAGGTTTGCATATTCTCCAGAATGAACAACTGATACTAGCTATACAAGCATGAAGCCCAGCTGTGTATAGAATTTTTAATAAAAATAAACTTATTTTTAAAACAACATAAATTATGTAACTAATAATTAGCATGACTAGATAGTCCAACACATAAAATGTGCAACTTCAAAAGATAATGAGGTGTTTTATATAATTAAAAACTTTCCAACAACTAAAACCTATCTTCTTTCATGATATTTTCAGTTCTAAATATTTTTGCTTCTTTTTTATTGTAGTTATTTATTTTTAATTATTGTCCAATTACAGTTGTCCCACCTTTTAAAAAAATATTTTTTAAATGTAACCACCTCCCTAGTTTCTGAAAAATTGTGTCTGAAACATAAGATTTTGTTAAGATTCCCCTGTTTTTATAAGGCCTGAGTGTGGTAATATGCATGTGTTTGTATATGTATGTGTGTGTGGTGTGTGTGTTAACCAAGGTGCAGTGGGGAAACCCTATTTTTGAATAAAATCATTAACAGTCCATGTAAATTAAGCATCAAGTGAGACTTACTGGCCTCTGCGTTGGTGTACCAGGGACAGGGGCCAGCATTTTCAACAGTTCCCTGTGAACACGAGGCCAGCCAGCTACATGAGTATGCAGCAAACGCAGTATCACAGGGCCCTGCACTCAGAAGGGCCTCATATTTGGGGCTTAATACTCTGCAAATGCCGTTTTGAAATTCTTAACAATTTTATCTTTCAATTCCTGTTTTATAATATACGTGAAGGCCTGTTGAGACAATGGAACACATGGGGGAACCAGGAACCTGGGCTCACTCCAGGTCCCGCCCATCCTGGGCAGGTCCTCTCTTAGCCCCGCCTCCCAGGCCACCCCTGGCTCCTCTTGGCCTGTTCTCTGGTCCTCCCTTCACCTCAGGACTGCTGTCCCGGGGTCCTGGATGTCTCAGTGCCCCATCTGCAGGGGAATGCTAAAAGGCAAGCCCCAACTTGCCAGGGGTTACAGTTTTTCAAGAGAAGTCCCAAGTCTAGGTTTCATAAGTAAACTCTTGATTTTTAAATGCTGACTCCCTTTTTTAAAAATCCAAATGCACTTGTGGCATGTGAGCCTCCTCTCCCAAGGACAGCCTGCTCTATTTCAGTGTCACATCTCCTCGGGGTAATAGGGACTACTGTCCAGACCTAGCTGCAACCCTCTTCCTTCCTGGATTAATTGAAGATAATGGAATCTGAATTTAATTTGTATAATTACTAAGTGTAGTAGATAGATTTCTTATAAAAGTCATTCTTAGTGTAAACTTAACATTTGGAACAAATTTGGGATATTTAATTCTTAAGTAATAGTTCACAAAATCCGTAGAACTTTGGTCTCTGAATGTTTTCCAGATTTTCCATGGGTTGGTTTCTTCTTATACCAATGTTGTTACATGACAATATCCGCAGCATAAATAATAAGGATGTTTCATCAGAAGCAGCTTTGCTCTTCCTGTTTCTTTTCTTTGTTTTGTTTTGTTTTTTAAGGAGAGAGAAAAAAGCATTTTCCCTTCTAAAGACTGTCATTAGGATGAGGAAAAGCTCCCCCAAGTTATTCTCTCTTCTCTTTATCTAGCGGTACCACCTTGAAAAGCAGTATATTAAAGAATTCTGGTACCCTCTACAACTACACTGTCTAATGTGGCAGCCACATGTAGCTACTTAAATTTCAATTAACTAAAATGAAATCAAATTAAACATTCAGTTCCTCAGTCACATTAGCCACGTTTCAAATGCTCACTAGCCAGTACTGGCAAGCGAGAGCCTATTGCGCACGTCCCTTCCCAACTCAGCGATCACTGATGTCACCTTGGCAGCTTGGAATTGGTCGTGGTGAGAGTATTTATGCTGCGGAGATTAGACACAGACCTGGTGTGTGTGGGGGGGAGTCACTTGTTAAACACACAGCAGCACACACCGTCAATAGCCACGTGTGGTGCCTATTGTGTCCATACTATATTGGACGTCACAGAATACTTCTATCATCACAGAAAGTCCCGTCCGTCATACTGCTCTATAAGGTATAGTACCTGAGGTACCTCCAGTCATTATGCACAAGAAAGAAAAAATATCAAAGGAAAACTTACAGGTATCGTATGAGTGAAATATAATTGCTGTGTTCCTCTACGTGCATCCCAAGCATCAGGCATTTTAACTCACAAAACTCCCCTGTAGTTCGTCCAGACAGGCACCTAATCACAACTGGAGCTATTCTTGGTGTCTTAACCCAGTTACTGAGATTCATGTTTCTAAGGATGCTCAAGTGATTAGTGCAATTCTGTTTAAGGTGGTAAAAACAACAATTTTAGTCTTAACTTTTAAAAAGAAAATTTTGGAGGCCTACATATGGCATAGGATTTGTTTTCATCTGATCAGCAGAGTACACTGATTATTTAGAATAAGCCTTTTAAAACCATGAGAACTCTGTGGTTCCCTTGAGATATTGCCTAAAAACTAATACAAGATTTATCTTACAGATATCTGACTTAATCGCAGGCGCTACTAGAGATTTAAGGCTGGAAGTAGCCACTCTTGAAAAAAAACTGCATGAATCCCATGTCCAATACACTGAAGAATCTGAGTCAAAGGAGAAGGAAATTGAAAACCTTAAAAATTTGGTTGCAGAATTTGAATCTCGCTTGAAGAAGGAAATTGACAATAGTGATTTTGTTTCAGAGGACTTGAGGAAGGAAATGAAACAGAAGTCGGAGGAGCTGGAAAGGGCCCTGCTGGCGCAGACACAGCTGATGCAGCAGTTCAGGCAGTCCCAGGAAGAGGTAGGACGCCGCCGATGGCACCGCTGCAGTTAGAGGTGGCACCGTTGCAGAGGCTCTTTCAAAAAACGAACGAAAACATAAAAGGTAGCTTGGTGTCATGCAAAAAGTTCTGGACTGTCAGTCAAGGACCTGGGATCATATCCTGGTTTTGTCTTTAACTAGGCGGTCACTTAACCTTTCTGGACCTGGCTTCCTTTTCTGTGAAATGAATACACTGAGCTGCATAATCTCTAAGGTTTTCTCAGCACCCAGTTCTACTGTGTTGCAAATGACCTTTTAAAACCTCTGAGACTAGTCATCTTTGTATATCTTGCTTTTTTTGGACATTAAATCTTTGCCAAAAAACTTTTAGAGGACTTGCTGCTTTAGTTCAAATAATATTTGGACAACATATCTTAAATATCATGTTTCTTTAGGGATTTATCTTTCTGTCAACCTAAATTTATAAGGTAATTTACATGTGTTGGTCTTCTTTCTTCTGTATGTGTGATTATTTTAGCAATGTTTTTATTTGAACTGGAGTAGACATATTTTGATTTAAAATTTCTTTCTAACAAAGTCTTATTGCCAAACTGCTAAGCAGTGTGGAAATGGTGGGTGCTGCAGACTGAGTGTTTGTGTCCTCTGAAAAATCCTGAAACCTAATCCCCAGTGTGATGACATTTAGATGTGGGGACTTGGGGAGGTATTTAAGCCAGGTGGGGACTCTGGGAGGTATTTAATCATGAAGGCAGAGCCCTCAAGAACGGGCTTAGTGCCCTTATAAAAGAGATCCCAGAAAGCTCCCTCATCCTTTCTGCCACATCAGGACAAAGAGGGAGGGTGTCTCTGACCCAGGAAGCAGGCCCGCACCACACACCCAATGTGCTCGTGATTTGACCATGGATTTCCTGGCCTCTAGAACTGGGGGAAATAAATTTGGTTTGTTGTTTGAGCCACCCAGTCTATAGTACTTTGTTATAGCAACTTGAACTAAGACAATGGAGCAATTAGTCTGTTGTGTAATCACCCAAGTTATGTCACATCAGAATATTTGATCCCATCCATAAGAGAATAGCAAATAAAGGCAAATGGAGGAAGATTCTGAATGTTAATGACAAGTCATCTTTTGTTGGTTTTATGGGCATCTTAATAAAGGAATAAAAAGAAAGTGCTAGTTATAACATTGGTTATTAATAATTATACCATGTTCTTGCTACTTTTAAATTATCACGCAGAATAAAAAGTATATGCCAGCATTATAATTATGAAGTGAACTTACTATTGCAAAGGAGTTATAAACTAAGTTAAAATGGGAATGGACAGAATACTGGATCAACAGCAATGCCTTAACAACCCTGTAAAGTAGAAACTACTTCCATGTTAGAGATGAGGAACTGACTCTAGAAGGCTGAAGAACTTCCAGAAGGCCCCACAGCGTGGGGGGCCAAGACTCAGAGCTGCATCTCCATGACAGCGATGTTTCCTCTTTCAGGACACCTGAGCTAAGGTGACTCCGAGTTTCACAGTGACTCCCAGGCTTAGCACTCATCTCTAGGCCTCATTTATTTTCTGTTTTTTACTTTAAAGTAACAATAAACACACTATGTATTCCGCCAGATGGCTAGGGGGTCAGATGACTGAGTGTCTCCTCTGGAGCACAGCAGCACAGCGTCCCAGGTAAAGGGAGCCACATCGTCAGTGTGGACAGGAGTGGGAGTGGGAGTCCTGTCAGGACAGCGTAGCCCTGCTGCTGTGGGCCTTGTTGTCATCCAGGAAAAGAATGTAGCAAATTAAAAAAAGGAAACACAAGAACAGTTCATGTATAACTGCCAAAGGAAAACCAGTACAGAGCACACCTTCGCTCGGCTCTGCTACAGAGATGCTGAGAAAGACAGAGGTGATGCAGTTTTGCTTCAAGTGAGACAGCAGCACTGACGTTCTAGAGGGGGAATAGGAGGTTAAAGGAGGGAAAAGTCAAGGCAACGAGACCAGCAGGTTTTCTACACCCCCAGAGAAATGGCAATATGGAAAATAAGGAGTAACTTACAAACTAAGGCATGTAGAAAAAGACAGAAGGGTCAAATTCTGAAAATGTATGTTGGGCATCTCTGCAGGTGGTAGGCCCTGTGCGGGACACTAGATATGCAGTTACGAATATAACTGACAACTGCCATTCGCTGTTCTCAAAGAAGAATTTAAAGAAAGTTTCATATGAGTAATTACATTGACATCAAGAGGAAAGAATGACCTAAACAGAAACCTGTCATATATAAAGCATAGACAGAAGCTGAAAAATTGGCCTTAAGGGCCTGTATTAGTTTTCCATTGTTGCACAATAAATTGTCCTCAAATTCAGTGGCTTCAAACAGCAAACATTTATTTTCTCATCATTTCTGTGGGTCAAGGATCTGAATGTGGCTTAGGTGGGTGCTTCTGGCTCAAGGCCTTTCATGAGGTTGGTGTCAGGTTGTCAGGGGCTGCGATCTCATCCAAAGGCTCAGCTGGGGGAGCATTGGCTTCCAGGCTCACTCTGTGGTTGCTAGCAGGATTTACTTCCATGGGCTCTTGGTCTCAGAGCCTCAGCACCTTGCTGGAGGTCAGCGGCCTTCCTCAGTTCCTTACAGCATGGACCTCTCCATAGAACAGCCCACCACACGGCAGCTGGCTTCCCTCAGAGCAGGCAAATAAGCAAGAATGAGAGAGTGAAAAAGAGAGTGCCTAAAATAGAAGCCACAGTCTTTTTTGCAATCTTATCTTGGAGGTGACATGCCATTGCTTCTGCTGTATTCTGCTCATCATAAATGAGTCAGTAAGCCCAGCCCACAGTCAAAGTGAGTGTGAATAGCACATGAGTGTGAATAGCAGGAGGGTAGGGACACAGGACCATTTTAGGACTGCCAGTCTCGGGGCCTCTGGAGGTAATTTTGGCAAGCAAAACCAGACTGAAAGTGAAGACTGAATGTCATTTTCAGGCAAAGGGAGCTACATTTGGAGCTCTTCCTGCCCATTAGTTATAAAAGAAAGCCATGTAAAGATGACATTTTTGTTTTTTTAAAGTAGGCTATTAAAAGATACAGGACACCAAGATGGTATACAAATGATTATGGATCCTTACTGGGGAGTAGAAAGGGACCATCTCACAGGGAAAGTTATCCAAGGATATGGCAGGGGACAGATTTCCTTTTGCTAGGGTGAGGAGAGGGGAGGGTTGGCTAGATTCTCCATTAGAAGGTAAATAATTATAACTAAATGGTAGAAGTAAATAATTAAGACTGCTTCTCTGGTTAAGCACGCCAAAGTCCAGAATTTCTTATAAAAGTAGGAAATGAGCCCATAAAAGCATAGAAGTTACAGGTCAGAAAGAATAGAGTTTGCAGCATTTAAAGTGAAAAGCACTGCTATTTTGACCACGCATTGCAGACACTTAAAATTTTTCAGGTTGTGGAGAAGAAAAGCCACATTTAAATGGAGAACAAATTCCCATTAGAATGAAGATAAATTAATGGTCTAATAAGAAAGCTAATTAAGGAGAGGAAAGTCCAGCTCTCGTTCAAGAGAGCAGAGAATGGGTGGACTTTGTTTTTTATTGTATGAGGAAAGTTCTCAAGGACGGGAGGAAGGCCCTAGCCTCTAAAGGGCAAAATGGGCATTCCTGTGTGGAGTGGGGATTATTGGAGAGCAGCCACAGAAACGAGGGTCAGAGGTGAAGCAACAAAGGCACAGGTCAATACGAGAGAAAATGGAAAATAAAACTGTATGGGAAATGTAAATGTGAAAAGGGGGCCCACTGAAAACTCCTCAGACAGAGCAGACACACACATAAAAAGTTACATTAGGAAAAAAAGAGGGAAGTCAGAAAAGAAGCATAGTATGTTAGAGAATAGGACATTACCATTTAAAACCAGGTTAAAACAGATCGCATGCTTTTTGCGGCCCATTTTTCTTCCTACTGGCTCCACGTGAGTCCCGTCAGGACAGCGTAGCCCTGCTGCTGTGAGCCTTGTTGTCATCCAGAAAAAGAATGTAGCAAATTAAAAAAAGAAAACACAAGAACAGTTCATGTATAACTACCAAAGGAAAACCAGTAGAGAGAACTCAATATTCTTGTTGTCTTACGACCATAGATAAAGAAAACAACAGGGCAGAAGTTTTCAATTCTACCTGTTCCTATAGGCCACCTAATAAAGATAAAAGATATTCAAAAATAGAAAGGAATACTTTTGTTAAACAGGAAGAATTGAATACATATGTTTATCTCTACTTCATCCCAAAACACTAACATGGCAGTCAATTAATAAAAAGGGAACAAATTCATAAGGAAAAGAAAACAAGAGAGGAGTTGTCACTAGAGGAACAAGATGTCAACTACATTTTGGAAAATGGAAAGCAACGTAGGGGTGAGAGGCAATTAGCAGACTATCAGACAGTGAAACCTAATGCCTCTGGGGAGTGGGGCAGTGGGGTGCAATCCTAAAAGGAGCAAACCCAGTTATGTGCCAAGACACTGGAAAGGCTCAGGAACTAGAGACACCAGATACCCCTGAAAGAGGGAGAGAAGAGTGGATTTGAAAACAGGGCTGTTTAAGTGATTGTAAAAGGATCAGACAGATGCTCAGATGCCCTCCTTAAATCCCAAGCTGCCCCCACCCACTATCCTGGCAGGATATCAAAAATTTATACTCTAGAAAAACGAAATGTGAGAGGCTTTGGATCTAAGGATACAGAGCAGCAGAGTATGGGATAAGGTTAGAGTGAAAGTATGTGTATTAAAGGGTGAGACCTTCTAGTCCACTTCACTCAGTCACTTCCCAGAACAGACAACCAGGCCTACCATATATATTAGTATCCAGGAAATTTTTTTTTAAAAAGAATTTTGCATAGTAACAATTGGGGTCTCCCAGTGAAATCCCTGTCTAGTCTACCCACTGAGAAGTATACTAGTCAATAAACCCTTACAAATGCACACAGAATTTCTAGTAACAGTTGGGAGATTCGAAAACACAAGAATCACCAAACATTTGAGAATCACCTCTAATATAAAAGAAGCCAGGATCAAACAAATAAGAATAAAAGAACTTTGCCCTGGCTGGTGTGGCTCAGTGGATTGAGTGCTGGCCTACAAATCAAAGGGTTGCAGGTTTGATTCCCAGTCAGGGCATATGCCTGGGTTGCAGGCCCGGTCCCCAGTGGGGGCGCTGAAGAGGCAACCACACATTGATATTTCTCTCCCTCTCTTTCTCCCTCCCTTCCCCTCTCTAAAAATAAATAAATAAAATCTTTAAAAAGAAAAAAAGAAGAACTTAGAAGAAATAGATACAAAACAATGTGGGAAGCAAAAATGAACTTCGAAAAAGAGCACAATTAATATCTTTATGAGAAAAGAGAAGATATTGCATAGATGAGACATGAACAGGCAGCTATGAAAAAGAACAAGCATGAGTATTAAAATATAAGAGCTGAAGCAAAAAAATTAGTATTTGGGGTAGATGATTAAGCTGAAAAAATCTCCCAGAATGTAGAAGAAAAAGCAAAGAGATGAAGAGGGGAAAAGAAAATTAGAGGATCAAGCCAGGATATATAATATCCCACTAAATAGGATTTCCAGAAGAAGAAAACAGAAAATGGAAGGGAGGAAACTATCCAGGATCTAATTCAAAAATATTTCCAGCTACTGAAGGGACATGTAGTTCTATTTTGAAGGGGCCTACGCAGCATAATGGATGGCAAAACAAACACATCAAAGCACTTCAGCATGAAATGTCAGTACTTTAAGGGTAAATGTAATTATTTAAAAGCTTCCAGAAACAAACAAAAAAAAACCAGTCACCTGAAAAGGAATAGTAATTAATGACATCAGAATTCTTAACAGCAGCAGGAGAAACTAGAAGATAATGGCTTCCAAATTCTGAAGGAAAATTATTTGCAACCTAGAATTCCATATCCCGCCAAATGGTCAAGTGCAAGGGTCAAGTAAGGATATTTTCAGACATCAGAGTTCTCAAAAATGACACTTCCCTTGCAGCCTCACTGAGGAAGCTGTTAGAGGATATAAGACACCACAATGAGGGTAAACTAAGAAAGGAGAAGAGATAGGAATCAGGAAATGAGTTCCAACACAGGAGAGAGGTGGAGGGAATCCCCAGGCCCATGATAGGAAGAAGACCAAGTATTATAGCAGTGCAACAGATTTAGAGAACAACTGGGCTAGGTTCAGCAGAAGGATGAAGGGCTTTTAGAAGTATGTTTCCAAGCGAAAAAAAAGCTGGGATAGCAAAACTTACATCTGACAAAATAGACTTCAAAACAAAGACCGTAAGAAGAGACAAAGAAGGTCACTACAAGAATACTAAAGGGATCTATCCAATAAGAGGATATAACTCTTGTAAACATATATGCACCAAATATAGGAGCACCTAAATATATAAAGAAAATCTTGGTGGACTTCAAGGAAGAGAACAACAGCAATACAGTCACTGTAGGGGATTTTAACACCCCACTGTCACCAATGGATAGATCAGACAAAAAATCAACAAGGAAACAGCAACCATAAATGACACACGACTTCAAATAGATTTAACTGATATTTAAGAACATTTTATCCTGAAGCAGCATACACATTCTTCTCAAGTGCATATGGATCATTCTCGAAGATAGACCACCTGTTAGGAGAAAAACAAGCCTTAGCAAATTCAAGAAAATTGAAATCATATCAAGCATTTTCTCAGATCACAATGTCATCAAACTAAAAATTGGCCTCAATAAAAATCTCAAAAACATTCAAATACATGGAGGCTAAATAGCATGTTGTTAAATAGTGAATGAGTTATCAATAGGATCAAGGAAGAAAGCAAAAAGTACCTGGAAATAAATGAAAATAAACACACAACAACCCAAAACCTACAGGACACAGCAAAAACAGTCCCGAGAGGGAAGTTCAGAGCATTACAGGTCTACATCAAGAAGATAGAAAAATCTCAAATAAACAATCTAACCCTATACCTAAAAGAATTAGGAAAACAACAACAAATAAAGCCCAGAGTAGAAGGAAGGAAATAATCAAGATCAGAACAGAAGTAAATGGCATAAAGACTAAAAAAATCCAAAAGATGAATGAATCCAGGAGCTGGTTCTTTGAAAAGATAAACAAAATTGATGAAACTTTAACTAGACTCATCAGGAAGAAAAAAAAGAGAGGACCCAAATAAAGTAAATAAAAAATGAAAGAGGAGAAGTAACAACTGATACCACAGAAATGCAAAGGATTGTAAGGAAATACTGTGAACAACTATATGCCAAGATATTGTACAACCTGGGCAAAATGGATAAATTTCTAGAAACATACAGTCTTCCAAAACTGAAGCAGAAGCAGAAGCAGAAAACCTGAATAGACCAATAACAACCAGTGGAATTGAAGCACTAATCAAAAAACTCCCAGCAAACAAAGTCCTGGACCAGATGGCTTCACCGGCAGATCTTATCAATCATTCAAAGAATTAATGTGTATCCTTCTCAATATATTCCCAGAAATTCAAGAAAAGGGAAGACTTCCAAGCTCTTTTTATGAGGCCAGTATTATCCTAATTTCAAAACCCCATAAAGACACAGCAAAGAAAGAAAATTGTAGGCCAATACCCCTGATGAACATAGATGCTAAAATCCGCAACAAAATATTAGCTCACTGGATTCAGCAATACATTAAAAAGATCATACATCATGATCAAGTTGAGATTTATCCAAGGGAAGCAAGATTGATACAATATTCACAAAACAATAAATGTGATCTATCAGATAAACAAAATGAAAGATAAAAATCACATGATCATATTAATAGATGCAGAAAAAGCATTTGGTAAAATCAAGTACCCATTTATGATAAAAACTCTCAGCAAAGTGGGAACAGAGGGATCATACCTCAACATAATAAAGGCTATATACAAAAAACCCACAGCCAACATTATACGTAATGGACAAAAACTAAAAGCATTTCCCTTTAGAACAGGAACAGGACAGGGATATCTGCTTTCACCACTCTCATTCAACATAGTACTGGAGGTCCTAGCCACAGCAATCAGACAAGAAGAAGAAATAAAGGCACCCAGATTGGAAAGGAGAACGTAACACTCATTATTTGCAGACAACATGATATCATACATAGAAAACCCTATAGGCTCCACCAAAAAACTACTAGACCTAATAAGTTGAATTTGGTAAAGTAGTGGGATACAAAATCAATACTTATAAATCAATGGCATTTTTATACACCAATAATGAACTATCAGAAAGAGAAACTAAGAAAACAATTCCATTTATTATTGCAACAAAAAATAAGGTACCTAGGAGTAAATTTAACGAAGGGGGTAAAGGACCTATACTCAGAAAAGTATAGGACACTGAAGAAAGAAACAGAGGAAAATAAAAACAAGTGGAAGTATACACCATGTTCATGAATTAGAAGAATTAACATCATTAAAATGTCCATACAACCCAAAGCCATCTTCAGATTCAACACAATTTCTATTAAAATACCAATGACATAGTTCACAGATCTAACACAAATATTCCAAAAATTTATAGGGAATCAAAAAAGACCCTGAATAGCTTTGGCAATCTTGAGAAAGAACACATTAGGATGGATTATAGTACCTGATTTCAAACTATACTGTAAGACCACTGTAATCTAAACAGTCTGATACTGGCATAACAACATAGATTAATGGAAAAGAATAGAGAACCCAGAAAGAAACCCATGCCTTTATGGTCAATGGAGTAAAAACAGTCTCTTCAATAAATGGTGTTGGGAGAACTGGACTGGTACATGCAAAAGAAATTAAACTAGACCACCAATTTATGCTATACACCAGAATAAACTCAAAACAGATAAATAACTTAAATATAAGTCCCAATGCCATAAAAGTCCTAGAGGAAAACATGGGCAGTAAAATTTCAGATATCTTGCATAACATTGTTTTTGCAAATGTATCTCCTAGGGCAAGAGAAATAAAGGAAAAAAACAAATGGGACTACATCAAATTCAAAGTCTTCTGCACAGCTGAAGAAACCATCATCAAAATGAAAAGGGAACCCACTGTATGGGAGAACGTATTTGCCAGTGATACATCAGACAAGGATTTAATTTCCAAAATATATAAAGAACTTATATGACTCAACACCAGGAAGAAAAACAATCCAATTTAAAAATGGGCAAAGGACCTGAATAGACACTTCTCCAAGGAGGACATGGAGATGGCCCATAGATGTATGAAAAGATGCTCAACATCACTAGCCACGAGAGAGAGGCACATTAAAACCACAATGAGATACCACTTCACATCTGTCAGAATGGCCATCATTAATCAACAAACAACAGGTGCTGGTGAGAATGTGGAGGAAAGGGAACCCTAGTGCACTGTTTGATGGGAACGCAGACTGGTGCAGCCACTGTGGAAAACAGTATGGTGTTTCCTCAAAAAATTAAAAATGAAGTTGCCTTCTGACCCAGTGATCCCACTTCTGGGAATTTCTCCTAAGAATCCCTGAAATACAAATTCAAAAGAATATATGCACCCCTATATTCATAGCAGCATTATTTTCAATAGCCAAGATTTGGAAACAGCTTAAGTATACATCAGTAGATGAGTGGATAAAAAACCTGTGGTACATTTACACAATGTAATACTAAGCAGCAGTAAAAAAGAAGGAATTCGTACTTTTTGCAACAGCGTGGATGGAACTGGAGACTATTATACTAAGTGAAATAAGCCAGTTAGTGAAAGACAAATACCATATGATCTCACTTATAACTGGAATCTAAAGAACAAAATAAACTACCAAGCAAAATAGCACCAGAGGCACAGAGGTATGGAACAGACTGACATCTGCATGAGAGGAGGAAGGAGGTGGGGACCGGTTGAAAGAAGGGGAAGGGACTAGTCAAAGAACATGTATGAATGGCCCATCACGGACAACAGAGTGGGGTTGACTGTGGGCGTGGTGGGTGGGCTGGGTGGAGGGGTGCAAAGGAGGAAAAATGGGGACAACTGTAATAGCATAAACAATAAAGTATTTTTTAAGAAGAAGTATATCACCAAGAACAAAGAGAGGCTGATAGATTAGAGGAGTGCTTGGACATGTTAAACACATATTCAAAGCTTCTGTTAGTGGTATTGGTGAAAAATTAGTAATCAATACCTAGACAACTAAGCAGCTAAATAATGAGACAATAATTAACTCTGGAAGGAATCTGAGCAAGAAAGAAAATGTAATCACAATACACTAGATAGCCCAGGTGTGCACAATATTTGTATATATAATTATAGAAAAATATATACATATATTTAACTAAAAATTGTGATAGAAATATAATGGGGCAGGAAAAACATCTCATGAGGAAGGAGAAACATCTGTTGGAAGTTTCAGTAGGAAGCTAAATACTCATCTTCTGTTCTATGAAGTCAGTAGGTAATGACTTCAACATTAAAAATCATGAGATAGCTATGGCATGATATTTAGGAATTCAGAGAAAAATATTGGAAGACACAGCTTAAAAACCTGAAAATGGTTGTTTCTGGGAGGTGGGATTGGAAGTGTGAAGGAGTGCCTTTTTTCATGATAATTTGTTAGCATTGTTTTAATTTTAACTATGTTTACTATATTACTTTAATTGTAAGAAATAATTTAAATTAATGGAAAGAAGTTGTGGCTGGTGTAGCTCAGTGGATTGAGTGCAGGCCTGTGAACCAAAGGGTCACCAGTTCGATTCCCAGTCAGGGCACATGCCTGGGTTGCTGACCAGGTCCCCAATTAGGGGACATGCAAGAGGCAACCACACATTGATGTTTCTCTCCCTCTCTTCCCCCTTCCTTTCCCCTCTCTCTAAAAATAAATAAATAAAATCTTTAATAAAATAATGGAAAGGAGTAAATTATAAAACAAAAACCTGATAGAGAGGGTGGCAAAGAAAAGGATAAAGAGCAAGGTTAAAAAAGAAAAACCTGGAAATTATAAGTAAAAATGAACAACAGACTATAAATTTTGAGATCTTTTTAAGATTATGAGAAATAAAAGAATAAAGACAAAGCAGATTCTAGCTTAAACTTTAATAACATGTGCCTGGCGTACTTCTGTTTATTCTTCAAGTCTGAATAAAAGGATCATTTCTCCATGAACCCACAAAATCCCAGAGACAAGCTTACTTATACATCTGTGGGCCCATTGCATGTGTATATGCATTCATTTAACATGCAAACAGTTTTTTAAAAATAGATGCTCACAAGGAGAATAAAGCAGGGTAAATGGATACTTTCTGAAGGAGAGGTGCTATATTACACGGTGTGGCCAGAGGACTCTTTAAGGGGGTAATATTCAAGCAGAACTGAAGTGAGAGAAAGAACATTCCTGGCAGAGTCTGGAATAGGAAGTGCAAAGACCGTGTGGCAAAGAACATCCTGGGATCCTTGGAGAAACCATACAAAAGTCAGGAGGCGTTGCTGGAGCTTAGTGAGCAAGGACGGATGTAGAAAGCCAAGTTGGAGGGGTCAGTTCACGGGAGTCTTTGTAGGCTACGGTCAGGATTTTGGATTGTTCTCTAAGTGTGATAAAAAGCCACTTGGGAATTTTGAACAAGGGAGTGACATGATCTAACTTATTTTTAGAGTACAGCTGATTGCTATGTGGAAAATGGGTTGAGGGAAGGCAAAACTGAAGATAAGGAGACCTATTACAAGACTCTTGAAAAGGTCTTGAAAAACACTGATGGTCATAGTGGTGAAGCAGGAGAGAGTGGCCCAGTTCGGAATACGTTTTCAAGGTAGAGACAATGGAATTGCTGATGGGCTGGGCGAGGGAAAAGCATAAGAGGAGTCAAGGATAACTCCAAAGTTTGGAGTCTCAGAAACTGAGTCACACTGCCGTTTACCGAAACGGGAAACACTTGTAAAGAAATAGAAGTGGGGAGAATATCAAGAATTTGATTTGGAACATGTTAATGTTAACATGCTTATTACATGTCCAAATTTAGGCATTGAATGGGTAGGGGAAGGCTGAATGGAGACATTGATTTTGGATACATCCACTTGTAGCTGATATTTAAGCCTTGGGACTGAATGAGATCACCCAGGGAACGAGACACTAGAGAAAAGAGTTGAGAACAGGCATTCCAACTTTTCGAGGCTGGGAGAAGGAGGAGAAGCCAGCAATGGTGACAGAGAAGGAACATCTATCGAGGTAGGAGGAAACCTGGAGGAGAATACTAGCAAGCACCCTAGAGAAAGAAAGTATTTTTAAAAGGGAGCATGAGATTTATACAGGGCCACAGTCCTTTCCACAAAAACTTTGGCTTCAGATAGGCTTTGCCATTCAAATTATACTGAATTTTAGAAAGTTAGTGAAGCACACATGCCCCAGAGATCTAGGGCTGCCCCTTCCAGGCAGCTGCATTAGTATTTCTGAGTGAAGCGTAGGGGTGGCCCCACTAGGTGAAATAAAGAAAGATTACCAGTCCAGTCAGGTTTTATCAACAGTGCCAAATGTTATCAGTTACACGAATGTTTCTTTGCAGAGCTTTTTGGATATCAAAATCGTGGCTCATGGACTGTAGATGTGTATTTGCTTTCTTCACAACAGCTAGTTTAGTTCACCTGACCATCTCTTAACATCTTGGCTCTGTTCTTGTTTAAAAATCGAGAAAAGGAAGACTATACTTTCAGGGATCATTTCTGTATTAAAAATCAAGAAAAGAGAGTGCATGTGTTTCTCCGTAGGGTTACAGACACAAAGAGGTGGGGGGGAAGTGAGGGAGGAGTTTTCCCAACTATGCACAGCGGGCACCGCTGTCAGGTTTCGCTTCTTACACACGTTCCAAACTTTGGGGGTCATGGATGACTTTAAAACTGCTTGGGGTTTTTGAATAGTTTTGAAATGCAAAATCTATTCTTTTTTTAAAAAAGAAGGAAAACGCAGTTATGTAGGAAAGTTTCCAAACCTGGCAAGGATGAACTTATGTAAATGCTGAGATTAAATTTCAGGAATTCGTGGCAGTTGCAAACACAAGTAGCTTTTTTGCAAGAGGGATTTGCTTAGTTTTAGGCTATGCATTTACTGCATTTGCATGCTTAATTGATATGGAGAAAATGGCATACATTTCTCTGGTAATTCCATTTCTGAGAAACCAGAGCAGCAGTTAGTAAACTAACAAATTAGTGGTTCTCAACTTTGGGACCAAAGAAAATTGGAATCTGAGTCTCCTCCAAAGAGTATGGGATAAATGGAGATTCTCTAATCTCTGGCTCCGTAGGGAGCACGGGGATATCAGGGAAGCTTTTAGGGGGCAGGAATAATTCCTAGGGTTGGTTAGCAAGGAGGATGGTTGAATTGACAATCTGAGAACCTTAGCTTTGGGGTATGAGGCTCAGACTGAGTCTCCAGCCAGAGAAAGAGATCCAGGCAAGACTGTCTTTTACATATTGGAGACAGTCTGTCCTGACACAGCACAGATGCCAGAAAATCGACAGAAGGAGAGAAAGCATGGAGAAATGGTTTTTTTGTTGTTTCATTAGTACTAATTAAATCTTAATGAGTGTTAGATTATTGACTTAGGAAGGTAAATCGTGAACACGACGTCTTCATGGGCTCCTCCCCACATTCCGAAAATCTGCTCTTGAGAGAGCTCGGCCCAGGGATGATTTCCCTGCTCCTACCTCTGTTTTGGTGTGTCTGTGGTGGTGGTTTCACGGTGTTCTCCGTGTTCGCAAGCATAAAAATACAGTTTTAAGAAAATGTTGCTTGACATCCTTTGTACTTCTTTCCTGGAAATCTATTCAGATTCCTATTTATGCCTTCCAAAGGCAATTTCCACCATTTTTCTACAGTGTTTTGGGCTGATCAGATTAGTTAAGCAGAAGCTTTGAGTGGAAGTTTGGGCACATCCTTTGCTGACTCCAACTCATCCTTCTGGTTTCCACACCTTTTCCACAGAGCTTCCTTTCACCGCAGCTCCCCACGCAGCTGGCTGGCCATCCAGTCACCCCCGGATATATCTAGTTTGGGTTGGTGGAAACTGTAATCTGACTGGTTGAGACCTTTCTGGGTATACAGCACAGAGACACCCATCTGTGCTTATTCTTCCCTGAGGACTTGCTCTCCTAGTATATTCCCCCCTCCAAATTATGCCAAATATAGCTGATTCCCATCACAAACAAGATTCTCACCTTCAGAATCATCAAGTTACCCAGCAAAGCCTTCTTTTGCTTCTTCCACTGTTGAAAGCAATCCAGCTGTCTCTAAGGATGAAAATGAAAACAAACATAAAAATAAACCACCCTTACATTTTAAAGAGTGGAGAAAATTGGCCATATTAAAAATTTCAAACAGATGGTGAGCCAGTTTATATTTTTATTTTGACATTTACTTACCCAGTGGGAGTATAATTGAGCCATATTTTTAAGCCCACTCAAAGTAACCTTCATCTGAAAATGCTGTAGACATATGTATCGAGAATTTTCTCCACCAATCTGCACAGCTTAAGGACCCAGGAACACTAGTTCTCCCTCCCCTTGATCACCTAACCAAGGACCACTCAGGATAGAAGCCTTCTCCCTAAAAAGTTTGGCCTCTTACTATCCTCCCTTCCTTCCATCTTGCCCCAGTCGGTGCCATTTTCCATAGAGCTGGCAAAAGCATCTAAATTGGCCCACGCCAGCCCTCTGCTTAAAATCAACCTTTTGATGACTCCATACGACCCTCAGAATTAAGTTAAAACTCTAGTATTAGCATGTTACCAAGGCCACCCTTGATCTGACCCTGCTCACTACTTCCTGCCTCAGTTCTCCCCTTGTGTACTCTGCACTTGAGTCATTCTAAGCCACGTGTCATCTCAAGATGTGCCTCTCCCTCTCTCACTGCCAGGTGTTTGCACTGACTGCCCACTCTACCTGGGAAACCCTACTGTTCCTTGTTCACCTGCCTCGTGCCTCCCTTTTCTTCTTGACTTAGTTTCATTGCAATCCAGCGGTACTATTTTACCACACTAAAATATGGCCAGTGATAACTTTGACTAAAACATTTAGAATACTATGGCTTCACTGATTATTCTTGTACTTGTCCATGATTTTCCAGCTTACTGAGCATATTTCATTTTGCACATTTTCCCATGTTGTTCAATAAAAACACATTAAAATTCTGCAACAATACAACCTTCCAAAAAGACAACTAAAAAAGACAAACATTTTTGCCTAAATTGCTGAATGCAATCTAGCCACGAGTGAATGATTCTTTTCCACATATGATGGAATTTTCCACTAATGTGTCTTACTGATTCTGGCCATACCCGTGAGTGTCTGGTCATGCCTGTCACACACCCTCCACCCCTGAAATAGCCATCCCCTAAACTTGATGTGTTCTGTTTCCATTTTTTTACTCCATGATTGAATAAATGATAATATTTGAACTGCTTCTTGAACAAAACTGAATTATAATCTCAATTTTAAAGGAGGAGATAATGGTGGCAGAGGACATGGCAGGTATTCTGGGGTTCACCTGAGATTTCATAGTGTTTGCAGATCAGACAAAAATAAAAGTCCTCTAACTTTGGACCCTGCTTTCAGTTCCAAGGTCCTTCTGGTTTGGGAAATAATTTAAGAAAGAGAATTCATCCTTTTTTTCTGGAAGCTAATAGCCTTCAAGAAGGATGAGTTCCAGAGCAGTGGGCCCCAGACCAAGGTGGTCAGTAGCCCTTCCATAGTTCAGTGTGGAATTGGCGGGCACTTTACTTTCATTATACCTGCTATGGGGACATCTTTGGGTTCATATCACCTTTTTACTTCCTCCTTTCGTGGTGTGTCACTTACCTGAAATAGGTTTTAAGTGATTTGCTTTATGCATGTTTTCTGTAGGGCACTAGTTCTTTCCTTTGAGATCTGAATTTAATTTTAGTAAATTTCAGTATAGGTGCTGGTTAACAAAGCAGTACTACCCAGAAAACCAAACCCATGCCAGCAAAAATATCCCCCTACAACATCAGCAATATCAACAGCAATTGAGTAAAGATTATTAAAGATGGAGAGATTAAGAATATTATAAGATTGGAAAAAGGGAACATGAGATGACTAAAGGAGATAAAAATGATTTTGAGTGGGAAGAGGAAGAAATAATAAGACTAAGGAATAGAAATAAGGCAAAGAAATGGGCAAAATAATATTTAAAATATAAGTAAAACAGGGAAGGGTGATGGCAAAATGGTGTGAGAAGAGGGAAGAGTATAACATAAGGTTTGAAATAAAATTAAAAAGGTAGTGAACCAGAGGGAACAAAACCACAACAGGGTCAATAACAATGACAGCTGAGCAAAGATGAATAAAAGTGGAAAGAGAATAAGGATATTATACAAAAGAGAAAAGAGAATGTGAGATGTCTATAGCAAAGAGAAATGATTTTAAGAGGATAGGGGGAGGAAAAGTAATAAAAGTAAGGAATAGAATCCAGGTCAAAAAGGGAAAAAAATAAAATTCCAAACTCAAATAGGCAATAGCAGGAAGAAGGCAAAATGGAGTAAAACAGGGGAGAGTAACCTATGAGATTTGAAATTTAAAAAATGGTGAACAAATACAAATACAGTTGAAGAAGAACAGTGATAACTGTAATATCCACACCAAACAAGCCATGATTTATAAAAGTGGAAAGGAAATAAGAATATTATAAGAAGGGACAAAAGAATATGAGCGGACTACAGGAAGGAAGAATGCTTTTAAGAGGATAGAGGGAAGAGAAATAGTAAAAGTAAGGAATAGGAACAAGGAGTAGTGTGGGGGAAAATAAAATTTACAATGTAAATAAGGGCAGGAAGAAGGCAAAATGGAGTAAGACAGAAGAAGGGTACAGTGTGAGATTTGAAATAACAATAAAATAAAAAAATAAGCCCTGCCTGGTGTAGCTCAGTGGATTGAGCGCAGGCTGTGAACCAAAGGGTTGCCAGTTTGATTCCTACTCAGGGCACATGCCTGGGTTGCAGGTCAGGTTCCCAGTGGGGGCCACCGTGAGAGGCAACCACACATTGGTGTTTCTCTCCCTCTCTTTCCTCCTTCCTTCCCCTCTCTCTAAAAAAAATACAGTAAAATATTAAAATAATAATAATATAAAATTGAATTAAAAGCATAAAAAATAAAGAACAAAGAATAGTGAATTAGTTGGAATACAATGGAAGCAAAAGAAGAAATATTAAAAGGCTATGCAATGCGAAGAAAAAAATGCCAATTCTGAAGAAGAACGAGGTGATTTGTCTCAGCAGTTTTGTGTTTGCCTTCTGACTTCTTTTCTGGATCACCTCTGGTTTTTCTCAGTTCAAGGTCCCAGGTTGCATCATCTATCTTCCAGCAACTCCCTGTACCACCTTCACCTGCCTCTAGAGGGAGCTTCTGTTATGATTGGGAGGGTGGGACCCCTGAATATCCCCTGGGAAGCACTGTTCAGTCTTCTTGGAAAATTGTGGTTGTGTTCCCCCTGCTCCTACACCACCCATCTTGGTTTGTCCCACCTTATTTCCAAGAATATATAACTTCTGATGAATCAGCTGCCATTTCAAGGGAGAGGCCAATCTGTGTAAGAGTTCTCTCCTGCTTGGTGTCCATGGCAGCTCTGTGTGGGAACTGAGGCTGGGTGGGGCCCTGATTCCCTCTTTCTACACTGATTTCTGATCTCCCTGCTTTGCTGGACTCAGTGAAATAGGACTCTAGGAACCAGTGTATTTTTCCTCCCTGAGGGAAGTTCAAAATGGGTCCTTTAGGCATTCTTCTTTCTGTCTTTCTCTTGTGGATATGCACCCTGCAGGGAGTTCTTGAGCCTGACCTGCCTGTTTTGCTGATCTTCCCCGTTGATGGTGCTTTCGATCCTGCAGGAGGTAGGGCCTGGGTGCAACCTTCCTTTCCCAGAGGTTCCATCTCCAGCAGGGTAGGGGGCTCTGTCCAGCTGTAAATAACCTCAGGTGCTCAACTCCCACCCTTGAGTTCCCAGCCCACTGCCCTCGAAGCAGACAGAATCCTGAACTTTCTACTCTGCACAGCCTCTGCCCTGCCAGCTGTGCCAGGGTGGAGCTGAGAAATCTCCTTGTTGTGCACCTTTCTGACCTCTCTGCCCAGCTGCACTGAGTGGGAAGAAACTACACCCTCCATCCTCTCCCCTAGCTGGCAGGGCAGCTGTGCACGGGGTTCCTACCCAGCATGCCTCAGCTCCCCTTTTAAAAAAAGTCCCTCTGGGCACTCCTGCTGCAGCACTGAGTTATTGTCCAGCTTTCTGTACACAACACCTCTCCAAAAAGGCAAGAGTCTCTCACAATCATAGCTGGCCATGGCCTGTCTTTGCCTGACTCGGGTGCAGATAGAATCCCTCCCTCTCTCTGGTATTCTCCTGATTGGCATTTGCCACTGCAGCAATGGGTGTGCTGTTCGCTGTGTGTGTGTAGCTTGTATCTACCCAACTTTGTGTACCCAAGTCACTCCCGTCCCAGGTCTTGGGTTCCCTGCCCTGTGAGGGTAGGAAGCCCCAAAGCTTTGATCTCTGACCAGGCTCTCCATGGCTGCAGGCACCATGCATGGAGTATTTCCTCTTCAACCTAAAAAATCTTACTGCCTGTTGCGAAGCATCTTCTGTACTCCTTGGCTTTCAAACTTCATATCAGCTAAGATTCTGTTGAATGTTCAGTTAATTTTTCAGATGATCAGCCAAGTGTCCAAGCTGGGGTCAAAAGCAAGTAGACTCAGCTTCCACGTACTTGGCCACCATCTTTAGCTCAATTTTTTCCCTTTTTCTTTTTAATTGTTGTTCAGTTACAGTTGTCCCAATATTTCCCCTGTGGCTCTCCCCTGCCCTGCCCAACCCAACCCCACCACCTCAGTCAATCCCCACTCTATGTCCATGGATCCTTTATACATGTTCTTTGACTAGACACTTCATTAACTCTTTCTCATAGGTTTATTTCTTAATATATTTTATTGATTATATTATTAGCGTTGTCCTATTTTTTCTCCCCTTTATTTCCTTCTGCCCTGTACTTCCCCTCCCACCATCATTCCCCCACCTTAGTTCATGTCCATCATTCATACATATAAATTCTATGGCTTCTCCATTTCCCATATTATTTTTAACCTCCCCCTGTCTATTTTGTACCTACTGTTTATGCTTCTTATTCCCTGTACCTTTTCCCCCAGTCCCCCCTCCCCTTCCCCACTGATAACCCTCCATGTGATCTCCATTTCTGTGATTCTATTCCTGTTCTAGTTGTTTCCTTAGTTTGTTTTTGTTTTTGTTTTTTTTAGGTTCATTTGTTGATAGTTGTGAGTTTGTTACCATTTTTCTGTTCGTGTTTTGGATCTTCTTCTTTTTTCTTAGCCAAGTCCCTTCAACATTTCATATAAGAAGGTGATGATGAACTCCTTGAACTTGACCTTATTTGGGAAGCACTTTATCTGACCTTTCATTCTAAATGAAAGCTTTTCTGGATAAAGTAATCTTGGATGTAGGTCCTTGCCTTTCATGACTTGGAATACTTCTTCCCAGCCCCTTCTTGCCTGCAAGGTCTCTTTTGAGAAATCAGCTGATAGTCTTATGGAAACACCTTTTAAGTAACTGTCTCCTTTTTGCTTGCTGCTTTTAAGATTCTCTCCCTATCTTTACTCTTGGGTAATGTAATTATGATGTGCCTTGGTATGTGCTTCCTTGGGTCCAACTTCTTTGAGACTCTCTGAGCTTTCTGGATTCCCTGGAAGTCTATTTCCTTTGCCACATAGGGAAAGCTCTCCTTCATTATTTTTTCAAATAAGTTTTCCATTTCTTGCTCTTCCTCTTCTCCTTCTGGCACCCTATGATTTGGATGTTGGAATGTTTAAAGTTATCCCAGAGGTTCCTAAACCTCTCCTCATTTTTTTAAATTCTTGTTTCATCATTCTGTTCTAGTTGAATGTTTATTTCTTCCTTCTGCTCCAAATCATTGGTTTGAGTTCTGGTTTCCTTCCTGTCACTGTTGGTGCCCTGTACATTTTCTTTTATTTCATTTTTCATAGCTTTCACTTTTTCCTCTATTTTACAACCATACTCAACCATTTCTGTGAGCATCCTGATTACCAGTGTTTTGAACTCTGCATCTGATATGATGGCTGTGTCTTCATGGCTTAGTTGTATTTTCTCTGGAGCTTTGATCTGTTTTTTCATTTGGGCCATATTTTTTTTGTCTTAGCGTGCCTGTTATGTAGTAAGGGGTGAAGCCTTAGCTCCAGGGCGGGGTAACCACACATCGCTGTGTTGTGGTGCTGTATGTGGGGAAGGGGTCAGAAAGAAAACAGTGCTGCTTGCTGAGCTCTTGCTGGCTTTCAGTCACTTCCTCTGCTACCCACAAGCAAATTGGGCCCTTTTGATGCTGATTCCCACATGGGTGGTTTTGTGTATATTCTAGGACACTATGCGTCACTCCAACAAACTCTCCTGTGAGGCTGGGAGTTTCTCCCACTGCCTCAATCCCCACATGTTTTTTTTTTAGTCAGAGGTTTTTAGGCTTTATTTCCCCATGCTGGAACCCTGTGTTTCGTGGTCTATCTTGCTCCTTGGTTGTTCCTCCCGGTTTATCCACATGCAAATGTGGGAACCGCCTGCTCATCCAACTGCTGCCTCACCCACCCTGGTCCTCTTGCTGCTGCCTTGCCATGAGTCCTATGTGCCCTGCTGCCCATCTCCGCCCCTCCAACTGGTTTGGATGAGTGTTTCTTCTTTAACTCCATGGTTGTCAGACTTCCATACAGTTCAATTTTCTGGCAGTTCTGGTTGTTTTTTGTTTTTAAATTTGTTGTCCTTTTTTTGTTACGCAAGGAAGCAAAGTGTATCTACCTATGCCTCCTTGGCCAGAGGAGATTTCTTGGCCAGAAATCTCTCATAGCTTTCTTAATCAAGATTATACTAATTTATTGAATCCCTTGTAAATCCAATCACTTCACATTTTGGTAGCTTACTCTACTAGTAGACAGGAAACACAATGCATGAATATTTTTTCCTTTTAAAAGAAAGTTTATATTAAGTTTAGAAAACTTGGGCAAAACCAAATTGTCTTACTGTTTTTTATTGCTTCAGTGTCCTGGATCAAAATTGCTCATGCATGCTTGATATAATTAATTTGACAATTAATTTAGGCATAGGCAGCTTGGAAGCAGGCAGGACCTTTGGAGCTGGGTTATTTGAGGCAAATTACATAACCATTCTGAGCTTTATTGTCTTTCTTCATCAAATATAGCTGTTGGGAGCAGGGAATGAGATGACACCCAGTGTAGCAGCTTATTGATCTTCTTCTCTAACCCTCCTTCCCTTGCTTTTTAAACAAGTATTTCAGTTAGAGTTAATGAGATCCAGATGATAAAGCCACAAATACAATCCTTGGTCTCTTGTTTCTCAAAAAAAAAAGAAAGAAAGAAAGAAAGAAATTAGCTACAAGCAAGTGATTAACTCTCATGATTTTTTAAAAATACATGGATATATGAATCAGCTATGTATGCTACTACTATATGTAAACCATGCGGCTTTGTGTGACCCAAACGTGCCACTGATTTTATAAAAAAGGACTGTGCAACTGTTAATCTGGAATTCCTCCACATTCCTCAATATTGATTACTAAATTTGGAATTGAAAGGAGTTCTGACCATAATCACAAGAAACTCAAATACAGGAAGATGTTACTTTCCCTGATGCTTTGTTTTTTAGTTCCACTGACAGAAGATTACTCAGTAAACCCTTAGGAGGATGCTTTCCACTTGAGAGTTAGACTTGGGCATGTCTTAGCTGTTCTTACAAACAAGCTAACCTGATGGAAGTTCATTCTTATGCAAAGATACTTCTGCCCCATCATTTGAACTGTGTTCACTTATTCAGATACTACTTCGAATTATTACTTTTCAGACTCTTTTTTGACCACTCACAAACATAATTCAGGGCATTAAGCAGATCCAAGACCTAATTCTTGCTATGGACCTTGAAGTAATTTTGATGAATTGCCTAGATGAAAGATGGGTAACTCGTCTGCTAGAAATGTAGTCTCAGAATTTGAAGGGGCTTTAATGATTTCTAGTCCAGTCACACATTTGAAACTTAAATTTACTCTGTTACTTCCCAGTCAAGTGATATGCAACCTTTGAGAGTATCCTCTGGAGAGCTCAAGTATTAAAAAGTTCTTCCTTGACTTAAATCCCATAGTTTCCACCCTTGCTCCAAATTCTCTTGGGGACATAAAAAGCAACTCTGCTCACAATTATGAGGCTTCAAACTTCTTGAGGACAGGAACTGCACCCACTATAGCTTCTAGTAACTTGATAAATGATTGCTAGATGGAGTTAAAAGCAGGAAACGTTATTTTTTTATTTTGATATATATCTTACAGAATAGAAAACGATGAATATGTTTAAGTTCCATTGACAAGACATCATACACAGTAACTGATTTTATTTTTTAAATACCATAGCTGATATATTTTATTCTTTCAGTCTTAAAATTCAACACTTTTACCTGTTTGTCTTATGTATTGCAGCTTACCCTCATTATAAAATAAGATATTCAGTGACACTATAGATATTAACTCCTAGACATCACATGAGTGGGACACAGTGTCTGAGACACAAGGCACAGAGAAGTTGAGACCCCACTGAAGTAGGCATTAGAAATTCTGGGTTCTAGTCCCAGCCCCACGACTACCATCTGAGTGACCTTGGCTCTTGGTTCCTCGTCTGCAAACTGCAAAGGTTGAATCAAATGTTCTCTTGTCCGCCCCAGTTTTACAAATCATTTGTGTTTTTTACTTTTCTGTCCCATGTGGCAGAGTAGCCACAAAGTCAAAGAACACAGACCCCTGATTTCCAGTTCAGTTCTCAATTTACATTGCCAAGAACTACCCACTGTTAAAGCTAGGGGTGCTTCCCCCACCCCTTTTCTCATTTCAGAACACTTTTCTTCAGGAAACAGTGCGCAGAGAGTGTGAAGAACGCTTTGAATTGACAGAGGCTTTGAGTCAAGCCAGAGAACAGCTCCTGGAGCTCAGGAAGCACAGTGGAAGTTTACCGTCGTCACCGTGTTTCCCCGGCCAGGGCAGCGTAACCTCCTCTGCTGCAGCAGGCAGTAATCGGGGAGAGAGAAGAGCTTCGAGACTGAACTCAGAAAAAGGAATCAGAATCCCCAGCCTGCGCGGAGGGTCCAAACCCACCCTTTCTCCACCATCAGCTCAGCCCAAGAGGGTCAACAGCTCAGGTTTGCCCACTGTCCTTCAACCGCATCCTCCCAGGGGCCGGGCATCTTCAGTAAGTAAGACCAGACAAAGACTGGCTGCCCTTCTGTGGAGACTGAATCATCAGTGATTGGTCCAAAGTCCGGAGCATATCCACACGGCATTTCTGGTCGTTCCCAGGCGGCTGGAGACTCCCCGTAACTGAGGACGACAGAAGTCGAGTCAGTACCCCAGATCACAAATGCGTGTCTGTAGATATTTTTAACAAAAGCGTTGAAAAAGCTAGGAAATTGGGAAGCCACATTTTCAAGAGGCCTTTCAAATTGCAACAAATAATGGAATCGTTGGGATTCCACTTTCTATATTTATGGGCTGTATGTTTAGATATGCTCTATAAATATACCCCTTCAGAGAGCATAGGTACAATTTTTCACCCATGGCATCTTTTCTATATTTTTTAACAAGCAGAGGTATCTCCACAAAAAATAGATTGTAGTGGTTTTGTTGGTGTTTTTTCATTGGTTTGTTAAGCTGAATAGGTTAAAGAGATGTAATTAGTATTCCAAAGAGACAATAAAAGTACATTAGTCTTTAATTAGATAATTTCCAACATGTTTAGTTCAAATTTTCGCAGAGTTTATCATCACCACCACCACCATCAGCTTCATCACCCCTTCTTCACCTCACGATCTAATTGATGAATCTAATTTTCTTTTAGGCTAGGTCAGAAGAAATGACAGGTAACTTTGAGGAAGGCATTCTTCCCTAGGAGGCTGGGGATCTTCTAACAAAAAGAGACCAGCAACTCCAATTCAACAAACAGGTCGTTTACTTTTCAAACTATGTTAGAGAAGAGATTATGTTAGAAAGCTGAAAACCGGGCCCTGAAAATATTACTCCACAGAGATTTTCTGCACTGAATGCTTTTTGGCACTCAGAGTTAGGTTTTGACTTGAACTTGTATTCTCAAGCCATTGAGAAAGGAACTAATTCAAGAGTTTAATAGAGACACATAGCACTAATTTGGGGTTTTATTACTCCTGAAAATGAGCAATGGCTTGACATGTTTTCTATTTCCAGTGTGAAACATTAAAACCAGAAACCAGACAAGCTATTTTAAGTTATCGTGAAGTTTCAGGCTCTACCTGTTTCTAAAAATACCTCTTTATCTTAAGCTAGTGTTCATCTATCTTTTTCTCCATCTAAGAGAAGTGCATTTTTCTTCTAAGACTGGCTTTACTTAAACCTTCATCTGACAGCATCATGGACATGGACATCCAGGCTCCTTAGTCCCCAGTTAGAATGATATAAGACATGTGAAATATAGCAGGTAAAACTCTCTGTTACTGAGCTATCATATTGAGAAGAGAATCCAAATGTACTTGAAATCCCTCCCCTGGGCAAAAGAACTAAAGTTACTAAGCAAAATCGACCAGTAGTAGATTTTTTTTTATTTTAATCTCAGAAAAATTCCACATTAGATCCACTAATTTTCCTGACTAGTATAAATGAGCACATCTTATGTTAAGGCTTAGAATGCTTATTTTTGTTTTACAGAGATTGGTGTTCCTGATAATGGCATTTGACAAGAGAACATAACATCATAGAATAATGGTGCTGGGGTAGAGAGGTCACCCTGACAACCTCTTTACAATAAGGGATACCCCAAAGAGGTCTGCTCATCAGTGACAGAGCTAGAACCGCTGTTACCTGGTCCCAACATTTCCACCTCACTTTTCCAGTCTCTAGAGATTCCCCGGCCTCCATCATGACTTTTGTCAGAAGCACCTACACTAAATTTACCTACTGTTTTCTTTAAATGCATTCACAATTTAAAAATATATTTTATTGATTATGCTATTACAGTTGTCCCAAGTTTTCCCTCTTTTCCCCCTTCCACCTGGTACCCACCTTCCTTCCAGCAATCTCCCCAACCTTAGTTCATGTCCATGGGTCGTGCATATAACTTCTTGGGCTTCTCCATTTCCCATACTATTCTTAACCTCCCCCTGTCTACTTTTGTACCTACCATTTATGCTTCTTATTCCCTGTACTTTTCCCGCATTCTCCGCCTTCCCCTCCCCACTGATAACCCTCCAAATGATCTCCATATCTATAAGTCTGTTCCTGTTCTCATTATATGCTTAGTTTGGTTTTTTTAGATTCAGTTGTTGAGAGTTGTGAATTTGTTATCATTTTAATGTTCATAGTTTTTTTAAATATATTTTATTGATTGTGCTATTAGAGTTGTCCTATTTTTTTTCTCCCCTTTATTCCCTTCCACCCTGTACTCCCCCTTCCACCATCATTCCCCCACCTTAGTTCATGTCCATGGTTCATACATATAAATTCTATGGCTTCTCCATTTCCCACACTATTTTTAACCTCCCCCTGTCTATTTTGTACCTACTGTTTATGCTCCTTACTCCCTGTACATTTTCCCCCATTCTCCCCCCTCCCTCTCCCCACTGATAACCCTCCATGTGATCTCCATTTCTGTGATTCTGTTCCTGTTCTAGTTGTTTCCTTAGTTTGTTTTTGTTTTTTTTTTTAGGTTCATTTGTTGATAGTTGTGAGTTTATTGTTACTATAATGATCATAGTTTTTTATCATATTCTTTTCTTAGATAAGTCCCTTTAACATTTCATATAATAAAGGCTTGGTAATGATGAACTCCTTTACCTTTACCTTATCTGGGAAGCACTTTATCTGCCCTTCCATTCTAAATGAAAGCTTTGCTGGATAAAGTAATCTTGGATGTAGGTCCTTGCCTTTCATGACTTGGAATACTTCTTCCCAGCCTCTTCTTGCCTGCAAGGTCTCTTTTGAGAAATCAGCTGATAGTCTTATGGAAACACCTTTTAAGTAACTGTCTCCTTTTTGCTTGCTGCTTTTAAGATTCTCTCCCTATCTTTACTCTTGGGTAATGTAATTATGGTGTGTCTTGGTGTGGTCCTCTTTGGGTCCAACTTGTTTGGGACTCTCTGTGCTTCCTGGACTTGTATGTCTATTTCCTTTGTCAAATTAGGGAAGTTTTCTTTCATTATTTTTTCAAATAAGTTTTCCATTTCTTGCTCTTCCTCTTCTCCTTCTGGCACCCCTATGATTTGGATATTGGTACATTTGGAGATGTCCCAAAGGCCTCTTATACTATCCTAGTTATTTTTTTGAATTCCTGTTTCTTCTTGTTGGTCTGGTTGAATGCTTATTTCTACTTTATGTTCCAAATTATTGATTTGAATCCCAGCTTCTTCTCCTTCACTATTGGTTCCCTGTAGATTTTTCTTTATTTCACTTATTATAACCTTCATTTCTCCCCTTTATATTTTTTCCATTCTCGGTGAGTTCTCTGAGCATCCTGATCACCAGTGTTCTGGAACTCTGTATCGTATAGGTTGGTTGTCTCCATTTTGTTTAGTTCTTTTTCTGGAGTTTTGTTGTGTTCTTTCATTTGGGCTGTATTTCTTTGTATCCTCAATTTGGTAGCCTCCCTGTGTTTGTTTCTGTGTCTTAGGTAGAGTTGCTTTGACTCTGTCTCAGTAGGGTGGCCTATGTAGAAAAAGCACTTGTAAATTGTGTGTAGTGGATGGAGCCTTAGGTAATTGCCAGGGTGCGGCAACCAACTTTACCACTTTGTGGCTTGGAGAGGGGACAGTGCTGCTGCCTGGCTTCTGGGGGTTTGCCCAGCACTCACCTCATTTCCAGTTACTTCACCCAGTTCCCAGTATGCAACTGGCACCCTTCCAGCTGTTGCCCCGGTGCTGAGTCCCAGAGTGGATGGATTTGTATATGTTTGAAGATCATGAGAGCCCTTTAAGCAGAGTCTCCAGAAAATCTGGCACTTTCTTCCGCTGCCCCAACCCCCACTGGTTTTTACAGCCAGAATTTATGGGGATTTATCTTCCTGGTGCTGGAAACCTGGGCTGTGCTGTCTGGCCTGGGGCTGGGATCGCTCACTCCCAAGGCATCCCCCTTGGTTTTTATCTACCACATGTGAGAATGGGACCACCCATTCCACCGTTGCTGCTGCCTCTTGTGCCTCACCGCATCTCCTTGCCTGCTCACCCATCTTGCATCTCTGCCTCCTTACCCATCTGGATGAATACGGCTACTTTAAATCCTTGGTTGTTGGGCTTCCGTGCAGTTCAGTTTTCTGATAGTTCTGGGTGCTATTTTTCTGAGGTTTAGTTGTAGTTATCTCTGTGGTTGCACAAAGAGGCAAAGCATGTCTACCTTTGCCTCCATCTTGACTGGAAGTAACATTCATATGTTTAACTTAAGGTTATGTCAAAAGGAAACCCACGGAAAAATGTCTTTAAAATAATGAGGTTGATTTTCTAGTTATATTTTTCCCTGACGTGCTTAAAATAAATGTGTATCTATTAAAATACTAAATATTAACACACCTTTAAAATTACCTTGTTTAATGTGAGCAGTAATCATGCCAATTCTGGAGACCACCGCACTAAACCTCAATGTTTCTGATCTGGTGTTGGTGTGCTTACATTACAACTACTCATCACATGAGGGAGAAGGCAAAAGCTGGTGAAAGCTTTAGCAAAAGCATAAGAGAATATTTGGGACGACAGTCTTTGTTATCCAATTATATGTGATTTTCCAGTTTGCAATCATAGCTCTCTTTGCAGGAACCATAAGGACACATTTTTCTTAAATTTTTAACATTTAAATTTGTAAAGAAGGCCACACATAAGCTTTTCTAAAGTGATATAAAGAGTATCAGTGTGAAACCTAGTTTGTTTGTTGTTACTCTCTTGCTTTTACCATGACTAATTCTGTAAATAATCATTCTGAGAATACAGTCATGATTGCAGTAAGTAAGACTGTGTTGTATTTCATGATATATCAGAGAGGTAATTCCATAGACAAACAGAGACAAGATTTACATTTATTTCAACCTGGACAATTTGAATGATACAGTCTAAACTATGTGTACATCTTTTAAAGAAAGACACTTAAAGAGAAGAGCATTTGAGTAAGTAACCTGGGAGTTAAGAACACATTCGAATTTTCCTTGATTTTCTCATCATGATGAACAGACTCCTGGCATGAAACAGTATCAGCAATGTCAAGAAAGTAATGATTATGGCAAAATAAAGGTCTCAAATGCTTATATTGGATATTAAGTCTAATAGTTTTAATTTCTCTACAGACATATGTTTTCAGTGACCTCAGTGGGAGGACTTATAGGGGAAAATCAAAGAATGTCATAGAAAATATTTCTTAGAGAATTATAACTATTTGTTTTTCTTCTTAAACTAGTATTGGTGGACAAAGATGGGAGAGTCCTGTATTTAACAGATTTCTCAAGCAATTTTTTAAAGTCTTGAACATAGACTTACTATATTTATAGTTAGAACTGCTTTAAAGTTATTTTTTCAGGCAATGGAATTGACTGGAAGAGACATTAATCTTAAAAATTATGTCAGACTAAGATTATTTTTGTACTTTTCAGTGCTTTGAAATGTCTTTTTTGTTAATTCCATTATTTTTTACACAGTTCAATTTAAAGTAGTTACTAAGACAGAGTTGTGAAGGCTATGTATTTCCTGCAGTTCTATTTTTCAGTCCTTACTGAGCACTAGGGCCACTCTAAAGAGAAGTGGGTGGAAGAAATCAAAAGTCTTTTGGCAGCAAATAAAACGATACGCCAAGGCTGAAAAGAAAACACAGTAGTTTACATCTTTGGGAGCAAAGCCAGTGAATGATTAGCTTGCTGCTCAGAAGACCCAAAACAATGTTCAGATTCACAGGTTCCCATACCCACCACTGTCTACTCCTTTGTTTTTTCACTTTGCAAGTAGCTTTTTATTACTTAAATTTAATTTTTCAATAACAGCTTACTTTCAATATTATTTTGCATTAGTTTCTGGTGTACAGCATAGCGGTTAGACAATTGTATACTTTACAAAGTGATCCCTCCAAAATTTCCAGTACTCACCAGGCACCGTAAGTAGTAATTATAATATTATTAACTATATTCCCTATGCTGTACTTTACACACTCATGACTATTTTATAACAACCAATTTGTACTTTTTTAACCCCTTTACCTTTTTCACCCAGCCCCCAAACCCCTCTCCCCTCTGGCAACCATCACAGACTAAGATCTTTTAATGTTCCATTAGTGCCAAAAGTTTTTATAATGTTACAGTTAAATTACAGCTAATTTCTTTGATTATGGAACAAGTTTTCTCAAGGTTCAGTTTTAAAGTTCTTATGATTATTACAGTATTGCTGTGATGAACAACCGAGTGTCCTAATAGAAAGGTTAGTGATCTGCAGCTGGGAGTTCCTAGTCATCACGCTGTCTCGAGGAGCACAGGAAGTCAGTTCGGTGTGCGCTCCAGGCTCACAGATCCTATAATGATTCAATGATTATGGACTTTTAAAACCTTTCTACTTTCATGTTTTAAGAAAATAATTATCGAACACTGTACCTTGCACAGGACACCTTTAGTAGTCCCCATATCACAAGAGACAATTAACAGGATAATTCCTGAAGTGGCATCTATGTTATCTTAAGGAAGAAATTCTACTTTTCCTTTTGAAATATTAACACTGCCTACTAATAAATGGTAAAGCCAATGTAATTGTATTTAATCTTTAGAATCTTAAATATGAATATATCATGTTTGTATATTGTGAGCTCACATATAAAATTTTCTTAACAGCATAGTAGTTGAATCTGAAACATACTTATTCTATGACAATATTTACATGATCCAGAAAGTCAAAAGATTTCTCTCTTCTCCAGCACTTATACAGCACAGTGCATTATTCATTAAGTGAGTAAAAAAATTTTTCCTAGATATCCCTAACTCCACCTAAAATACATGTATATAGAAAGAATACTAGATCACAGAGATTAAGGATTTTTCCCCAAATAAATACTAGATAAGACTAATAAATAAATTTTAAATTTCTGTAGTTTCTAAACATTTACCCTATAGATTGATACTGAAGCTACATTATACATTCGCTCTCTACTTCAACAGATATGGAAATTTAAAAAGCATTGTGAGAGCTACAGAGATCATTAAAACATACTACAGATGCCTACAAATTGTGTAGTAGATGGCAGTGAAGATGGATATGAAGAGATTATAATATAGGAAGTCGGTGTTGAGGAGAGAAGAGAATCAAAAGCAGGGTGTTATATGAGTTCATCTTCTTGCTAGAAGGATCAGGGAACACTTTAAGCAAGAATTGGAACTTACAAAAGGTCTTGAAGAGTGGAGCAAGGTTTTATAGAAGGTATACCAGGGAGAAGAGCTGTACAGACAGAGTCATGGATATGGGAAGTGTAGAAAATGCTTGGTTATGGGAAGTAGAGGGAAACTGGAAAAGGTAGGACCCCGTAGCGTAAAGGTGTTGAATAAGGGTCGGGTGTAGGATTTGGCCTGGAAGTGGCACGCACTTTGTTGAAGTTTGGATCTGGCAGGAATGTACTGAAATCATTACGGAGTTGAAAGGCTGGAGGAGAAGCACCAGTCGGGTAGATTAGAACAGTAGTCGAGACAAGAGTTAATCAAATTCTGAATAAAGTGTTGATAATGGGAATAAACAGGAAGTAGCTGACTCAAATTCTATTCAGAGAAAGGAAAGAATTTGTTCCTTGTTGAATGCAGTTTGAAACCATTACCAGCCATTGCCCTTAGCAGGGGTGCAGTGTCTGAGATTGGCTCTGATTAAGGATCACCCTCTATTTAAGAATATTACAGCTTCTCCGAAAAATGCAAAATAAGAAGAACGACATTTTAATTCAGGCAACAGATAAGTAACCCTACAGACTCAGTATTCATAAGAAGTCTCCTTAAAGTCAAACAAAAATACCAATCTGAATAGTGTTTTAAAAATTATGGAGAAAGAATGTGGAAAGTGACATAAAAATAGCTATGATCTTAGCTCAAAGAATGCAAAGCACAGCCGTGACCTTTGGGAGTAATACAATGCAATAAAACTTTCTGATTTTTGCTAACCATTTATGAGGGGAAATATAGAAGATAACAGCTAAGACAAAAAAAAAGGAATCCTATATAGTTCTGAAGGGACCTAACACACCACCTGGTACAGACCTGTAATTTTGCAGGTGATAATAGATCTCTTAGAGGGTAATTTTCCCTTCTTAAAGCTGCTTAACAGTAGACTTGATGAGGGAGCCTGGGCCTCCAACCCTTGGTCATGCGTCTCATTTCAAGACTGGAAGAACAGTATCAGTGCTCTGAATTTTTGCTACTCAAAGTGGTCCGGCAGGATCAGTGTCTCCTAGGAGTTTGTTAGAAATGCAGAATATCAGGCCTCACACCCAAACCTGATGACTAAAATCTAATTTTAATGAGATCCACAGGAGATTTGCACATACATTAAAGTATGCGCATCACTGCTCACAGTAGTTCCACTGGCCCTGTCATACTCCACCAGTAAGAGCTATGCATTGGTGTTGAACAGAAGTCGCCTTGCTTATGCCTAACTGAGACGGTGGTGCTCTGAGCCCAGCCCCACCCCCTCACATAGACCCACTCAAAGCCTCAGCTTCCGATGCTCTCAGATTCTGTCTCTTCACCTATTGATTGTGAATCTGCAGTTCTCCAGGAAACCAGTGAATTCAAGGAAATCTATATTCAATTAATATTCATGAGTATCTGATATTAGCACCCAAGGTTCTGAACTTGCAAAGAATTGGAGATTTGTTATTTTTTTAAATCCATTTAGATCATTGGCACCTCATTGAATAATCTTAACTTTTAATCTCATAAAGGTATATCTTTGGGTATATGACTCCCTAGAGAAAATTTGATCATGCTGGTTGTCTTTTGAGGCCCGTGAAACTTAGAAAATAGATAACTTATTAGAATTATAAAGGAAATTAGAGTACCATTAGTTCCCCTAAAAGTAGTTCTTAATTACTTAAATGTGAAACTGTAACTTGTAGTATTACACCTAGATCAATTTATTTTTTTAAAAGGTAGCACCAACAGCAATTGAATGAGAATTCGATTCAGCTTCTCAATTTCAAAATCTTTATTGAACACAATGAGGCATTATGCTCACTTGCCTGTGAGCATTAAGTCAGCTCATCTCATCATGCCACAGGGTGGCCACGTTCTTTAAACTTTTTGGATTCAGAACATTATTAAAGGAATTGATTCATTTGTCACTAAAAAGGTTATGAATGCTTTTTATTAATTTACTACTGATATTTAGCTTGTATGGTTATTTGTCATTACTATTAATTTGCCTCATAAATAATAATTTAAATCCCAAAGTTAGAGATAGAATTTAGAATATTGAAACATTTTTAAATAGAGGCTTTCATAGGATTTAACACAGGAAATATATTTGTTTTCTGAAGAATATGAACATCTAGCTTTGCATCGTACACCATTACCTGTAATACCCACCTTTCTTCCAAGTGGGTTTGACATGGTCTAACGCATTAATCTAAAGAAGTACCTCCTATCTTCTTAAAGTGAATACAGTCTACAGTTGTAAATTTTTATCTGGAACCGTAAAAGTATAAGGAATTAAGGTTACTGCCAAGATTCAAGTGACTTCTTGTTTTCGTGCATTTAGAGCAGAATTTCTCAAAAACCAGGGCAGCCAAGTTTCCATTCTCTATTACCAAACTGCTGTTACTGGACTTTTAAAACGGTTGAGGGTTAAGCTGGGATTTCATAGGATCTCAAAACTAGAATCTTTTTTATTTCTCCCAGGGGTACATAGCCCTCAGAATGGAACTGAGGTTAGTGAGAACAAGGGGAGTTAGGGAGGAAAGAACTCACTGCCTTATTTCATAAGTCGATAGGCACGGACTTGGTCCACGTGTTCCCTCCAGCACTGTAAGTCAATATTTTTGCCAATGTACCCTGCAAAGAAAATTTTTTGTACTTCTTGCATATTTGTAGGTTGACATCTAAGACATTTCTTCATAAAGTAAATAGTTGCAATGGATGTTGTAAAGATAACCAATATATTATAAATTATGGATATTTAAAATAAAACTGTTACTTTAAGATATTTATGTGATCATAGACTTTTTATAGGTCTCTTTTATTTATTTGTTTATTTATTTGTTTATTATAGTAATATGACAAACAGAAGGGAAATGCAAACTGAGAGTATCTACTCAATTAACCAGGATATCACTCGCTGCTGTTTACAAAGGGTGAACATCGAACCTCCGTAGCGGGGAATACAAGCCCTTTCAGGACTGTCTCTTCCAGCCTGGTCATGTTCTTTCCATACACATACCCCTGTTTCTGGGCTACCCTCTCTGGTTTACCTACGGTTCAAAATCCTGTTTACAAGTCTTTTCTTTTTTTGAATTCTTCCTCTTATTATTTTAAATTACTACAAAAACATATATAACTTTATAAAGTTCTTCTGGATTTAGTTATTATTAATATACTACTATTTATAACATAAATATATTATAAAATTTGATAATTATTAAGCATAAAAGTTAAATTGTACTGACATTGCATGTCTTAATGAGGTGAATCAATATTTAATGTTTCTTTTTACATTTAGTGAAAAAGAAGTAGATACAATAAAAAATAATTGGTCTGTACATGAGATCTTATTCAATTTTTATTAGTAGGAGGTAGAAGACATTACTCATTTTAAAATGAAATGAGATGATGATTTTGCTGACTATACCTGAGTCGTGAATAATACCATTAAAAATGGAAAATATCTCTTTCTATTGTCTAAGGCTGTCTCTCCCTGCCAATGTACTAGTCATACAACTGATATTAAAGTTTGTTTTGCTCATGCATTAAAAGCTCTTGCAAATGTTTGTCAAACCGTTTTTAATTTGACACTTTAATTTGGTCGTGATGCATTTCAGGAGCACATGTACACAGAGTCTATGTTACTGTTCTTCCTTTAGTTACTGATGGGACTGAATGTTTCCAGTGCTGACCTCACAGGTGCCCTCTCTTATCCGCGGCCCTGACACCCCACCCTAGTCTCTGCGACCATCCCCACCCTGGAGGAGCGCAGGACTTGGAGGGGCACCGCTGGCTCCGAGGACATGTGACCTTCAACCACAAAGTCTTTATAAACTACTCATTTATTTATTTTTATTATTTATGCCTCTTTTGGCCTGCCTTAGTATAAAAGCTGACAAAGTGTTAATGAAGAAACCATGTGTTCACACACTATTGACATTCAGTCATTAAAGGTTAAACACAAACCTTGGTCCAAAGGTAATAGCATGGGTTTCAGTACACAGTTCTCAGAAAGGTTCTGTATTTTCCTGGAAACGTGATAAAGGTATTGTCTCAGCAATTTTCCTTGATCATCTTTGGATTTAGTCTTAGCACTCCTAAGGGGATAATTTAGCCTCAGACCTTCTAACTTACCTAAATGTGTGTGAAAATGGGACTTTAGAACTCCCCTAGCCAAGTCAGGGTAGGCTCAGGGTCTCACTGTGTGTCGGACTGAGGGATTTCCCTTCGTTACCGAAAAGGCGAGGATGGCAAAGGCGAGAGTCCTCTTCGCCTGGTGGGTGTGCGGTCCTCACAAGCACCAGGCTTATGCCCTCACTCTGTGTTCCCAGTTTAAAAGAAGGAACTAGATTTCCAGTGCAAAATAGCCTGGCATCCAGCTAACGGGCCTTGGTGCAGGCCCTTCCAAGGCCCCTTTAAAAACCCTGTGGTGGAAAAGAAGTCACATACACGTAGCACTGGGGTAGCACCTGGCCCCCCAGTGCTGCGTAACGTGGGTGCTGCCCTTCGGGAGACCCAGGCCATTTTACTGGGAACATTCTGATGTGACAGGTCCTAAAAAAGGCTGAAGAAGGAGCTGTGCGAGAGGTGGTGGGGAGGGAGAGCTGGGCAGTGGCGGGTTATGTTCTGGGAAGAGGCATCTCTCAGGCACAGCAGTGTGCGCTGTCCGAAGGGTGCAGTTGCACTGCGGGACTAGCGGTACTGATGGTACAGGCAGCAGTGACGGCAACCACAGAGCGGTAGTAGCAATGATGACAGTTGACGTTTATGTTTTTGATAGGCAATGCACAGTGCCAAGGGCTTTAAAAGTATTTCATTTAGTCCTCCCAAGAAACTGTGAAGTTGGTATATTTATTATTTCTGGTTTACAGATTAGGAAACTGAGGAATGGAGAGGTTAAGCAACTCACCCAATGTCACACGGCTAATAAGTGGCAAAGCCTGGATTGGCAAATAGACACTGTTAGCTGGGAATTGGACTGACGACCAGGCACATCACCTTGCCCCCCAGTTTTCTCTCTGAGAAGGGATATGACCCTCACCCCAGAGCACACTTGAGAGATGCCCCTATATCCTGTCAGTTGACATGAAGGTCTAGCCTCACTTCAGGATGAGCCATGAAGGAAAAGGAAATAAAGAACAACAACAAAAAGCTTAGAACCCATGGGGAAGCTTTATAGGACAAAGGAAAGACAGTAGCACTTAGGACAAAACAAACAGGACAGACCTCAGTGAAGGACCGACTGCAGAATCTTAAAAGGACACTTTAGGAGGCTATGTGGCATCCTGTAGAAGCAGAATATTACAGGTCTCATATTCCTTTTCTAAAATGTGTCATTTTCTATATTAAGTCTCTAGGTCCTGTGCTTTCTGATTTATTTCTAGAATATGTGTCCTAGCTGTAGCCTTAAAAAAGCAGGTCCTTCTAAATACAGACAAAGGAGAAAAAGAGTATTAAGACTGGTACAAGAGAAGAAAGAAATAACAAATGATGCAACTCTCCAGGTCAAGTCAAAGGCCAAAATTTACAAGAATAAAAATATGTTCTAAATTTAGTAATCATAAGGGTGCTCCTAGAAATTGCCTTATAAAAGTTCATTTGTGAAACATAGAGCTTCAAAAGCTAAAGCTGTTTTTGGGGAATAAAGCCTTTTATTCTCAAAGGTCATTACGCTCATTTTTCATTCTTAATATCAGTACGAAATCAACACCGGTCACTTTAGAGTGTGGACAAACTCCCACTGGATTGGGGGCACAGAGGGTCCAAGACTGTCCTCGTTCTTCCTGTGGTTTATTCCTGCCGTGGTCTTATGTGCTTTCCATTTCTCTGTCTTCTCTCCCCTGCCCCACCTTCTTGGAATCTTTTGAACGAATGTTCTTCTTTATTTTCTTCTTTTGCTTATTCCTTCCCCACCCCTTATTTCTGCTCCTTTGGAAGTAATGATCTCTATGCCTATTTTTAGGGGTTACCCTAGACATCGTCACATCCTAGCTTAATTTCTTGATGCTCCACCCAAACAATGCAAGAAGCTGAAAACATTTTAACTACCATTTTCACCCCGTACCAGTTGATATTGTATTGTGACCAGTATTTGAATTGTATCTGGCTTGTTTAACCTCACAAATTAGATATCATTATTATTGTTATATGTAGTCAACATTTATTCAGATTCACCCAACATACTTTTCCCCTTCTTTGCTCACCATGTCTTCTTGCATCTCAGATCTTCCTCCACTTGACCTCATACTCCTTCTGCACAAAGTAGTTTTTTATTCCTAAAAGTTCCATTCAACTTGTCTTCAACCTGCTTGATTTGTTTTTTTTAAATTTCTCATTCCTTGCTCACAAGCTTTTATTTCTTTACTGTACCAAGCATGCTTATTTTATATTCTGTGTCTGACCAGATCTGATTTTGTTGCCTATTGTTTTTGCCAGACCTCACTCAGCTTTATTTCCATGTGTGTGTGTGTGTGTGTGTGTGTGAGTGAGAGAGAGAGAGAGAGAAAGAGAGGGAGAGAGGGAGAGAAGGGGTGAGGGAGTAGAGTGTGCCAATGTGTGTTTTTATGTGAACTTATGTTCCTTGGTGCTTTTACATCTTTATAGGAATTCTTTGAGACCTGGGTGGAGACTGCATTTCCCAGAAAAGATTTGCATTTGCTTCTCCCAGTTGATGACACAAACATCCTGGGGCACTTTATTGAAAATTCACCTCTTTCAAGTTTTCAGGTAAAGGTGATATAAATTCATGCAAAAAGCCACATGAGGGCCAGGTTGTTGTTACAAATTCTCCAGTGAGATTTCCCGTCACTGCATCAAGATCAAATCAGTTGTGTCCCTGTGCGCTATGTTTACTATGCGCAGAGCATTCTATTCTATGTTTTACTCACCGATTGAAGGTAAGGTTCTTTGAGAGGCCAGGTTCATGTGGGAGTCTCCTGTAAGACTTCCAATTTTGTGTGGGCCCAGGGTTTTATCCCCAGTCCTCTACTATCAAAAAAAAGCTTTTAAAAGTTCAAGGTTTCCAGGTTTGCGCAGAAACACTAAGAGAGCTGGCTTTGGTTCTCCTCTCCCAAAGTTGCTACTTTTGTCTTGTTTTTGATTTCTGCATATTTGCTTCTTTTGTGTCATCTCAGTGATGCCTTTTGCAAGCGCTTTCTTTGTTATTTTATCCACCCTTTTGGTATTTGCCTTGGGTAAATCTTTTAGCCTGCGAGTTCAACGAACCAAGGGCAATACTGTGTGGAGCTGGGGTGCCAGCCTCCCGGATGCAGTGTATGCACGGAACCGAAGACGTCAATAAGCGCTGTGTCCGAGAAACAGATGCCTGGGAACCAACTGGAGACAGCAGGAGTAGCCCCGCTTACCATCCGTCATTCCAGTGACCCACCACACACGTTTTAAGTCCTGTTTCTCAGCCCTGGGCTCTGCAAAGTTAAAATGTGTCATTTTAAGAAGTCCCAGTCCTCAGAGTAGGTGCATCTAACCCAAAGCACATCAAGAGTCCCACTGAACTATGAGCTACAGATGAGACCAGGGCACTTTGTATTATCTGTGCCCAGGTCCCAGTAGGTGAGAAAAGGAGCCGCCATACTGGCCGCCACCGAGACCAGCAGAGGTGATAGTGGAGGGCAGGGAAATTCAGAATGGATAGTGGAGGAGAGAGACAATGAATGCATAAATAAGTGGAACAACACGTCAATATCTATCTTTTCCTCTCTCACCGTAAAAGTCAATAAATGAAATTAATCTTGAAAAGTAATTTTTAAAATGATTGCCCATACTTTTAAACTTTATATCATTGTCTCTTCATTCGCTTATTCATTCAACAAACGTTCAGTTCTCTGTACCAATTATCATGCTGAGGTAATGAATTAAGGAACATCTTACCAGATAATTCCTGGCATTAAAGACTGTGAAAACTTCTAGATAGAAACACCAAAACCTTGCTTTTGTGTAGATAACAAATGCATCGTTTGGCCACAAAGCACTGGCGGGCCTGGTTTCAAGTTGTTCCTGAACAACCCTCCAGTGCACGTTTGAATGAACTCGGGAGCTCCAGTGACCATGTCATCAATCTGCTGCTACACTCACAACCATCTACAAAGAAGTGAATGAGATCGAACATTCTCTGAGAGATGAGGAATGTAGGTTGCATGTTGCCTGTTGGGTCAGTTCTTCAGTAATCCATTCAGTAGTGTTCATGGCTTCTAGAAAAGGAGAAGAATATTTAAAAACTAACTTCACTAAAAAATCCCAGATTAAAAGGATAAAACTTGTGTCAGTATCCCTCATTTTCTAGGCATTTCCACACTCTGTTTCACTTATACTGCGGCCATGGGCCATGGACCAAGGGCAAGTGCCGCCTCTCCACTCTTGTTCGCTTGCCCCCTTGGTGCGTGTGGAAGGCCTGGCGGTGTTGCCGGTGAGATGGACTGGGTGTGAGTGTTAGCAGAGCTCTCCCTGCCGCGCCCCAAACAATCTGTGACTGTGCGCCATGTATTCCTACTTCAAGCGGAATTCCAAGTCTCGTACAGAAACATCCTTTGAAGTCACGGGGAAAGTGTGGCGAGGTGGAGAGAGCTGGCATTCCAAGGCTGCCTGTGTCTGGCATCGGGATCTAACGCTGCATCTGCCGTCGGCACAGCAGCGGTGTGCTGACCTTCATCTCTCTTCACAGCATTTAGGCAAGAAATTACTTGGTAAAGATTTTCATCTACCCTGTCCCTTCCGGAGCTGGACAGTTTTTAAGTCATGGCATCAGTTGTACTTACAATTATTCTTCAATCTTTATTATATAAATGAGTATGTATGTGTATATTCAATGTGTCTGAATATGATATAACATGTTCAAGCACACTGAATCTCCTCCTGTAGTGGGCTTTGACTGAATTCCTTATCTAATGCCCAAGTAACTGCCTGGGGCCTGTGTTAAGAGAACAATTCCAAACTGCTTCCCTCTTCTGCTTTGTCATGCCTGGGAGAAGCAGACTCTCTCTTATTAATCTCCGAACAATTTAAAAAGCATAAAAATCAGAGTTTATCAAGTTCAAGTTACTATCTTTATGTATTGGCATTTGGAAATGTCTCTAGTCACTGTTGTTCATTATCGCTATGGCTTTTAAAGCCTCCACTAGAGTCGTTTTGTCAAATGAGTGAACACCAGCAACTGCGCGAAAACAATGGGCCTCCCTTTGTAATGTGATGTGGGGAAAATATTTTTTAATTTCCTAACAGGTGCAAGACTATGAGTCTGACTCATAAAGATAGTAATTATACCTCTTTTCTGAAGTGAAGCAGCAGAGAGAGAACGTACGAAAATTAATGAAGAACGCAAGACTTGGGTTCATTTTATCTGGAGAATTCACGATCCTGACAGGTTTTTTAACGTGAATCATTGCTTTGTGCAGTACGGCACCCGTGCGGGTATTTGTCTTTGTGTCAAAAACAAGGACTCTTAGCAAAGTGAATCTCTCCCTACCTTTAGACAGCTCAAGAAAGATAAAATCTTAAGGGCTTTAGAAAGTTGAGCAGGGATAAAGCCTTCTTACAGATTGGAACAAAATTCTTAGCAGTTTCAACTGGCAGATAAAATGTATCGCAGAACTGATTTTCCCCAATGAACTTTTCATGTTAGACTCCATACAGGCCAGTGGTAATCATGCTACACTGTGTGAAAATGAGGGCTGATGGGTCCACATGGAGGGTGCACATTAGTATCACATGAATCAGAAGGACAAATGTTTTCTCATTCCTTAAGTAGTGAAAGTAAGGTGGGGGAGTGGGGAGGAGAGGGCTGGTTTCACAATAAGGTGGCATGACAATGACTAGCTGAAAACAAGAGGCAAAAAGGGTAAGATAGGTGCACTTGATTTGAATTGCAAAGAATAAACGCATGACCTTGAATATTTGCTCCATGCCCTATTCAGCACTTGTAGATCACAGATGTGGGCATAAAATAGCCCCCAGTCCAATTCAACTCAGTAGAAGATTCTCTGTCTTTCTCTCCCTTGTTGTTTGGTATATGATATAAAATGATAAAAATAGACATTGATGAAAAGGAAATTGTTAGGAATTAATTTGATAAGAAAATTACAAAGAGCAGTGACTAGACACCCTAGCTCCTGGCACTCCTGCATATTCATAAATCGTCCTCCGATGGCTTACAGCAATTTTTCTCCCAGGCTCCTTTGCTGACAGAGTTTATTCAGCTTTGGGAGACTGGCAGTCGTGATGGATGGATGCCCACTTGCACACAGTGACGTGTCGTGCGTCACTTTGCAACCATCACTGTGTTGTGCCTGACAGTGATACTAAAGAAGATTTGTTTGAGGTTTCCTTGAGCACCAAACAAAAAGCAAGCAAGCAAATAAAACCTACCTGAAATTAGATCTTGTCATTGGCTGTAAAGAAGGATAAGTTGTCACAGACTTCTGGTACTTAAGCAGACCATTATTTAAAGGGGTATGGGAACAAGAATAGCAGAATCCCAGAACTACAGTCAGGAAAGTGTTTCAGATACAATTTGGATCACTGAATTCATTAGTTTTTTTTTTATTGACACCTACAACTACAGGGAGAGTACATATCACTAAGAATTCACTGTGTCCCTTGGTGTTGTGGATGGAATTGTGTCCCCCACCACACAAAATTCAGATGTTGAAGTCCTAATCCCTAATATGACACTATTTGGAGATCCAACCTTTAAAGAGATAAATTTCAATGAGGTCCTCAGGGTAAGACCCTAATCCAATAGGATTGGTGTCCTTATAAGAAAAGGAAGAGCCCTGGCCGGGTGGTTTGGTTGGTTGGGGTCATCGTCCTATACACCAAACATTGTGTGTTCGATTTCCAGTCAGGGCATCTACCTAGGGTGTGGATTCGAACCCCCGGGCATGTACGGGAAGCAACTGATTGATGTTTCTCTCTCACACTGATATTTCTCTCTCTCTACCTTCCTTTCTCTCTAAAAATCAATAAACATATCCTCAGGTGAGGATTGGAAGGGAGGGAGGGAGGGAGGGAGGGAAAAAAAAGAGAAAGAAAGAAAAGAGAAAAGGAAAGAAAAGAAAAGGGACTGTGGCCAGCTCACTCTGCATAAGAAAAGAAAGAGACACACGGGATGTGCATGCACAGAGGAAAGAACCTGCGAAGACACAGTGACAAGACTTGCCTTGCCAACTGCAAGCCAAGGAGAGAAGCTGCAGGAGAAACCAAACCTGCCAACACCTTAAACTCGTTATGGCAGCCCAAGCAGACTAAGGCATTCAGATGGTTTTTAGGTATAAAAACCCATTGTGATTTTTAGTTGCAGCCTGGGAACACGGATAGCTAGAATTCCATGAAAGATGATGTACACACCAAATTTGACCTCTCTGTCAATTTTCGTCTCTCTTGAGCATCATACTAATAGCAAAAGGAAGAAGGCCCATTGATTAGATTCAGTGTGCAGGATACTGTGCTAGATGCCCTGAGAATGCAAAAAATGACTCACGGAGTTGCTTCCCTTAAGGAACATGTCATCTTCTGGAGAAAGACAAAATGAGTCAGAACTCTGATATAGGTATAAGATTGACTAATTCTAATTTTGGGCTTAGGGTTGTGGAAAGGACAGGAAGGATCAGGGAAAGTTTCACAAAGTGGGAGAAATTTGAGTAAGACTATTTTGGTCACTACTGCCATCTAACAAACCACTCCCATCTCAGCAGCATACAATCACCACCAGTTTATAATGCCCAGGGAGTCTGTGGGTCAGGAATTTGGGTGGGACACATTGTGGACAGCTTGTTTCTGCTCCATGCTGTCTGAACCCCAGTTGGCTGGGAGTGAAACAAAGTTGCAAGGGCTGAAAGAATTCACTTCCAGGATAGCTTCTTCATTCATGTGCCAGGCACATGGGGTGAAGGACAGGATCAGCTGGAATGTCAATCTGAGCACCTCCCGATGGCCTCTCCAGCACAGCAGCCTCGGGGTGGTTGACTTCTTACGAGGATGTCAGGGCTTTGATATCAAAGCTCCTGGCAAAGGAAGTGAAAACCACGTAGCCTTCTATGACCTAGCCTCAGAAATCACATAGCATCATTTCCACTACGCTAATTCATGGGAGCAATCCCATTTAAAAGGAGAGGATGGACTTCCAGTCAAGATGGCGGTGTAGGCAGACATGGCTTGCCTCCTAACACTACCACATCAAAATTACAGCTAAAATATAGAAATACCATTACTCAAACCATCAGAAATTGAATGGAAGTATGACAGCTACAGAATTAAAGAAACCACATCCATCCAGACTGGTAAGAGGGACTCAGGCACAGAACGGGCTAGTCCCTCACTCATGTGTGGTGGATAAAAATTTGGGAAGGTTATTTTGGGAGCAAGGAGTCCCAGCTCCATACCAGGCACCCCAGCCCAGGATTCCAGTGCCTGGAAGGTAAGTCCCCACAACTTCTGGCTGCAAAAACCAGTGGATATTGAGTCAGTGGAAGAAACTGCTGAAGTCCCCAGCAGTTCTTAAAGAACCCACGCATGAACTCACCTACTCAGACGCACTCCCACTGGGCTCCAGCACCACGGTAGCATCTTGAAAGGCACCAGTGGCATCCAAGGAGAAACTGAAGTGTCTGGCACCAAGGAAAGCTGAGGCCATTGTCCCTTTTCTAAACCTTCCCCATACAGTCACAGAACTGGCAAGCTGGTGCCATATTTAAGACTTTATCAACCTGGCTAACACTGGCCCATCTTGGAGGTATCCAGAACCTCTGCCCCCCCCAACTTATGGGCCCACCCAAGCTGCTTTTCCATGAGTGGCCGGTTTTGGCTGATGTTGCAAATCTTCCTAAATCCTCTCAAATAACCAACAGCTGGCCTCAGTGATCTCCAGACCTGGCACTAGCACAACCAGCTTAGATTCACAGCTTGGCTTCACCTGGGAATCTCCAAGCCCAGCACAAGGAGCAGCCATCTCAGATTGCTTTATAGCTCAGGCAGGGTGCCCCGGGCAAACACAGGTCGGGGCTGACCTTGGCCCACACCACCCGGAAAACCAGCACACCCAGTGGACAGCTATAGACTACGTTGGAGCACCACCATCCTGCCCCTGCATACCTGATCCTCCATGAAGGGCAGGGGTTTGTGGTAAGGGGTCACAGCCAATCCTTGCAGCTGACTGGCCTGGGTAAATCCCTCCCATTGATCTGCCAACAGCAACCAAGGCTCAACTATAAAAAGAGAGTGTACTTAGCCGACATGAAGGGTGCACCTTGAAAACTCAGCTTGGGTGATAGGGGAGGCCATGCCACTGGACCCTACAGGGCACCTACTACATTAGGCCAGAGAGAGAGTCCAAGCAACTCTACCTAATACATAGAAACAAACACAGGGTGACTGCCAACACGAGGAGATGAAGAAACACAGCCCAAAGGAAAGAACAGATCAAAATTCCAGAAAAAGAGCTAAATGAAATGGAGATAGGCAGTCTATCAGATTCAGAGTTCAAAACACTGGTTATAAGGTTGCTTAAGGAACTTAGTGAGGATCTAAGCAGCATAAAAAAGATCCAGTCAGAAACTAAGGATACACAAATTGAAATAAAGAACCATTTCCAGGGAAACGACAGTAGAGTGGATGAAGCCGAGAATCAAATCAATGATTTGGAACACAAGGAAGCAAAAAACAGCCAATCAGAAAAACAAGAAGAAAAAAGAACCCAAAAATGAGGACAGTAGGAGCAGACTCTGGGACAACTTCAAGAAGTCCAACATTCGCATCATAGGGGTGCCAGAAGGAGAAGAGAAAGAGCAAGAAATTGGAAATTTGTTTGAAAAAATAATGAAAGAAAACTTCCCTAATGTGGTGAAGGAAATAAACACGCAAGTCCAGGAAGCACAGAGTCCCAAAGAAGGTGTGTACAAAGAGGCCCACTCTAAGACACATAATCATTAAAATGCCAAAGGTCAAAGGTAAAGAATCTTAAAAGCAGCAAGAGAAAAGAAGTTAGTTACCTCTAGGGGAGTTCCCGTAAGACTGTTAGCTGATCTCTCAAAAGAAACTTTGCAGGCCAGACGGGACTGGCAAGAAGTATCAAAGACATGAAAAGTGGGGACCAACAGCCAAGATCGCTCTATCCAGGAAAGCTATCATTTAGAGTCTAAGGGCAGATACAGAGTTTTCCAGAAGAGAAAAAAACTAAAGGAGCTCATCATCACTGAAACATTATTATATGAAATATTAAAGGGGCTTATTGAAGAAACAGAAGATCAAAACTTTGAACAATAAAATGGCAATAAATACGTATCTCTCAACAACTGAATCTAAAAGACAAACTAAGCAAAGGAGAAGAACAGAAGCAGAATCATGGATATGGTGAGCATTTTGATAGTTTCCAGATGGGAGGGGTGGGGGGGGAATGGGTGAAGAGGTGAGGGGATTATGAATTACAAACAGGTAGTTACAGAATAGCCATGGGGATGTAAAGTACAGTATAGGAAATAGAGCAGCCAAAGAACTTGTATGCATGAACCATGGACATGAACAATGGTGTGGGGATTGCCTGAGGAAGGGGGAGCATTGGGTGGAGGGGATCAAAAGGGGGAAAATCAGGACAACTGTAATAGCATAATCAATAAAATATATATTTTTAAAACGAGGGGACATACACCTCACCTCTCTGTGAAAGGAGTAATCAAATATTTTTTGCCATATTTAAAAAAAAATAAAATTGCCACAGGACCTTGAAGCATGAATAGAATTTCAATAAACCTCATGCACTGAAATTGTATTGCCTAAAATATTTTTTCTGATTTTACATGGAATGCACATTATTTAAAACAAAATTATAGAAAAATATAAAGAAACTCATTATTTTATGAGCTAGCTTTGTGCCTGCACCTGAGCTAAAAATTAAAGCTATAACCTTAAGTAAGACACAATTCCTACCCTCAAGTTGTTTAGTCTAATAAACTATACATGACATCCCGTCAAGGGATACCGCTACCGTTATGCTGGTGCCGTTTTTTCCAATTTAAATAAAACAAACCGAGATGATCCTGTGCATGCAGGCTTCCATCCCATTTTGTCTGTCTCCCCTGGTACACAAGAGAGTGTGAGAATTTTCTTCATAGTGTTCAGAATTCTGTAAAACTTTGGTTTTGAATGGACCATATGAATAGACTATTGTTTATTCAGTCATTTCCCTGCTGCCAGACATTTTCGCTGCTACAACATAATGCTGTGAGAAATACACTTACTCATCTTTAAACTGGTCTGACAATTTTCTTAGGATAAATTCCTGAATTAGTTGAGTTACCAATTCAGAAACAAAGCCAACATTTTAGAAGCTCTTGATTATAGTTTTCCAGTTCGGTTTGCAAAAACGCTGTCCCAGTCTACATTTCCATGGGAGCATCAAGCTGCAGAGCCCGTGGGAAGCCAGCCTGTTCCCCAGGTACAGGGTGGAGCGGATTGGCCCAGTCTGAACTGAACTAAAAAATACTGGAAGAAGCCAAAAGGCAAGTTATAAACCACAATCATCTAATGACTGGCCGGGGCTTGGCAACCAAAGAGGTGGATTCGAGGAAATAATTACTGCAGAGTCAGGGTAAAGGAAAGACTTCATTGGCTTGTAGAACAGCTTTTGGGCAACATTCTAAAACAAAGTGACTTATGGGGCACTCGGAAACACAGGTTCTTTGTGGGTGTGAGTTAGGGCTCCTTGGGTGATAGGCAACAGAAACCAACCCTGGTTAATCTAGACCAAGAAGGAATTTACTGAAAAAAACAGCTGATTTCTCAATGGCTTGGGCAGCAGGTTTGGAAACCAGGACAGGCTGGGCAGAAACTGGGAGCCCCATGGGCAGGAAGCAGTGTAGACAGAGGGTCCAAGACAAGGGCTCTTCCCAGGGTCACCTGGGTGCATCGCTGTGAAGAGTGAACCAATGAGCTCAGTTGGCTTCTGCCTTTTGATGACTTTGCTCAGATTCGGACTGCAGGGAAGATGGATCTGGCTGACCTCAAAGGGTCCGCACTTCTGCCCTTGGGCCCTGGTCAAGCAGGCACTGTAACAGCTTCCCACATGTGTTAGGGGAACTCGGGGCACAGCCAGCTCCGATCAAAAACTGTCCACCACACCACGACACGCTGCCGGTCAGGGGAGGCGCACCACTACTGCACTGTTGTTGGCCCCTGAGCCCCTGCCTCCCGACCTCAGCCCACCAAAGCCGGATGCTGTGGAAATGACACGAGAGCCAGAGACTCATAGGCTGTGGTGAGAGATGAATGAGAAGCTATATGAGCCACAATGATGAGATGCTGTGCTGGAAGTAGGTATGAATAGCTAAAATAGATAATCCTGCCTTACCTTGCACTGAGTCTTAGCCTCTTCCCCTCTCCCTTTCTTTCTCATCTACAGCTCTGGGCTTTGACTCATTGAAAGTAGCCGGGGAGGATGTGGATGCAGGGCCAGAGCCAGGCCCCACCAGCCGCTTTCTGATCTGCTGGAGTCCCCTCCTCCACCTGGGGAGCATGATGTAGCAGAGGGAAGCCACAGACTCTCCTCACCTGGTTCTATTCGAGGGGAATACTGCACACAGGTCAGGACGTGGGGTAAGTTCAGGAGGCTGGCTTTCCCTAGTGGTCTCCCAGCCTTGTCTTCCCCTGCCAGCTGATAGGAGTCGCTCCTCATCCCAGGGGACGAAAATGAGGCCATTGGCCCTGAAGTTCCCTGCAGTACTTAGGAACGGGAAGGAGAGACCAGATTCCGCCCTCTGATATCCCCATCATTCAGCCAAGCATCAACGCCATGAGAAGGGGGGCAGGTAAATGTCACGGACAGAAGCAAGGTAACACAAGCCTCACTGTACTTGGGGGACATGACAGGCCACAGGGTCAGGGAGGCGATCCTAGGGCGGGAGGTTGTCATAAAGGGGAAGAGTGCCCATGAGGACAAGAGGGTGGCAGGGAATGGCAGAATCTGGTCTCTCTGGAAAGGGGCCCAGCAGCCCTGGTCTCAGATCCCCTTGGTTCCCGACTTGGAGAATCATCTTAGGGTGTGGCAGATAGGATTGATTAAAATATTCCCTTCCAGAGATGGGTCCAGAGATGGGTCAGAGATGGATCAGGTTTGCTCCCCTGGGAAGCAGGTGCTGGGGCACAAGGTGGGGAGAGTGGTTTTGCACTAGCCGCCTTCTGCCATCAAGGGCTCATTGTAGAAACAAACTATGGTATCTTTACCTCCGCAGGCCGCGGCAAGATCCCGAGGGTTCCTGAGAAATGCTTTACAGTGCCTGGAAGTGGCACGGGGAGGCGACCGTTTAAGGACCCCGCTGTGCTGATGGGTGGCCCTGTCGTCAGTGGGGCCAGGGTCACAGCAAGGCCCATGGGATCCCAGAGCCATATGGGTTACAGTAGCGCCACCCCAGGTAGAATTTAGAAACTGCAGCCACAGGGTAAGTGCGGAGGCATGAAAACGTTCTGACTTCCCCCATGATGAACACTTCAATCATTTGTTCTGCAGTATCAAATTATTTCCAGATTTCCAGTGTTTTGTCCGCTTAGTGTGCTTGGCGATGAGGGCCGAACAAATGGACTTCGCTAACTCGGCGGAAGCAGCCTGGGGACGGTCGCATCAGAGCCAGAATTAAGTCCAGAGGCCGAGGGCTTCTGACCTCAAACTTGGGAGTCACTGGCCCAGGTGTATTCCCCAGAAAAAGTGCATCTGTCCTTTCCTGGGCAGGCAGGCTCTCTTCTCCCCACGGGGCTTCCCAGGGGAACCCTCAGCCCCCTGTGGGGGACAAAGACTGAAGGACCAAGGGCCGGTCCATAGTCTAGAGGGGCACCCGGGATGGGCCATCCCTCCGGAAACCTTCTCCGCCGGGACTCTTAGTCCCACTCAGAGTGCCCAGCCCAGCCTAAATGCCACCGCCTTCGCTGCTAGAGGTCCATTCCCGACTTCTGAATTTAAGGGGTGAGGGCACTTGAATTCTTCTGACTTCTTAGCCCATGTTGTCTACAGTTCCCTTTTCTTTCCAGCTTTTGGCCTGTTTTGGTCTCGTGTCCCAAAGTCTGTCATATGTTCCAGGAGGCCAAGAATCCCATGTTCCTGTGTCTCTGTGAGCCCCATGCAGTCTGGAATGTGCAGTAGATGCTCCTGTGTTCCCTTGCTCCCCTGAAATCCTTGCTGCTAATAGCTTAACTTGGGGGTGTTTACAGTTAGTATCTATCATGCTCACACATTATCCAAAGCAGTGGCTCTTAATCTTTGAAGAGTAACTGTGTTCTTTGAGAACAGAGCGGAAGCTCTGACCCTCTACCCGGAAAGATGCACATAAATGCGCTCAGACAAAAAGCTCGTGCATTATAATATCAGGGCCCGGGAGCCCGCAGGAAAGCTGTCCAGACTGAGCTAAGAGCTGCTGTTTAAACTGGTCCTTTCCACTGTGCTGCCAGGCAGCTGCCACGGCGACAGTGATGGAGACCTTGGTCGGGAGGGACTCCTCCAGGCTGCTCTGAGTGGCAGGTTGCTGTGGCTTCTTGCCCAGGTTCCCCATCTACTTTGATAACTGTTTTGCAGATTTGTCCTCAGACTTGCAAAATCAACATAGGAAATACCTTCTCTGTCAATACCTGTGCGTCAGAGCAGAAACTGCCATTCTTGTCATTCTTGCCCTTGCTGAGATGTTTAGCTTCTGATGAAACAGTGCTTTGTAAAGGCCAGCTGCGTCTCTTGCCAGGACTTAAGTGAGTTTCTCTCCTGGTGTCAGAGAGGAGAATGGGGTATCAACAACCTGCTTATTGCCTCCGATCTTTGATTTGTCTCATCAGAGGTCCCCAGCTGGTTCCCCAATGCAGCCAACACAGAGTCAGATGTGAGAGCAGCCAGGTGGCCATTACCACGGCAGGCAGGCCTCCTCATCTCGGCAGCTGCCTGTCCTTTTCCTATCTCAGCCTGAGATGCTCTGCACCAAACCACGGGCCCTGACTCAACCGTTCCCACGACTCCGCAGCCTCGGCCTCTGGGCAGGTAAATGATGCGATGAGGAAGGAGTCATGCATGGAAGGGCATGGAGCCAACGCCTTACATAACAGGCCCAGTTTCCACTGTCAGCGCGCAGTATGTGAACTGAAAGTCCCTGTGTGGTCATCAATGCGTAATGCCTCAGTCACTGCCTCAAAAATCAATCTCTACTGCCTCAATGAGGAAAAAAGCAATCCCACATCTCCCCCAGGCCCTGGACCATGAATCTATTTTGGCCACTTGGGCATCACTCCGACTCAGCTCACTGACGTGACAGAGTGTAATAGCTGCAAAGAAAAGCAGGGTGGTGGTTTGTTCAAACGCCACTTCCCACATTTGAGTAAAAGACCTTCTTGACAGCTCTGCCTGCCTGTGGGCAGCTCTGTAGCTGATGGATGGTCCCGATCCCAGAGGCTGGTGACAGTACATGGGGGTTACCTCTGTGCACACCAAAGTATTCAAACCATCTACCACCACAGCTCCAGGGCTTGTGCCAAAATCGGGGTGCACCTCCCTTGGGTTTGTATGTGTTCATTTGTTAAGCAGCGATGGTCCCCCACAAGCTGCTAAGAAAAAATATGTCTTTTATTTCAGCTGTTGTAGTTTTTGTTTTTTTGCCTTTGTGGTCCCTCTGGTGTGACCTCAGGCATCTTCTAGTAGCTGTTATGCTGTCTCCAAGACTATGACCTCCCCCAAAAAGATATTCGTATTTCCCAAGAGACGAGCCTTACCCACTTCTCTCTTTCCCCACAGCACTTAAGAAAATTCCAGTGTTCGACTAGCACCGCAACAGCCTGTCAGGGTAAACTATTTGGCCAGAGGGTGCAAGTAGCTGCCTTAAGCTGATGCATCAACACGGTGGTTATTGGAGTAAGGAGCAAGTCTGCGCAGCATCCTCACTGGGTGAGGTGTCTGGTGCTTCCTCTCGGCCTCCTTTGGGAATCACCTACATCAGTGGTTCTCAGCTGGGGCCAGTTCTGCCCTCAGGGGACACTGACAGTGTCAGGTGACATTTTTGGTTGTCACAACTTAGGAAGTGGGGAAGTGCTGCTGGCATCCGTCATAGGATGCTGTTCAACATTTTACAATGCAAAGGACAGACCCACATAGCCAGGAATGAGGCAGCCCAAATGTCAACAGCGCCAAGGTTGAGCAACCCCGATGACATCAAGTAGGGCACTCCCTCTATCATATGACATTCTAAGTGATCTGTGGCAAACACACACACTTCTGGACTGGGGGGATTGTCACCCTTCTTTGATGCATTTAAACCTCATAATAATGTATGGGATGTGTCTAGCCTGTGTAAGTGCCCGCAGGGGAATGATGACAGATGGGCAACCATCTCTGCCTTCCAGAAGCTTAAGTCCAGCAGTGGAGAGAGATGCATTACAAACTGCACAGTGTAATATAAGCCAGAGAGTTGTCTCAGCATAGGAAGGGCTGGGAGCCTGAGAGGAAGAGGTGAAGGAATGTCCCGGCTGCAAAGTTTCCCGAAAGGAGGATTTGCACTGTGGAGACTTTCTGGATGAGGAAACCTCAGCTGGCAAAGTGTGTATGTAGTGGGGGCAGGGGGAGTGCTGAGGCCTGGGGAGGACTGAGCACAGACAGGGCCTTCCCTGGGGCCCAAGGACCACGGAAGAGCTGTGCGAAGTGGCCGGCCCTGGGCTGCGTGGAGCATCAGGAGGATGAGGCCGACTCTTTCTTTTTCTTGCACTGACTTTCTTTAAATATCAGGCCACATATTTTCATTTGAGATTCTCACAATCTCCCCCTTTGTTTGCCATGGTAACATTCACGTTCAGTAGAGAATCTTGCCATTTTTATGCAGTGTTTAAGGGGGAAAGGAGTTTTCACCTAAAAAGTAAATTATAACTTTCCTCCTGGGGCCAGAACTAAATAAGATTCTGTACTCAGTTCAGTCAATAGTAATTTTGTGTGAGCCACACTTTGTATATTTGGAAGGATCTCAGAATCATGGATTCTAGGCATGGGAGAGACTTCAAGAAATGCTTCAGTTCAGTTTTTGTCTAGTCTGGCCAGATAAGTTCTGCTTATCACCATTTTGCACACGAGACGATCATATTTCTGTGCATTTCAGACAGAGAAGAGCCTGTGTTAAGTGGTAAAATGCTTTTTATCAATGTGTTTGCTAAGGGGTACAGTTCTCCAAATTTGGGGGTGAGTGAGTAACCATTGCCCAAATGGTTCTTCCCAGAGTTGACTGATGGAGAAAAGAGGGATAATCTTAGCCGTGTGTGTGTGTGTGTGTGTGTGTGTATGTGTGTGTGTGTGTGTGAGAGAGAGAGAGAGAGAGAGAGAGAGAGAGAGCAGGCATAAAGGGAAATAGGAAGCCATCCAAGCCCAAGATTCATGGGGTGGGATGTCCTCATTTCTGTACTAGTTGAAGGACCACAGCCAGTGAGATTTCCTAGAAGCAGATGTGAACCGCAGTCAAGACTGTTAGTAGAAACTGAAGTCCATCCAGATATAGTGTCCGTCCAGGGGCTCTTTGAAGACTGGAGCCACTTCAGGAAATTCGGGCCTCCCAGCAAAGCAGACGGCTTCCCTTCCGTGGGAGTGGTGGGGATCTGTCTCGGGGACCCTGGCTGCCTGTGGTCACCGAGACTTTCACATGCTCCACCCAGACTTCTCTGAATCCGGGCTTCCTGGGGACCCTCCCACCCTGGTTCAGGATCTCTGCCTTGGTTACAGCTTGAACTGAAATGATCTCTAGTTCCCTGGCCAAAACGCACCCCTTTTCATTTCAGCGTGCCCAGCACGGGGCTCCTCACTGCATCATTTGCCCCACTCCAGAGCAGGGCCCACCCCTGAAAGAGTCCTGGTTTTCTTTTGAAGGGACCTTCCTAGTTTGCAATCACAAGTGGATTATTTCCTCAATATGAGCCCGCTTGGCCTGTGACTTAGGAGAGTTTCTTCTTTCAGGTCATGAGATGAAAGAGGAAACTGTGGGGAAATCCCAAGCCCTTAGCTAGCCCAGTTCCTGCAGCAAGCCTTACCCTGAAATCATTAAGTGACTTTGGCAACGTTCTACCTGCAACAAATGAACTGAAGACAGATGTATAAAAATCAGATGCTTTTGTGGGACAAAATACATGTTTTATGAGACCCTTTAATGGCAGCCAGTAGTCATTTACTCATCTTTTACTGGACCCAAGGACGGTCCCTTTCTGCTCAGAAGAAAAGCAACTTCCTATAAAACAGGCTTGGGTGGAATCCTTGGCAGGGAGAAGAAAGCCGTGAGATTCTTCCTCCGCTTGGCCTCTAGGGATTGGTGATATCCTTGGAGATAATGCCCGTCAGGGTCACAGCAATGCCCAGCAGCGGACTCCCTCTCACCCCAGAGAAGTCAAGGCCGCCCTGCAGGTCTTCAGGCGCCCGGCCACTGGCTGCCTGCAGGAAGTCCAGTGTGTGTTTGCCCCAGAACCCAGCGCTTGGAGCACTTGCTCGGGCTGCCCCGGGGCAAAGTTTCTTTGGAGCAGATGCAGATACTTATCAAATCTGCTACGTGTGACCTTTTAAAAACACAGGGTCAAGTTTTCTAGACTCCTGGTGACATAGGAGTGACTCACAAAAGGCACAGGGCATCTGTGTTATGTTTAAAGGTCTCTTTCCACCCTGGGTTCCAAGTCTTCCTGGGGGAGCCTGGGGGGCTGCAAACTTGTTCTCAGAAGCCATGGTCTCAGGGAGTACCTTCTTCCTCAGGCTGATCCTCTAAGGAGCTCAGTGATGCGGCCATCACTCCTAGAATCTGAACTGCAGATTATTCATCAGAATCTTTGTGATGCCCAAGTGGTCTGGAATGCTCCTGTTCAGAGCTGCCGTGTGTTAACAACCAAGGGTTGATTCTTGCAAGGTGTTTATGCACACACACACACACACGTGTGTATATATGTATATATGTGGATTATACATATATGTATGTGTGTGTGTGTGTATAATCTAATTCAGTACTCACAAGGATCCTGTGCTAATTTTACAAGAAAGAAATTCATAATCACCACACTTGGGCCAGGCAGACTCAGCTACAGATAAGAGACCAGACACCCCAGTTTAAGCATCCCTCAAGGAAGTTGCTATTTGAAACTCTAAAGTTGTTATTTGAAACTCTAGGCCTCCCAGTGGGAATGTGACACCTTGGGGCGCCTTGGGTGTGGCTGTTGTGGGGGAGCAACTACCAAGGAGTAGGGAGCAGTGAAGAAATCCCAACCAGCTATGCCGGGAGAAGCAGTTCTGTTTCTAGTTTCCCAAGAGAAGCTGAAATGTAGGTTTTGGTGGGGGATTTTTGTTGTTGTTGTTTATGGGAAATATTCTAGGTTTTTTAAAAAGATTTTATTTATTTACTTTAAGAGAGAGGGAAAGGGAGTAAGAAATAGAGGGAGAGAAACATCACTGCTTGTTGTCCGTCCCCAGCCAGGGATCTGGCCCACAACCCAGGCATGTGCCCTGACCGGGAATTGAACCTGCAGCCTTTGGGTTTGTGGGACAACGCCCAACCCACTGAGCCATACCAGTTAAGGCTCTAGTTTTAAATTTATTTTTATTGTATTTTTTTCCATTACCATTTATCCCCCTTGCACTCTCTTCCACTCCACCCCTGTCCTGGAAATCTTCTAGTTTTAAATGTTAGTAATTGATTAAAAAAACAAAGAAAACAAAACTTGTTTAATACATTGTAGGCAAAATAGCACAAGTTTGTGGGCTGGTTTGCAACTTCTAGGTTAGGCTTTCCACTAGACATAAAAATTCAAACATAGGATAGAACAGGACACCCCTTTTTTCCCCCATGAAATATACTTTCTATTACAATTTATTAAAATTATTCAAATTCAAAACAAGCTTCTAAAAGTATAAATGCTTAGGTATTTTTGTCACTACATTTATTTTTTATATGAACAGTACCTTCTGTTCAGGTGACAGCTTCCCTGGGGATCTGAGATCCAGGGTATTGTGCTGTTGACCGCCCACAGGGGCCTGTGAGGGCAGCACTGTCCTTCCCGCGGGGCTCACAGGAGCGGAGGCTGATGGTCTTAGTGACTCACGCGAAGCCACGTGACTGCGCACTGACAGCTTACAGCCCAGCCAGGCTTCCGACTCTGACTGCGCTTCTCACTCAGTAAGCTTTGATTTTCAGTTTCTCCCACCACCACCAACCAGTACACCGGTAACCATTCTTCACTCCAGGACAGATCGTTTCTTTCAAGGGAGCTCAGGCCATTAAATAGAAAAGAAGTGATACATATATAGTCCTTCCAGGGGCCATTGAGGTAGGAGGTGCTGGCTCATAACCTGGGGATGGGGGGCCGCAGAGTGAACGGGAGAAAGGAAACCGCCGCCCTGTGATTATTTGCAACACCGCGTGCAGGGGTGCCCTGGGGCGTGTTGCGGGAAGCGACCTGCAGCTTTCTCCAGGAGTGTCTGGCTTCACTGGGGTGCGCAAGACCTGTGCGGGTTTGACTTCAGCCCTTGATCTTCACTGGTGCTGAATCAAAACCTAGGCAGCCTTCCTAAATCTGCAACCCGATTTCTCCCCATGCGTTTGTTCTACCAGGAAGAACTCGGGCCATTTTGTACCAGGAATTAGTCACCACCATCTAAGTTGCTCTAATCCCTTCCTTCTCAAGTCCTTATCACCAGGGACCAGGCTGCGCTCCTGCAGGACAGGCCTCCCTGTGGTTACAGCCTCGCTCGGCCCTCAGACTCCAATTAGTTCCTTCAGAAAAGGCCCCAGAAAGAAAGCCTTCTTTTCTCTGTAATGATGATGGCAAAACATTTTTGAATAAAATATAACCTTTTCATGAGGCAGTAATTACTTCATGCTAACAATTACATGTTAAGAATACGTAAAAAGAAGAATGAAGTAAGCAGTGAAGTAACAGGCATTGCTGGGTAGTACAAGAAGGTTTCCATGGCAGGCACTCCTCACGAGGTCATTTCTTCGCCTTTACAACTATTTGTGGGAGATGATGTGTTAGGGATTCTTACACTGGGGGAGCTCCAGGCAAGACAACATCGAGGGGAATCACAGCACAGGTGTGGGGTCGGGTGGCCTGGATTTGATATCCAGCCTCGCACCTGCTCATGCTGCAACTGAGGACAAGTCATCCTACCTCTCCAGGCCCTGAGCTCCTCCTCCCTCAGACAGACAGGCCTCTGGGGACAGGAAGGTCAGAGGGCAAAGGGAAACATGAGTAACATCTTACTGAGAACCCACCAGGCTGCCTGGTCCCACTCTCTCATTGAATCCTTACAATGGATTGGATCCTTTGGACCCATGCCCAGGGCCACACGACTCGTTGTAGGTGGCAAGGCCAGAATCCAGAGCTGGGTCTGTCAGACTTAAAATTGAGCTCTTTCCATGACACGGTTCAGTGCTTCTCCAACTCTGTCCGTGAAACCAGCAAGAACAGAGACTGACTCCTTGGATGAGTTTGCTCAGAGCTCCCCTAACAAAGTACCACTCGTGTGGCTTACAGAACAGAAGTGTATTGTCTCCCAGCTCTGGAGGCCAGAAGTCTGAGATCAAGGCATCAGCAGGGCTGGTGCCCTCCGAGGCTGTGGGGGAGTCTGCCCCAGCCTCTCCCAGCTCCTGGTGCTTTGCTGGCAATCCTCAGCATTCCGTGCCTTGCAGACACATCCCTCTCATCTCTGCCTCCGTGTTCACATGGCATTCTTGTTTCGTGCACGTCTGTGTCCAAGTTTTCTCTTTTTACAAGTGGCACTCTACTCCACTACGGCCTCATCGAAACTGATTATGTCTGCAGTGACCCCATTTCCAAATCAGTTCACATCCGAGGTGCAAGGCTCAGTTCGGACTTGCACTTATTGGAGGGGAAACAACCCAACCCATAGTGCCGCCCACTTCAGGAGTCTGAGGGGCTGGTTTCTGGTATCTGCCATAAACATAAGATATTTTTTGAAGCCTTGTGCATTACCTTTGGAAGTCATGCCAATTGAGCACTTTACCCCATGGGTATATCACTATTTAATATAAAAGCAACATTTCCCAAAAGTGTCTGAGCGAAATTAGAGATCCAAAAAGCCGCTCCACGTTGATGCTAAGCATCCAGGGCCCTGAGGCCAGGCCCCTGCCCACATGCCCTTGGAGGCTCTTCACACCCAGTGTGCAAGCCCCGAGACGCAGAGAGGCCCGCAAGGAGGAAAGGGTGTGTTTAACCTCAATGAGCATGGAGAGCATTGACTTAGGGCTGAACACGAAGCCACGCAGATGAAACACACACGACACACGGAGCACGCCTGACCCGATCGGCAACGCACCGGACCGGCGTGGGTCCAGCACTTGCTGAGGGCCCCGTAGGGACTGCGTGGCTTGTGTTCACTCTCCCCTCTCTTTCCTTTTTAAAAGAAAGCGGCATCCTACAAGCACTGTTCATCCTATTTCCCCAACACAATGGCTTTTAGAACATGCTTTTGAAGTGCAGGTACCGTGGTGTTTGGGGACAAAGATGATGGTTGTGGTAGTAATGGGCTTTGTAACACGCTCATCAGATTCATATTTTTCTATTACAGTAAATGTACCTCAAGTAATAGAACTTACCAGTGACTCTAACCAGGGCCACACTGTTCTTTTATTTCCCAGAAATAACCTTTTCAAAAGTGACAAAGGACTCTCTGACAAAGGCCCAGCAACGGGAGTGAGAATGACTCAAGTGGCAAAAGGCCTTCTCAGTGTGGTTAGCTTATTGCACCCACTTGATTCGTGACGGGGAAGCAGGGGGGGCCAGGTGTCTCCCACCCTGAGGGCCCGCGGCTGGCCTGGCAGAGCCGCACTCCCGGCCAGCGCCTGAGCTGGCGGCAGCCTCTGATGAGCAGGCCTCGGAAGGCAGGGCAGGCACCCTGCCAGCCTGGAGAGAGAGATGAGATGGCTTTCTGCTTCCATCGCTTGGAAATGTGGAGACCAACAGCGTCCCTTCCTTTTCCTGCCCCTCTATTAGGAAAAATATGAACTTGACAAAGGCATTCACTGTCTATCAAAGTTGGATGACAGTCAAGAAGACATTTCCTAAGAAGAGGTGTCCCATGGGGTCTGGCCAAGTGACAGGCCTGAGAACACATCTGACCCAGGGTTACTGCTCGGGGCCGCCCTGAGGCTGCGGCTCCCGGAGAAATCCCCACTGACAGCGGGGTTCTAGACGCTGTGCCCGGAATGCCAGAGGTCACTCCTGTGAGATTTGGTGTTAGCAAACGCGGGTGACCAGACCCCGGAGCCCAGCGTGTGATGGCAGGGCCGGCGGCCTGCAGGGGAGGGAGAACCGCAGCCCACCGGGGCGCTCGGCCCCTCCGGGAGGGCAGCTCCGGGGTTGCGTGACTGCTCTCATCCCTAGGGAGGTGAGCTCTCCTCAGGAGCAGGGCTGTTTCGTCAGGCTTTTCCACAGCCCGGAGACAGTGTCTCACGAGTCCCTGACTCCCTCTGACCTGATTTCTCGTCTGCCTCAGCTCTGGCAGTTTCCCAGGCTCCCCGAGGGTGGAAGGCCACGCTGGGAAGGTGTCCCCTCAGGCACGGCAGCCAGCACTTGGCGTCAGGACACTGACATTTAAATGAAGCAGAAACTGGGAACGATTTCTAAAGACTGTGCACATCTTTCAGCTTGTACTGGCCTCTCATATCCCGGCCTCCCCTCTCTCTCTCCCATCACCCCACGAGGGTCACTCCCTCCCTTGGCTGCTAGGACAGACAGAAGGAGCCAGACACCCAGCCAAGGCCTGGAGCCCGGGAACCTGGGGGCGCTGCGTGCACTCTGGAGCACACTGCATGCTGCCCGCCTGCCTTCCAAACCCTGCTTAGAGCCGTGCGGACATACGCATTTTAAAGCAATATTGTCACATTCTGGTTTGTAGCCTAGTTTCTTGTGAGTCCAGTTTGTGTGAATTATTGCTCACAATGGTTTATTAAGGTGCAGAAAAGAGATAAAAATCCCATTCCTGGATACACAAAGTGAAGGAGCAGGTCCCCAAACACAGTGCCCTCACAACACAGCGTCTAGGCCTGGGGACAACAGGCAGCCCTGCCCAGCGCCTCCAGCTACACGCCTCTTCTATGGGTTCGTTGGGTGCCCTTCCGAGATTCCCGAAAACCAGTGGGTTCCTAAAACAACCTGGGATCAAGCCACAGAAAACAGAGTACAGTCCATTGGTGATGGCGGAGAGAAATGGCCCCTTAGGGGGAAAGGGGCCAAGTGGTGGAGTACTGTGCGGTTTAAATGCATTTTGGGAGACTGTCCCCAAACAGGCTAGGACAGAACACCATGCTGGTTACAGAAAAAAACAGCAGCAGCAACAACGACGATGGCATCTAGTGGGGCAGAGATGAGAGACGCCGCCGAACATCCCACGACACACAGGACAGCCCCCATCTCCAAGTGATGCTGTTGAAAAACTTGCCTTTAGAGAATGATCCTCCTCCTCACTCTCCAACTCACTTGCAGCTAAAGCGGACGAAGTGTGTATGGGGGAGTCGACAGGGCACAACAGTGACTGAGCACATACACAAAGTCCCGGACCAGTCCCCGTGGGTTGTGAGAGGACCAGTGATCAGCTCCAGTGATTTCCTTCTCTGGTGATGGCATCACATTCTGAAGTCCGTGGAGTATGACAAGCAAAGGGAGCTCAGTGGAAACCCAGTCGCCTGAGAGTTCACAACACGAGATGGTCAGCAATGACGAAGCAGGGATGTAAAGGTGAGATGAACAAATAAGAAAACTGACACAGAGGAAGTTACTTCTGTTTCCAGTGTAACCTGGAGCCACGCTTCCTCCTGCCATTCCAATTGTGCAGGCGGGAGCAGCAGATGTCCTGAGCGGTGGTGCGGGGGGGATCGCGTTGCACAGGTGAGTATGGTGGCATTAAAGGAATGTGAGAGCAGGCCTGGAGAGAGCGTCCATCTGCACCTCATTTATCCATACTTTCACTAAAATATGCGCTGCGTGCTTCCAGGCACGCAAAGATACAGAAAGCACCGTCCCAGGTCCAAGCACTTACAGTCAAGTCAGACTGATAAGATTCATACGCATATAAGCAAACTACAAAAATGTCACTGTGAGAGGTACAGCAAGTGCTTGTTAGAGTGTTTAGTGAAAGGAATGATTGCCTGCACATGGTGGAACTTGCATTTGACCTTGGGAGGGGAGCTGAGCTTGCCTAAGAGCCCCAGGCCATGGTTATAAGGAAGGGGTTAGTTGTTGTGCTAACAGGAATCTCCGTAAAGGGGTTCTGGTCTAAGGCATTTGTCTTGGCTTGTCTTTTGGTCACTCAGCAAAACTCTCTGTGCTTCATTTTTTCTCTCCTTCCCCTTTCCAAGTAGTGAGGCCAGACCGACTCTTATTAAGAACCATGGACTGTGTGCAGCCACTGTGGAAAACAGTATGGAGGTTCCTCAAAAAATTAAAAATAGAACTACCTTGTGATCCAGCAATTCTACTTCTGGATATCTGAAGAAATCCAAACCAGTAGTTTGAAAAGATATAAGCACCCCTATGTTTATTGCAGCATTATTTACAATGGCCAAGATATGGAAACAACCCAAGAGCCCATCTGTAGACAAGCGGATAAGGAAGATGTGGTTCCTGTATACAATGGAATATTACTAGGCCATGCAAAAGAGTGAAATCTTACCCTTTGCGACAACATGGATGGACATAGAGGGTATTATGTTAAGTGAAATAAGGAAGAGAAATACAAAGCCCATATGACTTCACATATATGTGGAACCTAAAGAACAAAATAAACAAACAAAACAGAAACAGACCCATAAATATAGGAAACAAGCTGACAGTTGCCAGAGGGGAGGAGTTTGGCGGCACTGGGTGTAAAAGATTGGAAAGAGATTGAAAAGTAAGAACTGGTAGTAACAACATAGTCCCAGGGAGGTAACGTACAGCACAGGGACTAGACTCAATAATATTGTGTCAACTATGTGTGGTGCCAGGTGGGTCCCGGGTTTAAGAGGAGGGAGGAAATTACTTCATAAATAATATAAATGTCTAACCTCTAGGCTGTACACCTGCAACTAATATAAAGTAGCACTGAATGTCGACTGGAATTGAAAAAGGAAAAAAAAAGATCCACAGATTATGTGAAGCTTCACAGTGAGGTGATCCAGCATCGGTGAGGTGATCAGCATCGGTGAGGTGATCAGCATCGGTGAGGTGATCCAGCATCGGTGAGGTGATCAGCATCAGTGAGGTTCACGGGAGAGGCCGGTGGCTATGACTACAGGCCATCTAGGGTTGTTGTCTTTCGTGCGCCTCTGGCCTCACCCAGTAACAGCTACTCAGAAAACTAACCAGGCAAGAAGTCATGTGCTTTGAAGATGTGCTAATATTTTAACAGCCTAAACATTTACCAGGACAAAATCTTCACCAGGGCTGCGAGCAAGCAGTCAGATGCACTGCCCTGTGAGCTTTCTCCCCTCCAGTGAACTCACAGAAAGGTCAGCAGCCGGACACAGAAAGGGGAGAAGGGTCCTGAATAAACACAGACAGTTTAATCAGCCATGAAGAAATCCAAGAGTTGACTGAAAGTGCTTTGTCAGGAAGAGAGGCGAGGCCCCTGCCCCCAGAGAAAGGCAGGGAAGGTTGGAGGTCACGTTAGCAGCAGAGATCCGCAGCCACTGACCACAGAGGAGGCACGGAGGGCCCGCCCGCCCGCCTGGTGGAGAGGCTCAGAAGCAGAAGGGCAGGGGCGGGGGGCGGGGGAGGTCGGCATTTGGGTATTCTCCAAAGGACCTGGCAAACAAACATTCCCTAGAAAGGAGACAAAAATTTAGTTCAATAAGAAGAGAAGACACTGTTTTTAAAACTACTGTAATTACCTAAGAGTTGCTTACTCCTTCAAACTTCTGTGAAGTCTGTCATTTCTGATTCCAGACTCCTCAGGGTATTTGAAAGACTGGTTTATTCAAATTACATCAATGTCCTTTACTTGCATCTAAAAAATCAAGGTCAATCTGTGTTGATATGCGAAAGGGAATTTAGATGAATGAGGGCTGACTCCCTGTCTCTGGCCCTGTAATTACTTTCTTTGTAAGCCTGAATACCCAATCAGATGGATGTCTTCTCAACACTTTTTGTCATATTATGGGATACCTTGAAACAAAGGAATCTGGAAACTCCAGCAACATCTGTGTCCAAATATATCCAAGCCTGTTTATGTTTTTAATTGAAAATCAAACTGTTTTAGATGAACTCATCCAGGGTATCATTGAAAGTGCATATTTTTAGGTAACTCTTGAGAGCATTTTGCAAACCATTAAAGGAACTTGACATCATACTGTAGCTTTAAAAGATATTTCTCAGCTGTGGTTACTATTGCGATGAAATCAAGGGTAGCATTCAAAAAAGTCTGCAGCATGAAAAGGTTTGCATAAGTATTCTGATTACACTAGAAATCTATTTCTTTTAGGATGGTTTTGCCATTCCCCATTGGTTGATGTAATATGGTTGGTTTGTTTTCATTCCAATTAAAGATGCAATTCATTAAAGGGTCTTTTAACTTCATTCAGGCAAAGCTTTCTATTAATGTTATCATGCATTTAAGGGTTTCTAATTGGACATTCTCAGTAAGCCAGAGAACTCTCCTTTCAAACTCTCTGATTTTGTATGAAGCAACTCTCATTTCTACACAGAGATTTTCCTTTCTGTGGTCTGGCCTGGTACAGTGTTTACTCCTTCATGCTCAGTCTGGTGTATTTTAGGCCCTGGTCGACGGGCTCGATGATTTGTATAGGGGGTGATGTGTATAGGAGGGCAGTGTGCTGTTTTTTATGAATCCTTGAGGATTAGAGGAAACTTAAACCAATTGAGGGGTCCCATCAGCTGGAGTTTCTTAAGAGGAAATGACTTTTCAAGAGGTGTGGGAATTATCAAGAAAATAATTTTCCCTTGAAATGATGTGTGGGCAGGATATCAAGAGGAAGTGGTGGTAACTTGAACATGAGGAAATGAGTTGCTGTTTTCAAGGCTAGATGAACAGGAGACTGGTGCACATTTTTCCCATTTATCTTTTCATTTTAAAAGTGGTGGAACTCAAGTGCACCTTGACTGTTCAGGATAATAAAGGTTCCATGGAGCATGAATAGAAAAACCACATTATGGTGCCAGGTGGGTGCCAGAAATACCAGGGGAACACTTCGTAAAGTATATGATTATCTAACCACTATGCTGTACACCTGAAACTAATATAAAATAATATCGAATGTGAACCATAATTGAAAAATAAAATATTAAAATTTTTTAAAAAGAAAAACCACAATGGTGAGTGAAGTAAGAAAAACAGGGATCATATGCTTCCCTGTTTATTAACATTCACTTTGAGCTGTGTAGTTTGGTTACCATGGTCGTGTGGTGTCTGATGTCACAGGCCACACCATATAAAATCACAGAGGCCACGACAGGCAGGAAGAGAGGCCTGGCCTTGTCTGATTAATACAAACAACCCAGTGTGCTGGATGCGAGCCTGAGCGGACTGGGCGCTCCCGGCCGCCGCACCTCTTCTCCTGCCTCCGTCTGCCCCCTAGTGGACAGCTCCGGGAAAGCATGGGAGTCGGCCGGGGGAGGGGTGGGGTGTCTTTGAAGAGACTGATTTGAGTGGGCCTCCCCTCGCCCTGTTCCCAGGCACTGTCTGTGGATTTCCTGAAGAATAAGCGCTTTACCTGAGATGCTGTGGGGTCTACCTAGGATGAATACCTCCATTTCCTGTGTCATTTTTCTGGGGCCTTCGTCCACCTCTGCCTTCCCTGATTCCCATTTTCAGGCACCTTCCCTTGTGTAGTTCCCCGCACAAGGCATACCTTTTCTGGAAAGGACAAATTATTCCTCCTTTGGGTCCTACAACTGTAGAGAACCAACAGAGTACTATGCTATCGAGCACATTTCCATATGGGAGTAGTCTTTTGCCTCCTCTATGTCTCTACGCTGTTCACTTATTCATAGAAACCTACTAGATGCCAGAGCCTGGAGAGGCGGAAGAAACTGGGCCAAGGTTCCTGCCTGGAGGAGCTCCCAGCCCAGAGAAGGGACAAATCATCCATCAGTTGCCAGATGATGAGGTCCAGGGTGTTAAGAAGGCATCAGCCAACGCTGTGCTGCAGGAGCGGGCGCAGTGCGGAAAGAGGCAATTGGATTTGCTGTGGATTCCTGACACCACGAGGTTAGCCCAGCAGCTGTGACTCAGAAGACTAAATGAGGCTTGCACAGGCCGTCCTGACAGTACAGGCCTCCAGAATACTCTGGCCGTGCTGGGCATTCTCATCCCTGTTCCATCCCTGCCCACGTCACAGTGATCTGGCTGCCTAAGCCTGTGTGGATGCTGCTCAGAGGGGGCAGACAGACATCACTGCACGCTCCCTTCGATGACGCACCGCATGATTTTCCCAGTGTGGCACCCTCGGCTCCTGCCAACACTCTGCTCTGCTTTGCTCATTTCACGCCTCCCTTAATTTCTCTGAAGCCCCCGTTTTCCACGTCGCTGATTCACAGAGATGGAAGACCTAGAAAGAAAAAACAAGGAGTTATCTCAAATGACTCAGGACCCCTCCTGGTCTCTGTGATTTGTGTACAGACTTGCACGTTAAAAGCTGAGGGTAATAATGTTGTCATCTGTGTAGGAAAAGCTGAAAAAGTCAGATTAATGTTTTTCTGAACTCCTGGCTCTTGGCAAAAATTACTGCAGGAAAGACGCATTCTGAGATCTGGCCTGACAGCTGAACACCTCGTCCCAAGGTGAAAGCCTCAGAAAGAGCCCCAGAAGATGGTATGTTCCTGGGGTGAGGGCAGCATCTTGCTCATCTATCTCCCTGATGCAGCTGATGTTTGTGGGGTGAATGGTCAGGCCCCCTGAGCTCTGGGAGAAACAGGGATTGGGAAATGAAACCAAATGGCAGGCCCTAGACCCCTCGTCTTGAGATGCTTGAACAAATTAAGGGAAGTGATTTGCACCCTACAAAACTGCTGAGAGAAGACGACGGTTAAGGAAGGGTGGGAATCACCTAAGGGAGAGGAGAGGTGAATGGTTCATCACTCCAAATCCACGGGGGGCAGAGGTACCAGCATGGACTGCCACAGCGGGGTGGCCATCGTACCCCCTGTGGAGAAGAGGGGTGCTGTCAGTAGCAGAAAGTGCCTGAATAAGGCTGCAGGGCCCTGCTGCAGTGACAGCAACACAGACACACAGAGCCCCTGAGAAAGACCCCAGGAGGCTCTTCCCCCACTCGGCCCTTCCCCCTCTGCAGAGGAGAGCTGGCCTGAGGGAGGATGGGGTAGAAGGGGTGGGAAGGCAGAGCCAAAGACTTCTGGGAATTGATCCAAAATCCTTGGTTTTCCCTGAGGCTCTTGTGGCCTGGGGGGAAGGGGAGTTACATATCACTATAAATGATGTGCACTCTGCAAATTCTGTAATTAGTCTTAGGGAACTCCACGATCTTATTTTAGAATAGTGTACATTCAGATTATCTCCCTGTGTTTTGGGTTCCATTAAACTCTCACTCTTCCTGCATTTGTCTGTCCTCCATGCACCCACGGTGGCACCCATTGTGCATTCATTCATTCACTCAGCAAATACCGATTGACTGCCCACTCTTTGTTGGGGCACATTAGGTAGCTAGAATACAATGTCAGCAAAAACAAACATGGTCTCTGCCTTCATGGAACTTATACAAAAGAGAAGGAGATGGGCTTGATCAAATACCCACACTAATTAACATAAGAATGCAATGTTATGCTAATTTGATTTAATAAGGGCTGTCGGGGACATCTCTGAAGAAATGATGAAATCGGAAGGAACAGTGGGATTAAGTTGGCCAGGCCAGCCCTTGCATCAGTGCGGTGGGACAGTGCCTGTGTATTCGAGACCACGGAAGACGCAAGTGCAGCGAAAGCTGAGGCAGCAACAGGGGCAGAAGGCACAGCAAGGCTGGTCTCAGGGCAGACCACGCCCAGAGAGTCACTGATGTGTTTGAGTAGACAGGCGACGTGATCCAATGTGCATTTCAGAAAGATTGCTGCAGCCCCCCTGTAGACAAAAGCTTGGAAAGGGTCATAGTGGATGTCACGAGACCGGTTAGGAAGCTGTTACCAGGACGCCGTGATGGGTAGGTAGGCCTACAATGTTTTCCACGCTGGCACGACCTTCAAACAACCTCCCCTGCAAGGAGTCCCTCCCTTCATGGGTTAGAGTCCCAGCTGAGATACAAAGAAAACTTTCCCCTCTTTCAGGATGTCCCAAAGGATGCCCTCATGGCTTCTTTCTAGCTTTCTCTAGAAGTGAAAGGAAAGAACGTAGTGACGCCTGGAACATATCAAGCCAAAGGTCATGGGTTGTAATGATAACAACTCGAATGACAAGACTGTCAACTCCCAAGCTCCCATGACCTTTAGCCAAAGGCCTGAGGAGTGGGAACCAGAGCTTCACAACACTACTGGCTTCGACCATGTCGGATCTGCTGATCGAGTGCTCAAAGATCCATGCATTGTCCTATTAACCCAAGCACTCTCCTACCACATGTTTAGAGGATACCGTGGTAGGATTCCTGCATCAGCAGGGTGTGACACCAGCCACCACATGCCTTCTCCTGCCTACCGCCCTTACTTGTACAAAAGTCATTGGTCCATTCCAGGAATGGTGTTCTACTGCTGTGCTGGGCGCTGGGGGTTGGAAGATGAAGAGAAGTTTCCTGCCCTCCAGGAACTGCAGCCTCACAGCCCACCAGTCAGGACAGCGCAGTGGGACATGCTGCAGCGCGGGCAGAGGCTAAGTGCTGCGGGGGCCTCAGGGCAGGGGACGGGAGCTCTGCCGGGCTCTGCTGGGCTCTGCCTGAGTTAGCGAGGCTTTGCAGAGGGCACATCTGAGACAGGTGCCAAGGGGAAAGCAGGAATTTTCCTGGAGAACAGGAGACTGGTTGTTTCAGGCAGGAGGAACCGCACATACAGAGACACAATGATACTCGAGAGCATGGTGTGCTCAAAACGTGGCCCCAGGGGTGATGGGGGGGCTGGAGCCGGAGCTGAGGCTGGAGCCAGAGCTCTGGTGGGGTGACTGGAGGCTCTCAATGCCCTGCTTCAGGGAATATTAGTATTAATGAGTACTTCTTTTGCAGTCTAAAAAATTGCCCTAAAACTTAGGTGCTTAAAACAACAACTGTATTCCCTCCCAGTTTCTGTGGATCATGAACCCGGAACTTGCCGAGTGGTCCTCCGGCTCAGGGTCTCACAGGCTGGGAGCCCAGTGCAGCTGGGGCCCCATCATCTCCAGGTTTGCACGAGGGCAGGTCAGCTTCCAGGCTCACTCACGTGGCTGTTGGCAGGTCTCTGAAGTCAGTTCCTTTTCACATGGGGCTCTCCATAGGGCAGCTTGCAGAATGGCACTTGGCAGAGACAGAAAGGAAAGAAAGAGGGGGGAGGGAGAGGGAGAGAGAGAGAAATATGAATGAGAATGGCCTAGTCTTTTGTAACCTGATACCAGAAGTGACATCCCATCACTTGTGTTATATTCTATTTGATTAGAGTCACTAGGCTCAGCCCACATGCAAAAGGGGTTGACACAAGGGTGACACTAGCAGATGGTGACCACTGGGGTCATTTTAAAGATGGCTTACCACATATACCAGAGCTATTTAAGTCACAATTTTGGCATTATCCCATTCTGCATAAGTTATACAGAGAGAGACGTATAATTTCATTGCATATTAGTTTGTTTTTGTGGACGGGTACACTCTGGTCCTTAGGAGCCCTGAAGAAGTGTGCTTCATTTCACATCTCTCCCTAAAGATTTTATACAACCCACTTGGCACTCATGCTATTATTTTTAGATGGATTTAGCCAGAAGCTGCTGGTGTGGGTAGAGATAGGTAGGAAGGTAGGGAGGCAGTGAAAGGAAGTGATCAGGACCCCAAACTGAATAAAGGAAAAGGTCACACGCCAACTAAAAATGAGAAATGAATCTGAGTGGAACTAAGCATCACGGCTGACAGCTCATACACGCGATGCCAACTTGCCACAGCCAGGCAGTGCCCTTGGTTTTCCCACGTGCAACTGAAAATAGCTAGCGTTCATCCTGAGGGGGAGCTACTAAAATAAGCAACTACTGGGAGCTATACCGTGCTGCTCATTCAAGCTGGAAGCAGTCTGCAATTATTTTTCCAAAATTAGACACGAATTAAGTTACCACTCCCAGAACCCTCTTCTCTTGTACTATATTACAAAAAAGAAAGTGATTTTTGAACTCTTAAAGTTTAGTCTTCTTTTCTTATAAATAAATGTGATCTTCGATAGATCCATAAGGGCAGATTGTTGATACTAACATCTTGTGAGATCTAATCTCTTCAGGGACCCGTCTTTCTGACTTTGAGACTTGGGTTAGTTGCTATGGACGTAGAGTGACAGGCTGGTAAAAGTGACTGCAGCTGGGGCGGGGAGGGAAACCTGCCTGCATTTGAAGTGTACCACGTGGATCGATCATCTTAATCTGTCGGGGGTGGCGGAAAGGTGGCTAGCACAGGACTGTCCTCCGGCATGTATGTGGATGGCTCTGCTGTCACCTTTTTTAGTGGTCGGAAAGTGATCAAAGTCGGCATCCATTTAGACAGAGAAGTTCTATGTTTTTAAAAGCAAAACAAACATACATGAAAACAAAAAACAGTAAGGATAATTTGGTGGGGTCTCACCTCAAACTTGGCTAAGAAGGAACTGGAATACAGAAATGAGGATGTTTGGGGGTTTTCTTCTATGAAAGGACCCCTGAATTGTGTCATCTCCTTATTAAAACACTGTCTTCTTTGGCTTGCCTTGGGGAGAAGTGGATGAATACCTAAGGGCCCAGCTGTGCTGGAATCCTAGGAGGTTGTGGTGGCTTCTGGGACAGGATGCTTCCCCACAACCTTGAATTCCAACTGCCCTTTGCAGACAGCAAAGCTTATTTTCTTCTCGGTGTTGGAGACATTAGTCAGAGAAGCAGCACATTTAAACCCACCCATCCCACACATTCCCATCCTATATCCTTATTGTGATTTGGTGAAGCTTAGAAGTGACAGAGTTTTCCAGGTAAACTTTCCTCCTGGGTGAAGATTGCCTTTTTTTTGAGGGGGGGGGTCTCCATAATTTTCAAAAGGGAAACTGCTAAATGGCCATCTACGCAAATCCTTAAAATGGTGAATCTCTACAACTTCTCTTTAATTTGAGGGGTTATTCATGCCTTCTTTAATTTTTAAAATTATTTTCATTGTCACCTTTTCCAGACTTGTTAGGGATTGAGAAGAAAAGGAAGTAAGTGAAATCAAAGTAAGTTGAGTGATCTGAAATGAATTGCTGTCAGCAATGATTCCTGGAGCAGCCGCCTCTCATCTCCTGGGAGCGGGGAGTTCCGCACTACCTTTATCTGACAGAGGGAGGTATAGGCCCAGGCTCTGGGTGGCCCAGATCGGCTAACAACTCAAAGCAGCCACCCTTTCTGGACAGCTTTCTGCCTTCCCACCGCCTACAGGGGCCGAAACAAATCCCTGTTTGCAGATCAGGACTTGAGATCCTAACAGGATGGGGTCAGACAACCAAAAGTAACACCCTGAATGGCATCTTGGCAGAAGGCATTTCCCTTCCCCTGTCTTCCGCAGCCCCCTGATCCGCACTTCCTGGAGGATATTGCAGGTTCCCGGAGTAGGGAACAGAAAACTCGGATCAGTAACCTCTGACTTGGACATTCAGCAGATGGCAAAGAAGGACTGAGGCGATTATCGGGCAAATCAGAATGCTGAGATCTCGCTTATTTTTATCATTTAGGGAACTTTTTGATTAACATCCTTTTTCCTTCCCTGATTTAAAAAGAAAATTAGCCTTAAGTTCTGGGGAGGAACTCTACAGCAGGAAGAGGCGTAAGATCACAGGATGAGTAGGGAAAAGACCGCACGCGCTCTCTCTGCCCGTGACCCCTCCATTACCCTCTTCCCAACACACACACACCCGTGTTTCAGCCAGGGTAAAAATAGCTGCCCAGGTTTTATTTATGCCGAAGCAGCAGTGAAGCGTGGGCCTCCCTGCAGTGTTCACTGCGTTTTAGCAGCTCACACTATCAGGTGACGCCTCAGACCTCGCATTCCTCACCACTCGTGGGTCAAATGCCCCCTGTGACCTCAGAAGTTTACTTTAACATTCAGTATCGTTTTGAGAGGAAAATCCCGGCTTTCCGAGTCCAGGTCCGGGTGCCGGTCCCCGCCCCCTCCCGCCGCAGCGCCCGGGTCTCGGTTCCATCCTCCGCGCTGGGAAGGCACGGCCCCTCCGTGCTGCCCAGCACGTCCCGAGGAACGAGGCTGCAGCACGCTCTACCGCACTGGGAACAGCTTTCCCAGGGGCCCTGGGAAAGGCTCTGACCTTTCCCAACGCGGCGCAGGCACCTCCTGCGTGGGGCCCCTTTCATTCCTGGCAAGATTACCACATCCCTAGCAGCGGTACTGATTTCCCCAGCGTCGGGGTAGGGAGTCCGACCTACACCCAGCGCAGGCATGCGGGTGACCAGACAGATCATGCGCAGAGAGGGGCCGCGTCTGCTTCAGGCTTCGGCACTTGGGCTGCAGGCATGGCGCATGCGTCAGTCCTGAAGCTGTGGGGCCCCCAGCTGAAGACCTAGCTGTCTTAATTTTCCTCTCTGTTCGGTTTTCTAGCAGCACGTTGGGGACACTGCACTATTGGAAGAGAGTCACGGAATGCTAAAGGTACCGGCTCCTCAGAGGATTCCTGCTTTATCCCTCCATTTTACAGATGAGGAAATTGAGGTCCAAAAAAAGCAATAGGAAATAACCAATGCTGCATTTTTGGATTCTGGCAGCTGGGATCGGATCTGGCTGGTATTAGCATGGTCCGGGCACTCCTTCAGTACACATTTATCAAGCACCTGGATACTATATACTAAATGGTATATGTAGGGCACAAAAGATAACCACGAATACATCAGTCGTGTAACAGTGATCACCGAGACAGACCTAAGTTTGATTTGATGATTTTCCGGGCTACACCACTAGCTGGATGACCTTAATGAACCTACGCCCTATTTCCTGGTCTGCAAACAGGAGATAAAAATAAGACCTACCTGCTCGGGTCTCTGGGCTTAAATAAGGTAAAGTGCACATTGCTTTAACTCGATGCCTGCACGTGGAGGTCACTCACTCGTCCAGTGTTTTGAGAAGTAGAAGTGCTAAGCACATAGTCGTTCATGAGACAATCACGGTACTCATTACCAGACCGAAGTCAGGCGGAAGGAGAGGGAAGGTACTTTCCCCTGTGCAGCACTTGTACATACTCACACGGGGTTGCATGACCTGGCAAGACAGGGAAAGGAGGAAATGGCCTCTGTTTATCTTTTCTTCAGCTGCTCCCACCCTTTCCCCTCCTTCTCCCCTTCCTCCCCTCCCAACTCTCACTGTGACTCACCATGGCTGCAAAGATACATGGGGACCTCTTATCAGGATGAAATGTGTTCTGCAAGGTGGTATAATTTATGGTTTATTGCCTATTTTATCACAGGGTCCTCTCGCCTTTTTTTCTAGGCAGGACAGGCTCAAAAAGGGAGCAACAGGTTTAAGTAGATAAGAAGGAATGGTGGTTAAATGCTTAAGGTGGCAGTCTGGAGTAGTCTGGAATCACAGATCATCAGAGTTGAAGATCATCTGGGACAAAGATGATCCCTCATGTTAATGAAGAAGTGAAAAACTGAGAAAGGTAAAATGTCATTAAGTGTTAAACTCAAGTTAAAGCCCCGGTTTTGTGTGTTCCCATGTTTTATTCATCCATCCACTCACACTGCCTTGGGTGATACAGTACGTACTGCCAGGCATAAGTTTCTGTGTCAGTAAGCAGGGAGTGGGGAAAGAAAAATGGCAATCCAGGAGGACTCCCAGATTCTTTTTGCAGGTTCATGGATAATGATCACATTTACTGTGAGAGCAATTCAAGGAATAGAAACTGGTCTGAGAGGGAGATGGCGTGTTTGAACATACCCTTTACGCCTGTGGGACTTCCAGGGAAGAGCTCTAGGAGGCAGTTAGGAACGTGGGTACTAACGGTGGGAGAAAGGCCTGGAGGTGCCCTTGCAGGATGGTCTAAGCGAGGTGGTCACTGAAGCTGGGGTGGGGCTGAGATGGCCCAGAGAGAGCAGGCAGAATGAGAAGACCATGGAATGGATGAGAACCTAACCCCAACAGACACCAGCTTGTAAGGATCAGATAGGGATCTTAAGGAGTGGGCAAAGAAGTGGGAAGAAACCCAGGGGAAAAAAGTGGCATGAAGCAATCCAGATGAAGAGATCTCTAGGGTAAGGAAGTGGTTGGAAGTGAAAAATGCCACAGAAACATCTGGCAAACAAGCACTGCAATGTGCCCATTGAATTTGTCAGTGAGGAAGTCATTGATGACTCCTGTGACCCCAGTTTCGATGGGGACATGAGAGCAGAAACCAAGTCACACTGGCTTAGAAGTAAATAGAGTTCAGGAAGATGAGCAGCAGGGGTAGAAGGCATAGCCCACTGCTTCAGAAGAGTTAGTTGGGCAGGGAAGGGGAAGTTACAGCTGAGAGGCTGGCTTTTTCTCAGTCTTTTTACTATGGGAAACTGAAACGTGCTTATAGAGAAGCAGGAAGGGTTAACAGGGAGAAGTAAGGTGGGGTCTCAGTATAATCTCCAAAGGGGTGAATGGAAAGAGAGGGCATTCTGACTCCAGATAACCTAAAGGAAAGAGTCTTCCTTCCTTCTTTTAACTTCTACCATATGAGAGAAGGCAATGCACTTTAAGGTTTAGCAGTGGACTTGGGAATCTCTCCAAAACAAGCTTTGCAACTGGTATCAGGATCTAGCCACAGCAGCAATCTGACCATCACATACATTTAAGCAGCCCCATTTGCATGGGGAGCTGTGCCCAGTGCCACACAAATAACGTAAAATAGATGTTGTCATTGTCATGTCAGTCAGGACTCCGCATAGCAAGTCACTAAAAACCAGCCAAACCAAAAATAGAATCCATTGGTTTGCTAAACCGGGTAGACTGGCTTTAGGCATGGTTACATTTCAGATGCTTAAAAGATGTTGTCAGGAATAATAGGGATAATATTTTGACATTTCTTTTTTTTTATTTGTATTTTTCAATTGCAGTTGACATACATTATTATATTAGTTTCAGGTGTACACCCCAGTGATTAGACATTGCATAACTTAGTAAATGATCATCCTCATAAATCTTGCACCCATCTGACACCATACATAGTTGTTAGACTATTATTGACTATATTCCCTATGCTGTAGTTTACATCCCTATGACTATTCTGTAACAACCAATTTATACTTCTTAATCCCTTCACCTTTCTCACTCATCCTCCCAAACCCCTTCCCATCTGGCAATCATCAAATTATTCTCTGCGTCTATGAGTCTGTTTCTGTCTGTTCATTCATTTTGTTTTTTTTAGATTCAATTGTTGACCGATAGGTACTTAGTGCCACTTTGTTGTTTATATATCTTTTCTTCTTTTTAAAAGACCCTTAACATTTCGTGTAATACTGGTTTGGTGGTGATTAACTCCTTTAGTTTTTTCTTATCTGGGAAGATCTTTATGCGTCTATTACCAGTGATAGCTTTGCTGGGTAAAATAACCTTGGCTGTAGGTCTCTGCTTTTAATTACTTTGAATATTTCTTGCTAATCCTTTCTGGTCTGCAAAGTTTCTGTTGAGAAATCAGCTAATAGTGTTATAGCTACTCCCTTGAAGCTAAGTAACTGCTTTTCTCTTGCTACTCTCAAGATCCTTTGTCTTACTTACCCTGGCTGTTGTGGCTCAGTGGGCTGAGTGTCAGCCTGCAAAGCAGAGGGTCGCTGATTTGATTCCAGTCAAGGCACATGCCTGGGTTGTGGGCCAGGTCCCCAGCAGGGGACATGTAAGAGGCAACCACACATTGATGTTTTTCTCCCTCTCTTTCTTTCTCCCTTCCCCTCTCTCTAAAAATAAATAAACAAATATTTTTTCAAAAGATTCTTTGTCTTTAACCTTTGGCATTTTAATTATGATGTGTCTTGGTGTAGGCCTGTTTGGGTTCATCCTATTTGGGATTTTATGTGCTTCTTGAACTTGTATGTATATTTCCTTCACCAAGTTAGGTAAGTGTTCTGTCATTATATTTTCTTTCATATAGGGTTTCAATTTCTTGCTCACTCTCTTCTCCTTCTGGCATCCCCATGATGCAAATGTTGGTATGCTTGAAGTTATCCCAGAGGACCCTTACACTGCTTCCTTTTTTTTGGATTCTTTTTTATTTTTGCTGTTCCGATTGGGTGTTTTCTGTTTCCTTATCTTCCCAATCTCTGAATTGATTCCCTGCTTCATGTACACCACTATTGATTCCCTGTAATGTATTCTTCATTTCAGTTAATGTAGTCTTCACTTCTGGCTGGTTCTTTTTTATGTTTTCTAGTTCTGTTTTTATGTTTCCTATCTCTTTGTTGAAGTTCTCACTAAGTTCACCTACTCCCCCTCAGTTCACTGAGCATCCTTATAACCAGTGTTTTGAACTCTGCATCTAGTAGATTGCTCGTCTCCATCTTGTTTACTTCTTTTTCTGGAATTTTGTTCTGTTCTTCCATTTGGGACATGTTTCTTTGTGTCCTCATTTTGGCAGCCTTTCTGTGTTTGTGTCTGTGTATTAGGAAGAGCTTCTATAACTCACGGGCTTGGTAGGGTGACCTTATGTAGTAGGTGTTCTGTAGGGTCCAATGGTACAACCCCCCTGATCACCCTAGTTTGGGTACTCGAGCTGCACCCCAGTGTGGGCTATGTACACCATTCTGTTGTACTTGAGACTTGATTGCCGTTGGCACATCAATGGGAAGTATTTACCCCCGGGCCAATCAGCTTCAAGGACTAGCTCCAATCACCAACCACTTACCTCTGAACACTGTGGAGAATCAGCTGTGGAGGGGCCTATGCCACAGAGCAGGACTTACATTCATTGGGGCTCTGTTGCCTGCTGAATCCACTCCTTGAGTGTATTACTTGTGCAGGTGGTTAGGTGGTGGTGCTTCAACATGTTCTGAAGCTGTCCACTGGGTGCACTGGCTCTGGGGCCTCCAGGGAGGTACAGGCCAAGGTCAGCCACCACCTATGTTCTGTATGAGTCCAGCCGGCATAAGCTACAAAATGATTTGTTGATTGCTGATACTTGTGCTGGGGTTGGAGGTGCCCAGGCAAGGTCAAGCTTTGAACCAAGGTCAGCTGCTGCTAGTGCCAGGTCTGGGCCACTTAGTGAAAGGTATGGTGAACATGAAGGCCAGATGCTACTTGCTTGAGGGAATTTAGGAAAATCTGAAGTATGAGCCAAGTCAGGCCATTTGTATGGAAAAGTCACTAGAAAAAGCTTACTTGGGACTGAAGGTTGGCTGGAGTGGGGGAGCTCAGGGAGTCACAAGGGCAGGATGAACAATGTAAACCAGGTTGATGGAGTCTCAGATAGGGTGTCTGCCTGCCAGCTCTGTTGGGGGACGGCTCATCAAAGGAATAATGGCCTCTGCCAGCACTTCTGCCTGGGAGAAAGCTGTCTCCCAAACTCTTGCCCTGATACTAGACTCCCCATATATTTTTGGTGCCTTTCAAGCTACTGCCCAGTGCTGGAGCTCAGAAGAAGTGAGTCTGAGTAAATCATATGCAAGCCCTTTAAGAGGAACTGCCTGAGCCTCCAGAAGCCTCCGTCTCACTCAGCCTCAATCCCCACTGGATTTTACAGCAAGAAGTTATAGGGACTTCTCTTCCTGGCACTGGAACCCTGGTCTGGAAAGCCTGGTGTGAGGCTGGGGCCCCTTGCTCCTCCAGGGGAACTTCTGCAGCTGAGATGTCCCTCCTGATTTTTACCTCCACAAGTGGGTGTGGGACCAGCCTGTTCCTCATCTCCGCCCTTCCTACAAGTCTCCATGTCGCTTCTTCTTTAATTCCCTAGTTGTATGACTTCCTTTCAGCCAGACTTCAGGCAGTTCTAAATGATGGTTTTTCTGTAGTTTAGTTGTAATTTTGATGTGGTTGTGGGTGGAGGCAAGAACCATGTTTACCTACTTTGCAATCTTGAGCAGAAGCCGAAATTTTCAATGTGTTTTTCTCTTTTGCCTTTCAAAGTATGTGAATTTAGTCTCCTCAAGCTGTTCATCTGCCTAAAGTGAACTTGTACCTGAGCATTTATTTATAAGTTGACCAGTGTAGGTAAACAATGTTTTAAAATCATTAATCAAAGCAGAATTTCTCTCCTTTTAAATGTTCTCATCACAGTGGTTAAATTAATGTTAATAATTGAATCCGAGGAATATACTCAACTTCATGTCCAATCTGGTTTAAAGCTTAGTGCAATCCACAAATAGTTCCATTTAGAAAATGCTCAGTCTCTCCTCTTGTGAATGTGAAGACAACTGTTTTACTTTTTCTCTGTGTATTATTTCCTCTTTTTAAAGTAAACCACCCTCTCCTAAATCCAAGAGAAACTGGGCAATCAGTTTTTGCCTGTAAAAACACCTTTTTTTTAATAAGTAAAATGTTTATTGCAGGAGAAATGGTAAAGGCAACATCAGTTTTTCATCATAGACTTCTATTTTCAATATCAATATCCACGTAACTTTTTTTAAAGTCAGCCCGTCTATAAAAACAGATATTTAAGGCCTTGGGAAAGGGAACATAATCATCAGTTTTACTCTAAGTGTTATGCTGTGTATTTTTGTAAATAGTATTATTTCATAAGGATACCTTGAAATTCATAGTATATAAAAATTAAATCTCAGAATTGAAAGACTCTTTGGAAGAAACAAGTCATTAGTCACAATAAGAAGAAATAAACTCATCACACCCTGGAGTTTGAGTCACACAGTCATTCAGAGAGAGCTGGTTTTCTCTGCATGTGGAATAGGCATTCGTCTAGTCACCACGTATTTTTCACACACTCTGTAGCTTCCCTGCACTGTGCCGGGCACCGGGGATGTGAAGGTACGTAAGGTGGACTCCTGTCTGCGAAGGAAGGAGACAGGTGGGTCGCAGAGAGGCACTGAGGGGTGCAGGCAGGCTGGGAGCTTGCAGCGGGGGGACCGTCAATTTCTCAGTGGGGTGGATGGCTCATGAGCCAAAGTAATAAGCTGCCTGAAGGCTTGGCGTTTCTCAGGGCCCAGAGCTGCGCTGGGGAAGCACTTGTAGACATTTTATTGCCCTGGCTAAGAAGAAGAGTTTGGAAATCCTCTTTGGCAGCCCTGAGGCAACTGGGCTCTGTGACAGCTGAGAAATGAGAACTCCTGGTTTTCCCAACACCTCAGTAAGTGTGCTCTGGCCCTGCCTGCCAAGGCCCTGGGCCTCCAGTCACTCCCTGAACAGATAGTTATTGAGTACCAACCATGGGCCAGACGCCGCTCAAGCAAAGCAGACTAAACTCTCAGGGAGTATATCAGTATATCAAAGGGGTAATAAGTGTTGTGAAGAAAAAGAAAGCAAAAAATGAAAGGACAGGGAATGTAGAGTTGGGGCATGGGTTATATGGCATAAAATAGGGTCTTTAAAGGAATCCAGCTTGAAGATTCACCTTCCCCAGCTCCTGAGCACCTGAGAACCTCAGCTGGTGGTGTATTAGGAGCCTGCCGAAGAAAGTGGCGGGGCACCTGACCCCAGGGTTCCTGGGGCACGGTTTGCTGAGGCCAAGGCAGGCTGGTGTGCCTTCGCCTCCCCAGAGTGTTTCGTCATCTGCTGAGTGGAGCTAGCACAGCCAGAGTCTGGGAGCTTGTGCCTGGGGAGGAAATGGGGTCATTTATTCTGGGGGTGAGGGGAAGGTTTGTTTAGATATAGTCAGGTCTCCTGGCAGCATCTGGGGGAGAAGGCTATCCAGGTCACCATGGAGAACTTTGGCAAGGCCAAGATAGAAGGTCAAGGCCTTGGCCAGGAGAGCTGGGGCCAGGACTGGGTGTGGGTCCCCTCTGGAAATTAGAATATCAATCAGGAAGGGAGCAGAGGCCAGGTCACTGGAGTGGGCTGGGAGAGACAGCTGTATTGGGGTGGGCAGCTGAGGGCACAGACCCCACCCCACTGGGCACCAGGCTATAGGGCGGCAGAAGGGGGAGGGGACAGAATAAAGAACTCAGGGTCAGGACCTTTAGGCTGCAGCAGAGGGTTGGTGGAGGGTGATCAGGTTGTAGGGGCTTTGGGAACTGATCTACTAACATTGGCTTTGTGCTGCAGTGAAGACTTGCTTGTTGTGTCATCCGTATAAGCACCGTGGTGCTTTTAACCATGAGCCAAATAACACTGAATAAATCGTAGGTCTATTGGGAGGGCAGCTAGGGATGGCGAAATGGCAAAGAATCCCCAGTTTTTTATGACTGAAGCATAATTCCCAATAGAATCCGAGCAGAAAGTAACTTAAGCTGCTGGGGAGGAGGAAAGTACACACGGTAAACAGTGACCGGCACAGTGCGCCCTTCTGTGTGCGCGCCAGGGTCAGAACAGCATGTCATGTTACCGCTTTGATCATGGGATTTGGATCAGAAAGAACTTGGGGTTTGGACTTCGCTCTGGGCTTGGCTCTTGTCTCTGCCACCTGTTGGCTGTGTGACCTTGGGGAAGTTACTTGACCCTCTGTGCCTTCGTTTCTTCATCCGTATAGTGGGAGGGCACAAGCTGGAGTCAGTGCTGGGATGCGGTCATGTCTGGTGAGCTAGCGGGGAACCCCCCGGGGCGGGGAACCTGCCTTTCCTGAGGGTCTGCGAGCAGCCAAGCACAGTGAGCTCACCAAGTGGCGAAGTGTCTGTGTTGAGAAAGGAGTTGTTCCGAGTACCCTGTGGCTAATCTGTCCTTGGCCCTCCCCCATGTTGGATCCATTCCCGGGCAGGGCTGTCACTGAAAGCTAACAGGATTGTTTGCCAAAATACTCAATAAGACACTTTGTTACAGGGTCACCATAAATGAGCATAACAGGAGAGAAAGGCATATTCTGCACAGGGCGGCTTTGCCAGAGCGAGATGACGGAGCAGGGAGAGGGGTAGTGGCTGGCGCCTGGGCAGTGGTTTGGGTGAATTCATATAAGACACTCCAGGGCTCCCCAAAAGTGCAGAGGGAGAGGTGCTTTGCTAGGATTAAGTTCTCCGGAGAGATGATGGGAACAAACTAACATTTGGGTGAAAAGTGTTGACATGGCTTCATCTGCTCCACATGAGTCATGGAATTTTGGTCAATGCCAGTCCAAAGGGATCAGACAAGCTGTCCCAGGCACGAGCCTGGATGTAGCGAGTACCTGGTAAGTGTCTGATTCCCCTCAGAAGCCAACTAGGGAACCCCCCGCGGGACTGTTCAGGACATGCCCTGGTGTGTTTTGGGCATTGGACAGCATCCCTGTGGCAAAGATTTTTAATCCAAAAATAGCCTGGCACATGCCTTTGCACACTTACTATCTGTCAGTAAGGTGTACATGCTAAGAGAGATTCGAATTATTTTCTTTCTCAGTACTTTATAGTTTACAAATACTTTGGTATTCATTTTATTCACATGAGCCTTCACAACAACCTAACAATGTGGGAGACCCATTTATAGATGAGAAGATTGAGTTTCAAAGAGGCTAAGCAATTTATCCGTAATGTTGCAACCCATAAGGTTGAAGCTGGACTCAAACCCGTTCTCTGTCTTTGGTGCGGAGCTGAGACCAAACAAATGAACCCCTGCAAATACTGAAACCTGAGTTTCCGATGAGAAGAGCCAGAGAAGACAGCCGGGAGAGGTCGTCTGGGCTTGCAGCTGAATCTAACCAGAGGGTGGAAGGCTGGAGACAGGGTGTCAGGAAGGAGGCGGCACCCAGGGATGGCGAGCTCCCAGGGTCTCTTGCCTGTGCCCCTGGAGCTGCCCAGGCTTGTCACATTTCAGAGAATATTTGTGGGCCCTTTGAAAAGAAAATGCAACTCACCTCCCCCCCAGCATCCGAAGGTCACAACCGAGGCTTTGCTCCTATTGCCTTTCAGGCCGTACCTGTCTCCGCTCCTGACTTCCGTGACTGCTGGTCTCAGGGTCTGTGTCCCAATCATGTCTAATTCCTCTTGGAGAATTATTTATGACATTCTGAAAGTACACACAGCCACATACTGCAATGTGCCAACATTTGTTAGCCAGAAATGGTGCTCATTTCAAATTGCAGGGGGGGAAAAAACAAACAGAAAAGACAGGAAGAGAAACGAGCTTCTAAGGGCGACATTCTATTCTGGCACCTTTCACATCCATGGTCTCTTTGGACAGTCACTGCACTGTAACGTGGAAGACGATGTCAATTCCACGCTGGCAGTTCAGGACAGAGACGTTCGGAGAGGTGAAGTAACTTGGTCAAACCCACACAACGAATAGTGAGCAAACCTAGGATTTGAATCCAGGTCTGAGGTCAACATTATACTACTTATAATTTGTGGAATTCAGATGAAATTGAGAGGACAAACAAACACAGTTTAATTGACAGCAAAATGATTGAGCCCAATTTTGATTGATTCAGGTTTACACATGGTGCAGTTTCCAAATTACCAGCTTCAGAGGAGCTCTTGGACCCTGGCCGCGGTCAGGATCCACAGGATCCCAACAATGAGAGCTGGATTTTGACCGAGAGGCTGCCAGAGGACCCAGCGTGGAGCTTTCTGGAGATGAACTTTCACCTTTGACGGTGCCCTATCGAGTGCGGAGCCCGTCTCGCACTGTACGGGGGTGGGAGGGATGGAGGAGATTCCCAGGCGAACCTGACTGATTTCCTCAGACTCTGTTCAGTACAAGCACCGAAGTTGGACGCACCCTATGTGCTTTTCTTTCTGTGGCAACCCCGATTTTGACAAGAGAGCAAGGAATACGTCTCCCCCTTGACAGGAGCAGCGGGCGACACAAACAGGTGCTGTGCGGGGTTCTGACTGTCCTTCAGAAGGCAGCACCTCCCGCCTGATCCGTTCAGTGCCCGGCCAGGTGAGTCACTGCATTTTCAGCCAGGAACCTATTTTAAGACACGAGAAATCTAAGCCGAAACAGGCAGAGAAAGGTGAAGGATGGATTATTGACAGCAGCTTTGATGCTGCCCGTTGTCGCGGTGCTGGGAAAGTCATCCGCAGTTAGAGTCTCACTCGCCAGTGCTTGGCTAGAGTTTGTGACCGGGGAGACCGGGGGCCACCCCGATGCAGGTGTGGCACAGGCAGACACCCACCCGAGAGGGCTCCCGCTGGTGGTTCGGGTGGTGGCTAAAAGGCTGTAACTCACGTGGATGGCAAACCTGCTCCCTCTAGATCAGCTTGCAGGGAGCCAGCCTGACCCCGCCAGTCACCCGCCTGCCATGACGTCACTGGAAGGTTTGGAGCAGAGCCATCACTTCCTGAACCGCCTCAACCTTTGCTCCCTGGTTCCGCATCTGGCCTTGGAAAATGCCCCCATCACCAGTCTCTTAAACACGATGCAAGGCTGGGGTCTTATGCCATTCTGAGAGGTGGGGGTAACGTCAAGGTCTGCCAGAAGCTGGGGAGGGAGGCCGGTAGACTGTCCCCGAGAAATGACTGGAACCCATTGTTCCAGGCCGCCTTCCGCAGCCTGGCATTGGCTGGGAGGACGGCCTCCTCCGCTGGCGTCTACGCTGCGGAGTTCTGCGTATCTGCACTGAAGGAGGGCGCTCAGCGCGGCCAGGACACGGCTCTGAGCGGGAAAGTGCTGTCCACTGTCACCACCCAGGGAAAAACACCCCGGAGGCGCCGTGGGGTGCCCCGTGCTCACTTCCTTCCCAGATTTCCCACAGGGCCCTCTCCCCTCTCCTGCTCCTACTTCCCTGGCCCTCACCTGGGGGACTGCAGCGGCTACAAGGTTGTGTCTGTGTCGGGGCTGAGGGGGTTGAGTGGGTTACCTTGCTATCTGCCTAAATCCCCTCAACTAAACTACACCTGCAAATAAACATAAAAACAACCAAGCTCCACCTTGGGCCCTGCGGTCTCCTCCCCCAGATTCTGACTCAGAGGCTTGGGCAGGCTTGCTTTTAAGGTTCCAGGAAAATCAATTGCAAGGGACCCTGGATCACAGTTTGAAAACTACTGGGTCAGAAATTAGCCCGTAATTGTATGGGATACATCTGGTATGAGTGCTAATTCATTTGGTTTCTTGAACTAATGTTGTGGGCTGAATTGTGTCCTACCCCACAAACTCTTGTGGAAGTCCTAACTGCCAGCACCTGCAGACGTGACTGCATTTGGAGATAGAGCCTTTGAAGAGATAACTAGGTAAAAATAAGGTCATCGGGGTAGGCCCTAATCCTCTGTGACTGGCGTCCTTATAAGAAGAGGAGACTGGGACACAGACACGCACAGAGGGAAGACCAGGTGAAGACACAGTGAGAAGACAGCCATTTGCCAGCCAACGACAGGGGCCTCGGAAAACCACACGCAGACACCTTGATCTTGGTCTTCCGACCTCAAGAACTTAGAGCAAATAAATTCCTGTTGTTTAAGCCTCCCTGTCTGTGGTACTTTGTTATGACAGCCCTCGAAGATTACTACAAAATAGGAACCTGGTTTCCCCTGATAACCATCTCAGAAGGCGGAGACGGTTTCAATAGTTTGTATAAACAAGGCTGGGCTACGAAGCGAAGGACATGAACCTCAGCCCTGGAGTCACAGAGGTGGCTCAGCCTACTCAAAACACGGCTTCCACTCAGACATTCCTACATGAGGAGACCAGAACTTTCTTTCCTAGCTTTCCACTCCAGTGACTTCAGACAAGACAATTATTATTATACTTATTATTATTATTATACTTAGCAAATGTGTTCATAGTGCTCACTATGTGCCAGGTAACACTCTAACCACTGCACAACCTCATTACCACCACGGGATATTTCCATGCTGCAGGGCCATCACCCCTTACTGAACACCGTGAGGGCCAGCCGCGTTCGGTGTGTCGGGGGATTGGGGGGTTTTGTTGAAGATGATACAGAGCACGTGCTGCAGACTGTGTAACGCCCTGCAGCATCTGCGGCCGCCTCCTCCAGCCGAGCCACTGCCCCTGCAGCGGGGCGTGGGGGCGGCACAATGAAGACTGTCAGCAGCTCGAGTCAACTCAAGGCAGTTTTGGGGCCAAATGAGGTTATTTCGGGTCAGCGTGTGCTACCCAATGAGTTATCAATACAATGTTTTTGGTGTTTTGAGCTTTTAAGGCTTTAAAATGGTGGACCTACACTGACCCTGTTTTACAGATGAAGAAACTGAGGCACAGGGAGGTTAAACAATGCACCCACATTCATTCACTCACAGATGAGAGGGCAGGGCTACCAACCCAGGCAGCCTGGCTCTGGAGACTTCAGGTCCACCTGGCGAGGCCCCTCTGTACCGCCCACCTCTTGGGGCCTGACCCGGCCATAGACTGTGAATCACACGAAGCTTGTACTTGCTAGGATCAGGTGCATTGTAGCTAGAGTTCCATTAAGGGTTGAATTGTGTGCTCCTTGCCCATTCATATGTTGAAGTACCCAGTACCTCAGAATATAACTTTGTGTGGAAATAGGGTCATTGCACATACAATTAGTTACAGTAAGATGAGCTCATTAGGATGGGCTCTAATTCAATATGATTACTAGTGTCCTTATTGAAGAAAGAAGTTTGGACACGGGGACAAACATGGACCCGGGGTAGCGCCATGTGGAGATGAAGGGAGAGAACGGGCGATGCATCTACAAGCCAGGGGACACCCAGACGGCCGGCAAAGCACCGGGAGTTAGGAGAGAGGCCCGGAACCATCCTCTCACCCAGCCCTCAGGAGGAACCAACCCTGACCACACCTTTATCTTGAACTTCTGGCCCCAGAATTAGGAGACAGACTTCTGGCCACGAAGTCTGTGGTTCTTTGTTGTCACCACCCTAGCAAACGGAGGCAAGTTCCTTCCACGAGTGCCAGATCTCATGCAGGACACTTGGACTGCTAGCTAACTGCATGTATTATCTCTACAATGGAGAATTCAGATTCTTCCTGGAAGAATAAACTCAGTGCATGAGATGATTTCTAAGGCCTCAAGTTATAGACATGACTTCCCCATGACTATAACTTGAGGATAATTCAGCTCCACTTGTCGCTTGCACCCACGGTCCAGCTCTTAAAGCATTGCTTTGCTGTTTTAAGGATGAGCTCATGTGAAAGTGGTCTTAATCAGCAAAGCAAAATAAAGCAAGAAACTTCCTTTCCTGTGTTGTGGGCTGTGTCCCTGTGTATTAAAACTAAAACCATGTGGGCCTTAATTTGCCTTCTGATGTTCCTGTCTGTATCATGACCTCCGTCACTAGGGGGAGAGGGGGCGTTGAGTCCCTTCCACTCGAGTCTTCAGGTCTGCCGAGTGTAGCCCACAGCACGTGTTTGGGCTACAAATTCTGCAGAGAAAGGCCGAAATCCAAGTGAGAAGCTATTTGCTGTGAGTTAAGAGTGTATCACTGGAACTTATTGGGGCCTGGAAAGTTTGGGTTCTTCAAGTGGAAATTTGTCTCCTTGCTGTCATTTCACTAAGCAGATAAGAGCTGCTTTAAGAGAATCTAAAAGGCTGCTGAATACTCTTTCTCTTCATAGAACAAGGCACGAGTGGGCCAGTGTAGGGAAAGTGGTAAAGTGCTAAAATGTTTTCCTGGGGCTTTCTTTCATCACAGATTCTCGATTGTCAAGCTGGTTTGGACCGTTAGGCCTCTGGCTTTCAGATTCTGTACATCAATTCAGAAAATGATTTGCTGCAGATGGGGTGTGGCCCCTAAGTCCCCATGTGGAAACGGGAACTTAATGGCTGTGTGTGTTCACAGAGAGAGCTCCAGGTTGCCTTTCAACATCCATTTGCAGCTGCTGTTCCCAAGGTTGCCCCTCTGACTCTCCTGTCAGCCCCCAGCCTTTGTCTGGAAGGCTGTTCCCAGCTGCTTTCCTGGAAGCACTTTTGCATCAAGCCAAGGGGCCTCTCTCATCCCCCTGCAACCCAGGCCCCGACCCAGAGCAGGCGTGGCTTTAACACTTGCTTAAGGCTTTTCATCTAGGCTCCCTGTTTCTGGTTATTCCCTCATCAGTTTTAGGGGAAACATGTCTTTTCCTATCATAGATACAGCCTGGTGGAATTCTGTTGGGATACAAAAATGGTTGCAGGGAGGAAGGTGTCACTCATGGTCGGCGACTCGATGCAAAGGCAACCTGGGAGATGTAATTAAGCAAGAGTAAGTGTCTAAGAGATGGAGCTGCTCAGGAGTGGAGACCGCATCCTTCGCTTTTGAATCCTCGGTGCCCCACCCAAAGCTTGGCAAATAGGAGACGCTCAATAAAATTATTTGTTAAATAAATAAATCCTGGTTTCCTTTCTTTTTCCGAAAGGTGTCTGACATGTGTTAAGTCCAGGAATCATGGCTACAAATAAGGTTGGCAGATTCTTCTGCTTCGTAAGAGCTCTTGTCAGTCATGTCCAGCAAAAAGGTTCCAAGGCCAAGAGACAGAGGACAGACGTCCAGGTCCAGCTCCGCCACAGCCCGAGGGCCCAGGGTCTTCAGCCTCCCTGCGCCTCGGCGTCCTCCTGGCAACGTGAAGGCCGTGATGCCCACTCTGCCCGCCTCACTGGGTGGTTGTGGGAACACAGCGTGCGAGTGGGTGTGAGCGGTTGCTGGAAATGTTAAGGGCCATGCTGAAGGTATTTTTGGTATTATTTTTACTATTACAGATACGTGCAGAGCTGAACTCATATTTATGTTTGACTTCCTCAGTCTCTCTTTCTCTACACACTCATGTGCCAGGTTTACTTCCTACCCCGGCTAAAGGAATACCCATCCAGGTACACCTGCCAAGTGCCAGCTTCCTTGGAGTTCAACTGTCTGCTTAGTCCTCAAACATTTCTGCATCACAGGCGGCAAGTGACAAGTTAAGTCTCGGGAGACTGGCTGGCTAACAGTTGCTCTGAGATAGTTCCTGAAGCCATGGAGAGCAGAAAGAGCAGGGTCTTGTCCCCAGAGGACTGGGCTCCTCCACACCATCCTTAGGCCATCCAGAGAGCCCTCAGCCGCCCTTCTGTCTAGAACAGGCCCATGGAGGAGGCAGCTTGAGGGGGGCAGCCAGCCAGGGGCCAGCAGAACCCAGGCAGGAACCACTTCCAGGCTGGGGCTCCTCCACTCCCCATGCCTCTGCCTCTGGATGGATCGAGGCTGTGTTTAGGTGGTGCTTTGCCTCCCCTTGTTTTCTGTTGCTAAGGTAACTGCATGAGCATAAAACAGAAACAACCCAAGAGGCCTTGCTGCCTCCATCCCCATGGCCAGACAATCCCTATCTCTGCCAGAGAGCCATAGGCAGGCTGATCGATTCCGGCTGAGCACGTGCTGTGGGGTCAGGCCCCCTGAGGAGAAATGCCTCAGCTGTGTGGCAGCTGGTGTTCTCTGACCCCCTTCCTAGGCAGATACGGTGTTGAAGGCGGGGTGGGATGAACAGGGCAGAGGATGCGGGATGGAGACCACCTGAATGTGCCAGGTGTCAGTATGTGACAAGGTTGACATTGTCAGAAGCCTGGGTTCTCGCTGCGGCTCCTTGTACTACTTGGGGCATCTACAGAATGAAAGGGCAAGGGGGGCAGGGGAGGGGGGCTCTCACCTCACCCCTGAAATCTGTGCCTACAGCTTTCTGGCTCCCTTCCAAGATGAGTCCTTCCAAGCTTTCAGACAAGGACCTTTCTTCTTTTTTTAAAATATATTTTATTGATTTTTTAAATATATTTTATTGATTATGCTATTACAGTTGTCCTATTTTCCCCCTTTCATTCTCCTCCACCCTGCACCCCCCCTCCCACCCACACTCCCCCCCTTTAGTTCATGTCCATGGGTCGTACTTATAAGTTCTTTGGCTTCTACACTTCCTATACTATTCTTACCCTCCCCTGTCTATTTTCTACCTGCCATCTATGCTACTTATTCTCTGTACCTTTTCCCCCTCCCTCCCCTTGTTGTTAACCCTCCATGTGATCTCCATTTCTGTGTTTCTGTTCCTGTTCCAGTTGTTTGCTTAGTTTGCTTTTGTTTTTGTTTTAGGTGTGCTTGTTACTAACTGTGAGTTTGCTGTCATTTTACTGTTCATATTTTTTATCTTCTTTTTCTTAGATA